>CM053269.1:45789887-46447850 GCA_028583415.1 Protea cynaroides | reverse complement strand
TTAGACTTAATTAGAACCATGTATGGGAGAGTCATCAAAGAGGGCAGCTGCTATTGTGAAGATAATGCCCATCTGCTATGACAATTGAGAGATCTGGCCAAAAAAATTGGTTTTTTTATGTTTGATAACATGTTATGGGTGTCTTGAATTCTTTGGCGCTTTTGGATTCAAGAACCATTTGGCTCTTTGATCCATTATCACAAAATTTGGTGGCAACCCAAATGGGAAATCTTTTGAGGCTATGATTGTAGTAGAGGGGCTTGGGCCTACTTGGAAAAGATTTATATAATTTATTTTCATGTCTTGTTGCCTTAGCCACAAAGACAAGTTTGTTGTCGAGTTTTGAGTGTTTTTGAGAGATTTTCATTGTATTATCTCATTTTACATAATGAATCATCTTCATCTCGTCGCGTGAGTATAGAAAATCATTATGTGTGAACCACGTTAATATGTGTTAAAGGATGACTGTCTTTAAGGAAAATTACTCGATTTTCATCTTTAACGAGCCTTGACTATAGCATCCATGACCTCCTTCCTCACCAGCGAGCTTTGACTATAGCAAGCATTACCTCCACTTCTAGCAACCTTCAACTCCGGCACTCCTCTGGCTAGTGAACTCCAACTCTTATTTTAATGTAATTTTTTATCGATTGAGACAAAACTAAGTTTTCTTATAGGGTTTTAACCTTCCTTCACTCCCCCTCTTCCTTTCTGGTCTTGAACATATAGCTTTCTTTGTTCCCTTTCTTTCTTTCTTTCTTTCTTTCATTTTTTTTTTTTTTGGGTGATGATGTTCAAAGATTCCTTTCATTCTGTCCCTCCATTGCACAAAATCACACACAGAGACACATTGTTTATAATCTTGGAAGTTCTTTTTCAACCTCAATCAGTGGTCTCATTAATTATAATCTTGTCAAGAAAGAATGCTTAAACACTAAGGGTTAAACACATTTAAGATTTCAACTTGGCAAAAAATAAATATAGCAATATCAAGAATGATATGTTTTAGGGCTCTTTGACAGCATCCATCCAACCAGGAAAGAAATCAGAGCAATAAAGAGCTGCAAAAGAAATATGCACAACCAAACAGAGGAGTTATGTATGCATGTAAATTGGTAGCTGTAGTGGACTTAGATTTTAGAATTCCTTATGTAAACCGGTAGCTATATTTGCCTTAATTCCATTGATTTGTAAGTAAGATATCGTCATTATGTTCCAACTCCAGCAACTCAAGGTTGCCTAAGAATATTAAATGTCGATGTGATAAAAGAGCTGCATTGAGGTTATCAGAGTCGGAGCATAACAAGAATCGATTATATCATTATTGTCCGGACAACAATTGTGGGTATTGTTGGATTTGTATGGCCCAACACAGATTTATTGTGTTGATTTTATGTATTCTTTTTAGACATTTCTATCTCTATTTTGAGGTATATATATGTGGCATATTGCTTGCATATTTTGTCGCTTATAAATTATTTATATGGCATCATTATTTTTGGTCTGTTGTATATATAGATTAATTTTATGGATGATTATTTGAATTAACCATTTTGTAGTCCTCGACTTGACCGCACCTATCATGATGCGCTATCTGCTTACATAGACATTGATTGGACCATAATGAGTTTAAGTGGTGTAAGTCAAAATTACTGAGAGTATGTGAGACATGGGGACTACTCTCTCGATGATCAGTGCACATAAGGTCTGTGAAGTCCTTTATGAAAAAACCTCGTGTACATTGAGTAGTGACCTTAGTGCCTAATGTTTATTGCCAGTGGCTTGACAATTATAAGAGTATACGCGTACCTACAAACTGTCAATTTGAAAAAATTTATCATGTTATGTTTTACATCAAATATTTTTATTTATAAATATAAAATATTATTTATTTTTATTTTTTATAAAATCAGTGATATTTTTTTGATTTTATGAAAAAAGACAGTTTTGTATTTTTGGTCCCTATCTATTATCTAGGAACACTTGTGGTAATTATCAAGTTATACCAAAAAGTAATTTGGATATGACATTAGGAGACTAGCATCTCACTTAGGGTTGGATTTTGTGACTGGTCATCTCCACCCTAGAGATATAAAAATATCTCAAAGTAACACAGACAAAGGGAGAAAAAGCTCAGAATATCAAGTTATGGTATACATGTCCAGTTGGGGTGAGCACCCAAATTGCTTGTGAGATCCTTAGACATCAAGTGGTTTCGTTAAATAATCATCCAGAGTTCTTCAACAAAAGTTAGAGTTCTTCAACAAAAGATATTTTTAAATTATCAAAAAAGGTATACCATTCTATTTAATTTCTTAGATTAAACAAATGATATGACATTTGTAATAGATTTTCAGTTTTAGTATGATATTAGATATAATATTAAAATTCTTCTAGAATATTTTTTTCAATATCACAAGCATGATGACTCTATTAAAATTCTCATTGTCGAAGTTTCATGTCTTAGAAATGATTTTATTTTCTATATATGTGTTTCTACATATGAAGATTTATCATATCAAAGATGAATGTTTGTTCTCCTTTCTGTTTTTTCTCCTTATGACAAATTTTGACATCTTCATAGCAATTTTTGTTGATTGTGTTAAAGATGATTTGTTTTTCCTAAAGCCTTCTTCAAAAAATTTTGAAATAAAAGATGAACAATCTAACAATTTTTTTTATAACAGTTATGATGAATTTATCATCATTTATGCTTATTCATAATATCCCATGAATAGGAAATGAAGAATCTTATTGGGAGTTAAGAAATTCTTTAAAGTAAAAAAATTATAAAAAAGATGAAGGGGTGAGTTGAAAATTTATATTATAATTGATAAACTATCATGAAATTTGAAATGAGTTGTCTTTTGATTTAACTTGTTATAATGGAGGGATAGAGAATTAATACTCACATTTGAGAATGAGAAAAGTTTATGACGTTGGAAGATGAAAGTTTTAAGAAAACATAAAGTCATCATTATTTAACCATCAAGCTATTTAGCCATGAAGTCATTAAATCATGAAGCCATTAAGTCAAGTACTTAGCTATGGTATATGTGGCTAAGTCATGTTTGTTTTCAAGCTATTTTATACTTAATAATTAGATTTTTATTTTTAAATTAGATTCACATGTATTCTAATATATATTTATTTTTATCTAATCTCAATTTCAGTGGGATTTAGTTTAAATATTTTATGTGAATTAGGTTTGGGGTTAGTTTATTCATTGTTTCGATACTTAAACATGATGACACACATTGGTTAATCGCATAGACGAGATAGGATTGTGGATGGACTAGTAAATCCCTCGTGTCACTGTCCATAGGATAGATACGGTGATATGTTACATTTTTTCCTACGTCTATAGGATACGAGACGAGTTTAGTATATCCTTGTAATGAACATTGATGAATTATGAATGGACCTTGATTAATTAGATTCTTCCTCATGCCCATCAGATACGAGAGAGATTTGAGAAATCATAGATCTCTTTATTGTTTTGTCACAAAATGTTTAATGTTGCATTGTATTTTTGTAAATGGAATGAGCTTTAGTCTGCAAGCATATTATGCATATTCAACACTTATGACAGATGACAAAATCGTCTAACTCTTTGAACATGTCGATATTATGAAAAAAAATTATATCTTAACTGGACCCAATTAAGTGTAAAATTGATTTATTCATTGATTTTTATAATTATTTTCTTTATATTAAAGAGAAATATCATCTTGTGCCCGAGTTGCATTATTCCATATCTGCTATGGTTATCTATAAAAAAATAAACAGAGACAGATGATAGAATGAATAATTTAATGTTGGGATACATGATAGATTCTCTTATGGTTGGATATTTGAATAGACTAAAGTCATTTTTGATAGTCTTGAATTGAAATTTAATAAGAAATTTAGTCAGTATATTGAAAGCTTGTGAGAAAAATTTATCAGAACTAAATTATCAGAAGGAGGGGATGTCAGAGAATATGTAAATAATATGATTGCCATTGCTAATGAGTTAGGCTTACAAGAAAAGTCCGTTGATGAGAAAACTAAATTATCTACTATTTTGTTCTCTTTGCCTAATTTTTATGAAAGTGTAAGACAAATCTATTTTGTTTCTGATGGTTTAGATTTGATTGTTGATGATCTCTTATTCAAAGTCACTGGTCATGAAGATGCTAAGTTAAGAAAAAACTAGTCAGTACTATTGATGAGAATGCAGATTAGTAAAAAAAAAATATTAGAAGAATTTTTTTTTATAAATAAACAAAATGATTGGTAAAAAGAATAAGGACACCAAAGTGAGATAAAATGCTGAGTTTAAATATAAACAGATAGTTTATTATTTTTGTAAGAAACCTGAACATAAGAAGGTTCAATGTCATTTTTTCTTAAAGTCTAGTGAAAAGAAGTCCAAATAGATTTAAGGAACTCTAGAGAATAAGTGATAATAGTAGTTTTATTTACATGAAAAACGATGATAAAACGTAGATTGAAAGAGTTGGAGTTTTTGAATTGAAGTTAAAAGATAGAATAAATTTTGATTTAATTGAATATTTGTATGCACCTAGTTTTAAAAGAAATTTATTATTTATTTCATTGTTGAAAATTTTTAGATATGAATTTTATTTTAATAGTAGAAAAGAAAAAATTAGATAAAATTATGTTGCTTGATTTTGAAAACAATAATATATATTGAGTGTAATTATATGACAATATTATATACAATGTTGAACTTGATATAAAAAATAATGCTACTCATCTTTGGCATTAGAGATTGAAACATATCAATGTAAACAGAATTAACAGATTAATTAATCTGATATTTTGATTGGAGTAATTCTAGAAAAATTTTCTACATGTGAAAATTATATTTCTGGTAAAATGACCAAATAATTTTATACAAAAGGTGAAAGATATTCTCATGTATTAAAAACGATTTATACTGATATATGTGGACCTATGAGCATTAGTGTAAAAGATAGTTTTTATTTTATTTTATTACTTTTATCAATGATTTTTCTAGATTTGACTTTGTACATCTATTAAAACATAAGTCCAAAGCTTTGAAGTTTTTTAAATCTTTTTGGCTTGAGACTGAAAAATCAACTGGACAAGTGATCAAGTCACTAAATTTAAATCGATGTGGAGAATATATATATCTAATGATTTTGAGATGTATTGTCTTGAAAATATTATTAAATATTTTTGTACTTCACCTTATACTCTGGAGACTAATGAAATTACAGAAAAACAAAATTACACTCTGCTAGATATGGTTCGACCTATGATGGCAAGAGTTAATTTGTCAATTTTTTTATAGGAATGACATTATACGCAATAATGTATATTTTAAATAAAATTCCTACCAAAGCAGTGAATTCCATCCCATATGAATTGTTTTATGATAAACAAGTAAATATTATTAATATTTGAATATGGGATTGTATTGTTCATGTTTTGACTCCTGATCCAAATATAAATAAATTATTATAAAAAATCAAAAGGTATGGCATAATTGGGTATCCTCATCGTTTCAAATGATACATGTTATATGATCTTGAAGATAAAATAATACTTAAAAGTAAAAATGTGACATTCTTAAAAGATTATTTTTATAATGAGAGATTGCTTTGATAATAAGAGTTTAAATGATATTGATATATAAAAATATTTTAAAAAAATTAATAGAAACTAATAGAAGTAATCAAGGCTTTATATTGAAGGGTCCTCAGATCCTAATTTTGTTAAACATGAAAAAAGATAAGTAATATTCTAAACCCTTAAGAAGAAGTGCAAGGATATCAAAAACTCTAGACATATTAAATATTCTTATATATTTAGAAGAATCTTATGAAAGAGTGACGTTTAATGAAATTATTGATGATCCTATTATTTATTGTCAAACTATGTCAGATATTGATTCTCAATAATGGATTAAAGCTATGAAAAAAATGAATCTATGCATAAGAATGGTGTATGACGATTGATTGATAGGTCTATGAATGCTAAAGTGATTGATTGCAAGTAAATTTTCAATAGACAGAAGGTCATAATGTTGTATATCTTATATTATATGTTAATGATATTTTATTTACAGAAAATGATGTCAACAAGTTGATGGAAGTAAAACAATAGTTATTTAACACATTTAAAATAAAATACTTGAGTGAAGCTTATTATATTTTTGGTATCAAGATTAAGCGAGATCGTAAGCAAAGATGATTAAATTTATCTCAAGAAAAATATATTGATACCTTTGTTAATAAAGTTGACATGAATGAGTCATTGTATCATTATGCCTCTATTGTGAGAAACTTGATGTATACTATAATATATACAAGATTAGACATAGCTTTTTTAGTTGACATGATCAGTCATTTCCAAAATAATCCTAGTAAAATACATTGGATACTGTACAATGGATCTTGTGGTATCTAAAGCAAACAAAAGGTTTTAGATTGACTTATTATTTTGATTAACTTAATATCTTTGGATATTTTGATTCTGATGATCAAGTATGTGTTGATAGTAGATGTAAGACCCGCACGCGACGAATCAGGTCTAACCTTACGTTCTAGTGTCGTGATCGATCTTCCTATCATAATCGATTCAAGTAAACCAATTGTATGAAGAAATCACAAGATAAGGTAAGCAACGAGTCAAATTTAATTGGTGTGATTGACCGTTTAAGATCGTGTGAAAACAACCAGTCAAAAATTTAAAACTAAAAAATTTTGGTCGTGTAGTAGTAGTTTTGTGGGGTGTGGTCGATCGTGTGGTCGACCACACATGAGACCACACGACGTGTGGTCGCATATTTTTGACGTGTGGTCGACGAATTCTGTGACCCCAAGTGTGACCACACGATGCTGAACAAACTCCGTGTTTAGAAAACTTTCCTAATTTGAGGGGGACTCTTTCCTAATTAAAGTGAGACTTTATATGGAGTTTTTTCTCTATATAAGGGACGTTCCTTAGCCTCTCTTACTCTTTTAGAACTCAAATTGAAACCCTAAACCTAAGAGATAAAAAGAAAGAAAGAGAAGGAGAAGAAGGAGATTTGGAGAAGAAGCTTGGAGAAGAAGGTTTTGAAGAGAAAAGTTCTATCTCCCTACAGAAAGTTTAAGGTATGGACTTGACTGTAGGCTAGATCAGATAGGATAGGTTCTTTTTATCAAGTTGATGTGTTGAATCTAATGTAACGATTTCGATTATGAAATTTCTAATGAAAACCATGAGAAAATAGATTAGGGATAATGGTTAATGAGAAACTGTAAATAATGACCATAAGATAATCATAGGATGAACCCAAGTAATGAGCCAAGGAATCGACTAAGAAAGAATTCGGATTGAAGATGAAAAATTGACCAAACATCATGTGGTCGCAGTTTGTGGTCGACTACAGGGTGACCAGAGGGTCGACCACAACTATTCGAGAAGTTCCCAGGAAAGGTGTGGCCGCATGGTGTGGTCGCATTTTATGCGACCACAGGGTTCGACCACACAGTGTGTGGTCGCATATATTGCGACCACAGGTTCGACCACACATCCGATCACACGATGACAACAAACATATTTTGAAACCAAACAAGGTTTTTGACTGCTGTAACTTGGTAAACTTGAACCCTAACTTAAATACGTTAATTGTTTAGGTTCCTAATAGATTCAAAGTGAATTCCAAAGTTTGGGAGAGGAACAAACATCGATCAAAGGTTAGGGAACAAGACATAAACTAATTGACTAATAACAAGCTGTTTTACTTATTGAGTTCAATGCCATGATTGATTCTATGCTTGTATGCTTGTAATGTGCATCTCACATGTCATCCAATATTCTTGCTATTACTGCTCATGTATATTTAATTCTGTTTATTTATAACATGATGATGATGATGATGATGATGATGATGATGCTAGGAATAAGCATGTGAATGTGTGTGTGTGATTAATGTGCTTGATGCGAGTGAAGCATCAGGGGGAGGATGTGACATTGTGGTTCATTCTGGTCACCAGATTGTAGCTCTATCTTTGCTCAAGTCGTGTCCACTAACATCGTCGTATCGCCATAACCTTAACAGAACTATAACGTCGTAGGACATCAGAGGAGGTGGTCTCGGACCGTGTAGTCTCTGACTCTGCCGGGGGGCCTTAGCTCTATCTCTATGGATGTATTGAGGGATCTAGGGTAAGGCCTTGGATACACTGTTTGGTATTAGGATTAGTTAGTTGCGAGCCGAGTTCGTAAGCCCTCGTCAATAGGGGCTTACATGTTGGTATGGGTAGGGCATCAGAGGAAGTGTTATGCGGTGTTTGATCCGGACAATTTAGTTCTATCTCTATTCCATGGTGGGTGAATGTGGGACGGCAATGGTATTTGACCCATTGGGTGGATTTACACACTCGTGTATAGAGGTGCGGGGGCCTCTAATCCTTTCTATAGCACATTGTAAACTTAAAAATCAGACCAAATATATGAATTGAATGCATGCATATGTTTGTTGCATTATTTTGTTTTCTCACTGAGCTCAAGTTGGAGAGTTGACCCTCACGCGTGTAATTCTTTTTAGTTTCTGATGTTGCAGGTATTACAGTTGAGGATTATGTCGATACGCCAACATATGAACAGGTGGTGGCTATGGATGAGCAAGCTGTGGAGGACTATTATGCTTAGTTAAGCGAGCGTTTCAACTATGGATGCGCTTAGTGTTTAACTTTCGTATTTAGATATTTGTAATATGTATTAAATTATATTTTGGTTTGTCACACCCCAATTCTGTATTATTCAGAATGGTGTGATGAACCGCTAATCAACCAACGGTTCAACCAGGATCTCGAATAGGCTGTGTCCGTTTGCTTAAACCATACACATCCACAACAAAAATCAAAGTAAATACACAATAGCGGAAGTTTTTATACTAATGAACTGAGAGTCTAACAATTATAAAATAATAAATTATCAAATTATTCTCCATTGACTAAGACATAAAGTAAAATATTTAATGAATTACATCGTCTGTATAAATTGAATAAAATTCTAATAAAAAACACAAGAGTTGCACTCGCATGACGAATCATGCGACTCCACCATAACTTAAGCGTCCATCGCCGCTGCATGTCCATACATAGTAGCATTCATATAGTCTTCAACCGTGGTACCTGCATCATCAACTAAAAGCATTCGACGTCAAAAGGGTGAGCACACATCACGGCTCAGTGAGCAAACAAAACAATGCAACAAACATATGCATGCATACAATTCATATCTTTGGCCTGGTTCATAAGTTTGCAATGTGCTATAGAAAGGATAGGTGGCCGCCGCACCTCTATACACGAATGTGTGAAACTACCCAACGGATCAAACACTATTGCTGCCCCCACATGCACCCACCATGGAATAGAGATAGAGCTAAAGTGCTTAGGACCGCACCGCATCACACTTCCCCTGATGCTCTACCCATACCAACACGTAAGCCCCTGTTGGCGAGGACTTGCAAACTGGGCTCGCAACTAATCAATCTTAATGTCAAACAGTGTATCCAAGGTCTCACCCTAACATCCATCAATATGTCCATAGAGATAGAGCTAAGGCCCTCCGACAGAGTCAGAGGCTACACGGTCCGAGACCACCTCCCCTGATGCCCTACGACGTAATAGTTCTGCTAAAGTAATGGCAATAAAACGATGTTAGTGGACAAGACTTGAGTAGAGATAGAGCTAGAGTCTGGTGATCAGGATGAACCACAGTGTCACGTCCTCCCCTTGATGCTCCACTCGCATCAAGCACACTAACCACACACATACATTCACATGTCTATTCCTAGTATCATAATCATCATCATGTTATAAATAAACTGAATTAAATATGCATGAAAAATAATAACAGGAATAGTAGATGACATGTGATATGTACATTACAATCATACAATCATAGAATCTTATATGGTATTGGACTCAATAAATGAAAATAGTTTGTTATTAGCCAATTAGTTTAGGTCTTGTTCCCTCACCTTTGATTGAGTGTAGATCCTCGTTCAAGCTTTATGAATCAACTTTAAATAACTAGAAATGCCTAACAAGTCGATAGATTTTAATTAGAATTAATTCCAACAAATTTAGACTAGCTGAAATCATAGGGTCGCAGGTAGGGTAGCACCTAGGGTCGGTTACCAATCGACCCTAAGGGTAGGGTCGGACGTGGGGTCGGTTACCAATCGACCCTATGTGCGACCACACCCCCTGGGACTTCCCGAGGGCATGTGATCGATCATATGGTCTTGTAGGTCCATTTTAAGATTGTTCTATGACTCATAACTATGATTTTTACACACTTTTCATTGCCTATGATGATTACTTCTATGGATTCCTTTGAAACTCATCCATGGATAGATGAATTAGGTTTCTCCTAATCCTAACTTCTTCATGTTCCATTCTAGGCTCTTAATTTATGAAGGAACTTAGATTCATACCTGAAGTTGGTTGAGATTCAGAGGTTTCTCTAAACTTTCTCCTCTTTCTTAGCTTTTTCTTCAATTTTCCTTCTCTTCTTATTTTCCTTCTCTTTCTCTTTTCTCATTTTCAATTAAGGTTCTAAAAGGAGTGAAAGAGGCTAAGGGACGTCCTATTTATAGAGAAAAATTCTCCAAAACAACTCCCATTGAGTTTAGGAAAGAACCCCTTGGAATTAGGAAAGTTTCCTAATTTACGATTTTTGTCTGAAATCGTAGGGTCGCAGGATCCGTCGACCCTACGTTTTTCTAGTCATGCGACCCTACGATTAGAAAATCATAGGTTGGACTTCTGTTGAGGTGGGGTCGACCCTACCTGTTTAGGCATGCGACCCTACCCTCATATTTATTATTTTTGGGATAAACTCATACCTGGTCTTGTGATTTCCTTCACGCACTTGGTCCACTTGGCTCGACCATGATAGGTAGACCTGGTACAAGGTGGTAAGATCGGTTAGTTCGATACGGGTCTTACATGGTTACTTGGAGATAACTGAAATATTAATTATTTATCATGATTAGATCTCAGTTCATTATTAATAAGACTTTCACTATTTACTTTATTTTCTCTGATTAATGTGGAATATGTTTTGGTTTAACATGGTTGGCATAGCCTATACGAGATCCTAGTTGAACCGTTAATTCATAGACGGTTCATCACACCATTCTGGTTGGTTTAGAATTAGGGTGTGATAGTAGAAAATCTACCTCTGATTTTGTGTTCATTATTTATGACAGAGCTATTGCTTAGAAGAACAAGAAACAAGAATGTGTTACGCAATCTACTATGGAAGCTGAATATAATGCATTTAATGCGATAACTAAAGAAGTTGTGTATCTTCGAAAGTTCTTATTGGAACTGTTGATAGTGGATTGTATGAAAAAATCTATTCCACTTTTATGTGATAATATTTCTGCAACACCAAAGACCCAAAGTGTCATTCTCATGCTAAACACATTAAATGTTAATATCATTACATTCGTGATATTATCAAGAAGAATGAGATAGTTATTGAGAGAGTACCATCTCAATCAAACTTGACTGATCCCTTTACAAAAGATTTATCTTTTGGTGTCTTTACTAAACATATAATGGCTATGGGATTGTGTTAGGCCAAGAGGGAGGCTGTTGGATTTATGTAGTCCAACAAAGATTTATTGTGTTGATTTTATATATTCTCTTGCATATTTTGTGGCTTATAAATTGTTTATATGGTACTATTATTTTTGGTCTATTGTATATATAGACTGATTTTGTGGATAATTATTTGAATGAGTCACTTTGTAGTCTTCGACTTGACGGTATCTATCATAATGCACTATGTGCTTACATAGGCATTGATTGGACTATGATGGGTTCGAGTGGTGCAAGTCAAAATTACTCAGACTATGAAAAACATGGGTACTAGTCTCTCGATGATCAGTGCACATAGGGTCTGTGAAGTCCTTCATGAAAAGATCTCGTGTACGTTGAGTGGTGACCTTAGTGTCTAATGTTTATTGTCAGTGATTTGATAATTATAAGAGTGTACGCGTACCTATAAACTGCCAATTTGAACAAATTTATCATGTTTAGTTTTGCATCAAATGTTTTTATTTATAAATATAAAATATCATTTATTTTTATTTTTTAAAAAATCAGTGATATTTTTTTTATTTTATGAAAAAAGATAGTTTTATATTTTTTGTCCTATTTATTATCTAGGGGTACTTATGGTAATTGTCAAGGTATGCTAAAAGATAATCTGGATATGACATTAGGAGGTTAGCATCTCATTTAGGGTTCGACTTTATGGTTGGTCATCTCCACCCTAGAGATATAAAAACATCTTAAGGTCACACAGGCAAGGGGAGAAAAAGCTTGAAATATCAAATTATGGTATACTTGTCCAGCTGGAGTGATCACCCAAATTGCTTGTGAGATCCTTGGACATTAAGTGACTTCATTAGATAATCATCCAAAGTTCTTCAACAAAAGATAAAGTTCTTCAACAAAAAATATTTTTAAATCATCGAAAAAGATATGTCATTCTACTTAATTTCTTGGATTAAACAAATGATATGACATTAGTAATAGGTTTTCAGCTTTAGTATGGTATTAGATAGATTAAACAAAAGGTATGTCATTCTACTTAATTTTCTGTGGGCGCGCATGTCATGTGCGTAGCTCTCCCGCATGCCCATCAGGTGTTTGATGGTCTTCCTAGAGAGAGAGTTGAGAAATTGTAGAGAGAAGTCTTATCGGGAAGAAATCTCTCCTACAAGTTTGTTTAATGAAAAAAAAGGTTCTAGAGGCCATTTGTTATAAAGTCAGGGGCAATTTGGACCATCTAGAAAGTAAAAGATTAGAAATCGACAGCTATAATGAAGCCATGCCTCTCAGATTCCAATTTAGTGGATCAGATAAAGGCGGGCTATGGTGTAGTGCGACGATAATGTCTAGATTCTCCTGTGCTCATTTTGGTTTGACGGATTAAGTTAATAAAATGCATCGCATTACATGAAGGGGTGTCCATGACTAGGTAAGGCACGCATACGGTGCAGCACCGCGATTGATCCAGATCGTATGGATCCTATTTACTCCAATCGTGCTTGACTCAATTTGTTCAGATTCGACAACCTTTGGCCTTTCCCGCCTGTTTAAGGTTATCTAATAGACAACAACAAAGATTCTACGTCACCCACTTAGCGTTCGACCACGAATATGGCGAGTGGAGATTCAATGTATCGCGGGCACACAGAATCGGCTGAAAAGATTCCATTTCCTAATATCTGGTTGGTCAAACTTTAAACCGACATAACTTTGTCATCCGAGCTCCAAATCAGACGGTTCAACTAGCACTTTCCATATTTTTGGCTCATTTATTCGTTAGGTGGTGTTGGGAGTCATAAAAATATTGAGAAAAGTTTAAAATAAGGTTTTTGAAGCTTGAGAGAAGGATTTCTAGGGTTTCATACGTTGTGGGATGTTCAATCACCAACTACCTCTTCTATGTGCATCAATAGAATACTAAATCCCTATGAGAGATCAATAGAGCTTTTATTTTTATATTCATGGTGATTATGGATTGTGTGGAAGAGATTGAAAGCCTGTGAGCAAGGTATGCTCTGTGAATTGATCTCTATCATCATTGAAGGCTATTGAAGAGTTCCTGAGAGCAGTGTGAAGCTTCAAAGAGATTGCTGGCCATTCGTAACCAGTTGTGAAATTTTTTAAATTCCCCATGTTATTTTTCTTTCAATATATTGTATGCTAGTGTAGGTGAAAGTTTTTGAATACCTAGCTAATTGTGGGTTTCATTGTAGGATAATTTTATAAGCCTAAAATTATTATTTGCTTCCCGTGGGAGCGGGTTAAGCATGGTGTGTGTAGCATGTGTTGAATACTGGCTGTTATAGCCTGAATCTTGGGGTTGTTACACCCTCTCGGTTTTATGCTAGAAAAATCTAGGGTTAGTATCCTTGTCTGTAAGAGACTAAAAGTTGAGTATTGAGTAAATACGGAGCCCGTTGGGCATTACTCCGTGGACTAGCCATCACACACTGTGGTGGTAAACCACATAATATCTCTGTGTTCTTTGTTTTGCTTTCTAGTATATTTTGGAGTACGTAAAATTACATGCAGGGTAGGTGTGTAAATCTGGTAGACCTGACCACTGAATGGTAGCGAGGTAGATTTGCATACGCTTGTGTGTGTATGTGTGAAAAAATATATCTTCATCAGCTCTGGGCAGCAGTAAAATTATTAAAAAAAAATTCAGATACTGATTCACCCCCCCCCCTCTCAGTGTCATATCAAGTTCATCAATTGGTATCAGAGCACCAGGCTCAGTGACAGTTTAATCAGCAACTGAGAGATCAAACTACTGTCATGGGACCAAGGGAAGGTTCTCACAAACTCCCGTTGTTTGATGGGACATAATTTATATTTTGAAAAAGAATAATGAAGATTTACATAGGGTCTCTTGGATTTGATGTATGAGCTTCTTTGGAGAATGACTACACTCCACATGACATAAATGCTCCTACTGTAGTAGACAAAAAGAATTTTGAGAACAATAGAAAGGCTCTCAATGCCATTCAAGGGGGACTGACAAATAGTGAACTGGCTAAAGTAATGGATTGCAAGACAGCAAAGGAGGTTTGGGATAAATTGATCAACATATATGAAAGAGATAAGAAGATCAAGACTGTCAAGCTGCAAACATTCAGAGGTCAGTTTGAGAACCTGAAGGTGAATGAAGATGAGACCATTGATCAATACATGAGCAGAGTTAATGAAGTGGTTAATTCAATTAGAGGACTTGGTGAAGACCTAAAATGTCATATTGTTTGTTAGAAAATCTTGAGGTCTCTTACTCCAAAATTTGAGTCAAAAATGTCAGTACTTGAAGAGACCAAGGACTTGAAATAGGTCATTATTGATGAGATTCATGGAGCTTTGACAGCTTTCGAGATGAGAGTTGATCCAGAAACTAATGTTGATAAACAAGTAGCATTCAAGGCCATGATGAAGCTGAAGATTTCTAAAAAAATCAAATGAGTAAGAAGGTGAAGATGAGGCCACAACTCACTTCATTAGAAAATTAAAAAAGGGTACAGGAAGATATAAGAACAAACTCCCATTCAAGTGCTTCAACTGTGGTAAGGTTTGATACTTTGCTGCAAAATGTCCAAAGAGGAGAAAAATTTATAGTGATGATGAAAATGACAGCAAGGACAATTACAAGGCCAAAAGCTTTAAGAAGAATAAGCCTAAAAGAAAAAACTTTATTTCTAAGAGGAACAGTGACACTTCAGATGATGGCTGAGATGATGTTTCAGAGGATGAGCCTAGTGAGGTATTGTTCATGGTATTCATTGAAGAACAGGTAGAGAACAAAAATAAATAATTTACCTCAAACAGCAATGAAGAAGATGAGAATAAAGAATCAAGCTCAAACTGTGATGAAGAAGGTGAAATAAATTTTGAGACAGAGTAAAACTATGAAGGAACTCAACAAGGAACAAAAAAATAACAAACTTATTTAAAAGAAAATTAAAAAAACAAAAGTAGTTAATTCAAGAACTGAGAGTGCAGGATAAAGAATCAAAGAAAGTCTTTGATAGTCTCAAGACTCAGCTCACACAGGCATCTGCAGACCATTCCATGTTAATGATAGAGAATGTAGTTTTGAAAGCTCAACTAGATGAACAATCCCCCATAATTGATAAATTTGAAGAGTTTGAGAAGGAGTTTATTCTTTTAAAGGCAAAGGTGTCTGAGTATGAAAAAGGAGAGTTTGAGAAACAGTAAAAATGGCTCAACATGATGAACCAAGTAATACTCCAGTGCATCCTAGTAGCAGTAAGCTTGATGGTATCATCAATGCTCAAAGACTTTCTAACATCAAGTCTGGTCTTGGTTTTGATAAAGGAGAGACAAGCCAAAATGCCAACTCAAAGAGGAAAGGTCATATCACCTTTGTAAAGGAAAATGCAAAAGGCAAGGAGCCTATGGTTTATGTTCAAGAAGAAAACCAAGTTCATATTCCACAAACTAATAATGCAAGGCAAGGCAGGAGAGTGGAGCAGAGTAACTTCTATGGAGAAAATTATCACAGTGCACCACAGAGACAGATGAGGTAAATGACACCTTCTAGGCCAAGACCTTATTTTCAAGGATATTGTTATAAATGCAATGCATATAGATACAAGATAGCCACCTGCAAATTTAACATGAGAGAAGTCAGATTTGAAAGTAGAAATCAGTTTGCTCCCCTTGAAGAAAATTTTATTGAGTGCTACAATTGTCATAACTATGAGCATATTGCAAGAGAGTGCAAAATAATTTTTCCATTCACACCACCTCGACAAAAAATGTCACAGCAAAGGGAGAGTGGCCAAAGAAATGCTAAGCAAAAAATGAATAAAAAAACTCCACCAGTTGTTAGAAAAGTATGGAAAAAAGAAAATCAGTACAGATTTGAATGAGAATGATGATAATGCCATTACAGATTTGGTAGAAAAAGAGAGTGTTGATGTTGCATGCTTTGGGACAACACTTAAGACACGAGACAAGCTTTCACCATGGATTCTTGACAGTGGATGTTCTAGTCAGATGACAGGTGACAAGAAAATGTTTCAGCAGCTTCAGTAGTATGAGGGAGGTGTAGTGAAGTTTGTAAACAATGATGGGGCCAAGGTAACAGGAAAGGGTTCTATCAACATCAACAATGGAATGGTGAAACTCCGTAATGTACTTTATGTGTCAGGGCTCAAGCACAACATTCTCAGCATCAGTCAGATTTGTGACAGAGGGCATGAAGTGATCTTCAATAATCAGGGATGTGAGATCAGAAGGGTTTGTAGTGGCAAGACTGTGGTTTCAGGACAGAGAACCTCAAGAAACTTATACACTCTGACAAAGAGTGTAAAGATTCATGCATGATCATCCTCACCAAGCAATGAGGTGCTTAGAGTAAGGGGGAGCAATGTGGGTTTGTTATATCTTCTTACTCCCAATGATAGACTTAGGGGGAGTCCTTTGGTATTTATATGTTGAGTGGTGTATGCTTGTTATCTTTCTTCTCCTTATGTTAGACTCAGGGGGAGTTCTGTAATGTTTTATGTGTTGATATGATGATCTGTTTATTTTTTTAGTCCATAGGATTGGAAAGATACGATGGGCACTCCTATGTGGCATGTCCCTTTGTACTTGTTGTCAAAGATGGAGAAAGATTGTATGTACAGAATGAGTTACCAACAATTCCAAAAGGGTAGATTGTTGGACTTTGTATTATCATTGTTGGTAACTTGGCATATGTGACAGAGTTGATGATCATACAGTCAGAGAAATAAAGAGAGAAAATGTCAGTGTAAGAGAGAGAGAGAGTAAGTGTAATAGCAAAGATGTGACAACCTTGTATGTGTGTTCTACAATGTTCTTTCCCTTATGGTGTATTTCAAATTACTACAATGAGTTGAATGAGATTTTTCACTGAGTTTGATGAGAGAAAGTGTCTGTGGATCCCACTAGTGATGTGGTAGTCCCACTGGCGATGTAGGAGACATATTGGTGTTGTGGACATCGTCTGAAAATGAACGGCATCTTTTGGAGGCTTAAATGAAGAGAGAGGATGAAGATAGAGAAATTAGAGAGAGAAATTGGTTGTGGGACCCATTGTGACTAGGTGGCATGCCACCATGGCAACTAGCCTGGCCGAGGGCCGAGGCACCACTGGCAGCAAGCCACAGCAAGGCAGCCTAGCACAAGCAGCACATGGCATGCCTTGCAGCAGCAGGCCCACAAGCAGCAAGGCCCACTGCCGCACATGGCATGGGCCTGCATGGCATGTGCGTATCTCTCCCGCATGCCCATCTGGTGTTTGCGTATCTCTCCCGCATGCCCATCTGGTGTTTGATGGTCTTCCTAGAGAGAGATTCGTGCAATTGTAGAGAGAAGTCTTCTCGGGAAGAAATCTCTCCTACAGGTTTGTTTAATGAAAAAAAAGGTTCTAGAGGCCATTTGTTATAAAGTTAGGGGCAATTTGGTCCATCTAAAAAATAAAAGTTTCAAAATCGGCAGCTATAATGAAGCCATGCCTCTTAGATTCCAATCTAGTGGATCAGATAAAGGCGGGCTATGGTGTAGTACGGTAGTAACATCTAGATTCTCCCGCGCTCATTTTGGTTTGACGGAGTAAGTCAATAAAATGCATCGCGTCACATGAAAGGGTGTCCATGACTAGGTGAGGCGCGCATACGGTGCAGCACTGCTATTGATCTAGATCGTATGGATCCTGTTTACTCCGATTGCGCTTGACGCGATTTGTTCAAATCCGACGGCCTCTGGCCTTTCCCGCATGCTTAAGGTTATCCAAAGGACAACAACAAAGATCCCACGTCACCCACTCAGCGTTCGAAAACGCATATGGGGGGTGGCAATTCCGTGTATTGCGGGAGCACGAATCGGCTGAAAAGATTCCATTTCCTAATATCTGGTTGGTTGAACTTTAAACCGACATAACTTTGTCATCCGAGCTCCAAATCGGACGGTTCAACTTGCACATTCCATATTTTTGGCTCCTCTATTCGTTGGGTGATGTTGGGAGTCATAAAAAAATTGAAAAAAATAAAAAAAAAAGTTTTTGAAGCTTGAGAGAAGGATTTCTAGGGTTTTGTGCCCTGTCTGATGTTCAATCACCAACTACCTCTTCTCTGTACATCAATGGAGTGTTAAATCCCTATGAAAAGTCAGTAGAGCTTTTATTTTTACATTCATGGTGATTATGGACTATGTGGAAGAGATTGAAAGCCTGTGAGCAGGTGTGCTCTATGAATTGATCTCTATCATCATTGAAGGCTATTGAAGAGTTCCTGAGGGCAGTGTGAAGCTTCAAAGTGATTGTTGGCCATTCGAAAGCAGTTGTGAGATTTTTTAAATTCCCTATATTATTATTGCTTTCAATATATTGTATGCTAACGTAGGTGAAAGTTGTTGAATACCTAGCTAATTGTGGGTTTCATTGTAGGGCAATTTTATAAGCCTAAAAATTATTATTTGCTTCTCGTAGGAGTGGGTTAAGCGTGGTGTGTGCAGTATGTGCTAAACACTGACTGTTATCGCCTGAATCTTGGCGTTGTTACGCCCTCTCTGTTTTATGCTGGGAAAACCTAGGGTTAGTATCATTGTCTATAAGAGACTAAAAGCTGAGTATTGAGTAAATATATATAGAGCCCGTTGGGCATTACTCCGTGGACTAGCCCTCAAAAACTATGGTGGTGAACCACGTAATATCTCTATGTTCTTTGTTTTACTTTCTAGTATATTTTGGAGTGCGTGGAATGGCTTGCAGGGTGGGTGTGCAAATCTGGTAGACCTGGCCACTGAGTGGTAGCGAGGTAGATTTGCATACGCTTGTGTGTGTGTGAAAAAATATATCTTCATCAGCTCTGAATAGCAGTAAAAATATCAGGAAAAATTTTTAGACACTGGTTCAACCCCCCTCTCAGTGTCATATCAAGTTCATCAGGGTACTGCCTAATTATGGTTTTTTGCCTTTGCAAATCAGTTGCTATGTTGCTATGGTTTGTAGTAGCAAGGCATTTTTTTGCTCTTGTTTTTTTTTTTTTCAAATGTAAGGATGTTGGAAATCCCAGTCTTTTTAGATGTCATAACATACTATCTTACAACTCACACTAATATTCAAATCAAGTCGATACTTTACTTTCAATATTCCTTCAATTCTCCTAACAAATCAACCAATGATTTTCAAGTGAGTAATATACTTTATGTTATCGCTGGGTTTTGGTATGTCTTCTGATTGAGACACTTGTTACATAAAAAGTAAGACAATCGAATTGGGTGATTTGGATAATCCGGTGGTCACTCCGATATCTAAGTTAGCTCAAGGCGACAAGCAGATGAACTCAGGAAAGAGAAGGTTGAGTTCAAGTAGAGTAGGGCTTTTGGTAGCAAAAGCAATATAATAGCTTGATAGCATATAAGTTTGGTCCTCTTACCTTCTATGTAAGGGTATTTATAGAGCATGGAGTGACTTGGGGACGTCTCCCTATTGTTGCATTAATTCCGGGACTCCTTTTGAGATTTCAGGGGGTCATCACGGTGGATTGAGATCTTCCACGGTGGATTGAGATCTTCTTCCACATTCTCCCCCTAAATGGAGGAATTATGGTGGTGTAGGATTCAATGGCCGCTCAATGGAGATCCCACGGCCAAATCACCTATAACTGTTTTGAGATACTCCTGTGGAGTGATGGAGCACGTCTCGTCTTTTATGGAGAGGGCAACATGTGGAGGTAACCGCCTTGAGGTGGGTTACTGGGTAATTATCTTTCCGAGCTGAGTCCCCGTACATAGATCACTACCTGAGGGCATAGAGTCGTGTATGATTCAATGACATTAAGATGCAGACACGTATCTGCTTGCGTACCCAGTCTGTGAAATACCACATGTCGATGCCTAATTGACTTACTTCTTCATGGTCCTAACACTTTACACAACTATTTATCATGAGTATATGACAATAAGAACTAAAACTTTCTTCAAATCAACCCAAATGCATATCTGTATTAAACATTAATTGACAAAAAATCAAAGCTATAATGAACATAACTACTTGTAAAACTTTCACAAAAACCCCTATTTCATCTAACATTCTGACATCCTCATTCTTGATGCATTCAATCAACCCAAATTCAAAACTGACTTAAATATCAAGTAGTAAGATCTTGTAAAACTTTCACAATAACCTGTTTCATCAAACATTCACACATCCTCATTCTTACTGCATTCAATCAATCCAAATTCAAAACCGACTTAATAAACATCATATAGTAAGATACATTCTGACTACTTTTAAACATATATACATTATTCCAGAAATGTAACCAAATTAAACATTCTTCTATGCTAATTAAAATATTCCAACATTGTTTATAACTTTTTGTTCCCTCAAGTTAAATTTCTTATATATTCTTTGCTCTTTGCTTTGCTTCTCTGGCTTCTTTGTCATTTTTACCTTTCGTTTTGTTTGAACACTTGTATCTGAGGTTTCAGTAGTTTTCTGAGATCTTTTTTTTTTGGTAAGTAGATAAGCTTTCTGAGATCTTGTTTGTATTTGAGAAGTTGAGTTGAGATCTTGTTTGTATTTGAGAAGTTGAGTTGCATTAGGATGTGTCCTGATCCACTTTTAGTGGCAGTGTTTGGCATCACTACAAAGAATCTTTTTCCTATATCAACTTCCTTTTCATCCAGTCTTGTTCTCTCCATAAAGCATACAAAAATGATTAGTAATTAAAATTTGAATTTGTTTTAGAAGATAGTTTGTATAATACTAACACCTTCATTCTGGGTTCGTCTTGTGTAGATTTATCTTTCCCTTTCACATGTGCCTTTTGACATATTCTTTTGTTATGGCTGGTTATTTTCAGATAATACATCTAATGCTTCTTGCTCACCTGCTAAAACCAATATTTGAAGCCTTACTCAGTTCTCTCCTCCTATTCTTATCAGGCCTCCCTGGGAATCGAAAATTAATGAATACATGACTGAACATAAACAATCCTAGAATCCGTAAATGCAAAGATTTGTTATTTTAGGGCTCTTACCAAAAAAATAAAAAGTAATTTTAGGGCAAGTATTTGTTTAAATATTAGAAAATTACTTGTGTTACGAGTAAACTACTGAGGAGGTACAAATAATTTTCTCTTATTTTTATATTGACCCTTTATTGGAAAATGATCATCTGTAGTGAGGCACTTGTGTAGTGAGGATCCCATCTACTCAAAATGGAACAACACTGGTTCCGATCCACTCAAAATGTATCGATATACATGTAAATCAACTTTGAATTAGTGAAATCCTCACTACACCTCACTATAGGATTAGACCAAATATGTGATTTATTTCTAAATCATTCTCTAGCCTTGAGTGGAGCTTTGTGTCTTCTTGCCTTTTCTTTCCGACATATACCGAAAATTTTTCTAAGTATCCTCTCTCCTCCATGAGTGTGGTCGCATCTCACATGTGCATGAACCAAGCTTTAGTGGGAGCCCTACACGGAATTGAATTGACCTTCTCAATCACTAGTGAGCTTTTAAATCGCCAGCTTGTATATGTCACGTGTTAGGTTTAGAAAGGTAAGGTTGGATGGGTGGTAAACGGTGTGATTTTTATTTAACGGTTTGATTAGATGATTTTCATTAGACACAAATGAGGAAAATTAAAATTCAATAATTTATTAAACAATTTGAAAATGCTTTATCAAAATTAATTATTAATTGATTTTAATTATTTGATTTTTAAAAGATCTCATGGGAGGAGGAAGAGAAAAGAGCATATATATATATATATATATATATATATATATATATATATATATATATATATATATATATATATATATTTTTTTTTTTTTTTTTTTTTTTTTTTTTTTTGATAAAGACATAATTTTAATTTATGATGAGAATTATGCAGGTAGGGTTATGATTTAAAGGCACTAGGACATATGTAAAATTTTAAAATAATTTTAACTTATTTCTACAAATAGGTCTTCAATACTAAAGTTCTCTTTGGTATGTATTATAGAATTTATTATATAATACATTATATTATATGTAATTGTTTAGTATGATTTATGGTACTTATTTATATTTTAAATAAATTTAAATAATTTAAAACCTACAAATATGTTAGAAGGTGTTTATCATTATTGTGATAATCTATTATTAATTCTTTATGTCTAGTGTATTAAACGATTATTATTTATGATTCATAATTTATTCTCATAAATATTTATTCTCATAAATGTTTTATCATAAATAATTCATAAACATAAATACCAAAGAGAGCTTTAAGAGATTAAAGTAAAGGATTTAATCAGTTTTAATGGTATTAAACAGTGAGTTTAAACATTTCATTCATAAACAATTTGGATTCATTTTGAGTAAACAATTTGGATTCATTTTTAACACCTTTAGAATAAGGTTCTCTAGTTGATAACATCTCCATCTCTTGTGGTTACCGCCTTTTTGCCCAAGCTCAGCCAGCTGAACTATACTTCTGTAATAGGAAAAATTCTTACATGTTCATACTAAGATCTCAACGTGTCCACTCGATACTGATATCAGTACTGTATATCGAAACCCTATTGAATTACAATTTATATGGTAATACTATGGAAAAACAAAATCAAAGTCAATACGGTATAGTATTTAGTATTATGGACCAAACCGATTGATACATATCGAAAAAATATATAAAATACATTGAAACATATATATATATAGTTATAAATTTATATGAATTTCAATATATAAAATTTTTATATATATATATATATATATATATATAGGATAAAATAATAATAATAATAATAAATAAAAAAAATAAAAAAAAATAAAAAAAAAACTGTTCCGAGCTAATATGGTGGGCTATCAATATTTGACGTTTTGCGTTATATCAAATACCATACCAATTAACACCCTTTTATTAGCTCCTAACCAACATAAATCGATCTGGAAATCTCACGTGTTAGAATGGGTTGTTAACATGCATGGGTCGATAGGAACTGTTGCCATTGATATATAAAGAGAGGCAACTTTAAAGCATACCATCTTATCTTGTGAGAGAGAGTTTTTTTTTCCGGCATGGTTGTACCCATAACCTATCCCATCATTCCTTCAAACATTCTATGAAGTCTTGCCAATTGGACTTAGATCCTCTTGACGCACTCGGTGCGTAGTCCCATACATCGATCTGCAATTCGAGTAATCTGAGACCTTCGGATCATTCTCTAGGCAGCCCAGCCGTTGGAGAGGGTCTAGGTGCTTACCAACATAAGTGCCAGAGTTTAAAATCTCTGAACCGGAATGGGCGAAAAAGGCGGCTTGACAAGAAATCAATTGGGGCCGATTCTGATTAACCCAACTAGATCTACAAGCATACTGAATCAGCTTGAATTGATCGATTCAGGGCGAGTGAGTCTAATCGATAGTGATTGAGTTTGATCAATTTCCAGTCATTTTCGAATTCCATAAGATAAGTCACATATCAAATTTAATGAGACATTTCTCTTTTCTTTTTTCAAAGTGTTTTTAGCAGTCACACAAAACAATTTTCAAAACATCATTTTGACAAATGAAGAGATCACATAGATTTTGGCTACACCATCACATGGGCAATTTTATTTAAAAAAAAAAAAAGAAAAAAGAAAAAAAAGAAGAAAAAGATGATGACATTATAATCAAGTGATAAAGACGGATAACTCTAGTAAACTAGAGTCATCGTTTAATAGCTATTTGACTTCAATCTCTTTTCTACTGAGGTATTCAACTCCAGGGATGAATCGAAAAAGAAATCTTTACACACTTCAGAAAACTGCAGAGACCTTGTTGTATGATGGTGTGGTTAATTCCTCTCCTTTTAATTCCTCTTGAATGTCATTGGTTTTTTTAGGAATCAATCCCTTCTCTCTAGATGTTTCAATGGCACCCATGTACATGTCTTCTAAGCTGTATTTGAACTCAAATCCAAGCTCTGTAAGCTTTTTAGAAGAGAAAGCAACAACTTTCAGGCTTTCTTCTTCGTAGTTGAACCTGCATGAAAAGTACCACTAATAGTATTAATGACCAAATTTGGGGCCTTCCAAGAACCAGACCAGCATTCGTCAACTTTGACCAAAAACCCATAAGTTTTGAGTTAGGACTGCAACAAGGTTGGATTGAGCCTGACTTTTTAAAACCCAAGCCCGGGTTTTTTAAAAGGTCCCTCCTAACCCTGATTCAGGGCCCGGAAAATGATTCAGGGTCGGGTTAGCTGACCCAGATTGATGACCCTGACCATGGGTAGGAGGGAGGAAGATGCAAGGGTTGGCTAAGCTGAGAAGAAGAAGAAACAGGGCCAAGCCGAATCGAGTTGGGTCGGGGCAGACCGTGCTCAGTCCAAGGCCCCAACCCTGGCCCTAACTAGCACTAGAAATTTTCAACCCTAATTTGCCCTTCGGGCTAGGGTATCTCAGTCCATGCTTGTTCAGGATCAGGGCAAACCAGGGCAGGGCCGGATCGACAAGACCAAACTTGCACACTTAATTTGAGTCATAGATTTTAATTTCAGAGTGGACAAATGAGAAAAGGGTGGGCCTTGGCACAACGGTAGGGTTATTCTATCATGTCCTAGTGGTATGGCTGTGTACAGAAGCCCTTCCCTAGATCCCACAGTAGCATGAGCCCCATGCATTGGGTACACCTTTTTATTACGAACAAGTGAAGAGCTTACTTAGTCGGGACATGGTACTCTGGGAATTTCTCTCTTAACATTTTTGCGAGATCAAAAATGGTGGCTTGATGAGAAGAGCAAATGTATCTTCCCTTTGCTTCAGGATGCTCAAACAAGAAGATATGAGAATTGCAAAGATCATCCAAATGCACAAATTGAATTTGCTTTAGGATTGAGTAATGTGCTTCATTTCCTGCAATAAAACTTGGTCACAAGACTATAAAATTAAGGAAGATGAGATGATTAACAAAGATAGATATTGAATATATAACCACACCAGTGATTAGGGCAAGTGCTGTTGTCAAGCTAGGAGGCATTGAAGGCATGATAAATGGCCCAACTACCAGGGTTGGTATAATGGTGATTAGGTCCATGTTGTTCTGCTCAGCAAATTCCCAAGCTGCTTTCTCAGTCAAAATCTTGGAGGCAAAGTACATCTGATCACAAAAAAAAAATTTGAGAACGAGTAAAAGGTTGTTAAACCAGGAATTAGACATGGGTTCCGGTCTTCGGCCGCGATCGAAACCTCGGAAAATGAAATCAAGAAGAAGAAGTAAAGATTTTATATTATTGAGAAGTCTTGTAGATCTTGCCATAGAAGATTAGTTACTGATTTTCTATTATTACTGGTTAAAAGAAGAAAAAAAATTACAAAAATTAAGATCCATGTGCATTCATGGTCAATTAGGAAGTGGAATTTGTATATCGGGCATAATCCGAATCAGGGTTGGTCGATTCCAATCCGATTCTTTGAACCATGATTAGCACTAACATTCTAACATAGTCATTAATA
Organism: Protea cynaroides; assembly: GCA_028583415.1. Classification (NCBI taxonomy): domain Eukaryota; kingdom Viridiplantae; phylum Streptophyta; class Magnoliopsida; order Proteales; family Proteaceae; genus Protea; species Protea cynaroides. The sequence continues at coordinate 46,421,771 of CM053269.1, read as the reverse complement.
CCTGATTCTTTAAAACCATGATTAATTATTTTTTGGGGGAAAAATGAGTTCAAATCACCTGCATGTATTTGTATCTTTTCTGAGATCCCATCACCATTGATATGGTGTATGACCTACCTCTGGAGTGTGGGATCCACTGGATATGAATGGCGACGGAATCCTTGAGAGGATACAGTACATGCAAGTGAAGAAAATCAAAACATATAATTGAGGCTATCCTATAAATAAGACCGTGGTTCAAGGTAGCGATATCAGATTGGTTGATTTGTATTGATTTTGAATCTAGATCCAATACCCAATACTCTTTTCTTTTTTTTTTAATTAAGTATCTGTCACGTGTCACTCGGCCATTGTCTTCGTATCCAAAAATCGATACCTGAAACTAAAACCTTGATTAAGATTTTGAGATTGATGCATACCCAACCAGTCATCTTCTTTGCCCTTATAAATTCCAAGTCACTCCATTTGGTCTCATCATATTCAGACAGCTGCTCCTCTTGTACATTTACAGTACCAGCAGATGAAGTAAATACAACCCTGCGAACAGTCTTTGCCTTGAGACATGATCTCATGATGTTCAGCATCCCATTCACTGCAGGCTTTATCACCTCATTCTTATATAAGAAAAAACAACCCAAACACAACAAAGCCATTAGTACTTATTAGTCTACTTGAAGGTTGCATCCTCCACTCTTGTATTTTAGGACAACAGGAGATGGAAGTTACAACCCAACATAGCTCAGAGAAATGCAAACAAGGAAATGTCCTTAGGTGTCAATCGGTTCGTAAATGATTTATTGGCTCGGCTAGAGTTGTTGAGAGGCCGGTTCGGATCAGTTTTTGTCTGGGCCTGTTGGGAATAGTCTCACATTGCTTAGACTGGAACATTGAATGCCTTATATATGTGAGATCAGTTCCTCTATTTACTAGTGCAAACTTTTGGATTGAAAATTTTAATAGGGCCAAATTGGTGTTGGACTTTACAAAACTTGACTAAAACGTGTCCACTAACAGATTCGGGGTGGGTGGGTTGTACTATGCACATTAACTAACGGATCAATCTGGTTTCTGGTTGTTATCGGGCTTAGCTCATTAGGTTAGTTCGGATTGTAAGTTAGGTAGGGAACCCATTAAGCATATCCAGAAGGCTGAAGTAGTGAAACTAGGGTTTAATATTTGGTTTCAATCAGTCTGATCTGGGCCATTATCGGGTTTGGACTCATTAGTCCGATTTTATTCGATTTCCTAACTAGTTTTCATAGGTTTCCTTTCGGTTTTATTCAATCGATTTTTTATCGATTAACCGATGGCTTTACAGTTCTAAACCACAACTGAACGGTTTCGGTTTAGAATTTACACTTTTACATGGGATTGTTGAATATATATATTGTTTGGATCCTTAGTTATAAGTTCGATCTTTTACTCACCTCGGGATCTTGGGATTCGAAATCCATGGGAGTGGCAACATGGAAGACTCCGGTGCAACCTTGGATGGGTTCATCAAAGCTCCCCTCATCTACAAGGTCTGCCTTCCATAACTTCAAACGTGTATCAGAGTGAGGCAAGTCCAGCAAATGCTTCACCTTCTTTAAATTTCCTGCAAATTTTGTTCATTCACATTTAATACAGTCCACTTTTGGGATGATAAAGGTTGAAGACATTTATTGACTTTTATTTTTATATAAAAACCAAAATGGAACTTCCATTGGTAATGTCGAAAGAGAACCCAAGAAAATATCAGAAAACATCTTCACTGAACCTGAAAATGAAGCTGGATTCCTACCCAAATAATAAAAAAATAAAAAAAATAAAAAAAAAAAATAAAATAAAAATATAAAAATAAATAAAAAAACAAAAAAAAAACCTGAAGCTGAATCTATAAATCCTTAAATATTTTTTTTCAATCAAGTTTTCTTCCACCCATGGCGAAAAATATTCCTTTTTGAGGGAACCCAAGAGGTATTTTGAGGAACACGATGCAAACAAGAAATTGACACCCAAAACATGAATATTTGTGCTTACGTTCAAGAGAACGCAGAAAGAATGATACGATCATCTTTCCTTGGATGTTTGTGCATGTATTCCTATTGGTCCTAATTTTGATCAAAGAATTTCCCATGAATTAAAAACATGCATTTATGTGATGTGATGGCTTCATGTATGATCATCAATTTTTACCAAAAAAAAATATTGTATGATCATAAATAGACATTGAGGGCAGTTCTTGAAGATAGGGAAGGGATTTAATTTTCTTTAATTCGAAGTATGCTTAGAAATGCCAGCATTAAACACCAATATGAGTCACCTGTCCTAATCTCTTGACTAAGATATGATAGACACTTGTCAAGCAAACACCATCTCTAAAGGGTATAAATATAGGCAACCAAATCCTCTCCTGCGGTCCTGCCGCTTGCCAAGGGTCGGATTTCAGCCGGCCCACCTCCCAATGTATTGGTAGACGGCCAGACCGAACCCCGGTCCTTGGATCTGCGGCAGGAACCTCCTGCCGCAGGAGACGATTTGGATCCTAAATACAGATAGATAATCTGGGTTCGAACTGAAAAAAACAGTAGTAGGATCCACACGCTCACAACTCCTCTCCTCAAACCTCTGTCGTTCTAGAAAGCATATTGCAAATCTTTTTATTTTTCTTTTTTTGAAAAATTTTTATTCGTTTTTATGTAAAATATTAAAAAAGAAAATTTTCTCCGTAAAATAAGACTTTTCACTATAAAATACAAAGAAAGACATTGACAAAATAAACAAAAATAAGAAAAAATATCATGTAAAATTTGGTTTAATTTTACAATAAAACAAACACGGTGAAAACTTTATTTAGTTTAATTTTACTTTTAAGAAATAATTTTCCGTCTCCTATGGTTGTTCTGTCTCCAGAAAGGATTACTGAAAGGGTATTTCAAACCCTCAATCTATGTTCCTGAAAATTTTATTTTTATGCCCGTTAGTTTGTTTTCATGTAAAATGATGGAAAAAGAAAAGATTTTCTATTGTTATTTTAAAATAAAATCTAACAAAATACATTAAAAACATAAGAAAATTTTCATGTAAAATATCATGATCGGGAGTTAATCAATGACAAATACTCGCATCGTAAACTGAAAAATCTTTTTCCATTTTTTAAATTTTTTGGTTTTAACAAAAAAAGAAAAGTCACTTGAAGTTATAACCGGAACAAAAAGCTGCACTATTCCTTACTTTCCCTTCATTCATTTTTCTAATGCAAAAAATGAAACAGTGTCTTCTACATTACATCAGTTCAGAAGCATCATCAAAACAAGAAGAAAGAGATAATAAAAAATAAAAATAAAAAATTGAAGTTGCAGCGTTAAGACAGGAAGAAAAATATTAAAAAAAAAATAAAAAAAATGGAAACGTTGAAAAGAAAAGAAAACCTGGATCTCGAACTGTAGCATTAACGAAGTAGCCCCGTTGAAGAAGCTTCATCACAAGCCAAGAACCAATGAAACCTGCAGCGCCGGTTACGCAAACGGTACCACGATCACCCTCATCCGTAAATGTTGCCATTCTTTAAGTTCTAAAATCAAAACTAATTGTATGTTGTTGGGGGTTTGGGGAACTCCAAAAATTCTTAATTATTCAATCACTGATATCATATCACTACCATGAAACTCAAGTCCCACAAACTCTCTTATTATATAGAATATTACTCACTTCCACTCACCACCATGACACCGGACCGTCTGATACCAAACAATTCCATGCTGCAGGAAATGGCAAGTAAGGGAATAGTAGGTAGCCATAATATCAAAACGTGAGGACTTACCTTTCAATGGAGAATGGTAGATGGCCATAAGTAATTGCCAAAACCCACCATTTCTTGTTGAGGAATTAAGCTTTAGTTATTCTTTAGTTATTCGTGCAGTTCTTGTTAGGATAGGGAGCACAAACGACAATAATAAAAAATACATAAAAAAGATTTGTCGTGGTTTAGCATCTCAAAGAGGATGTTTACTTCCACCAAGAGAAAGAGAAATTGCCTTTATTACTAATAAAAAAATCTATAGTTTTATACTTAAGAGAATGTTCTCCTTTGTCTATCTTACCTAACATATAATAGGTTTTCTAGAAATCTTAATTCTCGACATAATTATAAGTTTACCTCGTACATATAATATACCTAAACTCTAATACAAGTACTATCCTAATAACTATGTAGACCCCACAAAACCCCAAGGGGATAGCTCAGTTGGCAAAAGACAAACACCTCAAAATAAGAGGTCGTGAATTCAATTCCCCTTAGGGTTCTACTTACCCAAAAGAAAAATTGTATAGACCCCACAGAATAGAAGACACCAACCCAACAGTTCTTTTGGTTATAATCAATGAAGAGATGGAGCAGATAATTCAATCAATGAAGAGATGTTTGGTTATAATCAATGAAGAGATGGAGCAGATAATTCAATCAATGAAGAGATGGAGCAGATGATTCTAGAATCTGATAATCAACAAGTGGTGGATCATTTATTTGGGAATATTGGGGTTGTTTTTTTAGTGTTTTTATATAATGGAATCCTTGAAGATATTGTCCATCTACAATCTTATTTCGAAAGTTGTATTTTCAATTTTATCGTTGACTCTCTTTCTAAAAGGGTCTGTCGTTAATTAACGTGTCAGAACGTATTTCTATTCCAACAGCTCGGACCTGGATCATGTGGATTTTTAAAATACTTTGTATCCACAAATACTTGATAAGTCAATATCGATTTGATCTGAGATCTCTTATGAAAGTACTTATTCAATGAGTATTCTCAATATTATGCTTTGAAGGACTGGAACCTTCACTCTTTAACACAAGATTTTGAATCTCGCTCTTTCAATTAGGAAAATTTTATTTTGAATTCCTTGAGTGCCACAAGAAGATGTAAAGGGCCCAGCTGTTCGTCTCGTAAGTCCTATATCTTATAAAAGTAGTTGGTGGTACTCTTGCTGGTAGGTAGAGGGGGTGCTTTACGAGTGTTGGACTCTCCTACCCTTATCGGGGGCAAGCTACCCACCTTTTTGGTTTCATATTCCCCCCTCTAATCCCTCTCCGGCCACCATTGTGGTGGGCCCATCTTAGCACAAAAAAAAAAAACAAAAAAAAACCTGAAAGAAAGTTCTGAAGAACCTGGTCTTACTCTTATTTGCAGTATAAATTTAAACATAAGAAACTTAGGAATGAGCTATTTCTCTCTTCTTTGTTTTTTTTTCAGAATATAGATGTTATTAAGGGTATCAAAGGAGACGATTCTGAGTAATCGAGATGATTCCTTACAAATTTCGAGGGGTCAATCCCAAGACTGTCTTTTTTGTTAAAACAAAAACAACAATAATAATAAAATCTTATTCTAACTAAATGGGGTCGGCTACATGGATTCTTGTCTGTCAATCAGTTTTGTTCGCTGTCAAATTTGAAGCAAAGCCTAAGCTATACATATCTTTCTTCACCACCTCCCTTAGAGTCATCTTAGGTTTGTTCCTAACTCTTTTAACCCCGTCAATCTGAATCAAATTACTCCTCCGAACAGGAGCATGTAACGACCTCCATTAAACATGGTCATACCATCTCAAACGATTTTCTCGTAGCTTATCATGTATCGGTGCTACTCCCAAATCAGCTCTAATACTGTCATTTCTTATCTTATCTTTCCTAGTTTTGCCACACATTCATCTTAACATTCTCATCTCAGCTACACTAAGTTTATCAATATAATGCTTCTTGACTGCCCTCAGAACAAGAACATCTAACTGTCTCGTTTATTAAACAGTTTCAAAATTAAGAACAATGGAATAGTCCAATTTCAATTCGTTACTGGTTTCAGACTCTCAATATCTCGATCACTCAAATTAATAGGCCTAACTTCCTAAGCATATAAATAATTAAAAATATATATTAATTAGTACTTAATAAGGTTTTTTATTTTGTCAATTAGTTTACAACATATATTTTTTTTTTCTTTTTTTTTTTTTTTTTTTTTTTTTTTTTTTGCTAAAACAGAAATTCATTCATCTAGAATAAAACAGAGGTTACAGCCAAAACTTCAGTCTAACAAAAATTACAAAGCCACGAAGAGGAAATGGGGCCAACCAAGGAGTGAGCCAATCTTTATTTATCCTTATCTTTATGACAAACTACACTTGTGGTCTGGATACAATATTAATATCATTACACATTTGTACTTCACAAAACAGTGGGACTAAGGGTTATTATCGTCTCCAATCGCTGGAGCCTCCAATTGAGGATCCAGCGGTTGGAGTTAACTAGGTGCGTCTATCGATGTATTGGTAGGCGCGCCGAATTAACTCCAACCGCTGGATCCTCGATTGGAGGCTCCAGCAATTGGAGACGAATATGACTCGTGGGACTAAGGGTGCTAAACACTGTGGATTTGGTATAACGGTACGATATTGGTTCAATACATTATGTATTAGAGTAATACCAGTACTGTACCATTTAGGTAAATGGTATGAAATTGCTTACTGTTACTAATTATTAATCAATATTGGTAAATCGGAACATAAACAGTTTAGACAGTTTGAAATATCATTCCTTATAAGGTCGCTTGAAACTTTCTAGGCCTAGTTCTGAATCAATTGCATAGATAGTCTGGATAAAATAAACTAATCTAAGCCCAAAATCCACTCTCATAAGTTAACGGAAATTCACTAATGGAGTGGGTGTTTTAGGTAAATGTGAGGTTTAAATAAGGGTAAAACGGTCATTTAACTTATGCAGGAGGTTATTTTAGTTATTAAAATTCTAACTTTTAGCTTTTATCGTCAATTAACGGAAATTTAAGTACTTAAGCAGCGGGATTACACAGTATTATTCGGTATGTAATTGATTTCGTATGGATAGTAAATCGATACAATACCGTATCATACAGATTACACAAACGATATCATTTTTGCATACATTACCATGTCGATTAGTAAACGGTATTGTCGATTTCTTTCTAGATGATAGAATATGAGTTTCAGTAACAGTATCCGTACCATTTTAACACCCTTAAGTGGGACAATATTGGCTCATACAAGTTAAAGTTTTGAACATAGAACAAAAACTAGAATAATAGGGTTTTTTGGATAAATTACACTAGAGGTATTTGACGTTTTGAGAAATTATACCAGAGGTACCTCACATTTCAAATACCAGAGGTACCTCACGTTTTGAGAAATTATATCAAAGGTACCTAGCGTTTCAAAAATATTACATTTGGGATACCTTCTATTTTTGTACTTCCAAATGTACCCTTGTTTAGCATAACTTTCTTGGTCCCCTTCTATTTTGACTATTTGGAGTTCCATGGAAGTTGGTGGTGCTTGTTGACGTGGACTGACACATCAGGTCTCAAGCGAGGACTTGATTACCGGATTCTTTGTCTCTGATGATATCAAGGAGTGTACGGCTGACCGTGGAATCCTAACCTATCTCTTTGGTTCACAACCAACCCCAAAGACTGTACCAGGGGTTAGCCCAGCTAGAGGGATCGGGCTCCTCTCAAGTTCAGAATGAACTTGAGTAGAGCCAGCCGACACCTAGCACTCCCTCAGATCCAACAGTATGAGAGTTATTCAGTTCTTTTGCAATATTTTTATTTTTTTTATTTTTTTTTCTTTTCCCTACAATAACTCTTATACCGTCTGATCTAAGGGAGTACCAGGTGTCAGCCATCTAGCCGACACTAGCTCTACTCAAGTTCAGAATTCAAGTTCATTCTAAACTTGAGAGGAGCCCAATCCCAGCTAGAGAGTCTCCGTAGCTCTCGTCATCGTCTTTAACTCTGAGAATATCTCTGTGATTTGATGTGTCAGTCGACCACTGCTAATCTTCTACATTTTTTTAGTTTTACACATTTGTTGATTTCTTTCTTCTCTTCGTTTAGATTCCTTTGAAATTTGATGAATTCAACACCTAGCCTAGGTAATTAGGATTTTATTAGGTTTCTGGGTCTTCAAGAACCCTAATTAGACTATGAGTTTATAAAATATTTGTTGAGTTTGAGTTAGTTTAGGATTCTGAGCTAGCTTCCATGGAACTCTAAAGTGTCAAAATTGGTGTGATGACGATCAGAATCTATCGAGAATCTCCAAGATGAAACTGTTGCAGAGTGTCTTACCAAAAACAAAAAAAACAAAAAAAAACAAAACCATTGCAGAGTGGGCAATTCCCCCTTAGAAACCCATTGTCAAATGCATCCCCACCATGGAATTCGTGAAATTGGATAATAAATAAGTCCCAATGACATGAGCGTGCAATAAAAAATGGATTTAGGGTTTGAATATATTTCCTTAAAAAATCAACTTCAACAATTGAAGTTCTCATGGTTTCCAGTATAAGGATTTTCCAACTGAGATCCAACAGATAATATGTTCTTGTGGATTTATTGCTTTTTGTGACTATCTCAAAAATTCAAAGTTGATTGGTTGGAAATCTATATCGATGTTCGGGATTTTGTAAGGATTGGTTTTAACAATAGAATCGATTTTTATGTAAGAAAACGTTCAAGGGTAGAATTGTTAATGGAAAAACTAACTTTAACACCCCTAAAAAAAAAGGGGATGGTTGTATTTTGTTGAAATATTAAGGGGCATTTGTCCTTTAAGCAAACTGTAAGAGAGGAAACAATAGTTTTCCCAAGAGTAAATCATAGGTTCTTCTCTTGTAATTTACCCTTAAATCAGGTTAACTTCAAACATTTCAAACAATTTCAAAGACACCCCTTTAAATCAAAATAAATTCTAAAAAAAAACCCATTCTCATACTGAATTTTCGTTAATTGATAACAAAAGCTAAAAGTTATAAGTATAATATCTAAAATACCCTTTTGCATAAGTTAAAGGACCATTTTACCCCCATTTAAACCTCTAATTTACACAAAACTCACTCGCATAAATTAACAGAAATTCACTAACGGAGTGGGTTTTAGGTAAATGAAAAGTTTAAATGAAATAAAATGGTCCTTCAACTTATGCAGGAGAGTAATTTAGGTATTAAAATTCTAACTTTTGAAACCCTCTTGGCAATTAGTAAATTATAATAATACTTTGTCACTACTTGTGAATATTTAAGTACTTAAGTAGCGGGATTACACAGTATTATTTGGTATGTAATCGATTTCATATTAACAGTAAATAGATACAATATCATATTATCATACAGATTATACAAATGATATCATTTTTGCATCCATTACCATGTCGATTACTAAACGGTAATATCGGTTTCATTCTAGACTATACAATATTTATTTCAGTAATAGTATCGGTACCATTTTAACACCCTTAAGTGGGACAATTATGGCTCATACAATTTAAAGTTAGTTGAACATAGAACAAAAACCATGTTGGATTAATTGAGGCATAAATAATATATAATACATGGGATCCCACACAGCTCCGACCATTTGACATTAAGATCCATATGAGCCATTTTTCTAATCCATTTTTAATAGTATTCGACAGAATAAAAAGGTTAAAAAACATAAGATCCATTCGAATCTAGCATCTAGATTGGTACCATTGTCGGGGGATCCACATCCTCTCCCGCCTGAATTTGGGCAGGAGATTTGGCGGCCCTGATGGATGGTTGCCACCTGGCTCTTGGGTGGATCCGAACCCTCCATCTGAGCCGATACCCCTGTCGACTCTGCTTGTTGGCTACATAAGATCTATTTGAATCTAGCATCTAGATTGGTACTATTGTCGGGGGATCCAAATCCTCTCCCTCCTGAGTTTGGGCGGGAGACTTGACGGCCCGGATGGATGGCTGCCATGGCCACCTGGCTCTCGGGTGGATCCGAGCCCTCCATCCGAGCCAACACCCCTGTCGGTTCAGCTTGTTGGCTCGGGTGTCGACTGGGATGGAGGGTTCGGATCCACCAAAGTGTCAGGTGGCGGCCATCCATCCAGGCGGCCAAGTCTCCCCCCCAAACTCAGGCGGGAGACGATTTCTATACCTTGCAGACTAGCCTTTTAACTAACAGCAAGTAAAGCATTTGTCTAAGGAAAATATTCTCACATCATTTTGTAGTGAGATCTTATTCAATCAAAGTGGATCGATAAGTATTTCAATTCATTTAAAGTGCATCGTAATACACGTGAATCCACTTTGAGTGGGTGGGATCCTCAGTATAAAGGTGGTCTCACTAGAAAGGATCTCAATCCTCTGTTTAACACTTCACACCTTCACATTTAAGTAGAATGCACGATCAATATTCCCGTTTTATTTATTAAATAAATTATAGGTACTTCTCTTGTAGTTTATCCTTAGATCAGATACATCTTAAAAATTTCAAACAATTACAAAGACATCCTCTTAAATCAAAATAAATTTTAAAAAAACCCACTCTGTTAATGAATTTTCGTTAATTGATGGCAAAAGCTGAAAATTAGAATTTTAATACCTAAATATCCTCGTGCATATGTTAAAGGATCATTTTACCTCCATTTAAACCTTCTATTTACACAAAACTCACTCCCATAAGTTAATGAAAATTCATTGAGTGGGTTTTAGATAAATGGGATGTTTAAATAGGGGTAAAATGGTCTTTTATCTTATACAGGATGGTATCTTTGATATTAAAATTCTAACTTTTAGCTTTTGTCGTCAGTTAACGAAAATTCACTAACATAATAGGTTTTTTTGGGATCTATTTTGATTTAAGAAGGTGTCTTTGAAATTGTTTGAAAGGTTTGTGATGTATTCGACTTAAGGACAAACTACAAAAGAGATATCTATAATTTACTCTTTATTAAAAATCTCAAGTTTTCCAAACAACTCCGGTTGCATGGAGATCGATTGTTCGAGATTTGATGAATAAATAGATGACATGTGGCAAAAAAAATTCTAAAATTTTCAAAATTTTCTTTAAAAGTCAATTTTTTAAGATTTAGAGGTATAAAATTATTCGTTCTAAGTGCATCCTGATTGATGCAAGTCATCATACAAAGATCCATTAAATTTAGATAAAAAAAATGATGAATTAATATGATATGATTCATCTAACATTCAAGATCTACATCATCACCACTTGGATCGGTTTTCTTGTAATAAATTAATCTGCATTATGATTAAAAAGGATTTTGTCCTGACATCTATTTTTAATAGAATGACAAATGCAAGAAGACCAAGAAGTTTTATGATCTATGTAAATATTCCAATTACGGATCTGCATCTTTTTCTCCTGGTGGTTTTAGGAGGATGGAGACGTCTCCATAAAATAGTCGATACATGGATCCTGGGTGAAGTGGTTCTAGGAGGATGGAGACGTCTCTGTAAGATAGTCAACACATGGATCTTTGGTGAATCCAAACCCCACGTCCGAGCCGACACCTTTTGTTGGCTCAACTTGTCGACTAGGTGTCGGCTTGAACGTGAGACTCGCATTCATCCGAGACCCACGTGTCGGCCATCCGACGGGAACGTCCCCCTCCTCCCAGAACAGTGGTTCTCCTTGTTATGGGAGAGGATTTGAATCCCCCAACTACCAGGTTAGCTACATCCATCGTTCAACTTTGTATATATATTAGAGATTGTATTTTTAAAGTATGATAGAGAATTAATTAAAGAAGAAGAAGAAGGACTATGTCCAAGATACAAGAGGTATGCAAAAACATATCAAAGTGTATTAGAGTTGGTCATTAATCAATTAAAGAACCCCTTAAGACTTTGAGATTGCTCTTTGTAGAAGTCATCAAACACTTAAGATTCTTCCCCATCCATGATGTACTCTGGGCTATGTGTGAGGAACCATATTGAAATTCAATCTTCTGATGCCAGTGTGGAAAACCAGTCAATTACAAAACATTCCAAATCTGGTTTTTAAATTTTGGGTTGGGTTTTCTATGATGCCAGTGTGGAAAACCAAACCTATGAAAGCGTGGGAGTGGAGATCTTTCAATAGGGACCACGTTCGTTAGTGGAGAGAATAGTGAGTGTCACTAGTGAGCCCTACGGCTCATTGTGGGGGGGGGGGGAGGCGGATTTTGTATTTTTTCCCCTAAAATTAACTAAAATTTTCAATCACAATCCTTGGTTTTAAAAAGGGAAATAAAATTTTCATTTGAATAAGTATGAGTTTTTATTTATTTTTTCTTTGTTTTCTCCGTAAGAGTGTGAGTTGAGTTAATTACACAATCATGATTACAAAATGTTTCGTTTTCTTTTTGGGGAGAGGGCTCTCTAAGCGGCTTTGTTGGTGGGTGTGGGTGACTGCATATCTTAATGTAAGAGGGTAAGAGAGGAGAGAAATAGAGAGCAGGGTGCTAGCATAGCTCCCACTTCGCAATTTACAAAACAGTTTCCTCTTTCTTTTTTTTCTTTTTTTAAACTATATTCACTTCCCTTCTCTCTACTTGCAACTAGAAAAAACCTTAAGGTTCCGTATGGTCGCAAGGAAAATAAAAGAAAAGGAAATGTACTCAAAGTTTAAAAAGTGTTCTTTAGTTTGGATTCCTAGACGAGCTAATCAGATTGCTCATTCCCTAGCCAGAAAGTCTTGCACCATTTCGAGATTGATGAGTTGGCCAGACTCCTTTCCTTGGCTTCATGATTTGATTGTAAATGAGGACCTCAGGTTTTTCTTATTCTTCTCAATAAATTTTCTTTTTACTAAAAAAAAAAAAGGAAGTGAAAATTTTTAAACCTAAAAAATGAAACTTTTATTACAATTATCGGAAAAAAAAAACTTTCGTAATCATTTTACCATATGACTATGTCAATAACTCTAAATCATTTCGTATTTTTAACATTTATTGTACATATCCCTCCATATCAATCAATTACCATTCTTTCATAGGATCCGTATCGTCTCCTCCCAGTGGTCTGGGAGGACAGTGGCAACCTTCTTTGGATGGTTGCCACGTGGCTCTCGGTGAATCCGAGACCCACGTCCGAGCCAGCACTCAGCCGACAAGCCAAGCCGACAGGGGGGTGTCGGCTCGGACGTGGGTCTCAGATTCACTGAGAGCCACGTGGCAACCATCTGAGGAATGTTGCCACCGTCCTCCCAGAATGACTGGGAGGAGACGATGTGAATCCTCTTTCATAACTAACAATGATATCGAAATTTTATCCATCAATCCACTTAATACCATCCTCTTGAATATAAATAAAATAATTATAACAAAATTTTTATAAAACCGAGAGGAATGAATGATTTTCAACATCAACATTAGAAGAAGCAACTAGAGAATGGGCCTCAGGAGAGATAGGATCTGGAGACAAGGAAGATGATGTGGAGGTACTAGGTTGGCAGCTGAATTTATTCATATAAAAGGACGAATCCCCCGCAGGTACTGAAACCATTAAAAGAACACTCAATAATTTATTAGGTATTGTACGAAGCATTTGAAATACGGGAAAGAAGTACCTCGGAGAGCTTTTTGCAGGGAAACTTGCTAGGGGACATCTCTATTTTCCCCTGGGGGATCTTTAGAATTACCAATGTTTAACTTTCTATTTAAATCATGTACCTCCGTCACTTGTAGGGGTACGTAGGAGACATCTCTATTTTCCCCCGGGGGATCTTTAGAATTACCACTGGTCTGATCATTTGAGTTGGTAATGATAGTAAAGGGAATAACGCCCCTATGTCTACGTCCCAATCTCCCCCCAGAGGAATATGTGTTTCTAAAAGTATCAATCGACTTCAACTTCTCCTGCGAAGGCTAAAGGCGCCTCGCCTTTACTCTAATAAGGGTTAGTAGTTTCGTTTAGTACTAGAAACCAGCATTCTCAAGACCAAAGAGTCAGACGAAAAAGGGGGGAAAGCTCTCCGTTCCTGGTTCTCCCCGGGAATGGGTACTTCAGATAAGAAAGGTGAAACTTGCCCCTTAATTCCTCCATCCTTGGCAAAATAGTCTAGGTACGAAGCCAAAATGCCCGGATCATGTCCTATTCTTATTTTTATTTTACCCAACCCAAATTTGTTTTAGCCTCTTATTAGCAACTCCGCTATTTGATCATTGACACTTCACACTGATTCCCCGCCCTAGTCTACCTCGAGAAAAAAATCAAAAAAATCCATAAGAACATAATGATAACCACATCTATAAAACCTAAGAAAAATACAAATTTCAAACTATTATTTTTAACAACTACAATAGCCTCAAATTTACAACTTGGAATCCGGCAAGAAACCTCATACCCCAAACCCTTATCCCAAAATTCTACACAATTCGTAAAATTCGTTTTGGCCAAATAATTCACACGAATTAAATAACTATGGGTGCAACAAGAAAGACCGAACTGTCCTAATCCAAACTTATGATTCTATCATAGCCTGTCTTTGAAATTTTGATTGCTGTTAAAAGACTGAATTTAGAAAACCTCATCATTGCCATCTAAGTTGACACTAAAGGTGTCAAAAATGGGCCCAGCCCAATAGCACGGATCGAGTTGACCCGATATAACTTGAATTCAGTTCAGATCGAACCTTAATGGACAGATTTCGGTCTCGGTTTGTAAAGTCCAACACCATTTCAGTCCAAACCGAAATCAGATCAGACCAGCCCGTTAAGAAGCCCGAATTAGCCCGAACCAATAATACCTAATCCGAACACCGGTAAGGTCCATCCGGGCCCAGTTTCTTAATTTTAATGGTTTTAAATTTTGGTGGATTATATTACACTGTTATAGTTCACTTCTTGATCCGAAAGATTATATGAATCTATAATAGTTCAAAAGAGTATGTTAATTGTTACAATTTACTGAATTACATACATATAGATGGAATGATGTTAATTTTATAGATAGAAATAATAAAATAGGCTATATATCTTACATATAAAATAGGCCCGATAAGCTTGATAAGCCCAGTCCGGACCGAACAAGTCCGAAATCACCTCAATAAGCCCAACTCGATAACAAATCGACACCAAACCAGCCCGATAATTATTGTGTTCAGGGCAGCCCAGTCCAACCCAAACTCTTAATGGACATGTTTTGGGCTGGGCTTATAAAACCTAACATCGATTCAGCCCAAACTGAAACCAACCCGGACCAACCCGTTGACAACCTTAGTTGACATTGTTGAACTACGAGTAATCAAATTAGATTGATAATATATATTGTCTAATGATATGAATAAGGGTCAGTTCTCATACACGGTCGTGTATTATGAACGGTCATCATATCAGTTGTTTGATAGGAATATGAAAGAGTATTGACAAGTTAAAAGGATTACGGTTCATGTACACAACCGTGTATGAAATCTTTTGCAATCCAAGAAGCATGCATTTTTTGTGTTTTATAATCCTATAATTTGAAGTTTTCTCATGTTTAAAGTTCAAGATATCCTAATTTGAAATGACACACATGCCCTTCTTTGGATTTGTAGTGCTTCTTCTCATTGGTTGGGATGCAATTCTTATCCCAAAAAAAATTTGAAAAATTTTATTCAGACACTCTCTTGATAATTGATTTACTATACAGAACTATCCTTTTTGGACAAAAATTACACGGACTACCCCTAAAACAATGTTTTATAACAGTATAATCCACACCGGGCGTTAAAAACTAACGAGAAAAATTCTAATTTTTTTTAAGACTATACTACCCTTGCTCAATGTAAAATTACATAAATATACCACTGTCTATCTCTGGAATGGAGCATCTGCAATTGGAGAACTTGCAAAGGCCTCGTTCCACAGATAAATGATGGTATATTTATATAATTTTACATTTAATAAGGGTAGTATTGTCTTAAAAAATTTCATCACGGTTTAACGCCCGGTGTGGACTATATTGTATAAAATATTGTTTCAGGGGTAGTCCGCGTAACTTTTGTCAATAGAGAGTAGTTTTGCATAGTAAACCACTTGTGAAGGGGGTGTTGAGTAATTTACCCCAAAAATAGGGAGTGTTGAATAAATTTCTCAAAAAAATATTAATAACAAATTTCTAAAAGGGCACATGATAAGTAAAATTATAAATAAACAAGACAAATATAAGGGTTGCTATCCTCTCCAATGACTGGAGTTTACTCAATGTGAATATCAATATATCAGTATACTCACCGAATGAATTCTAATCATTAAATCACAACTGGAAAGACTAGACAACAAGAAAGAATTTTTTATAAGACTGATGGCATTTCTACAATGAGTGGGGCCAAACAAAAATTAAAGTTCGAAAATTAAACCCAGCCCTAATGTGAAAGTTATTGAAAACGTTGCTTTATTTTCCTTAAATATTATATTTAAGTACGAAGGTGAGACGTTTTCTTCTTCTTCTTTTTTTTTTTTTTTCTTCGTTTTACTTTTGGGTTTGGTTCAGTCAAATTACTTTGCTCCCTTTGACCTCTTCCTCTCTTAGTCTCTTGACTTAAAACAAACACAATATTTGAAGAAGGGAAGAAAAAATTAATAGATTTCAATAAATCTAGTTACAATCATAGTTAGGAAATACATGTATAATATGTATATTAAATGTATACAGTTTTTTTAAACCAGTTTTTTCATATTTTTCTAAATATATGTAGAGAGTCTCATAACGTTTTTTTTTAAATAATAAAACATATTATACACGTTTGACACGCATATGGCGTATCAAATGCATATAATACATTATTATTATAAAATTATAAATTTAAAAACAAATCGTAAAAAAAAATCCTAAAGTCTGTTGTCATGGGTTCTGTTCCCCAAAGTAAAATAGAACCCTTTGTCTTTTCCACGGCCGTCGGTGACTCCAGCAGCCAAGTTCTAAACTCACTATTTGTTCCCCAAATCCCTTCTCCGTCGACTTGTTCCTCAAATCTCTTCTACAGCTGTCGGCATGCTAGGATCCTGCAAACATATAAGCTGTTTGTAGCACTGCCAATTTGAGCTTTGGTTTTCTGCATATTATCGTTTCATTATTTTTTTTTTAAAGTTACGAGATTCTCTATGTATATTAGGAAAAAAATTGTTTAAAAAAATCATACGCATATCATATTATACGCGTATTTACTAACTATGAATAGGAGATTCAAATGCTCTATAGTGTTTTTTTTGGTAAAAAAAAGCTCTATAGTGTTGAACTCATAATTAGTAAATATTTATTGTGAAAATTTTGCATATTTTATATATGAAGACTTTAATATTTTAGTTCTTATATTTGATGGGATGATGGTTTTTCACTTTATATATTTTTTATTTATAAATTCTATTTATATGTTAATATTTTATTTGTTGAATACTATAGATGTTTATTGCATAGTGAATATATGTCAATATTTTCGGTTTCGATTTTTCTACAGGCTACCGTATTAAACACGTATTAAACACTTACCGTATTAATGTCGTACACGTTATTTAAAACGAATTATTGGTCCCCGTATCAAAGTCTGACTCCGTTTAATACCCGTAAGTATCTGTATCAGACTTTTTTCCGTATCCGAACTTACTAACTATGGTTATAACTATATATTCTCATCGGGTGTTTATACAGTTAGATTTTAAAATTTCATCTCTTTAAATACCAAAATTATCCCATATTGGACATAGCAGGGTTGTTCAGTTGACAATGTCATCTCGATTGGATACCATAAACTTTTGAATCTAACCGACCTGATTACAACATATTTTTTTTCCTAAAGTAATACTCTTTTATTGCAGTACCAGATGTAGGGTTTGTCAGAATTGGGCTCAAATTGAAAATCGAAATCAAACCATCCCGATTTGGCCTAGATCAAAACGAAACTGAATCTTATTGGACAAGATTTGGGTTGTGTTTTTAAAGCCCAATGAAAAATTGAAATCAGACCAGACCAATTGATAAGTACGAATCAAACTGGACCAATCTGTTAATCCAAATTCCCAATCGATAGCGGACCAATAAAAGTCCATTAAGCCAGCCCGACAATAAACTGATACCAGACTGATCCGTTAGCTAACATGAAAGCGCAGCCCTCACCAGCCCAAATATCTTATTAGACATGTTTTAATCTACCCCTAAAATACTCAAGACCAACTTGACCTGGACCGAAACCAATCCATTGACACCCCTAACCGGAAGCAAAATTGTCAAACCTATTTTTCACTGCACTTCCCCAAACCCATGCAAATTACAAGGGTAGTTTTGGTTTTTTAAGATATAACGGTTATAATAACCCAGTCAATTACAATCGGACAAATCCTTTACACAAAGAAGAAAATATCTTCTTCAGCGACTCAGCTCTCCTTCTCCAATTAAAAGAAAACACAAGAGTCAAGACACTACAGTGATAGAATGAATCACGACTCGATAGTAAAAAACTGGGTCCGAAGCTGTTACTTTCATGCAATCTCTTCTTTTGTGATTCATAGAACAGTTCAACTTTCTTCATTAATCATAAAAAAATAAAATCCATATGGCACCCTCAACAGAAAGGATTTCAATCTAATGGTTCCTCAACCCTGTAAACCTCAATCTGTTCTTTTCATCCCAATCGAAAACAGTGATTTTAGAAAAAGTCATGGAAGAAAAAATCAGAGGAAAATAATAAAGCTGAGGGCAGTTTGTGCTGCTTCACCATGGAAGCAATTAAGGCAACACAAAATAACGGTCCGTTCTAAAACTAGCATTAGTCAAAGTCTTCAGGTCATGACCAAGCTAGCTTAATAATTACTAATTCAACTGTAGTATCCACATCATTGACTATTTCATAGATCCTCTCTCTCTCTCTGGTTACCGATCTCCCCCTCCTTCTCTCTGGTCTGTATATATAATGTGCATACATGTGGATAACCTAGAAGCTTTATAGAGAAAAAGAGTAAGGATATATATGCTTCTTGAAGTCCAGACCTTCAATCCATAATCCGAGAGAGAGAGAGAGAGAGAGAGAGAGAAGAATTGATACAAGAAAATGTCTTCTTCAGGAGAAAACCATAAGAGGGTATCCACTAGGAGGGAGCTATGTGGTCCGAGGCCTAGGTCTCTGAATACAGGAGTATTAGGAATAGACTCCTCAAAGATCAAGAAGCCAGCAGCTGATCAAAGTCGTCGGACGGTGGTGATACATCTAAGGTCACCGGAGATTATTCATACTAGACCACAGGATTTTAGGGCTCTTGTTCAACAGCTAACTGGGAAAGCTTCATCTTCTTCTAATGCTCAGAAATGTGGATCTATTAGTACTGCTGCTGTGATTGATGACTGCAAGTGCAAAGCTTGTGAAATTTCTTCTACTGGAGATTCAATTCAGAACAAGGTTGTTGAGATTAGAGATTCAATTCAGAATGGTGAGGTTGAGATTTTCTCTAACAGAGATTCAGTTAGGGATCCTCAAGACAATGAAGTTAAGGTGACCAGTTCACCACTTTTTGCTCCTATGGTGCCTCCTTCATGGCCTGCTAGTCCCCCATCAATGTTTGCAACTTCTTTTCAACCAGCTTCTCCATATGGTGAGTGGCATGTATTCGGCCAAATGCTTTAGTTCTTTGTGTATGTGATATGCAGTCAGTAAATCCGTGGGGTTTGCGCTCCATAGCCAGGAATGGAAGGAGTTTAATTCCATATTGGTCGAATAGTGTATTGATGTTTGACTTTTGATCTTGGGTTAGGCCCTCCACTGCTTTTGAATCAGCCATCAGTGTCTTACTAACGCAATTGTATAATGAATCCTCATCTTATCTCTTGTGTGCTACTACTCTATAGCTGTATGATCCGTGGACTTTGGAGCCATTTCGTTCAAGTGGCCATTGTTGGAATTATGTAACCCAACACAAATTGTTGGAATGTTATTTAACAGATTACTATGAATTTTTTTTTTTTTTTGGGGGGGCTTGCGAAATTGTTTAATTGACACCCTCGTTATTGCTCTACCAGATTCATGAACTGGTTTTGTGAGTAATCAATCAAACGAACTACTTTAATTATAGTATTGGGCTTGACTGCATCCCTCATGATGCATTTGTGTGTTATTGGATCATGATGAATATATAGGAGTGATACAAGTTAAAATAGGTCAGACTACCAGAAACATGAAGACAGTGTCTCCATTGTCAATGCACATAAGGTCTCAGAAGTCCTCCGTAACGAGCAACCTGGCCCAAGCTTAGTAGTCCTAGCTAAAAACTAGTAGGCTAGTGTCCGCTTATGTCTGTGACAACTGCTTACATTCCTAGGCCCTAAGTCAGGAGTCCGGTGCAGGCAGTACAGAAGATGCACCTAATAAGATAGGAAAGGATCCTTGTTATAAGCCCAATATGCTCCCCAAAGCTGGCGAATGAGGGATTCTTTACATTCTGCCTTGCTGGGGGATCATCAAAATGCTTCTTCTTTTTTTGTCAGAAATAGTCCTACGCCTAACTGCGATGGATGGAAGGTTGAAGCAGGTGTTGCGTATGGCTTCTTCTTTTTTTGTCAGAAATAGTCCTACGCCTAACTGCGATGGATGGAAGGTTGAAGCAGGTGTTGCGTATGGCTTCTTCTTCTTCTGCTGAACCAACTCCGGGTCCTGGGAACTCATATATTCGCAGTGAGGCTCAACCTACTACTCTTTCTCAAGCCATGGGTCTCACTCAACGACGAAGGTACTTCAGTAGTCCGAGTGACTGCTACCCCTCAACCGGCGCTCATGCTACCAACACCTTCTCCGCATGTTACTTCCGGGTCCTTCGTCTCGGCTCCCAAATTTATTTCGATCAAACGTCTCTCACTTCTGCTAAGATGCAACACCGCCGCGACCATAAATTTGCCCCCGCGTGCTCACCATTGTAAGAACCGCCCATTTTATATTGTTGATGCTAATTTAGACTATGAGGCTATGGATATGCCCTACTTTTCTCCTTCGTTGCTGGTAAGTGTTAGAATATTATGAGTTTAGGGTTTCAATGAAATCCATTCAAATCCATTCCAATCTCATGCAGTTGCCCTAGAACACAATAGAGAAATCATAAACTATGAATCATAAAGACATACCTGTCTGTGAAGAGATTAATTTTCATACGCTCCACGACGCTCCAAGCTTTGATCGAACTCCCTCGGCTACAGTCTTCCACAGCCTCCAGAGGATATCCTGACGTCTCTTGCTAATAGGTGCAGAGAACTGATTAACCGTGGCTGTGGGGACTCTAACCTTGTATTTATAGAATACAGATGTAACCCTAAAACCCTTCCCACAATAGAATTAGGGTTACCAAACCTATCTCATACCGTGTGACGAACCAAACCAAATCGGTTATACTGTGTCAATCAGACTCCCACTGAATTAACTAGTTTAGGTAATTAATTAAGCCCACATAAATCTAACAATCTCCCACTTGGGCTATATTAATTACAAAACTATCGTTAACCAGTGTGGCCACGGAATCCAACACACTAAATCGTCACTAACTTTGAAACATCCATCAAGCTTTCCAATGCGAGCAACAGCGAATAATACACCTTAACGTATGGTGTATAAACTTCTGTCAGCCACAACAAAGGTCTACTCAATACATGAATCGCCTGAGATAATGCATGAAAGTAAACTCCCATGCGAGTCCAAATTTGATTAAAAAACCTTAATCAAAGTGCCCCAAAACCTTTATGGGCAACTTAACATGGTATTTAAATATTCTGAAATTACAATACCATACTTTAATTAGACACCACCTTAAATCTTTGGCTAAATACTGCCTTGAAACTTTGGCTAAATACTGCCTTGAAACTTTGGCTAAATACTGCCTTAAAACTTTGGCTAAATACTGCATCATATCTGTGACATGTCAAACACATAACTATGTATGCAAAATAGCAATAACGCAAATGTTAATGTAAACAAAATCATAGTTACAAAAAACTGTACCATCAAATCATGAGCAATACAATCAAGCACAGTAAGCAATGTGAAAACACAAGTATAAACATAAAGAGTCTCCCACTGATTAAGCATATCAAGAGACTCCCACTGATTCCCAGATCTTTGGCCACTTAAGCCTCTGAAAAAATTATTTGTTTTCAACCATTCTTCTATTGGACATACCGTCCCTTAAAGACTCCCACGGACAAAATCTTCGTCCGAGAATCTACAATGATATAAAATCTTTTGACATCTTTCATTACTTCAAGAGATTCGATCTCCATTATACTTTGAAATACTATATTTCATATTATTCTTTGAGAAGAACACAGCTGAACCACTGTCAGAATACATCTCAATAGATTTAGAAGTGGAGTCTACAATCTCCAAATTAGAGAATAAATTTTCACACAAGATATCTTGCTTGTTATCTTTATATAGAGTTAGAAAACCCTATCACCATGACAATGAACCTTGATGTTGATTTCTTGTCATCAATACAATCATTATAAATTACATCAAAATAGCCTAGAGTGTCACTACTTCTATAAATGAACATATAATCTTTGGTTCTATATATATATATACCGCATGACCTTCCTTTTCCCCATTGTTCAGTAAGCTATACCAGCATCCAACTGAAAACATCCTATGACACTCAATGAAAAGGCTATATGAAAAATTTACAACCTTAAACATATATCAAGCTCTCTACTGCATTATAGATGCTAATACTCAGTATCATTCTTTGCTTACAATTTTGTCAATTTATCTCCTTTACTGATCTTAGCATCTGCAACTTACTAGTTATACATGCATACTGAACCATTCAAAAACACGAACAGTATTTATACTTTGAGATAAATCTAGAATTTTATTTATCCTGTCACGAGCAAACTCAATTCCAGGTACAAAGGTACTTGCTCATACAGTTTTACATGTCGAAGTTATCAGACAGAAAAATATTGATTTCAACTAGTAAACCATGTCACTACAAGCCAATGAAAACCATCAACACACATGACAAAGTAGTGAATCCACTCCCACTGACCTATAGATATATACAATGGTCAATGGCAATCTCAACAAAGTTGAAAGAAGATACAACCCTATCAAACTTTAAATACCATTATTCGGATACTCGTTTAATCCACAGATTGACTTTATAAGTCTACAAAACATATCTTCTTTATCCTTACCACAAAACCTTGTGATTAAAATATATAAATATTTTCTTTGATCAAAACGATCTTTACATCTACTTGATGCAACTCCAAAATAAATCTCAAAATTTGAAGTTCTCTTTCTCTTTCCTTTGTGTGATTCCACTTTACTATAAATCTTACTTTGTAACAATCAATTATCCCACTGGAATTACACAATTTGTTGTATATCTATTTTTAGCCTATGAGTACACCGCTCATTGATAAAAGAATAAAATTCTAGTCTCGTTATTGTTCATAGACAACAACACATCCTTTATGATCATTAAACATTCAAGAGCAATTTCATTACTAATAACTTGCTCAAAATCATTAGGATCTTTATTTCTGTCCATCACCAAAAACATCTATTTTGAAGTACAACATGTGATTGGATGAAATCACAGATCTACATGGTCTAGTATATCTCTTCATTGCCTCATCTGGCTCTGCTACTATGGTTGAAGCATCGATCTTAATGAATATTTCTATAATCATTTCATTATACTCTAGTAACATTTTTGTTATATCAACTGGTTACTTCACATCCATTTCCATGTGGTCTCATCACACTTCAAGTTTCTTGGGTCTATTTTGACATCCCATAATATAACAACTCAATGTCCTAAAATAATCACTCTCCTACGAGTGTTATGAAATAATGTCAGTTTTACAGTCTCATAACAAGAAGATAACTTAAACTGAAACTGAAAACTGACTAACTAGCACTCTACTAATAATATAAGCTGCAATATCAATTCTTTCCTTACAGGATCAAATACATTCTTAGGTTTTTGCAAACACTTGCTTAAATTTATCAGGGAATAAACCAGTATCACATGGTCTCCCAAAACTCTCTCATTCAGATCCAATAGTTTTAGTTCTTTTAATAAAAGTTTTTCCACCTTAATTTTCATTATTTGGAAAAACAACCATAGATTAAACTGTGACAAGAAGTCCTAGATTAATGTCCACCAAGTCCAATAAATCCTTGTTGTGAATAACCTTCACTTACTTTAATCTTGTCATCTTCTCTTTTAATTAATTCTCACATATATACATGTATTAAATCTTGGAAGAAAAATTTCAGAATATTATTCTTTATAATCTTTCTTTGGATAACAGTCATAAACCCTTATGACCAGGGTGAAAGATTACAATATACAGTTTAACTACTTCTATTGGTTCACTACGATTAATGCTTAAGTATCCAATATACTGCACCTTTTTACTCAGAAGTTTCATAATCCTTATTCCTTTTTCACTTAAGCTGTCCAGCTATATAAATCTTTCTTTACATGTCCCTTCTGAGTCACTCTACAAGAATTTTATTCTACTTAGATCCATTTTATCTTGTAGTTTCTTAATGTCTAATTCTTTGTCATAAGGTTTCTGACTATTCCATGAAAAAATATTTTCTTTCTATGGGTTTTCCTACCCCTTGTACAACTTGCCTTTGTCTGGATATATATTATGCACTATGACATTGGCATATATATTTTTCTCTTTTCTTTGAACTTTTATCCTTAGTTCTCTTACTTTAGGGTTCACTATATTTTTGAATACTATAGGTCACCAGGATCTGACTATACAATTCTTGTGAGAAAGTGAAAAGTCTAAAATGTCACTTACATAGGTTTTAATGAACCTACAAAAATATTCACTTATTCTTAAGCTTATCATTAATACTTAACAGCTCTACCTTGTACTTCCTCACATCTCAAATACCATCTCTTATCATCAAAAACTGATACTGATGGACTTGAGTAATAAAACATCTCTCTGCCCCTTCTTGAAAAATCAAATCTTTCTTTGGATTTCTCAGAAAATATCTTTTTCAATGTTTCTCATCTGAACATTGCTTTACTTTATCTTAAGGACTAAACACCCTAAGGATCATAATATAATTTTTCTGTTGAGTACATCTAGGTTAAACAATCCTAGACTAGTTTGTAGTTTCCATGCCAATTCATAAAACTGACAGCCAAAGACAGGCATCTTAAGGTATTTAATCATTACATGTCCACAACAATGTAAATAACTGTAAATCTACGATTAATACCAAATAAAATTAGCTAGCAAGAATATATATACATAACATGTGCAAGCTAATTAATATCTTTGAAAAGTCAACCGAACTACACACACATCCTTTGGGACAATATGTGCACTGGTCCTCTCAATATCTGTGCAATAACTGCGAAGAGATAATGACTTTCAAAAATCTCACCACCTTTGGGTGGATGAAGACCCCTAAAGCCACAATCCTTCAACCATGTGCATGAGTTATTTATTTTCTTTGACAACGCCACCTTTAGGTGGACAGTGTCATTCTTTGCTGCATCCATAAAAGTAAGAGTTTATGTTAGTGTCACTATTGTGTGAATACTATATTTCCTTATAGTAGTTTGTAAATGCATAAATGCTAGATTTGAGCATATTATGATAGAATTAAGGTTGCCACTTTGGTGGTCACACCATAATCCTTACACAATAGCTATAAATCATAATTTGAATAAACTTGGATAATGTCACCTTTGGGTGAACATTATCAAAACTGAAGCATTTACAAATACATATTTTAGAATTTGAACACATCATAATAAAACAAGGTTGCCACTTTGGTGGTCACACCAAGTTCCACCATGATATGAACAAATCCTAAACTACAGCTTATGTGGGATATTTATTTAACCATGAATGCTTTAAAATACAATTTTACAAGTCTAAACATTCATATGAACATGCACATTAGCTCAATCAATCAATTTTGTACAATAACTTTAAGAAAAATCAGCAAAAAACATTACAAATCGAGTTCCCATAGGGCATTTTTCCATAATAACATATTTTTCAATGCATCAAAATGTACCAAAATATATACCAGATTGAAGAGCATTAAAAATGGAGTCCAACGAAATAAACCGGAGGTCAATCCGACATTCCTAGCTCCCAGAATCACTGTTTAATGTCCTTTTGTTTAAAAAATAGAAACCAAACAGGCCCTTATAAGAAACCATGTCTGGGTCGGTTCGAGTTGGTTCGATCTGATCTGACCAAATCGATTTGGTTCTCTCAAAACCGAACCGAATATTCCCTTTTTATACTCCATTTTTTTTTTTATTATTACTTTGGTCCAGGCCGAACCACATGGCCTGGGGCAGACCGAACCACAATCTGGTCCAAAGGGTCAACCGCCGGTTTATCTGATCCAACCAAATGGAATAAACGGGTCTAAGTTTTGGGTTTTTTGGGCCAAGTTACCGGGTCAAAATCCTGGGGTTTCGGGTCAAGTTATCGGATCAAAATCTAGGTCACGGGTCAACCCATCAGATCCAGTGGATTGGATTTTCATATTGTAAAATGGATTTACGGGTCAATCTGGTCGGGTTCGGGTTGACCCATTTAGGTTCGGGTCGGGTCTACCCGGGCTGGACCAGCTCGGCAGGGTCGGTCTGGGCTGGGTGGACTCGGCCCGAGTCACCAGCTAACCCGTTAGGGTTAGCGATTCGGCACCGCATTTTTTTTTGTCGACTCAGTCCGAGTCATGGTTCAACCCGTTAGGGTTGCGAGTTGTGTCACACTCCAATTTTGGTCTAACCAGAATGGTGTGATGAACCGTTAATAAACCAACGGTTCAACCAGGATCTCAAATAGGCTATCCCCGCGTTATCTAAACCTCCATACATCCATGTCATAATCAGAGTAAATACACAATAGCGGAAGTCTTATAATAAAATGAACTGAGAAACTAAATGATATTAATAATTTAATAGCAAATTATTCCGTATTCAACTGAGACATAAATATTAAATATCAAATACATGTCTGAATAAAATCCAATTAAAGAAACCTATAAAATATCTAATCAAATACACACGAGTTGCACTCGCAAGAGGAGTCGTATGTATCCACTTCAGCTTCAACTTCCATAGCTGCCACGTTCCCGTATGCAGACGCATTCATGTAGTCTTCGACGGTATAACCTGCATCATCAACTAAAAATATTCGACGTCGAGGGGTGAGCACACAACACGGCTCAGTGAGTAGCCAAAACAATGCAACAATACATATGCATGCAAAAAGTCAATTTATATCTTTGGTCCGGTTTAAAGTTTGCAGTATGCTATAGAAAGGTTGAGGTAGCCAAAGGTCGCGTTTATTGACTCCGCCTCTATACACGAGTGTGTGACGTTATCCGAAGATCACATTTATCGTCAACTCACATGCACCCAATCATGAACATTATATAACAAAGGTTACGTTTATTGCTATATAGTGTCATACCAACACGTAAGTCCTTATTGGCGAGGGCTGCAAACTGGGCTCGCAACTAATCAATCCTAATGCCAAACAGTGTATCCAATGCCTCACCCCAAAGATCCCTCGGAATGCCCATAGAGATAGAGCTAAGGCCCCCGGTAGAGTCGAGACTACAAGCTGAGACTCGCCAAATGTTAACGTTTATTGACGTTCTCATCACACCTCCCCTGATACTCGCTCGCATCAAGCACATCAACCACACACATACAAGCACATGCCTATTCCTATCATCATCATCATCATGTTATAAACAATAAAGTAAATATGCATGAACAAGTAATAGAAATATTGGATGGCATGCTGTATGCACCTTACAAACATATTCACATAAAATCAAACATAGCATAGGACTCAAGAAATAGAAAACAGTTTATTATTAACTAATTTAGTTTGGGGTTAAGGTTCCTCACCTTAGCTTGCTATAAGATACTTTTCCAAGCTTTAAATTCACCTTTACAATGTTATTATATTGCTAGAAGACCTAACAAAATCGATAGAATTTAATTAGAATTTATTCGAAATTAAAAACCATTCGTCACGGTCGATGCGAGGGTCGATGCTAGGGTCGATGGGTCTATCGACCCTCCCTTCTTTCTCGGGCTTCCCGAATGCCGAGGGTCAATGGTCGAAACACCTAGGGTCGGATGGTCATCGACCCACGGGTGCGACCCTCGGTGCACTCTGGTCCAATTTCCACTTTTTAATCCATTCTTCGTGTTTGGGGTCCTATGGTTTGTTCTCACATTCCATTAAACATTCATTCCATGGTCTGAAACCATGAATCATCCTCCTAGATGGCTTTCATGCATTCTCCTAGGGTTTTCCATGAAAACCTAACCATGGATGGATGGTTTGGGTTTCTCCGAGATCACTCTCTCTCCAATAACTATCCTAAGGTCTGTAGAAACTCATGGAATTAGTATCTATACCTGAGAAGATTAATCTTCCTCTGTAACTCTTCTCCTTTTTGCTAGGTTCTCTTCCTTGTCTCTCTTCTTCCTCTTTTCCTTCTCCTCTCTTTCTCTCAATTCAATTAGGGTTGTGAAATGTGTGAAAGTAGCTTAGGGACGTCCTTTAAATAGACTAGGAACATCCTAAATAAGTCCCATTAAGATTTGGAAAGAATCTCAATCGAAAAATATAGAAATTTCTTAATTTCTATATTCGGCAGGAACCGAGGGTCGATGGGAGGGTCGATGATCCCGTCGACCCTAGGGTCTTAAGCTGTCCGACCCTCCCTCCAAAACCGAGGGTCTGACTTTCTGTTTTGGGAGGTCTGACCCTGCTTAGCTGGGTATGCGACCCTTCCCCTATTTTAAGTGTTTTTGGGTCGATTTGATACTTGGGATCTCGATCTCGTTCACGCCCTTGGTCCATTTGACTCGACCATGATGGGTAAACCTGGTTCAAGGTGCTAGGACCGGGTTAGATTGACACGAGTCTTACAACTTGACCCGGCGATGACCGGGTCAACGCCGCCAGAAATTTTTTTTTGTTTTTTTTGTTTTTTCTTCCCACCCGCGAGTGGATCTAACTCGCGGATTCCACCGACGATTGCCAGCGCGTCCAGCGGCCGATGACAGCGATTTTTATATCACCGGCTCCATCTCTTCGAGGCCTTTCCAACAGTATGTAGCTTGATTTATTTTGTCCGTCGAAAAAATTTCCGTCTATGGAAAACTCCAACAGATCTGATCGAGATTTGATCCAAAACTTGAGAAAAATTTCTCTTTTAATTTGACCCTTCATTATCAGTCTTTATAATCGATCTCCATCGATTCTAGGTCTGTATGGTTGGCTCTGATACCAACTGTTAGAATATTATGAGTTTAGGGTTTCAATGAAACTCATTCAAATCCATTCCAATCCCATACAGTTGCCCTAGAACACAATAGAGAAATCATAAACTATGAATCATAAAGACATACCTGTCTGTGAAGAGATTAATTTCCATACGCTCCACGACGCTCCAAGCTTTGATCGAACTCCCTCAACTACAGTCTTCCACAGCCTTCAGAGGATATCCTGACGTCTCTTGCTAATAGGTGCAGAGAACTGATTAACCGTTGCTGTGGGGACTCTAACCCTGTATTTATAGAATACAGATGTAACCCTAAAACCCTTCCCACAATAGAATTAGGGTTACCAAACCTATCTCATACCGTGTGACGAACCAAACCAAATCGGTTATACTGTGTCAATCAGACTCCCACTGAATTAACTAGTTTAGGTAATTAATTAAGCCCACATAAATCTAACAGTAAGTTCAGATCAACCCCTTGCTTCGCCTTCTGACCTACAATCCAAAACTTCGTATGATACATTAGCCGGTGTGTATATGGGTAAAAACAGATGCTACTTGCCTTTTTTTTTTTTATAGATTACCGGGCCTTAAATGCCATAAACATACGGGACAGATCCCCAATTCCGACTACAGATGAGTTATTTGATGAACTACAAGGTGCACGCTTTTTTTCAAAACTAAATTTACGTGCTGGGTACCATTAGATCCGCATTGCCCCAACCAATCTTCATAAAACAGCATTTCGCACTCATGACGAATTCTATGAGTTTCTTGTCATGCCCTTTGGGGTGCGTTCTCATGACGAATACTATGAGTTTCTTGTCATGCCCTTTGGGTTGATGAACGCCGTCCACATTTCAGGCACTTATGATCACGGTTTTTCGACCCTATTTGCGGCAATTTGTGTTGGGTTTGTTTTTTATATGATATTTTGGTATACGGATTCACATCCTCTCCCGCTTGAGTTTGGGCGGGAGACTTGGCTGCCCGGATGGATGGCCGCCACCTGGCTCTCAGGTGGATCCGAGCCCTCCATCCGAGCCGACACCCTTGTCGGCTCAGCTTGTTGGCTTGGGTGTCGACTCGGATGGAGGGCTCAGATCCACTCAAGAGCCAGGTAGCGGCCATCTGTCCAGGCCGCCAAGTCTCTCGCCCAAACTCAGGCGGGAGACGATTTCTATACTTTGGTATACAGTTCTACATGGGCGGATCCAAATCCTCTCCTCCTAGAGGTTCGGAGGAGGGGCAACACCTCCGTTAGATGACCTTCACCTGGGGCTCGGGTCAATCCGAGCCCTCCATCCAGGCCGACACGCCCTTGTCGGTTCAGCTTGTCAGCTCAAATGGAGGGCTCGGATTCACCCGAGCCCCAGGTGTCGGCCATCTGACGAGGTTGTCGTCCGTCTTCTCGAACCTCTGGGAGGAGACGAAAATCCGCTCTTTTTGTCATAGTTGAACGTCTCACAAAATATGGTCATCTTTGTGCTCTAGCCAATCCTTATATATATATATATATATAATTCAAATCAATCGTATAATCTATCATGTATTGAATCAATATTTAATTTAAAAAAAAAAATAGACTTTGAGCCCATCTGGCCTAAGCTCGTACTTCTTACATCTCAAACCAACCAAAATGGATATGATCTACAATTGAGAGCAAAGTTGATTGATTCCTTTGTCATCGACCACTATCTAAAATGGTATCCGTTGAAGTCGAAATCAATCCAATATTGATATGAATGAATCCATGGTCCTTCCAAATACAACAACTATATATGAAATAAAAATTATAAAAAATAATAAAAAAAAATAATAAAAACGGATATGGTATAGATTATTAAAACCATGCCAATCTAAATTATGCATCCATGGGACTTTACCAAAAAAAAAAAAAATAAATAATTATGCATGCATGGAGCTGGGGTCCGACGTCGGAGTCAATCGGAACAACAAATTAAATTATAATTTCTAAAAGAGTTCGAACGGATCAGAGAGGTCAGTTTCTCTCTGGATCTGTCATCCCCCAACTTTGGAAGTTGCCTGGATAATGGCCCTCGCTCCATTTTCGACCAAAAATAATTCCTAAAAGGGCATAATAATGAGAAAGAGAGAGAAAGAAAACGGTGATCTTTTCCTCTGCTTCTCCTTCTCAACTCAGGGACTTGGGAAACAGAGGTTGATTTGGTAGTCTGGTATCCCATCTTTCCTTCTCCCTCTAAATCACTGTTTTGTTGTGATTAATTTTTATTTTTTCTTTGCATTTCTGTATTTGTTTTACCTTTTTTTGGTTGTTCCTTTGAGATTTTGAACCTTCATATATTCCTTTAAAAAAGTTATTAATCGATTCAAGCTTGAAGTGACGCTGAAACCTTACAATTTCTGATTGTTCCTAAATGGTTAGATTTTGGATCGGAAAAAGTTTGGGATTTTCCTCTAAAATTTTGCAGCTGAGATTTTTTCCCGGCGGGGATTTTTGTTTGTGCTGTTGTTTTATTGTTAGGATAAGATTCTGAACAACATTTTGGATTGATTTTTTACGGCTTCATAATCTTTAATTTTCGGAATTCTTTTTTTTGCTTTTTCTTCATTTCGGAAGAAGGGATCCTCCATTTTTTTTTATTTATTTTTTTTCATGTTTATTTCCATCTTTCCTTTAATGAACACTCGCTGAAATCTAGAGGGAAAGGAACAGAAAAGGGAAAAAAGTGAGGCAAATTACTATGATTACGAGGCCTGCTTCAGGTTTGTCCTGTTTTGCACTTTTAAGCTTTGATTATTCGAGCTCAGAATAGGAGGCATTGCGTTTCAGTAATAGAGGAAGATTTGAATTTTCTGTAATGTGTCTGGCGTGATAAATCTTACATTGTTCTGCGAGTTATGTTAATGGGAATGGAGAGGTTTGATTTCAATGTTGGAAGCCAAGATCGCTGGTTCAGACAGACTTGAGATTGATATTTGATGGGGAACACATGCGTAGGACCCAATCTGGGGAACAATGGGTTCTTACAATCTGTGTCCGCTGCGGTATGGCGGGGAAGAACAGCCGGCGAGATGCTACCCGCTCCTAAAGAACAAGGAAATAGCAGCAACTCAGGAGAGGCAGCAAAACAAGATAAAGCACCAGCACCTGCAGCTAAGACGCCCTGTAAAGAATCCGAAGGTCCTCTAAGCGTTCAAAGCAAAGCCCCGGGCCCTGTTAAAATCACCGAAGAAGAGTCTAAATCTGGGGAATCTACCATGCCTGGTAAGCCAGCTGTGAAAGAGGAGCAAAATAAACCAGCAGAGGGGAAGCCCAAAAAACCTCTACATATCAAGAGAGTGTCTAGTGCTGGCCTCCAGGCAGGTTCTGTATTACAGAGGAAGACGGAGATTCTGAAGGAGAAGTACAGTTTGGGTCGGAAGCTCGGGCAGGGACAATTTGGTACGACCTTTTTCTGTCTGGAAAAAGCAAGTGGGAAAGAATATGCCTGCAAATCAATCGCAAAAAGGAAATTGACAACTGAAGAAGACGTAGAGGATGTAAGGAGGGAAATCCAGATAATGCACCATTTGGCTGGGCACCCTAGTGTCATACAGATCAAGGGTGCTTATGAGGATGCCGTTGCGGTCCACGTTGTAATGGAATTGTGCGCAGGTGGAGAGCTATTTGACAGAATTATACAGAAGGGACATTATACAGAAAGGAAAGCAGCTGAGCTTACGAGGGTTATAGTTGGTGTCGTGGAAGCATGCCATTCTTTAGGTGTCATTCATCGTGATCTTAAGCCCGAGAATTTTCTCTTTGTCAGCAAGGAAGAGGAATCGGCACTTAAAACAATTGACTTTGGGCTTTCTGTTTTCTTTAGGCCTGGTATGTTATTCTTCTTGTTTATCTGATGCTCAAATATTGAAGTGCCACTTTGTTGGGATGACCAGAAAAATGGTCAAAATATTCGCTTATTGAAGTGCCACTTTTGAGATTACTGTAGGTTCTTCATATTTCCTTATTTATTTTTTTATGTCCACTGTCATTCATTATGGCTGACTTTAAGGGGTTTATCATTTTTATACATCATTACGTACTGGTTTTGGAATGGGGGTAAAGGCTGTTGCGAAGTAAGTTATTCTGTTGGATATCCTGTAAGTAGGTTTAGAAATCAAATTCAATTAAACTCTAAAATAAGAGACAAGTAGTGATGTTTCTTACGTGAAAAGTTAAAGACTTAAAGGGTGGAGGACACTACATTGACATTGAACTATCCTGTAATTTTTATGGCTTGGGAGGATTGAGGAATCTGTGCAAAAGACAGATTCTTCTGCACAGATTTTGAAAGGCATATTATTAGAAGTAGGGGAACTTTATATATATATATATATTGGGTGGGGGGTTGGGGGGGGGGGGGAGAGGGTAAATTGAAAAAAATTAAACTGCAAGTGAAATAGATTTTTGCAGTTTAAAGAGAAGACTTCCACAAGTAAAATTGCGATCCAATTGTATGTCATCCTAGATTGAGGGAGATTTGCAAAGGTACAAATTGCACAACCCACTTATATGTCATCCTAGGTTAAGTTCTCAGTCTTGCAATGATCAACCAGCTGATCCCTGACTTGAAAAGGTCGTTCTTTCCTATTAATTTTCTTGTTGGGAACTCTTTGCTTTTGAAATCCTACTATTCTTTTCTTTCTAAATGGATCAACAAACAAGAGAATGTTCTAAAGATAACTCATATTAGTGCCATATTCTACAATTGCTTTACCAGAGAATAACCTCAGGTAGGCTTTGAAACACCACCCCCACCAAACTTCAGAAGAAATGAGACATTAAGACCAGATAATTGTAGTGTAAGACCAGTGGATGAATTGGGTGTTTATTGTAGACTTCATCCTGATAAAGGATACATATGTTTGGGATTGATCACCTTCATTTGATAAGCTGATCGATTCTAAATTTCCTTGTCCATGACTGTCCACATGAAGAACTGCACTTTTATGGAGATTTTGTCTTCCAACTGAGATCTAAGGGCATGTTGGATGGTGCTGCACCTGCACTTAATAATGATTAGAAGACTTGCGTAGCTTGTCATTGTTCTTTGCCAACTCCACCAATCCTCTATGGTAAAGTCAATCCTAACTGTGCTTTGTAAAGTCAAAGTACCAGTGAACATGGGAACTTTGCAGTCATTCCACTGCATTGAAGCTATTAGTTTTCCAAGGGCAGGAAATTTTTTTGTAACTGTCAATCAGCAAAGACTTTTGCTTTGCTACTACGTACTACCCGGTAAAGGTATTGAGTCCTTATGACTCTGACACCAGGAAAACAGTTTTAGTTTATGAATGTCAACAATTAATGCCAAGACACACAGTGAAATTTTATGACTGATAATTTCCACTAGTGGGTATAGCTCCTCCTTTCCCAAGTAGAACAAGTAAATAGGGCCAGGAATGGATCTATTTAAGGTACGTAGCCTAGGATTATTTGAAGATGACTATATGCCTTTTTGTGCAATAGCAAGGGTAAAAGGTACTCTGGTCATGCTCCAATAGTACCAGTACCATTATGTGTTGGATAGTGTAATGTCTTTCCAATTAGGATTTTTTATGCTTTACTGAATTTTGTGACATCAAATAAGATGGTGTTTCATTCAGTCGCAGGATAGTAGAAGTCCCATTGAAATTGAGAGCTGTGGCCACAAGAGAATTTTATTGAATATGAACCACTGTCTGATCTAAAAGAAAAAAAAATGAAGAGCACTCTAAATTCTGAAATGGTATCCATTACTGTAGCGTTCAGGTGAGCTCACAAGCTTAGCCTTCAAGCCTGTCTAATGACCCCTCTTTTTTTTTTAATAGTAATATTATGATATGGATATGATGTCTATTACTGTAGATATTCCTTGGCCAATACGTTACGCTTGTGTTTTTTATTTTTTTTCTAGGGTCTTATGAAGAGTTCTTTTACATTCTCTGTCATGAAAATAGGGCTGGTTGGAGGTTAATGGCTGGTTTTATTGATACACTCTGAAAATTTCTAGATTCTTTGCGAAGTTAAGAAATTAACTTTCTTGTTGCTATTGGTTGTTGCTTGGGAGTTCTAGTAAGCATATTATTTATGGCTTTGAACTTTGACACTTTTCCTCCCTTTTTTTCTTCGGGATGAATGCTCTAATGTTGCTTTCTCCATAACTTAAAGTGGATACAATTTCTCACGTTGTCTAGAAATTTGTAGAGGAAATGTTTATGGACTCATCGAGTAAGAAACATGTAAAGACCATGTCAAGGATTTAAAGATTGGTATCTAATGTTGGATTGTTTTTGGGCAACACCTATCCGGATCAGATGGATCAGCCAATCCAGTGAGCAGAAGACAGTACTGTGGATTTGCTGATTAAATAAGTATTACAGATTGGGTTAGTCCCAGCTGATCATGATCCAGAGTGGATGATCCGTATTAGAATCAGCCTATCATTAAAACTTAAAATTATGGATCATGGTTCGCTCTCTCCCCCCCCCCGGGGGGAAGGTGCTGAACTGTGCCTAATGTTGAAGTCGTTCATTTTGAGCAATGAATGACAGACTCTTAATTATATATCTTTTACATATCTCCGAGTAAGGTTTTGTTAAAGCACTGTTTCTAGAAAAGGGTGTGGAAATGAAGCCTATGCAGTATCCTCCTGAGAATCTTAGGTGTTGGTATACCATGCATGATGTTATTTCATGATTTTATGTGTGCAAGGCATGGCTGATAATGATTGAATAATGGTGCCTTGTCTGTGGATATCATGCCTGTCAAAAATTAGATTGTTTCATATGCTTCAGCTGGCAGGTTCTACTATATCATTCTTTTCCCTTGTGGTTGTTCATTCTCAAGTAGGAAAGGGCTATAAATTCTAGCGTAGAATATTCTGATCTTTGACCCATATTACTAACCAGTTAGTTTTAATGTATATCACACATATGCTAGAGCTTTTTACATATTTTAAATCAGTTATGAAACAATTTTTAAGCAAGTTCTGTCATTTTTCTTCTTTTTTTTTGGTTTATCTTGATAAAATAAAAATAAAAATTTATGCCCTTTCTTTTGGTGCCATTGTTTCTTGGTATAAGTTATTGGCAAGGAGCTCCTGAATCTTACCAATTATACTTTATGATTTATAATCATATATTTATACTATGACTTACATGTTATCGGTAGCAAACAAGTCTTGTGACCACAAACATGTACAAAGTAAAACATTTGACATTTTTTTCTTGTTATTTTTTGGTTTGCAGCTAAATGGCAGAAAATACAGAAAACATCTTTTTTTAGATAATTTCCCTGCCTGAGCAACAGTTTTTATAGTTGTCAAGATTCCTTTTTTTTTTTTTTTTTTTTGGGTTCTTGTTACTAGAAGCCTAAGGGTGAAATTTACAGGGTTTTCTTGGAGCCAAAGAAAAAACTTATAAGAGGTTATCTTGAGAGATCTGTAGACCCTCAAATGTGTCCACACATTTTGCTTTATCAAATATTTAGGTTCACTTTCCTGGGTTAGCACTGTAGGAGTCTAGCAGACATCTACTGTGCTTAATCGTAAATTATACCGTCCCTTGACTTCTCTTCAAGTTTTGGTATGATTCTCTTCTTTCTTCATGTAATTTGGAAGTGAAGTAATG
The DNA here is from genome assembly GCA_028583415.1 of Protea cynaroides. Classification (NCBI taxonomy): domain Eukaryota; kingdom Viridiplantae; phylum Streptophyta; class Magnoliopsida; order Proteales; family Proteaceae; genus Protea; species Protea cynaroides. The sequence continues at coordinate 46,385,040 of CM053269.1, read as the reverse complement.
GAAGCAGGCAATCCCATTGGATAATACCAGAACAGAATGTTTGCCCTTGAATTTGATGCTATTTCTTGTGGAGCATTGGTACCCACCTTGAATTGGAGGAGCTTCTAAAGGAATATTGAACAGGGATAGTCGGAATTTAGGATCTGACTTAAATGAACCAGAAGCCATAGTCCTCTGCAACTTTTGAAAATTATATACAAGGTGCTTATCTTCCACACCCCCCCCAAAAAAAAAAAATTTATATATTATGTTAGGCCTTTCAGTAGTAAATGTATCCTTGCGAATGTGCTAGTAGGTGGTGGATGTACCTTTGTGAATGCTAGAAGGGTATGTCCATTCTGTCTGGACAATTTGACCAACCACGTCAAAGGAGTTCATTAGAAGCAAGAGATATTTGGACTCTTAAGGTGGAACTTCCTTTTTCTTGAGTTATATGAGTGTTTACCTAATCTTACTAAATTTTAAATTTATTTTGGTAGCAGCTAGGTTCTGATATTTTTTGAAATAGTGTAGAAGGTTAACTTGTCACAAGATTATTTTTGTATGATATTTATGTTATGTGTGCTACCATAGACAAGGTGATAAGTTGCTTCTCTACATTTAGTACTCCCAAGGGCGGTGGCTGGGGCAGGTTAAAGTATCCCCCCCCCCACCCCCCACCCTCTCCCCCCAAGAGATGCAGTCGTCGTTGCGTATATCTCCATCAACCCTTGATTTAATAGGAATGAAACTCCAATGTTGTGGACTTATTTATGCAGAGAAGACTGCCCACTTAAAGAGGAGAAGAACTGAAGCATTTAAATCACGGTCATGGTGACCAGTAAAGAACAGCCACTGGGTGTTGAGTATGTAATTTGGTAGATCTTATATTCAAAACCATGGGATGCTTCCTTTAGTGTCTTTTTTCCTCCTGTTATGAAAGTGAACCTAGTTGTTAGCATGGTTCAAAATGACGGAAATTTCACCATATATTTTGTTTTTGAGGCTGCTAAAAATGAAACCATGGTCAACTCTATATTTATACAGATTTTTGACTGAAATTTCAGTATTGTTTTGATAATTCGTTATCGTTTTGCTAAAGCATGTCATACATGAAGAGAGGGGGAAAAAAATCCAGAAACCCTAGATTTTGTGATTTTTGCCAATCACCTACATTTCTTGGTGAAACAAGGTGTTGGGGCCATCAAGTTCGGTGGCTCCCTACATGAATCTTTACACTACGGTGATCTATAATATCCTTAGGTTAAGTTACCTCTAGTCTGTTGACGATGCCACTTATAGTAATGTTATGAAGGATTTCGAATGTTTCTTCTGTCATAGTATGACATGGCCATCATTTGCGTTGGAGGAGCAACTGCGTCGGCACAAATTATTTGTAGTGGTCTTGATCCTCACAGAACTCTATAACTTTATGTGGTACTACGATGGGCAGAGGGGTCCAGTATATAACATGTAGTCTGTACCATGTAGCTTGTACTTAAGAAAGTGTTTATGTAATATGTGATATGTATCTTGTCAGTATGTAACATGTACCATGTAATGCTATTGATAATTAGGTAATGCTTATGAATATTATGTTTTTTCATTCCTAATACATACTTTGGTTGTTTTAATTGAATTTTGTTTGTTCTAACTAAATTATGTGCAGAATAAGCTATATTAGAGAAAGTATACAGCAGGGTACACACTAGCAATTTAGGGTCTGAAGGTGTGTTTTCTTACAATCTAAAGGTTCAAATATGTTTAGAGATGCTTAAGCCAAAATATGGCCATTTGACCATTGAAATGGCCGAAATATGCCAGATTCGGTCAAAATCCGAAATATTTCAATTTCGACCTGGGTCAAAATGTAATTCTGAACCTTGATTATTGGTGGTTTAGTGAGTAATATGATTCTTGAACCAGGTGGTTGGTATTGACGCTTATGGGATTCTGGTAGCCTGAAGAACTAGGTTTCAGAAGCTCAAGTTAAATCAGAATTGCAGGTGATCAGTTAAGAAACCTGATTTCAGGATATTTGCTATGACAGAAGATCAAGGGCTCTGATCTTGTCAGAAGGCTGGTCGAAACCTCTATTTGGGAAGGGGAAATATAACATCAAAATTTGAGACCAATCTGATGGTCTGATTTCATTATACCAATAATTTCCACTTGAGGTAGGAAAACTCCAAACCGGGAAATCGATGGGGAAATTAAGTAGGTTTCAGAATAGCGAAGAATAAAGCTTAGATCAAATAAACAGCAACACAAATATCAGCTATAATAGCAGGGCGGAAACCAGAACTTTAGACAAAATGAGAACAGAGTTCAAGAAAGTAAAGAAAGATTTAGTTTTAATGCTGAAAACAGATACAGATTTTAGAAGAACGATAAAACAGCAACTCAGATTAATCACTGATAACAGCCTTAAGCTAATAAAGAAGATGTGCAGGAAAAGAAAATGGAAAACTGAGTTGCATGTCAATGGAATAAAGAAGAAGAAGAAGAAGGAGAGATGAATTTCAGGAATCACCACCTAAAATCCTACATGGAATCATCAGCAAGGGGTTCAACCACTACCAGCGAGCCTTACTGAATAACCACAGCAGGGAGCATTCTGAATCACTACAGAACCAAAGGCAAAAACCAACTTCATTCATCAATTTCTTGTCCCTGAATAGTTGATTACATAGAGATATATGAACTCTCCAAAATATGACTCCTAACATTACTTGAAATAGTCTAAACCCACTATTAATCAAACTAGCTACGTAATATTTCATTTTCTTCCTATCCTTTCTTCACTGTTGGTGCCTCTCTCCATCACTCTCCTCTGATCCACCCTCACTTTGTCCATCCCCTTCCGGCTCGCCCCCCTCCGGGTCGGGGGGGTCTTCCCCCCCCGGGGAAACATTCTTTTCATTGACCAATAAAAGAATTAAAACAACTCCTATTCTAATTAGAATTCAGACTTAAACTAGCTAATCAAGCAAATCCGGTATCTCCTACCCATATATAGGCCCATCAAAGTGGCTCATTACAATGAAAACGCATTTGACCAGAGGCCAACATATATATATATATATATATATATATAATCCGACCCAAGGCTTATTTCCGCTGAAATAAGTCCAATTCTGTGTTTTACTTTATCTGCATCAGATACTTAAGCTTATCAGAAGAAACGAGATTGGTTTTTGTGACTCTAGTGGCGACTAGATCAACGCGACTTAGGAAGCTGCAGTTGTCTATAGATTTAATTCTTCTAATGAACTTTTAATTAGGTTTTGAACTCTATGGCCTATTACTTGACAATACAGATCCTTCCAAAACATTCTAGTCGTTGTTTACAAAACATTAGTAGCTAAAGGGCCTGTTATATTGGTTGATGGGTTTTTTTGTTCATAATCCATCTTGTTTTAATTATCCAGTTGCAAACAAGATTACAAAACCAACATTTCTTAGTCTTTTAACCTATGAAGATTTCAATGATTTGGCTAAGCTCTTATGGGTTAATATGTTTTTGTATTTCTTCATGGCTTCCTATTTTGTTGCAATGTTATCAAAAATTAAGTCACCCAAGGTGGTAATGGAGTTTGTAGCTAGGCGGTCAAGACTCATCTAGGTGTTAACAGATTAAAACTTGGCCTAATGCTCCTAGTCAGAGAAATTGTTTTAGAAAAAGTATACAAACAACAATAATAAAACCTTATCCCAACTAAATGGGATCTGCTACATGGATTTTTGTCCTCCAATCAGCTTTGTTCGAGGTCATACTTGAAACAATGTCTAAGTTATGTATGTCTTTCCTCACCACCTCACCTAGAGTCACCTTAGGTCTGCCCTGGCTCTTTTAGATCTTTCAATCTGAATTAAATCACTCCTTCGTACTGGAGTATCTAAATGCCTCCTTTCAACATGGTCATACCGTCTTAAACGATTTTTGTTTAGCTTATCATGTATCGACGTTACTCCCAAGTCAGCTCTAATGTGTTCAGTCCATACCTTATCCTTCCTAATTTTGATACACATTCATCTCAACATCCTCGTCTCAAGTACATTGAGTTTATCTATGTGATGCTTCTTAACTACCCAACATTCCACATCATATATCATAGCCGGTTGAATGATTGTTCTATGAAATTTTCCTTTAAGATTTAAAGTAATGTGCCAATCGCACAGCACTCCAGAAGCACATCTCCATTTCATCCATCCTATTTAAATCTATATTATACATCATCATCTATATCACATTCTTTATTTTTTAGATAAGTTAAGGTGTCTTTGGTATCTTTTTTTTTTTCGACATATTTTTGTTTTTGTAAGTGGATGGTATCATTTTTTAGTATTGTTTTTTAAAAGAAAAAAAAAAATAGCCCAAAAAAAAAACTCTTTTTGGTTTTGGCCAAAAACACTTCTTGTTAGTTTTTGCACAAGAAGTTAATGAGCATGTGTTTTAAGTGAGGTAAAATAGTAATACCAATATTTTTTATAACATTAGTTTCTCATCCACCCTTTCTCCTTCTCATCCGTTCCTCTCTCTTTCTCCCTCTTTGTTTCATGGAGGCCACCATAAAATACTTGAAGAAGTCCAACTGTTGTTCTTAATTTCAGCCACTTTAGTTGTACTTTTTCAACCGTCCAACCTCCGATCAGATTCGTTGTCAAGGCCAGGAAAAAACAGTAAGGGTGTCCAAATTTCAAGTCGATTGGATAAGGAGATCACAAGATACTTGAAAATTTTCAACTTGAAGAAACAAAAACACATCTTTATTATTAATTGTATACCGAATTTATTTCTCATTTTACAATCCATTATGCATGGTAGCTACCAAACAACATTTTATTTTTGATAAAAATGATTTTCAAAAATGCTTTTTGATAAATAGGTAAAACACAAAAAGAAAAATGATACCAAAGAGAGCCTTAGATACCTAAAATAGTCACTTTGCAGTATTTTCATTTCATCAATTTTCACCACCTCACTATCTGTCCTTGTGTGGCCAAAGTTACACACCATATACTTTTTCTTTATTGTACTTATCTTAAAACTTTTCGATTCCAAAGTTGATCTTTATAATTTCAAATTGGCATTATTCACTGATTTTGTCTCATCCACCTAAACATTATCATCAACAAAAAACATAAACCAAGGAACCTCATCTTGAATGTCTCTAGTTAAATCATCCATAATAAGTACAAACAAATAAGGGCTTAAAGCTGATCCTTTATGTAATTCAATTGTAATTAGGAATTCACTACCTTGACGCCCCACGATTCCCATACTAGTCATGACTCACGACACTATAATGCATATCCTTGACTATGTCTACATACTTGTTTAAAACACATTTATTCATTGGTACTTGCCAAATTAGCACTCTAGAGATGTCATAAGCTTTTACTAGGTCAATAAAGATTATATGGAGGTTCTTCTTGCATTCTTTAAATCTTTCAAAGAGTCTCATAAGTAAGTAAATAGCTTCTATTGTGGATCTCTCTAGCATAAAATTAAATTGGCTCTCTGTAATAGCAGTTTCTTATCTCAGACAAGTTTTAATAACTCTTTCCCTTAATTTCATAGTATGACTTGTTAGTTTTATGCAAATTTAGTTATTGTAGCTTTGAATATTACCTTTATTTTTATAAATTGGAATCAAAATGCTTCTCCTCTATTTGTCTACCATTTCCTTATCCTCATAATCTTATTGAACAGCTTAGTAAGTCAAGATAATCCATAGATTCTTAAGTTCTTCCATACTTCTATTATGACCTCATCTAGGTCTGGTGCTTTGCCTACATTCATCCTCCTTGAAGCTTTTTTTTACTCTTGACAGTTGATACTCTAATTTTTGGAATATATCTACGACCTGGGGTGTCTTAATGGGTAATGCAGCCTTCCTGGACACTATTACTTGAAGTGTCTTCAATAAGTAGGCTGTAGAAATACTCTTTCCATTTCTTCTTAATGTTTTCATCCCTTATTAAAATTTTTCCATCTGCACTTTTAATACATCTAACTTGGTCAAAATATATACTCTTCCTTTCCCTCATTTTGAAATCTGGATCTCTATATGTGCTTGCTGATATAATGTTCTTTTGGAGGATGAGGTGTGCTACTGCTTTCACTGATGAAATTACCTAAAAGGGAGGAGGGAAGAGAGAGAGAGGAGGGGGGGTGATTTCTGTTTGGTTAACTATCCAATTGGGTAGCTCCTTTTGTTTGGGCTTTGGCTTCCTATTGTTCTTTACAAGAGATAGATTAGGACTCTGATGTGGAATTTCATAGAAATATTGAAGTGTCCACTTAGAATCTTATCAAGTTTAAGATCTATTTTATCAATTATTTTCTGAACCGATTGTAGCCCACTTGATGTCCATGAGTCCTTTCTATGTAACATGGATACAGATTTGGACAGATATCTATCAGTATCCAACCTGGACATGAGGTTTCTCAAATTGCAGACCAAAAATTCTGCCTGCAACATGACCATATATTTTGTATTAATTACCCAGGATAAATAATTAGTTAATTAGTTTTTTAGCCAATCTCTCTGGTCCTCTCTCATTCGTCTACTTGAACACTCCCCACACACACCACACAGTGTGGCATGGTGTCAAACACAGCTGGGAAAAAAATTATGAAGAGTGTGTCCTTTTTGCTTAGCTCCCAAGTTCAGTTTTAAGATAAATGTTCAAGTTGGTGTGTTTCATATTAGGACCTAGTATCCATGCTGGTACCACTTCATTTCATGTGGTGTGTTTCATCATTGTGTAGAAGAATGAAGATATCATATTAGTTCCCTTACTTCATACTATCTTTTCCGTTCCACTTTTGTCATGTTGAGTCTCTTGCCTATCTGATCAGGAACTGAAAAGTTCATTCTTCAGGGGAAACATTCACTGACGTGGTTGGCAGTCCTTATTATGTTGCTCCAGAAGTGTTGCGGAAGCATTATGGTCCAGAATGCGATGTTTGGAGTGCTGGGGTTATCCTTTATATTTTACTAAGTGGGGTCCCACCATTTTGGGATGGTGAGGTTTCATGGTTCACTGTGACCTATCGCTTTCTCATTCATTTGTCTGTTTACATGTCTTTTATGGCTACCATAAATCTAGGAATAACATATGAATTGTTTGTTGTTAACCTTTACGCTGGTGCAGAAACGGAGCAGGGAATATTTGAGCAGGTGTTAAAAGGTGAACTTGACTTTGAGTCAGATCCGTGGCCCAGTGTCTCTGATAGTGCAAAAGATTTGGTCAGGAGAATGCTTGTAAGAGACACCAAAAAGCGGCTCACAGCTCATCAGGTTCTTTGTGAGTGCACATATTCTGATTTGTTTTTCAGAGAATTCAGTGGTTGATGGAATCAGAGCATGATTAACAATCATAGTAGCTTTCTTTTCCTTCTGTTCCTGAAATTGTTGAGCAAGACTGCAATATATTTAAATGGAAACCCCAATCAGATGAACTAATAGGTTTCCACCTTTAGATGACTAACAAGCAAATATATCACAGCATAATAAATGCTACAGATGGAGCGGACTCTGGTACCTTATTTTCCTTTCATAGCACACAAACAAGTGGCATACGTATGTTATGGTCTTCTTTTATACACAATATGTTTTTTATTTTTTCCCATCACAGGATCTTGCCTTCTACAGGTAGAATGAAGCTTTTTCTTGACACATGCAAAACTGGATTTCTATTGGGTCAAAAAAAAATTGTGGGAGATCTGAGTGATGGGACACATCTCTTTTTTATAACTCACAGATATTTCAATTATAAAATTTAATTGTGATGCTAGAACCAAATGTAAGGCCTGTGGAAATGCTACTCTTCAAGCCATTTGACAAACATAGCCGTGAAATCCGTAGGCAATTTTTTTCCATGGTATATTTTTTAACTGAATTTTTTGCTGAATCTTTCATTGTTAAAATCAAATTGTACCTGAACTATTTGCATGTGCATATATGCTTTATGTCAATTTGCTATATTTGGAGAAGCATAGGTTTGCTTTTTCATTTAGACAATGGTTGCTCCATGGTTTACCGGATGCAAATGTGGAAATGTTACTACTTTTGATTTAGTAGTATGTGTTCTGGCAGGTCACCCATGGGTACAGGTTGATGGTGTTGCTCCTGATAAGCCTCTTGATTCTGCAGTCCTAACTCGCTTGAAGCAGTTTTCAGCCATGAACAAACTCAAGAAAATGGCAATCAGAGTGAGTACCATGATGCCTCTAATTCTGTGGCAATTTAGACCTTAGACATAGCAGCAGGTAGAGAGCTTGATATTTTCATTTGTTAAAAGAACAGAAGCAAATTAAATATGGTTATATCCATAAATGCCTTATGTATTTTCTGCTTAAGGGGGGAGGACTTATATGTTTTTGTTTAGGGGAAATTGAACATCTTGCGTAGATTATTCTACAGATTTGATTATTGTTTATCAGATTCAGATTTAATACTACTTTTTTTGTCTGGAGATTTAGGATCGTATAGAAGTCAAAAAATTTCATGATGTAACTCACTTTGCTGTTATTCTTTATAGGTCATTGCTGAGAACCTTTCTGAAGAGGAAATTGCTGGTTTAAAAGAAATGTTCAATATGATAGACACAGATCATAGTGGTCAGATCACTTTTGAAGAACTGAAGGCTGGTTTGGAAAGAGCGGGTTCTAATCTCAAGGAGTCTGAAATATATGCATTAATGCAGGCTGTGAGTTCTCCTTTACTGATCGCTGAAATAGTTCTCTTTTTTCCTTTTATGGGTGTAAAACTGGTATAAGTGATAGATTTGCTTACCTTGTTAAGATCCTACATCCTGAGACCACCAGCCAGCAATGATTCATGATGAAAGCAATATCACCAGGGCCTTCCTGGCGGGTAGCATTGAAGTTTTACTATATTGATGTAGCTGAACTTTCCCTTGTTCTTCCTCATTTTCCCATAATTGTTCCCACAGCATTGCATAGATAAGGGACTAAAACTTAAATGAATATATATCTGACCATGTTCAGAAGGGCTGAACCACAAAAGAAGGGGTGGGGGAAGAGAGGAAAAAAAATACAAAAAGTTTATTTCAGCCACATGGTAGTGTCTGTTGGTCATTCTCACAGTTGGATAGATGGGGAATTCTTGGTTGGTCACATTTCAAATTTAATGGTCTATCTTAACTGTACCACCCACTATGTATGGGGCTTTCCCCATTTTCTCCTCCCTGACAGTCTATTGTTTAAACATTTGACTTTTTGTGAAAAACCTCTTCAACAATTTTCAAAGCATTATTCTTCACTGAGCTTTTTTAAGTCTTTACATATTGATAAGAGAACCTGTTTTTATTAGTTAAAACCCTGTTTATTCACTAACCCCTGATATGCTTGTACACAATAAAAGTCATTTTAGTTGTTGCATTTGACCAAAATGACCCTTTTGGATCATTGAACTAAATCATTATCTAAAGTTCCAGTCAAAGTTCCCCTGTTGGGTCGGTTTGCTTCTTAGCGTGTTCTGGTTATCAGTCTTTTTCCATTGGGACAATGTGCTTCTTGTTTTTCTCGACTTTCTGGTCTTCAGGGAAAGGGTAAGGATTTTTAGATGTGAGCAGTGAAACTGCAGCTGTTACACTGATGTTATGTTAACCTCATATTTGTATTGAAAATTACAGGCAGATATTGACAACAATGGTACCATAGACTATGGTGAGTTCTTAGCAGCAACCCTCCATATGAATAAACTTGATAGGGAGGATCATTTGTTTGCGGCTTTCTCATACTTCGACAAAGATGGAAGTGGTTACATCACAAAAGATGAGCTCCAACAGGCATGCGAAGATTTTGGTATAGAAAACGTCACCTTGGACGATTTGATCCGAGAAGTGGATCAGGATAATGTAAGATCCAACCCCCTTTTTCCAAGATTTTTTTTTCTTTTTAAATGTTTGGAGTCCAAATGTTCACTGAATTTTGTTTCTTTCCCCCAGGATGGGCATATAGATTACAGTGAGTTTGTGGCAATGATGCAAGACAGAGGGGGTTTTGGAAAGAAGGGTCTGCAGAATAGCTCGAGCTTTGGGTTGAGGGAAGCCTTAAAGATCGGTTAATATGTGATATTGATTATGTATTTCTTTACTTTTTTTTTTTTCTTCATTATTATTAGAATTTGAGGTGACATAGTAGTTGTAAAGATCATTCACAAGTCACAGGGAACAACATCCGGTCCATTCTAGTTTTGGCTTGTTGTACGTTACCATTGGTTTTTTTTTTTTTTTTTTTGGGTGCAAGTGCCATTGGTTCTTTAGTGGGAAGTCAAGTTGGAATAGGACCAGGATCGTTTCTTGTCATCCCGTTGCTCCAGCTGTCCATTGGACCGACCGGCTAAGGTGTTCGGCATGTATACTGATGCAGCCCAGACCGTTCGATGGTCTGCCGGACAATGGGAGATGATCCCCACCCATTGGAATAGAGTGAAGTTTTTTTTTTTTTTTTTTTTTTTTTTTTTTTTTTTTGTATGAAACTGTACGTATATATCTGTTATGATTTTTTATGCCACTTTCTTTCCTAGTTAATCTGAAACGTTCAAAAGATATGAAGGGTTTTTCCATTTGACACTGACCGATGTCAAGAGGGCTTTAACATCGATTCCTTTTAGCGTAGATTTATTGGACCATCATGGAATTCATAGTATATAGGAAGACAGTTTTGTTATTTGAGACGAGAAGGGTGAGGGGGTTCTTTGTATCGACAACTTTTATTTCGCTCCTTGTGCATCCTGGTTTACTCCTAAAGTACTAATTTTTCATTCATACTCGGACTCCTATTGCAAGGTTGAGTTGAGAACATGGTTTCAGGATTCTGTAAATGGGACCTGGATTGGTCCTGGCCGATACTGATACCGATACTGTCCCGATCCAGATCTGTCATTATAGATCTGGACAAGTCCAAATTTAACCTTTTTCGGATCATTAAGAATTTCGACAAATATATTAAACAGCCGAATCGGCCGATCCGAATACCGATTTCTTGAGAAAGCAGAAATAATAAATGCAAGAAACACCAAGTGAGTTTAATTTGACTGCAATTACAGCATTTTGTCAAAGCTCATACTGTTTAATCTTCTCTCCACCTGAGTTAAAAGTATGCTAAAGCCATTGGATGCTGTTCATGCGATAATGGGTTCAAAGCGGAAGCATTGCTTTATGGAAAAACACTTACATAGTTTCACCCATAAATATAAATTCAAAATTACTTCAATTAATAAGTGTGCTTCTATAACAGCAAAATTGAGAAGGATTTTCAATGAAGATGTAAGGGGGAACGTTAGTACCTTTGGTTTCCTCCATTGTGAACCTACCATACCTTTTCACCAAAAAAAAAAAAAAAAAAAAAAAATCCCAGTGCACGAGGCTCCCATTACTGCAATGGTCTGGGGAAGGCAGAATGTACCCCGCCTTACCCCCATGACTCAAAGAGGTTGTTTTCATGTTTCGAACCTGTGACTTCAGTTGCAATATGACAACTTTACCTATGACATTTTAACCTACCACACACCAGCTTTAAGCTTTTAATTACAACAATAAAGTTAACACAGAAATTTTTTTAATGATGGCGGAGTGGGAGTTATGCCAATATCTCACTCTCTCTCTTCTAACATTCTCTCTCCACCCCTACTAGTGAATCCATTGTTGCCTATGTCCAATGGCAGATGCAAGCAACAATGCCACTCAGAAAACCTCTTCTCACCCCATGCAGAATTCTCAACTTTTGGGCAGCAGAGAAAATGATGATGAGTTGGCTAGTCCGTTCCTATCCCTTCCTAGTCCTAAGTTCTTTGGTCCCAGCTCCCAGCTCCATAGAATTACATCTGGAATCAATCGAGACAACAATGGACTGTCTTCCAATGAACCTTCTATTTTGAAGAAGAACTCGCGAATCAGAATACAGCCCGAGCGCTTCTGATCTGCTCACGGATCTCCTTGTGGCCCCTAATCCAGTCACTTGGATCCTTTGAGCAGTTGATTTGGCCTCGGGCTTAGTTTGTTGTTTGTTTTGAGATTTGTATGTTCTTTGTAGCCCTTCCCCATCTTAGGGTGTTTTGGGTCTTGCATTTTGAGTTGTTAGAGCCCTCCTCCCCTTTCCTTTAAGAGGTCCCCTCTTCGGCATCTCCCTTCGAGAAGATCAGATGTAACATTTTCTTTTTCCTCTTTTTTTTTTTTTTTTTTTCTAAAAAAGCGATTTAAGTATAAAAATAAAAATCCAATTAAGATGGTGATATTTCAGCTGATGTGCATTCTTATCCTTAATAATAATTATCGAGAAAGTTTATCTCCACCCTCAATGAATGGGATGAACTAAAACCAGACCTCTAGAATGAATTTGGGTTATATCCCAAACTGTTGTAACGACATCTCAATCTAACACCCACTCAAACCCCAAGGTGAAGATAATCCTCTTCATAACGGATGATGAAAAAACTAGGATCCAAATTGACCTAGACCAATTTGAGTTGACTAGTTGATCCACTATCATTACCACAACAACGACGACAACAAAGCCTTATCTCAACTAAATGGGATCGATTATATAGAATCTTATCCTTCAATCAAATTTATAATTAATCTCCCTTTTCCATACAATCTGGACCCAATTTCTCTCTCATCTCACTTTCTCTCCCCCAAGTGACAATGTGGACTCCATTTCTCTCTCATCTCATTCTCCTCCAAGAGTCGGCTAATGCCTAATGACTAAAACAAGAGGGTGTCTGAATTAAAGCTAGTGTTGGCCCACCCAATGTTGAAACCATAGAAGTTAAAAACTTCAGGTGTATGAAATGTCTCTAATCACACCATCAACAGTTAGTAGCTCACCAAGCCAGCAACAATGTCACAAACAAGCAAGGGTGAGTAATTATGTCAGTGATACTCCTTAAAAACTTTATTGCCACTACAAGAATTCTTATTTTCAGCGACTTCACCAAAAATATTTTTCCCTCATTTTTGGAAATGATAGAAAAAAAAATATCTTGTACTCACTAGAAAAAATATCTTCTGAAAAACTGTATAATTAATGGGTTTATACTAATGAAGAAAAAAAAATAACTTGAGTAAGGAATTTTTAGATCGATTTGGATCATCTGTATAGGATACAAAAAGACACTCTAGATATTTGATTTATTTCACTTTGAATGAGATCTCAATTTCAACTATGATTTCATTAGATATCTTACAATTAGAATCCCTCTTTTTTTCGATTCAATTCCTCCACCTCTATGAACCCCAGTTAAATTCAGGCATGATACATTTTTTAGTTATTGGGAGAGCCCAAGTACTCTCTTTTGGATCCGTGAAACAACTCTCAAGGATCTCTTTTTGAAAAAACCTACTAATGGAGGAAGACCTCCTAGGGATAAGAGACATATGGCTGAAGAGAGGACCTTTCGTGTATAATCTTGCATAATCTTGAATGTCATCAGTTCCAGTATGTAGACCAAATGATACAGTTCGAGTGCTTCTATATATGTTTCTACTTCATGAATATGATATATTCTAGGCATTTCTAATAATATCAAGTGTTATTCCTATTTTGGCATTTCTAATTTCTAGAATTTTGGCTCTGATTTGCAAAGGACCAGAGAAACTTTCTAGTTATGGATCGGACGGTTCCGTGGCTCTACACTAATTACCAGTTTTTAATCCCTCTAACCCCGTTTTCTATCCCTCTAAGCCCTGATTAGCAAAGGACCAGAACACTCGAGGTTCCTCAAGTTTTAAAAGTGGCTTTTGAGGTACCTTGAGAATTAATCTTGTTCACAAATCAAACATAATTTCTATTTTACCCCTCCACCTCATATTCTATCTACGAAATACTCTATCTCCTCCTCAGCCTCTGCCCCCATTTCAATTTGCAGCCACCACATTCCCCATGCAACCCGCACCCACCTCTCTCTCTCTCTCTCCATGTCCCTCTCCACAACCCCGGCCCCTCCCACCTTTCTTCCAAGTTTTTGTGGACACGCAACATTGCCAATAACATATTTCATGTCACCTTCCTTCCTTTCGAACATGCAAACTAAATGCTAGTGACATAAATGACTCTTCAACTGCTCAATGTTTCCAAACTTTCCCCTCATCTTGGACCTGTCAATCCCTTCATCTCCACCTTGCTACATACACTACAAGAGAACTTACACATGGCTCTCCTCATTTTGTAATAATTTGAATCATTGGATCTTCATTGTAAGGTGGTAAGCACAAATAAGGAAATTGAACCGTACACGTGTTGACAAGGTGACTCTAAGCTTTGTACATTAGTACCCATACTACCCGTTCATTTCTCTATCCATGCATCCAATCTAACTGTAATTTGAAGTCCGTGGAAGAAGCGACAGGAGGGCAGAGCGACTGCAGCTACAATGTGAGAGAAGTTGTCACGATCATAGTTATTTAATTCAGATTCGAGAATTATTCGGAAGGAGAATAATTCGGAATGAGTCGTTTCGATAATTTAAGAATTCGGTCAAATATACGGTCAAAAAAGCGAACTTAAAATAAAATTTGAATTCGGTCCAGTTTGGGAATTATTCTTTTGTCTAAAAAAAATTCTGACAAAAAATTCGGATGTTAATTTTTAATATTTGGTGCTTCTATTAATCAATTATTACACTTGCATAATATATAAGTGACATTAGAATAATATTTAATTTATAAATAATAATATAATACATAATAGATGGGTATATGTGTATAACGGTGGATTTATTAGATTTCATTAAAGTATATACTGTGGATCATTAGATTTTATTATGATTGCAATACCAATCTAGTGGAGCTGATGTTCATAAAATCAAATATTTTCTTAAATTCATTCAATCATCCTCATGATTTGTTTTGTATTATGATTTGATTTTCATAATATTTAATCTCGCATTGGAAAAAAAAAATTAATGATCTGTTTTATATTATGAAGTGATTTTTAGACTTATAATTAGTCTTATATTGGAAAAAAAATGCAAATAATTATGGCATTAAGTTTTTTTTTTCGAAAAACTTTGTTTGAGAATAGTAGTTAAGGCATTAAGTCCTCCATCAGGATATTAATAGTTTTTTTAAGTATAAGAATTATTCGGTATAATTCGGATTTGAAAGAATTATTCATGATATTTATTTTTAGACAAAAAATGCGAAAATTTTAAAGAATCATTAAATATAATTCGAATTCGGGAGAATTATTCGTATTATTCGGTTCGGAAGAATAATTCGTGAATAATTCGGAGAATTAAATAACTATGGTCACGATCACAGTTGTCAAACCAGGTTTTCTGATTCGACTCGTCCATTGAAAAACCTGGTGAATCGACTTGATCAAACCTGATCATTCAAATACTCCTTCTACCTGTGCTTCATTGGATGAGGAAGATCACTCTCCTTGATACATAGACAAAACCCAAAACTAGACTGAAATCAAATAGAGAAACTCACCAGAACCACTGAAATACTAACAGTAGCAGAGTCAAACCTTGGGGCGTATGAGAAGATCCTTAATTTTAGAAGAGGCAGAGAGAGAGAGAGAGAGAGAGAGAGAGAGTATGAATTCTCAAATTTAACCCTAGTTGAGTCTGCATGACTACGTCTGCATGACTCTTGATCAGGTTTTTGGAGAATAAAAAATTACCTGGCCGGATGGATGAGGTTGAGTCGAAACCTGGTTTGCCAACTATGGTGACGATGACTGTCACCTCACTCACCAATCATAATGTCGTATTGTTGTCATTCTCCCCCATGTCTTTATTCATATCTCAAATTTTGGTCTTTAGTATGGTTTTTCGAGTTCGCGTATATTTGAATTCTCTCTGGGTTTTTTGGGGTTCACATCATCTGCATGTATTTGTATTTTTTTTTATAGAATTTCATCACTGTTGATGTGATGTAGAATCCACTAGATATGAACAGTAATGGAGGAATTTCAAGAAAATACAAATAAATTAAAGTGAAGTTTATCCTGAATCCTGATTGATGTTGAAACTACAAGTAAAGAGAATTTGAGATGTTAGCTAGGGAATTAATTATAAAAGGTTTTAATTAGGTGGAGATAATTAATCAATGTGGGACTACCTCTATGGCTCTATCCTTAATCCTAAATATCAATATCTCAACATAATTGATTAAAGTGGAATCTACTATAATCCATTCCAGTCCCAAGATTCCAATCTCTTGGACAGTAATTGAGATTCTTCTGATCCCTTACATGTCAATTGTTAAGTTAAGAGTGTTGTGACTTGCGAGTGAGGAGGAGGAAAGGGAGGAAATTAATGATCGAACTAGGATTATTGTCTCTAGGGGTGCAAGTTTGGTCTTGTTGGTCCGAGCCACCTGCCCTGACCGGCCTAAACCCAAACAGGACTTCAGTTGAGAATCTGAGATACCTTGGTCCTAAGGACAGATCAAGGCTAGGAATTTCTAACCCTGATGAGTCAAGGCTGGGCTGGGCAGGCCAAGATTGAGGCCTTGGCTAGCCTGGCCTAGCCCGACCCTATCTTCTTCTTCTTTTTCTCCCAATCTCCTCCTTCATCTCCCTGCCCACTTCCCATGGTTAGGGTCAATCCAACTCAAACCCACGGATGAGTCAGGGTTAAATTTTTTAGGCTTTGAATCAAGATCGGACCAGACGTGGGCCCAGCTAAGTGGACTCAGGGATGTAAACTTGAGGTTTAGAAAAACCCGACCCAACCACCCTTGTTGCAACTCAAAACCATGACCACAAAGTCCCACACCAATGACAATATGCCATGCAGGGAAGCATTGATGAGAGTGGCTTATCAAGAATTGAGGAAACTACCAAATTAGTCCTTTTTGAGGCCCCTCTTATCCGCATCTGTTTTGGTATCCAAATCTTTCACAGCTCACGCCTCTCATGCAGTCTCAGCCACTGAAAGTTTCCAAAGGGAACTCCCACTCTGAATTTCCTTCCCTGCCCTTTCTCTTTCCAAATTGTATTATTTTATTTTTTTTATTGAGATTGGCCATGTTGATATAATACAAAATCAATACGTATAAATATTTATGTACACAACTATATCACATTGGTATAAATTAATAAAAATATTTATGGATCCATATGGACCAATAATAATTCAAAAATATCAATTTTTTAAAGAAAACTTCTTCCTTTTTTATTTATTTTTTATTTAATTTTCTAAAACCCAAATAGCTCTATCTACACTAAAAAAATTGGTTTAAGAGGACTGATTAAACAAGCAAAAATTTGCACTTATCAATAAAGATTTGAATAACATTAATTTTTCTTTTTCAAATCTCTTGCTTAGTTGCTTCTTATTACTTATTAATTGGTTGCATTTGATAATAAAGATTTAAGTCATGTAGATGCCTTACCCAAAAAAAATCATGAAGATTCCAAGAATATAGAGAGATAACCTGACGTATATTATTATTTATTGGTAAAGGATCATTGTCTTGCAGCGCCCCCTGCACTCCCTCACACAGAGCAGTGAAATGACTACCCTCCCTAGTCATTTCACTACCCATATAAGAAACGGTCTTCTTCTATTAATATAGGAAATATATTCCCACATCGGTGATGTGGACATTCTTTTGTATGCTCTCTCACATTTACTCACACTCCCTCTCTTCCTATCAATTATCTCTCCTCACTATCCTTCTAGGTCCCATTGAAAATAGCAATTCATGCATACCTAATGGTGTGGCATAAGAGATTCCTCACACACTAGAAACATGGAGTTTCTAGAACATGTTAGTCCATTTATTATTTATTTATAATGTAAAATATTCAAAAATACCCATTTTTGTATATATTTTTTAAGCAACGTTGTTCTACGTCTTCTTAAATAGCTCTCGTTCAAACAGTTCACTAAACCTGAATCCTTCTACCAAGAAGACAAGCGGAGCGATCACTCTGATCAAACGAGCTATCATTCTTTTTATAGCTTCTGGCCTACACATATCAGGTTGTTTTGTTTTGAAGGCGATCATTGACATTTGGTTTAATTCGGGTTAGGGTGAAATTCAGTTCAGGCTTGTCTGGTCTGCCTTAATAGTTCAATTTCGAGTTAATTCAGACTGGACAAGAATCAATAAGTATCATAACAATCTACCCCGAAACTTATTTACTATTAAACCATTTCAGGTCAATTTCGATTTAATTTGGACCTATTTAGTTTAGACTACAGGTTGGATCCCAAAATTAACATCCCTAGCCTCATAGTATGCAGACCAGCTAAGCAGATGTGAACATTTCTCCTACATATACTAAAAGTTGACACTTGTCCACCAATTCTCCACCAGAAATTGAATGCCCTTTTCCACAGGTCATCTTGTTCCGGAAAGGAATGAGAAAGCACACCGAAGAGCTTAAAGATGAGGAGACAATCTCTTTGAGATGAGATTGATAAAGCCAAGAGATGACTTTTTCCCTTTTGTCTTTTTTATAGAAAATTAGAAACACCCCAATTTTGCTACCAGACAATTACTATATATGGGTGGCTCAGAGAAGTGCTATATATATCATATGGGTGGCTGGTGGCTTTGTGTGGACATTAATAGCCACCACTTGCTTGAGTCGATGAGCATAAATGGAAAAGGAATAGGTGAAAAAAGCACCCCATAAATTATCTTTCATTTTGATTTTGATTTTGATTTTGATTTTAAACTTGACCGAGTTGACTAGAGGTCTTGTAGATGGGTTATAGTATTGATATTCTATATCATTCGTATTGATATCAGTCATGATCGATAAAAATACTTGGTCGATACAGTATCATTTTATTGAATCATTATAGGGATCAGTGTTAAATTGATACCTAATAGATACAGATCGATACAGGTCAATATTAACCAACACATAACTGGTATTTGTCGATATAGACTGATACCCATATCTAATACCGATACTCGTTTTAATACCATGAACTAAATCCATGTTGTAGACCCCGAAACTAACAAGAATAGTCCTACATTGCTAATGAGATTGGAACCTTGGGTCCTTATATACGGAGAGTCTCTCCACTTACTAGTTCGAACTTTTGAGTTGAAAACTTGACATGGTATCAGAGTTCCAGGTTTCCTCTCATAATAACCCTAGAAAAAAAAAAAAAAAAAAAAAAAAAAAAGATCAATCTCCGAAAGAGAGATGTCATTTGCATAACGAGGGACAGTCACGGACATGTCCCTTGAGAAGAGGGACATCACCTAAAAAGAGGGATCAGTCACCAAAAAGTGTGATGTATTACCACATATACTACCACATATATACCACCCAATGGTGGGGCTACTAATACAGACCAATATTGACCGACACGTAGCGAGTATTAGTCAATATCGACTTATACCCATATCTAATATCGATACTCATTCTAATACCATGAACTACATCTATGTTGTGGACACCAGAACCACGTGTACGGTTAATTTGAAATGATTGATTTATTATTTCCTTCTTTTTTTTTCTTTTTTTATTCTTTGAAGGATAATTCAAAAGGTTTATTAGTATTTATAATTCTAACTGAGGGTAATTTCGTAATTAAATATTCTTTGTTTTGTTCTTAATGGTTTCTCGTTATAAAAGGACAGAGAAACCCACTTGAAAGTACTGCAACAAATGCACGGTTCGCTCCACAGCATTCTCAAGAACAGCTCCTTCGTTCCTTCTTTAAACTTCACAAAAAGGTACAGTTTTTCCTGACAAAACCTGAACTAAACTGAATTTCATTTGTTTCCTTTCATTCAAATTAACAAAAACCCATCAAAAATGGAGGAAAAAAGATAGTAAATACAGGGGAGAAAATGTAGCTCACTATATATATATATATAACCACATTTTCCTTTCAATTCATGGAGTCTGTTCCAATGGATCCAGACCCATCATTCTTCAGTTCATAAATAATTATTCTGGCTTGGGATTTCAGATGGAGATGACGCCGACAGCAGGGGGACTGGCGAGAGCGAAATCAGATCAATTGGTGGAGATAGCGATGAGGAAATCACCAGGCAGAGGTCTGTCGAATGAAACAGTGGTATTGGAGAGCGGTGCAAGCCTTTCCAGAAAACCTAGCCTCGGGAAGCGCTTGGCTGCAGCATCGCCGGGACAGGGACAAGGTGGAGGGAACAGCAGAAGCTTTTTAAGGAAATCGACGAGCGCACAGCTGAAGGTAGAGTTGGACGAGGTGAGCAGCGGCGCCGCCCTCAGCAGGGCGTCAAGCGCCAGCTTGGGGTTCTCCTTCTCTTTCACGGGCTTCACTGTTCCTCCTGAAGACATTATCAATTTCAGAGCTTTCAGTGACGATGAAATCATCCGTAAGCTTTCTCTGCTACTGTCCTGTTAGCTTGTTATGCAATATTGCATCTGTGCCCCTTTAGTTTCCCATTTTTGTAGCTGACATCTTATATTTCTGTGTTTTGCATCATTACCCTTCTCTTTTTTATAGTCTCTAGTAGGGATCTTTCCCTCCTGCCCCTTTGGGGAAAGTTAAAACCAATTCGAAACTTCATTAGTATTTTGGAGGAGTTTTCTGTTTAAATTTTTTAATTAATTTTATTTTATTTTCCTTTTTTTATTAACTCTCATGACTTGTTCGTGAACCATCAGTTAAGGGCAATTTAGTAAATATATATGCATAAATTATTGAGCAATCATTCTAACCGCTGAATCTATTGATTAATGGTATTTTGTCACTACCAAGAAAAAAAAATTAATGGTATTTTATCTATTTTGGTTTTATTCTTCTCATTTACAAGTATAAAAAATCACATCACTATGTGATTGGAAAAAAAAAATCAAGTTTTATTTCAAAGGAACATGAGGAGCATAGACTAAAGCAATCCAAAATAAGGTTTCAAAACTGTTTATATTTTATAGGTATTGTTATTAAAGAGAGGGGAATCACCATGCTTATTGCTTAGTGTTGATTAATCAGCATGTCCTTTTATAGTTATTATATCATAGTACAAATGGGATAGAAATTTTATGAATTAGTAAGGTCACCAGTTTACATGTCAAATTTCAAAATAATTTGAACTTATCAAATTACAAAAATTAAAAATTTAAAAATTTAAGAATACCAAAAAGGGCACACAAGATTACAATTGGAGTATAAATAAACATAGATAGAAGATATGCCAACATATGAGAACGTATATTGAATTTTAATCGAAAATTTAACATATGGCCAATTCACATAAGGTCTTAGACATCCAATGGTTTGAATTTCTGCATCACTCTTCCGAATGAAAAAATATAAACCATTGCTCATATAGAGATCAACACCAGACGTATAGAACATTGCTGGTGTTATATGACCTCTCAGACATTGTATCCTTCCTTATCTATGGGTCCCTTGTGTATGATTCATGCATTACCCTTTTCGTGTGCCATTTGTTTTGCCTGGGAGATTCCAATCCATACAGACAGTCCAAAAACCCCCTAACTTTATTATTATTTGAGTTTTTTTTCAATTGTTCAACCTAGTTCTGATCATCTACATGTATATGTACTCTCTATAGGATCTCATCATTGTTGATGTGGCGTGAGACCCACACCAATGTGAGACCCATGAGATATAAACGGTGATAGGATCCTAAGAAAGATACAAAAACATTCAAGTAAACAATTTTCATATCAACGAGCATATAGAATCAATATCTTCAATGTGAGACTTACAAAGGCAGCGAGGAGAGTGAAAATATCAGGAAAGAAATTTCTAAAGAAAAAGAATATTAGTTTTATGAGGGCATGTAAGGGAAAGAATCCTGCGTGTGGAGGAGATCTTTGTCCCATTAAGATTTTTCATTCTAGACGTTAGCCTTTTTCTTGGAAACATACTTGTGTTGTTTTTTCTCCAAGTATTTATTTGAAAGAGAAATAAAGGTTGAACAAAAGATGTGAACACCTAACAGAAAAAAACTGACACGTGGAGAAGAGGAAGTCACGGTCTCAAAGAAGACTACGTACACACATTGAGTACATGACAACTGCATCCATTCTGGGCCCTCACTTTTTTTGGCTGTTGGACCATGGTAGTTTAATTCAAGAAAAATCCTAGTAAATATCAAACTTGGGTTTCCCTCACTTTTTTTTGTCTGTTGGACTATTGTAGTTTAATTGAAGAAAAATCCTAGTAAATATCCAACTTGATTTTCCCTCACTTTTTTGGCTGCTGGACTATTGTAGTTTAATTGAAGAAAAATCCCAGTAGATATCAAATTTGGGTTCGAACTTTCTCCTGTCGTTGGAGGGATTTCAGTAATTGAATCACGATTGGAGTCTCTTCAATGCATATATGCGTTGAGTAAACTTCAAATTGGATAATAGAAAAAAATTCCTTTTTCCACCAAACCTTCCTATGAAAACTTTAAAATATCATAGATAATAACCCTAAAAAGATAAAGGGGAAATATGTAAATTCATTTCCAATAAATTAAAATAAAGTGAAACTAATAAAATTAAATCATATAATTGAAATGGGTCACCAAATTTACTGGATGATTACTCTAAAAGATACCCATCTATCAATCAACCTTTCTTGTGGCAGCAAAGACATCCAAATTTTTTTTGCAACTTGAAAAAGGATGGGAGGGATGAAAGGTTTACGAGGCTGTAAAGCTTGTATAGTGGTTCTTCTTTTACTTTTTTTCTAATATGCCATAATTTATTTACTTTCCTTCCTCAAAGAAAAATATTTAAAAAAATGAAGACATCATAAAAAACCTGCAACAATTGTAGGCATAGTGCCATTGGCCAGTGATAAGGACCTTAGATTGTTGTGGTCAGGGCTTGAGATTGATTCTCATCTTCACGTTTTTTAATCCTCTAATCACATTTTTTCCAAGAAAAATTATTAAAAAAAAAAAAAGACAACGGTAGGATGTAGGCAGATTGTAATAAAGGTGGAGACTCAAGAATAAAGCTGTGGTATATTTTGAAGGGGAAGCTGAGGCCTGCTTGTCAATGGTCCCAATTAATTTGTTGGGGCCCATTTGGCATATTTCTTAGCGGGTTGAGCCGGTTGACCATGATGCAACCGCCTGGTCTGATGGTGTATGCCTGTGGAAGCATTGCTTGGCCCTGAATAAGCACAATATATATACAAAAGCTCTTTGAATTTGAAGAGAATTTTTCATAGGAGTATGCATAATAATTACGAATGACACTTCTTTTTTTTTAATGCAGCGGAGGACATCGAAGCTGGCACTCGCAAGAAGGTTCCTGCAGAGCCCACATGGCCAATTTATCTCAAGGTAATGATATCTGCAACACAAATTCATCTTCTTCTCCTTCACTCTGCATTAATAAGCCATGTCTGTCTTGTAAAAAACCAGACCCATTTGACGATTTCCATGCATGTTAAGTATATTTCGTTCTCCTTGGTTGTTTAAAACGAATCCAACTGGCTGAGCCAGGTTACAACAGAACTGGCCACTTTTCAGTTTCCTGTCTCCTGATTCTTATGAGAACTGATTGGTAAAATCTTGAAAATGAGTGACAGACCCATTCGGCCAGAATCAGGTTTGCCACAAATTTAAATGGTATTTTGAAGTGAAAATGTGAGTTCACTTCTGCATAATTGTGGATACCAGAAACATTCATTCACTCTACGATGTCACTTGTAAGAATTAATATGTGCTTCATAAAACACACAAACTGAAGAATCAGAAATGATACCAAATGCTGCGTAAACACATTAAGCTTTGCATATATCAGATGGTTTACCATCGATTATCATGATTTACTACTAACACAATTATGGGTCAACAACACCATCATCCAACTGCATTTTCAAGATATTATGGGGAGTACAGTGTATTTATGGATGAAACTGGAAACTTACTCATCACTTTGCTTCCTTCATTCTGCAGTTCACAGATGTGACATACAAGGTAGTTCTTAAAAGTGTCAGAACAACAGTAGAGAAGGATATCCTGAGTGGCATTACAGGTTCAGTGAGTCCAGGAGAAGTTTTGGCATTAATGGGGCCATCAGGCTGTGGGAAGACTACCCTCCTTAGTCTCCTCGGTGGAAGATTAAGTCTACCAGCTCAACGTGGCTCTATCACTTACAATGACCAGCCATATTCGAAGTCCCTAAAACGCAGGTATGAATCTCAATATGAACAAAGAACTCAAAGTTACTTCACCGTAGGAGCGGTAATGAGATTAAGAGAATTAAAACAAGGTCATGTTCATGATTGAAGGGTTTTTCGAGGCCTACCAGCGGATCTAATCATGAACAAGGAGAATGAAAACCAAGGAATATAAAACCACTGGTGATTAACATAAAAATGTATGGCAGGATAGGATTCGTGACTCAAGACGACGTTCTATTTCCTCACCTTACAGTGAGAGAAACATTAACATATGCAGCTCTTCTGCGATTGCCAAAAACACTGACAAGACAACAGAAAGAAGAACGAGCCATGGACGTCATCTCTGAGCTCGGTTTAGAGAGGTATTCCCCGTTTCCTCTACCATTGTCATCTCAGAATGACTTTTTAGAATTCATATCCTGAATGAAACACTCAGTACTTGGAGGTTGGTGTATGCAGGTGCCAAGACACCATGATTGGAGGGTCCTTTGTGACAGGAGTTTCAGGTGGCGAGAGGAAAAGGGTATGTATTGGCAATGAGATTCTAATCAACCCTTCACTTCTGTTTCTCGATGAGCCAACCTCTGGCTTGGATTCAACAACAGCTCTTAGGACCGTTCAGATGTTACACGACATTGCTGAGGTATGCAGATTTTTAAGGCAACATCCACTAACTTCAAAAACTTCCACTCTCAGCTGACTGAACTCAATCAAACACAGTATTGAGTGCAGAAGGCAACTTAAATTCCTTACTGAAAGGAGTATCAAGCAGAGTACTTGAAAATGTCACCCCAGAACATAGAATTCAGTATTAACCTTCTCGAAGTCCATATAAATCCTACCATTCATAGCTTACATTCATCGAGTTCAAGTTTGTAACCTCAACTAGAAGTAATACTAGAAAGACTCACATATGCACTCTGTAAAAGCATTTGAGAAAAAAGTTTATGTGAGAATCTATGTGCTAAGAGTCTAACTTAGCTAGTTTGTTAATACATCGTCTCCAAATCTAATGGCAGGCTGGCAAAACAATAGTGACTACAATCCATCAGCCATCCAGCAGACTGTTCCACAAGTTTGACAAATTGATCCTTCTCGGGAAAGGGAGCTTACTCTACTTTGGAAAGGCATCAGAAGCAATGGATTATTTCTCATCCATAGGATGCTCCCCTCTCATTGCCATGAACCCAGCAGAATTCCTGCTAGATTTAGCAAATGGAAATATCAATGACATCTCCATCCCATCCGAACTGGAAGATAAAGTACAGATGGGAAACTCAGAAACCGAAACAAGAAATGGGAAGCCATCCCCCACAGTTATGCATGAGGTAATGTTTCTTTGTTCTCGAATCACTGTACACAGAAGCATCCAAGATAGGAGGAATGAGAAATTTTTTTTTCTTTTTTTGTTTATTCAGTTAAAGTAAAAGGATAGTTGTATTCAGCTAATAATCAAAATCCAAAATTTCTGCGTGCCAACTATTATTTGCATGTCATTGTTATGATTGTTTATGTGCCTAACATCATCCTAACTACGTTCATTTGATATTATTAACATAATGACTCAAAATTACAGATATTCCACAATATGTGAAATAGAATACATAGCTACAATGTGATTTTTATTCTAACTGGCAAGCAGCAGCTTCTAACTCTGTAGTCATTGTATTAAACAGTACCTTGTTGAGGCCTATGAGACAAGGGTGGCAGACAATGAGAAGAAAAAACTCATGGTACCAATACCCATTGATGAGGAATTCAAGTCAAAGGTATCTTCTCCAATGAGAGAATGGGGGACAAGCTGGTGGGAACAGTATTCCATCCTGTTTTGGAGAGGCCTCAAAGAAAGGCGGCATGATTATTTAAGCTGGTTGAGAATCACCCAAGTTGTTGCCACTGCTCTTATTTTGGGTTTGCTCTGGTGGCAGTCAGATGGAACTACCATGAAAGGACTCCAAGACCAGGTACTACAGCTTTGCATTGTAATTTGAGCACCAATATGACCGATAATGATGGAATACTGCATGAACTTCTACTCAAAAGTTCTGGTTTCACTTCTGATTTCTTGCTCATATTCCAAAATTTCAAAACCACCACCACACCACAGCCTACAACTAGCATGAAAACAGGATGGAAGATGTATTCTACATATATTACTTTGTGAAGGTTTCATCTCCACAACTACATATATTACTTTGCAAAGGTTTCATTTCCACAATCAACAATAAGTTTATATAGTAGATGGTATTTCTATTTACTTAATAGTATAAAATTTTAAAAGCAAAAGCCAAAAGTTCAGTCATCACAAACAAATTCATTAACATCTAGCCTCCTTAGTCCCTTCCTTTTCCTCCATTCTATCTCGGCTTGCATGTTCTGTTAGAAAAAGTATCCTCAAAGCTTCTTTTCATTAACTTAAAGCCTTCAAACTGCATCAAATAAGTTGTACTCACCAATTTCATCATGGGCCAAAATTAAACCACCATAGATCTCCTATCTTTATTTCTCCTTTCCACAAAGATAGTCTTGTTTGGGTTTCTCGTTGTCCCAAAATGTACATCCATTGTAACAACCAGGATTAGAAGTTTTCTTAAATTTTCCATAATGCCTAATTACCATAATTGAATTGGAGGAACATTGGAAAAAAAAAAAAGTTTGATGTAGTGGATGGTTAATGCATTAATGACAACCTCCTTAAACGGTGGGTTTATTCAAAACAAGACAGTCTTTGGGGGACAGAGGAAGTACCTATTAGAGATATTCCAAATTCACCTGGAGACCCTCATTATATTTCTCAACATTCTCATCCTGGTTACAACCTTGTGTACGTGTTACGGAGAGGAGGAAATTAAGAATTAGCCATCAACCTGAGACGTCTTCAAAACACAAGGCCCTACGCTAGATGGTCGCTAAATATGATTATTCATGCAAGTGTGCAACCATAGTTCCAAACATCCGCAGTGTGGGTTAAGTTTACACAATTCTGTATTGAACTACGTAGGGGAATCATTCATGCATATACATCCCATCGTTTTCACATTATAGTAGCAACAGGATCAACTCTAACCTATTTAATCATCTTACATTGCAGTCAGGATTGCTATTCTTCATCGCTGTCTTTTGGGGCTTCTTTCCTGTTTTCACAGCAATCTTCACATTCCCTCAAGAAAGAGCCATGATAAGCAAGGAACGAGCAGTTGACATGTACAAACTAAGTGCATACTTCATTGCTAGGACAACAAGTGACCTGCCACTTGACCTCTTCCTACCTATAGTTTTCCTTCTCGTTGTTTACTTCATGGCAGGCTTGAGATTGAGTGTTGGTCCATTTTTCCTAAGCATGCTTACTGTGTTTCTCTGCATTATAGCAGCTCAGGTATGCTTCTTCATCATTATTTGTTAAAATTAAGAAGATCTCAGGAGTGCTGTTGCACATGGTCATTAAACCAGCTCTGACTGTCCCAATTGAATATTTAAAATGAGGAAGCTCCTATTTTAGAAATTCAACAAAGCCAGGCCAAAGCTGTTGACTGCACTACGCCTGGTCCTTTTCAATTCCATATTCAGGATGGATTTGTTGACTATGCTGCACGTACACTCCGAGAAAAACATATATATCACACACAACATCACTGGGAGTACACTGGCAGGGGCTTGGACTGGCTATTGGTGCTACGCTGATGGATGTAAAGAAGGCAACAACTCTGGCTTCTGTAACTGTGATGACATTTATGTTGGCTGGTGGCTTTTTCATTAAGGTAAGCATGCGGAAGCAATCCTAAACATGTCTTAAATGCGACTAATTATAAGACCCAGAGAATGGAAAAGTATGATTCACCATAGGTGGCCTAAAATAAGATTTGGGAATCAAACAACGAGCCGGCAATTGTAAATGCCACATCCTGGCCCAAACTTTAGAAATGCTTTTATAAGAAACTGACCCGGCTTATGAGACATATTTATCTGAATACCAACTCCAGTTTGTCAAGTGCAAATGGCCCAGTTTTACAGTCATATATTCTTGACCACTAACCAGATTTCTGATCAGAATTCTTCTACAACTTGGTCTAGAACTGAACCCGTCCAGGTGACTGGACAGGCAAGACAACAAATTGCCACCTTCTACTGATTCATAAGAAGGATGAAAATAGCCTATAATATCTTCAAACTGACAGAACAAGTAAAACAAATTAAAATTTCCACATTTAAAGAAGCTGCTTGTTCTAACAATTTTGTGTATAATTTTGCAGAGAGTTCCAGAATTCGCATCATGGATCCGTTACATTTCTTTCAACTACCATACTTATAGACTTCTTCTCAAGGTGCAGTACAATCATATCACTCCTGTCATAAATGGAATGACACTGGACAATGGTTTGACAGAAGTAGTTGCCTTGGTTGTCATGGTTTTTGGATACCGTATCCTGGCATACCTTTCATTGCGAAGAATGAGACTCTGATTTCGAGTTTAGATGAGCAAGGATCATGAGCAAGAGAGAGCTATCAACAATCATTTGAAATCAAGTCTCACATTCTGGCTTCTTAGTGACCTTACAGAAGAGAGTTGACTGAGGAAAGAGGACAACAATAAGTAGTAGATATCCAACTCACAGGATTTTACTGGTAATGGGTACAAATTTGTATTGGAGCTATTGGATATAATATTATTACTGGTTGTAGCCTAGGCACGTTATGCCCTTTTTTAATGTAAAGAATCCTTGAGGATGTTTTGGGATTCTCTCTCCACTCTTGGTTTTTCCATTTACAATTGTAAGTGAAGGCATCCATTTCTACTGAATCTGAATATGAATTCCAGGAACTCACTTTGTTTGATGGATGAAAGGAATTTAGTATATTGTTAATATTTTTTTAATTTAAAAAATGAAAATAAACAGATCAACAAAAATAATTAAAAACCCCTATTTTTCTGGGTCTCCTCTTGGTTCATATGAGGAGCCTTCAAAATTATCCAACTGTTAAAACTTTGCAACACACTGGCACCCATAATGAATTCTAAATTGCCATTGCAATCAACTCCACTATACAAATACATATAATTATATTAACTAAACAGATACTGCTTTGAATTCAATAGTCGTTAGAAATGTTAAGTAACAAATTGTATTGTCCAAAGTAGAGAGATTTCAGAACGTTAATGGCTCATACCTACAGCTAATATGAGTTGTCAACTAGTGCCAACTCCTTCGTCAACATAAAAAAAATTGAACCTTTCTAACACACCAGAAAATCAGAAATCAAAAAGAAGAAACTAAAATGTAAGAGAGGTTGTTGAACTACGAGGCAAGAAATTCTGAAGCCAGATGTCAGAAAATAAGTAACAAAGAGTATCGACAACAAGGCAGGTTTTAAGGCTGCTATAAAATAAGGAAAAAACTACGTTTTGTTTTTCTGGTTAGAGGGGAAGAAAGCAATTGACGAGATTTATAAGGCGTTTAGCAAATTATTTAGATTCTAAAAGCAGGGAACCATTACAAAATCCTCATTTCTTAAACAATTAAACCCATATGGCGTTCAGAACAAGTGCAGCTAAGAAAATTAAGATATGAGAGCAAATAAAAGCAATCACCGATGACAGAGAAAACACTCTGGTCAAATAATTAAAGATCGTCACCTAAACGAAAGTGAGGAACAGACGGGGAAGATTTAGAAAAAGCAGCCTCGGAGAATAGAATAGGCTAAAGAACTAGGAATTTGAAGAGCATCCATAATCGAAAATCTAGTGTCTAACCTGAAGGAGAATCACGAGCAATGTCAGTCAGTGGAATTTATAAACTGTCAACTAGCAATCACGCAATCGACTTTATGGCTTTATGATCGGCGGTGTCATCTACTTTCTTCTTTAACCATAGCTTTCACTGTTTCAGTCACAACCAATGTTGACGTCTCAACGGAGGAAGACGATGAGTTTTCGCTTAACCAAGCCACTATATTTTGGTGGCTTTGGCCAACATTGAGCTGTACATCCAGGCTAAGCCTCAGAAGCAGAATCAAGTCAAAAGTGAAATGATTTGTCTGGTCCCTAGTTCGTGATCGTTGGATAAATTAAAGCTGACGTATCAATGTTTGATAAAACTACGTTTCGGATATCTCATGTTTGAAAAACTACATTTGTCTATTAGATTGTCGGTTTGATTGTTTCAGTTTTTCCACTGTTTCCTAAAAACCAATACCAGAAGAAAAATTCGGTCTTATCAGTTCCTCCCCAATTTTTTGACAACCTTATTTGCAGGGATCCACATAGAGTTAATATTTAACACTATCATGTATGCTGAATACATATGGTAGGCTGTATAATCCAAAATTTCCAACAACTTATTAGTTTGATAAATTTCAGGGCAGCAGCAAATTTTGAATACAAGAAATTTCTAATGCACAAAAAATTTATTTTATTTTATCAAAACAGTACATAAATAATGTATCTGAGCTGACCCGCTGATAATTTTAAGGTAATAAATCAACGAGAAGCAATTTTGCAAAAAAGAACAAACCATTAGGCAAGACTTTCAGATGAGATTGATGAATCTCAAGCTAATAGAGAGAAACTCAACTTGAAGAGATTGGATTCCCAATTAATAAATTATTTAAAACCAGGGGAGTGTATCAACCTGTAGCGGCCAGATCACATCTTTACCGCTCTTCGCTTTTCATTGCTTTGCTTTCCATGCTTCGTCATCGCCATTGTAAAACTCACGATTTAACCATTTTCGAGCAGCTTTCTTATCAGACGCTGCTTTCGCCGCAGTTTCATCCTTCTTGTCATTTCCTCACACTGAAAATTCAAATATCTCGTCGAACATCGATTGAATGAAAAGTCTCTATCCAATTAAAATCGATTTAGCAAAAATCCGCAACCTAAATTGCTTACCTCAGCGTCAACAGTAGCATCATTGAAGGAACCTACTTCGTCTAACAGTCCAAACGAGAGCAGGACCTTCAATCGATTTTAGGTGGAGAAGTTCCTTTAAAATTGATTTTGTTGGAAGTGGTTTGGTCTAACTGAACCAGTATAACATGTTGGACCCGGTTCTTTATTTTGTAGAAGAACAGGGAGATATAGATCTGAAAGTTTGTTTTTCTGAGATAATTTGCAATAAAATTCTGAACAGGAGAGGTTGAGTAATTATATGATAAGTACAAGAGAATTTTATAAATTTATTTTATAATATAATATATATAATATAATAATAGAGAAATAAGTATTTATCCACTTTGATTGGAATAGAGTGTGCCATGTCAGCATATCATTGAACGATTGCAGAGTCAAAGTGGCCCTTTGGGCATATCTGGCAATTGATTTACCCCAAGGTTTGGTAAGTTTTTTAACCGATTAATCAATTAATAAATGATAAAATTAATACTTGATATTCTTATGGTGAACCTATTTATAATTTTCCACTCTCTCAACCTTGGAAAAAAATAAATCTTCTTTAATGACTACCGTTTGACAATGGGGATCCTAATCATTTACAATGCATCAGCACGTGTCCCTAATGCATTACGATTGACGTTTGGCAGTCACTACAAAGGATCATAGTCCTTCACCCCCCCCCCCTCCTCCCTTTAGGACCTCGTTTTTATTCCTTTCACAGTATCATCAAGTTAGAATTAAGATGAGAACGTCACGAATGAAAATCTAGGTAGGATTTGGAAGAAGTAATGCAGAGTTCTAAGAAAAACTTGTGAGGATAAGATCGGAGGAACAATGACATGCATGACCTCTTCCTCTGGCAAGTTGGTTAAGACCGCTAAAGCAGTCAGCTAGAGGTTTGTTGTGAGCTTGAAAGGTCATCAAGGGAAGAGGATGAAGCTTCAATTATGCATTTGGTCTCTCTAAGAGAGTAGTTACTATGCACGTATGTGAATCTCGACACCATCCATGTTCAATGAATCCCACACTTTTAATGTAAACCCCCCACCCTTCATTAGTGAGTAGACGGGGCTTGAAAGATTTTTTAGATGATTTCTTATATTTTTATATAGTTGAAATTGTTAGGTCACCTTTTCACGAAGGCAAACATTGATGTTCGAATCACAGATCCCATCAATCCCTTTTTTATTATTATTTTTTAATCTATAAAATCTCTTTTCTTTTATTTTAATTTTCTTCTAGAAATTCCATGTTTTTAATTAAAAATAGAGTGATTGTGCCCTCGTCTATTTTGTCTTCCTTGAGAGACATTTTGTACTTCTTTTTGGGAGAGATGTATCAGATCAGGTCCCACGGTTCATTGAAAGAGAGTCCAATCAAACATTATCTAAACTTATAAAGGTTATTACGGTAAAATCACAATATGTCGCTCTGTTGCATGGCAATCATCACAGAAGATCCTGGTCCAAGTCTTAGTGGGAGAGGGGAAACTCTAATCCGATGTGAATGTACAGATCCAATATGAAATTAACACGTGGTTGATACTGTAGATAATAATATTAAAATATAGATCTTCTAGATCAAATTGGAATAGGTCAGGTCCAAAACGAATACAAATCCGCTGGATTGATCAATCCGATACCGATACGTTAAACCATGCTTATATATCGGTATCGGTATCGGTATCGGTATCGGTATCGGTATCGGATCGATCACAAAAATAATAGCGACATAAACTCAAATTTATATTCAGATTTCCAACAAGAGCGACATATAATCGACCTTCCCCTTGACGTTTCCTTTTGAAAGTTTTCCCATTGGGTTGGGTATTCGTATAGTTCCCTGGAAGCTGCGTATATTCCGTTCTTTGGTCTTCAAATTCTCGCCTCCCTTCTGTTTTGGTGGGCGTCCTAACGATCTGCACGGCCAGAACCAGATTCGGTATAAATTCTCACCGATTTGTTCGTCTTTGTGAGATCAGCGACAACCTTTTTCAGTTTCTTTGGCTTTCGCAACTGGGTCTGCTTTTGATTCTCTAAAAAATCTTTCTTGTCTGTGTTTCTTATTTTTCCGTTTGGAAACCTGCTTTTTGGCGATTAGCATCGTATAGTTCAGATTGATTAAAATGTACAACGGTATGATGGATCCTGAATTGATTCGCATAGCTCAAGAACAGATGAGTAGAATTTCCCCAAGTGAATTGGCCAAAATCCAAGAACAGGTACTCTTTTTTACCCTAATGTTTGAATTATGGGATTTCTCGCCTCCTCCGTTACTCTTGTCGTGTTTGTTTATTACTTCCAATTGACTTTTTTTTTTTTTAATTTCACTAAATTATTGAGCATACTCTTACAATTTGTTATGGAAGAAATTTGTTTCCCTCCCCCCCACCCTCAAATTTTCTTCATATTTCGTTTTTAGTTCAGGATCGATTCAAACTAAGCAGCGAAAATACCCTTTCCAAAAGGGGAAAAAGGGGGAGAAAAGTTTGATTTTTTGTTAACTTGCTATAATATTTTAGTGTAGAAATTTGAACCAGAAAATTCTCTTCCTAACTGAATCATCTTGTGTTTGTAAATTTTTGGTTATCGACTCTTTTAGTTGTCTGAATCTGGTCGCTTTCATGTTATTTTCATGGTTTTGGAATTGAATGTGGAAACTTTGCTTCTATTTTGCTTGTTCGCTTATCTTGCTAGCTAAGATTTATCAAGTGAATAAGCAACTTTTTTCATATGGAGATCAGAGAACTCAGATGTTATTGTTTCATTGAGCAGCTTTTCATGGTCCTTTGTGGTTACATTATTTTGTATTTTACAGGTGGGGCTTGGCTCCAAAATTTAATTAATGAGAGATGAATTTGGGAGTTTTGCCTCACCATATTTGTATAATGTTTTTTTATGCTAGTAGAGCAACCTAAATCTGAAACCCAGACGCATGCGTATTCTATTTAGCCTACTAATACAATGTGTAGTTTTTACACAATTTTTGCTTCTTGTGGTGGGTGTTTATGATATATATTGGCTTGACAGATGATGTCTAATCCTGAGTTGTTGAAAATGGCTACGGAAAGCATGAAGAACATGAGGCCACAAGACCTGAAAAACGCTGCCGAACAGTTAAAGTATGCTCGTACAGAAGATATGATAGACATTGGTTCAAAGATGGCTAATTCATCACCTGAAGAGATAGCAGCTATGCGTGCCCGTGCAGAAGCCCAGATCACATATGAGTTGAATGGTGCTCAGCTGCTAAAGAAGAAGGTATCCTAGAGTAGATCATTGATTTATTTTTTTCGATAAATGAGTGCAGGTGTAGTTATTATTATATTGGACAGGTTTGGCTAGGTGAATTGTGGATGTTGAATGGGTTGCTTGGGTAGTTATGTCCCCTAGTGGATCGAGATTGCATCATTTATGCTTGCTTCTTCAGATTTTATGTCTAATATTTGTGTATGTGTTGCCTCCTTGCTATTCCCTCTGCTCAACCACTTGTGCAGGATGGGAAAAATAAAACCTGTAGTTCTAAAAAAACATCATGACTCAATTAATAAATAGAGCAAAATGCTAGAAATTGTAGCAACATTTATCTCCATTCGATTACTCATTTCTGAAGCTGGAATCCTTAACTTCTGATTCAGTTTGCTTCAGGGAGATATAAACTTTTAGATATCACAGTAGTAGTAACAATGTTCAAATCTCAAGCATTGTAAAATGTACCTTTTCTGAAAAAGAAATTGTGGGTTGAGTTTTTTTTTTTTTGGGGGGGGGGGGGGGGGGGGGGATTTCTAAAGCAGATATTATTGTATCCTTTAGCTAATCATCTTTTCATGATTCCTCCAGGTCTTTGAGTACTTTGTATGAGAACAGATTCTTTTAGAACATGACTCAACGGATGTAATTATGTTACTTTTCTTTCATTTATGTACGTTCTTCGAGATGACAAGGAACAAATCTTTTCAGTTGTATTATAATCTAAGTTAAAAGATTTTAATCCTGGAAGATCCCAACTTGGAATGAAGGTGCTAGAGACCAGATCTCAAAACAGGGAGATTGAAGAAAGTAAAACATAAATTGTACGATTGCCCCCTATCTTTGACTTCAGGAATTATCTTTTCCTGGTCATATACTTATATTTTATTAAGACCTAAAATCCAAATATTGAGCTCTGTGTTAAAATTTCTAATTAAGTTTTCGCTTGTTTGTTTTTATCAATGACATATGGGCATCTATTGTAATAATGGCTCAACCAACTTGGCAGGGTAATGAGCTTCATAGCCAGGGGAGGTTCAGCGGTGCTGCGGAGAAGTATTTGCTTGTAAGTATGGAATGAGTTTTTTTTTTTTTTTTTTTCTTCTACATGCTTCTGTTTGTGTAATATACCCTTCAGGACAATCAATTCCCCATTTTCCTTCTTGAATCTTTAGGCGAAGAACAACCTCAAGGGAATTCCAGACTCTAGAGGTAGGACACTCCAGTTGGCATGTTCTCTGAATTTGATGTCCTGCTACTTGAAGACAAGGCAATATGATGAGTGCATAGCGGAGGGTTCTGAGGTATAACTGAACTTCCCCCTTTTTTTTCCTTTTCTAGGTCATGAGTTGCTGAAGTGGCAATCTCCCAGTTCAGTCATTGGGAGATTTATAAATGTGTGAGGACCACCAAAAAGAAAATGGAGAGTGAAAGCGCACTGATAAATTTAACAAAATATGGCTTATAGGAACAAGTACTTAACAGGGAAAAGA
Organism: Protea cynaroides; assembly: GCA_028583415.1. Classification (NCBI taxonomy): domain Eukaryota; kingdom Viridiplantae; phylum Streptophyta; class Magnoliopsida; order Proteales; family Proteaceae; genus Protea; species Protea cynaroides. The sequence continues at coordinate 46,349,321 of CM053269.1, read as the reverse complement.
AAAAAGGAAGCAAGAAAGATGATATTGGGACTGGTTGACGTCTAGTTTAGGAAAGTGGAAATAAGATCTTCCTTCAACCTCTCTTGTGCTTGTAAGGGTGCAAAATAGGTTGGATCCTTAAATGTTTGAGAACCGTCCTTAACTCACTGTGTTGTTTATTTTTCAAATGAACTTGTTTTTCAGGTGTTGGCATATGATGCAGATAATGTCAAAGCCTTATACCGGAGGGGTCAGGCATATAAAGAATTAGGACAATTAGAAGTGAGTTTACCTCAAAAACCTGCGTTCATCTTTGTGTTGCAAAACCAACATTTTTTTTTTTTGACATTCTTATTAATGGAATCAACTGTATCTATGGAAAGTATTACATTTGGTGGATTGTTTGCTTTCTCATCGGATTAAAATTTATGGAACATGTTAGGATGCTGTGTCTGACTTGAGAAAGGCGCATTCGGTATCTCCTCATGATGAAACTATTACAGATGTTCTGAGGTATGTTTTGTTTGATATATGATTGGTTGTGTAGCCTAGCTGATTTTTGTGCTTTTTTGTCCCCTCTTGAAGTGTCTCAAATCTTACCTCTATGAGTAATAGTTGTGGATCTTTCAAGTAGTGTAATACCAATACAAAGACTGGGCTGGCATTTGGAAATTTAGAGTGTTGTGTCTCTCTGAATATGAGGACTAGATACCTGAATACATTAACTGCATTCCATCCAAATACCGCCTCTTGAGTTCTTTCTTTTGTTATTTTTTTTCGTAAAAAAAAATAGATATCTGGTTTCTGTTCCATTGTGTGACATGGTGATTAAAGGTATCAATTGATGCAGGGATGCCGAGGAAAGTTTGGCAAAAGAAGGTGGAGGGCAACGAGGAGCAGGACGTATGTTCTCATTCTCTGTTTCTTTTTAATCATTTCATTAGATTCCAGAGACTCAGAATATTGTGCCTTCAGATTTTGACCCTTGATCTTTTCACAGGATTAGTCATTGAAGAAATAATTGAAGAAGAGGTCCGGACTGTCCCTGCTGCAAGCCATAAAAGCTCTACGTCCACAGAGTATTCTGTGACACAACCACTGGAAGCCAGTGAATGCTCTCAAAGTCAAAGTGTTTCCAACTTTAGTGGGCGTACTACTGAGGCTGAGCATTTGCAGGGCCTGAAAGATGATCCAGAAGCCATCAGGTCTGTTTTCATCTCTCTGTAAATTATGTCTTCGCTTCTCTCTCTCTCTCTCTCTTATTGAAGCATCCGAAACTTGTTGCACCTTTTGATTACTGAATATCCTCTTGATCCAGTATCTGAATTGTGGAGTTACTAAGAATAACAAAGGTTTAACACTTCTTTTCCCTCTGTTTCTAATAACATCTACTACATTCATTAAATGTGGCTTGAGGTGACTCTGGTCTATTGCCATTTCTGTTTTTTAGGTTTTGATATTTTGTTATTTGCTGCCTAAGCCATGCAGGAGAGGCTTAAAGCCAATCCCAGGACCAGTTGAGCACTTTTAATTATTATCATTACAGTGTGTTGGGAATTGTATAGAGAGAATTAAAGATGGGTATACTCTGAAAAGGGGAGAGGCTAGTAAAGAGGAGGAAAACGGGTGGTTGTAGGTTTATGGGGTGATAGGAATTTGAAGGAATGAAGACTGTTGGTATTCATTGATTTTGGATTTGGAAGACAATAGAATGAATCAGGTAGGGATACGGTATCACTCTGACTTTACCAAAAAAAAGGTATCACTCTGACACAACAAAGCTCTTTGGCTAGTAAGATGAGGAAAATCCGAAAAGGAAGCAGATTTAATGATCCACTAGAATCAGCATCTACGGGGCTTTGAGAATCGGCTCTAGAGATCTGGAAAGCATCTGTCCTTCAAGGAGAAGACGAATATTTCAATCTGCACTGCCCAGCAACTCAAAAGAAGAGTTGTCTCTGTTCAATAAACTGGAAATAGAGTACAAGAGGCCCTATTGTAGGCTTGCGGGATCAATACCCCATAGTTGTCAAGGCAAACCGCGGCGTTGGAGGCCTGACGGACGCCCAAGGCAACCAAGTCAGCCTATTTTCCAGGACAACCAAGTCGGCCTATTTTCCAAGGCTCCACCAAGGCGCCTGGATGTCTAAGTGACGCCTTGACAACTATGCACTACCTCCCACCCAAAAAAAACGAAGATTTTACGAAGATCTAAGAATAAGAGTCTACTGAAAGACCAGAACATGATAATTTTAGGTAACCCAAAACTAACCGTGATAAAAAATAAACTGGACTAATTTAAGACACCCAAACTGAAGTTTATACTTCAATTTGTTGGATGTTCTCTTTGCAATTCAGAGCCTTTTGGAGGGGGTAGATTTGAGACGATCAAATTCAAATCCTAAGAGCTTTTTTGGGGCCCTATCGGAGAGCATAAGAGCTGAGTTACTGGCACTTTTTCCTGTTTGGACACTGTTCTCTCTAGGGATGTTTATGACTTATCACTGAAGGGGATTCAGGGATTGCCATTGCCTGGATGGAGACCAACTAATTGGCCTTTGGCATCATTTATACCTCATAAGACACATTATTTGTTTCTTTACCTTGCTTCCCTAGTGAATCCCTCATTCCAGTGGAAGCAAATGTCTATTGATGAGATTTAGCAAGGCAGGGTGTTGTTTCTTCCTTTTTTTTTATAGAGTATACAATTTTGAGATTTAGGGTACAGACTTGGCTTCCTTATTTTTTTCCTTTCCCATTGTGGGTGGAGCTTTGGTCATCTATTGTATATTATGCTTCTTCTATTATAAATTTGTTATTTATCAGGGAAAAAAAAACTCAATTTAATTCTTAGAATCCTCCTGTGACTGCTACAAATTGGAAGTTTCGTACTTCTCTTGAACCTATAAGATTAGGAAACTCCAGCAAGTATGCAGCTGGTTCAAGTGGACCCAATTGGACCCTTTTTTAATCACACTTCAAACTTTTTTTTCACCATGCTCTGGTACCTGACCTTTTTTCTTGCCTTGTTTAATGTATTTGTTGGCCTATGGTCCCTATCCAGTGCTTTAACCTTTGATTAAAACTCCAGTAACTATGCAGTTGGCTCTCTAATTGGCCAGCTGGTTCAAGTGGGACCCAACTGGGCCTCTTTTAATCACACTTTGAACTTGTATGCTCTGGTCTCTGCCTTACTTCTTTCCTGTTAATGTATTTATCGGCTTTTGATCCCTATCATGTGCCAATATACCCAGTGAGCCTGATCATGAATATATTATGTATGCTTTGTAGGTCATTTCAAAACTTTATTTCAAATACTGACCCTGAGACTCTGGCCGGTTTGAGTGCTGGAGGGGTTCCCCCAGACATGTTGAAGAGTGCCTCGAGTATGATCAGCAAAATGTCTCCTGAAGAACTTCAAAAAATGCTCCACATGGCTTCATCTTTTCAGGGGACAAGCTCATATTTTCCTGGAGGGGCCACAGAGAATCGAGCTGACAGTTCAAGATCAGGATCAATGCCACCAGGTATGTCACCTGACATGCTTAAAACTGCTACTGATCTGATGAGCAAGATGTCTCCAGAGGAGCTTCAGAAGATGTTTGAAGTTGCAGCTTCTTTGGGAGGGAAAGATTCAGTTTCATCAGCAAAAGCAGTTGAAACAAATGGTCCAATATCAGAGAATGGATCGAAATTCTCCAAGGCTACTGGAATTTCCACAGTAAATGAGAATTCTAATGTAGGCGAAAGTAGTTCTGATCAGTTGCGTTCAAATTTTGGAATGGGGTCATTTCCTCCACCAAATTTTCGAAACTCAGCTGGTGATTTGCAAGAACAGATGAGAAACCAAATGAATGATCCAGCAATGCGTCAGGTATGTGTAGGTTAGAGCCTTTTAATTTTATTTATTTTTTTAAAATTGATTTGCCTATCTTCTATTCTCCTCGATTTAACACTCTTAGAACATGGTCAAATGGGTAGATGTTTACATCAATGATCAAGAATATGAGCCCAGAAATGATGGCAAGCATGGGCGAACAATTTGGAGTAAAGCTTTCGCGGGAGGATGCAGAAAAGGCTCAACAAGCAATGTCTTCTTTGTCACCCGAAAACTTGGATAAAATGGTACCCTTCTACAGTTTACACTTTACACTTTACATGCACATACGCACACGATCCAAGGATGGGAAGCAACTGGTGGTGGTCACCAATGGGGTGTGCATGTTTGTGTTGATTTAATAAATTGCTAGCTATTTGCAGAGTCAGATGCGTTTGTTTTTGTTTTCAGATGCGGTGGGCAGATAGGATACAGAGAGGGGTGGAAGGTGCAAAGAAGACTAAGAACTGGCTTTTGGGAAGATCAGGAATGATTCTTGCGATATGCATGCTCATCTTTGCAATTGTCCTTCACTGGCTGGGCTTCATTGGCAAATAAGTCTGTGACTCATTCTTTGTGACATAACATTTCTAACAAAGGAGGACCTGTCCACTTCAGCTTGATGACAGGTGGCAGTTACCCAGTTGGTCTGTCATTGTGTAACATGGGACTATTGGAGTGCTTCAATTCTTTTCTCTTATGTGGTGAAGAAAGAAAATGGCAATGATCCATATGGATTACAATGGTGTGTTGAATTCAATGGGAAAGGTTGTGGGGGCATCTGGAGAAAGGGAAAAGGGCTTCTGGTAAAGAAACCACTGTATTGTCTATTCCCATCATGGTTTTGTTTTGTCCTGTAGAATTTTTTGATGCTTTTCTTTAAAGCTTATTAAGATATAATGGTAAGTTGAAGAACACCAGCTTGTCCTTAACACGTCTATTCTCCTCCACAAGATTTCTTTCACTGTATCCCCAGTGTCCATGCTTAGAACCAAAAAAAATTAAAATAACCTAGACCTGTGTTGATCTCCAGAGCATCTTGAAGCATCTGTTTCATGCACTGGTTAATCCATTTGGACTGGCCAGATTATTGGGTCAAGTTGATAATCTGATCTAATTCTTCCTATGGCACGGAATGAAAATCTGGTGGATGTACTAATAATCACAGCTGCTAGAAATCATTGAATCTCCTTAATGCAGCAGATTTTGAAGGATAGCCTTGGAAACTTCTAAATTTATTGTTTAATGTATCAGATATTTCAAACAAGATTAAAGGATGTAAATTTTAATCTATGATACATTCATAGAGATCTTTAACTATAGAATATGAAGTTTACCAAAAAAAACTATGGAATATGAAAAATTCCACTTGCCCTAAAATTAAAAAAAGAGGGGCACATGATCTTCTATATTGACTATCAAGCCAAGTGGCAGTGAAGGTCATAGTCCCTCAAAGTGCATTGGCACATGTCCTGATGCACATTGAGAAATCAGGATCCTCACTACCATTGGCAGTCAGTCATGAGGATCTAAGTCCATCTTAAAGGTGTCAGCTATCTTAGCCAAGAAGGACGGATGAATCCCACCTTCACTTTGGGGGCCACTTGTATTTTTTTTTATAATTAATTTTTTTTATATTTTAAATCTTGGATTCAGATTGGTTGACCTACAACATCTACATTTTTTCCCTTGTATACTATTTATACCTAACTTCTAATAGACTAAAAGAGGCACATGGATCCATTCAACCATGTTAGAACCAAAAAAGGAAAGAACTTGCAAAGCCTATTGAATAGATTACCAAGGAGATGAAACTTCAACCAGTAATACCATCTAGGGTAAATTTCTTTCCCCTCTCCTCTAGGAATTCTAAAAGACAATCACCTCTCAATTTAGCTTAAAATGTCTTTCACTTTCTTGCTTTTGAAAATATTCCTTCTCATTCAATTTGGTGATGATTCAATATTTTTTTGGACAATAATACCCTCAAAATTATTTTAAAAAAAAAATTTTAAATCTATAATTTAGAAAAAAAAAAAAAAAAAAACCAATTGCCGAAGGAGGAACGGAGTTTTTCTTCCACCGGTGCCGCTGAAAGAAGCAGTGGCCGAAGGTCTGAAGGTGGATTTTGGGTTTAGCCCTAACACGGAGTGGTTGAATGGACGGCTAGCGGCTCTAGGACTGGTGGCGATGTTGCTGGTGGAGCTGGGTTCTGGTAAGAGCGTCATCAGTTATCATACGCCGCCTGTCCTAGATGAAAAGATCCTATACCATTATCTATAGGAATGATCTTCGACAGAGAAAGCATCGAGGCATGGATCGAAGCTGGAAATTACTCTTGTCCTGTTACAAATCAAGCCTTGAACAGCGTTGAACAGAACCCAAATCAGGCCATCAGGAAGATGATTCAGAATCGGTGTGTCAAGAATTGATCTCCTGGCATCGAAAGGATTCCAACCCGCCGAGTTCCTGTGACCCCAATAGAGGTCATGAAGATTTTATCTGAAATTATGGATGTAGCAGGTCGTGAGGATCAATACAAATGGAGGGATTTGGTGATGAACATCAAGAATGAAGGGAAAGAGAGTGATCCCAACAAGAAATGCATCAAAGCTAACGGCGCTGGACGAACTTTAGCTGCGGTTTTCAGGGCTTTTGTGGCGATTTCGTTTGAGAAACATTCTGGATTGTTGGAGGAGATCTTGTCTGCTCTGACGTTAATCTTTCCGCTTGATGCAGAAGCTGGTTTATTGTTAGGTTCACCGGATTCTTTAATTTGCATCGTGCGATTGTTGAAGTCTGGTGATCTTTTTACGAGAAGAAACACGATTTTTAGGCATTAAAGATCTTCTTTCTATGTATGAAGAACTTGTTGGTGCTTTGGCAAGGATTGAAGGAGCAATTGAAGCAGTAGATAAGCTAATCAAAGAGCCCGTCTCTCCTAATTCTACTAATTGGAGAAGAATCAAATGCAATTGCACATCTTCATGTCAAAACATGAAAAGATGAAACTCAAGTCAGGCGTAAGATTGTTGCCACAGCTCTGGCGAAGGTGCAGACCTTCGTACGGCGGCACCAACTCATAATAGATTTTTGAAAAATGTTTTATTTTTTAATTTATTTTCTTAAATTATATAATAAATTTTTGAAAAATGTTTTTTTATGATTTTGAGGGTACTATTGTCCCAAAAATATCGATGATGATGAATGTCATCGTCAAATTGTATAAGAGAAAATATTTTTCAAAGTAAAAGAGATGAGAGACATTTTAAGTCAAATTGAGGGATGATTGTCTTTTAATATTCTTAAAAGAAAAATAGAAGAAATTTACCCGACTATCTATGGTATTTTGATTTCTATCTGATAATTGTCTAATCTTTACATCATTGAACCATTCGATTTATATCAGAAATAAAAGTACATTGATCAAATGATTTTAACCATCTGATTGATGGGTCTGTTTTGACCTCAACTGTTGAAAATTCCCAAATTAGATTTCCAAAAAAAACATATATAATTGGCTGGGTAAGATATTCAAAATCATTTGATTATAAGCCAAATGCTCTACCATTAAGCTATAGGCCCCTTATTATGCAATTTTCTGTTCCATGTAAAATTTTATATTTTTTCATTTTTTTTTTTTTATATTTTATATTAAAATAAATAATAAAAAAAATCTTATTTTACAAGAAATTTTTTCTTTTCTATCATTTACATGAAAACAAATAGAACCTTTTTTTTTTTTCTTTCCTAATCAATCATTTTAACCCTACAACATAAGTTAAGAACACCTTATAGAGTGACAATTACTCTGTGTTTCCTTGCCTTATATGAATGTTTCTAATTTTTTCACGTAGTAGCTGAATATGTTTTGGAATTTTGGATGATAGTTGATGTTTTTAAAAACCAAAGGTAGTAGACGATGTTTTGCAAACTATTTGGGTAATACATGAAAATTTTCTTAAATTATTTAACACCTTAAAGGGTGTCAAGAAGAAAATCTCTTTAGGAAACACTTTTGGGTTCTAATAAAGGCCAAAAAATTTATGTACGGCATACATAATGCATGGTCATGCTTGAAACCCCTCGATGGAGAAAACCAATCCCTTGAAATACCCAAACCTCCCTTACAAAGACAGAATTAGTGATTCCATTCTTCTCCCATGTATGTATCCCTTCCCTAAAATAAAATAAAGATTTTCCTTGTGGGTTCTGTTTGGAAGCTTTTCTTTAACAGCCTAAAAATATTCTGTCGGTGAGGCATGTTAGTTGGATTTCAATATTTTTAGCCATATTGACCGCCTCATCAATGAGTCGTGATACTTAAGTACTTGATAGCATGTGCCACACTTAATGTGTTCAAGTTGGATGCCCTTTAAAAAAAAAATCTAGGGTAAGGCTGCATACATTAACTCTTTCTCATATCTTAATGACAAGGGATCTACATCTTCTCCTGCTTGAGTTTGGGCAGGAGAGTTGGTGGCCAGGATGGATGACCGCCACCTGACTCTCGGGTGAATCCTAGCCCTCCATCCGAGTCGACACCCCTGTCGGCTCAGCTTGTCAGCTGGGGTCTCAGCTCAGATGGAGGGCTTGGATCCACCCAAGAGCCAGGTGGCTGTCATTCATCCGGACCTCCCGCTCTCCTACTCAAACTCAAGCAGAAGAGGATTTCTATACAATGACAAGTGCATCATTCATGCACTGTGGTTTGTCCTTTTTTAAAGTAAAATAAATGGTGAACCCTGTATCATCAATGTTTCAATCAAAATCAACCATCTTTGTGGCTTAAAAATTGGGGGTCATGCACAACCCCCTACAAATATTTTTCCCCTCTGAAAAATGAAGGCAATCTTCTCGTATGGTATTTTGAGTTAGGTTCATCATCTTCATTTTTTATTTTATTTTTTTGAAAAATGACTAATTTGGCTTCAAACTTGTATAGATTTTAGTATTATTTGCTTTGGAACCCTACCTTGTAGATGTTTTTTCATGCCTTCCAAGTTCCACCAAAGACATGAGCAAAGCTTGATTGTAAGAAAGACACAAGTGAAAATATGTTCCTAGAAAAAGAAAAATAGATGAGAAGGTGAGGCATGAATCCACAATGTTGATACATGAAGTGATTCCATTTTGTTTCTATAATATTAAATTGGGAATTGGATTCTTATGACCTAAACATGATGATATAAGCAATTTTAGACTTACACTTCATTTACATACGGTAAGAAAATGACATTTTTGGGAGGGGATTCCCCATAATGCCATTATGGCACAAAATACACAAATAATTACAGGGAAATCAATATCCTCAACGGGGACCCACAAGATTAGAGGAAAGAGAAAATGTGAGTTATATGAGAGTATATTGGGAAGAATACCTATAGTAGCATTAAAGGATTTTTTTTTTATATGAGAGTATATTGGGAAGAATACCTATAGTAGCATTAAAGGATTTTTTTTTTTCTCTTTTTATTTTGTTCTAGAATTCTATTAAGCAAAAATCACTCAAATTAATATACATTATTGCATGAAGTGGAAGATACTGAATTCTACTATTCTTACTACCTTGAGGCCACTCACACGGGGGTGTTAAGTGTTTTTTCTTTTCTGCTTTGGGTGCAAGTGGAATGGTTCTCATTCAAACCCAGAATGATCCGGTCCATGCAACTGTGGGGTCAGCATGGACTTGCAAGTTTAGTTAAACTGAAGGTCTGGATAGCCATCGTTAGCAAAAAAATATATAAATACATTATTGCATTTCAGGACATAATATCCCAACCATGGCTTTAAATCACTATATTGGAATGGGTATCCTTATTGGTATTGGGTATCGGTTAGTATCGACCGTTATGCTAATGTGGCATAACTTAATAGTATCAACTACGTCAATATCCACCTATATCAGTCAGGTATTGATGCCAATTCCGATTTAGCCAACTGTATCAGCCAGGTATATGTATTGTCCATGGCCTATACCAATAATGATCGGCACATATACCTAAAACCCATATCCCAACACAGCTGCTAAGGGCGTAGGTTTATCGATGTCCTAATTGTGTGGGTTATATCCTAGAAACATAATGCAAGCCAAACTTTGAATTAATATTTTATCAAACTGGAACAGTTTATATTAAGTCTTCATTTCAAAAGTTCAAACTATTAAGTGAAGGAACTCTCAAATATATAAAGCATCCAAGGTTCCAGGCATAACGAATGTGGGACTATACCCAACACTCCCCTCTTAATATAGAACTATTCCCAACAACACAAACTTAAACCCAAACCCAAGGTCGACCCCATTGGTACTCTTTCCTTAGAAAAGCTAATCAACTTTTTTTAATTTGGGAATGATCAAATGATTAACCAAGATTAAATAAATGCATACTTTTGGCTACCTTTTCTAATACTTTGGTTTAATAGTCTTAAGTAATTTTTTAAATTCCCATTTTACCCTCATAGACTAGTTATATTTATATTTGGTTCATCATCAAAGCTACTTGATAAATCCTTCTTAGAGATTGGAGATGAAAACTTCAAATTTCATAAATTACAAAGCATCCAATAACCTAGCCAGTCTTGGAAAGCAATTCAGATCACCACCTCTCTATCATTTCTCTCATTAGACCTCTTAGTGATTAGAGGAGAACCTTAACCACTATTAAATAGTATATTTGGCGAAGGATCATGCCTAAGGAAGCAAAGGTCCTGAGTTCAAATTTCATGGACTTCAGTCTCGTCTAATGGTTGATGATTCTCAAGAGTTTCAATCTCGCCCAATTCATGTAGGAGTAAGCAAAGTCTTACATGAACCCCAACTTCAACCAATTAAGTAAAAAATAAGGGTGGGTCAGGGATTCCCTTTCACACACCCAAAAAAACAAAAAGGATAGGCTTGAGATGATTATGTTTTTTTTTTCTTTTTTCAGTAAAAAATGATTATGTTGTCTCTTTATGTTTCAAACTAATTGTTTTCAAATGAATCAAATCACCTATTTTTAATAAAAGAGATCAAATTAGTTAACCATTTTGGTGTTAGCATATGTTATTCTTATTTTTATAAAATAAAATAATAGAGATTGAATTAATTTAAGAGCAAAGATGCATTATTAAAATGAAGGCAATTATCATGCCTTTTACAGCACCAAAAAAAAAATATATATATATGCCTTAAGCTATTGTGCCATGTAGAAGTTCATGTATCCAATCATTGTTTGATTTTGTCCAAAACAACTTTATTAAATGTCAAAATAATGCTTCGAAAATTATTTTATACAATTGTATGGTCAAAGAACAAAGAATCATTGGAAAAATAAGGGAACAACCTCCACATGTACATGGGATATCATATAATTGAAATAAACCATCAAATTTGAAATATATGAGATTTATTTATCATTAATCTATCGAATAGGTACAATCGCCATTTGAAGAATAAGGACTCTCTATGAGAGAGAGAGAGAGAGAGAGAGAGAGAGAGAGAACATGAACAAGTGAATCACATATTGGGAAAACCCACATATTAGTTATATGTTTTTTTTTTTAAATGGGTATATCAACTATATGGTTGAAACTTCAGATAAGTCACCAAATTTGAAAAATTATCAAACCAGATCAAAAACTCCACCTCGAGCCACTTTTCACCCATGTATTTACCTAAAATACCCATGGATACCTTTCTCTAACATCAGATGTTAATATGATCAACTACCCTCTAAGAGGGAAACGCACCACAAGCCAGTGGTAACCGTTAGGCTGATGGGCATTGGCATAAATCCAGGAACTTGGGTCTAAGTCCTACCAGCCTACCACCTACCTGGATGGACGTGTGCATTTCATCCATTATCCTTCCCCCAACAGAAATACCCCTTAGGGTGGCAAATTTCATATCCTAAAACAAAAAATAAAAATTAAATAAATAAAATAAAAAATCAAAATTCCATATCCTCACCCCACAATGGACATTCTAGAAGCAAAAAAATAAAAAATAAATAAAAAATAAATAAATGTATTGATTTAATAAGAGACCTTCTAAGCAGCAACCAACAACTCATGCATGCAAGAATCATGTGGGCTGAGTCAAACTTAGAGAAATTCGCCAAAATAGAAGGAAAACAGATTCTCTGAAATCCAAAGGGTAAAAAGGTAAAATCATCTCAATGAAATCAGTTTGAAAAGGAGAGAAACCAGATAGTTTTCCGTTGGGGTTTGAGGAATTTAAATGGGAAGTGGTAGGTAAAGAAAGGGGTAGTTTAAGTTTAGGAAGTCGGTTGGGTTGGGGCTAAAAATTTATTGGAGATTTCAAGAGAGTCAATGGCGTACATGAACTTCGATTTGGGGTTGAAATCTAAAAATCCTCTTCTTCTTTGTTTTCCATTTCCTACTTCATCTCCATCTTGTCTTTTTTCATTTTTTGGTTTCTTCTATCCTTCTCCTTCTCTGATTCTGATTTTGTGTTCTTTCTCGGGTAGTTTTTAAGATGTTATGCTTCTTGTCTGCTCTTATAATTCTTTCTTTTAAAGAGGGTTTTTCTGATGCCTGAGACCTCACTTTGGTCTTGAAGAAGAAACGGAAAGAACAGAAGCAGAACGGAACAGAGACAAAAATATGGGAAGCTCTAATGGAGTCGGACTCATGGCGGTTTTCGCTGTTTCGGGGAGCGTAGCACTTGTGGCTCTTCAACTTCATAAACGTCTCCTCTCTGAATTCATGAAGAAGGTTGAACTGGAGTTGGGCGGTATGATCTTCTTCTTCTTCTTTATTCAGTTTCCTTTGAATTTTGGGCTCTTAAAGTCTAGAATCCATCTCCGATCTGCATTTTCTTTTTCTTGTTTGTAGAAATTGATCCTTCACTTTTTCTTTCTTGTGCTTTCTTAAATCCATCTCAGTTTTCCTGTTCTTTGGAATTCATAGAAAGAAACATTTTCAAATTAAAATTGCAAATAATACCTTGGATTTACTTTCTAATAATGCTTTCATAATCCCCCCAACCCCCCCATCTTTTTTTTTATTTTTTTTATAAATTGCCCCTCTCTCAAAGAATCAAAGAATCTCTGTTTTCCGGCTGTAAAGTCTACTCTCGTATGATCTGGTGCATATTTGAAAACTATACAACAGAAATCCATGCTGGAGCAATGAGATCATGACACATGTCCTTTCAAAAGGTATTCTGGTCAATTAACCAGTAAAAAAAAAGGAAAATTATTGTTTCTGTAGTATTCCCCAAATCAGTTTTGGTTGTATGGCTCTGTTTTGTTTTGTTGTAATTTTTTTCCAAATAAATAATATTTTACATGAAAATTTTCTTGTTTTTAAATATTTTTTTTCCCCTATTTTAAGTTAAAACAAACAATGAAAAATTCTATTTTATAATAAAAATTTGCCTTTTCCACCTTGTTACATCCATTCAGTTTATTATATACGTAGCAACATAGCAACATAATTTGACAAAACATATAATTCCCTTGAAATTTAAACCCTTAAAGCAAGCAATTGTTAACTTTTTATGTTTAATCTCAATGAACTTATATTAAGTAAGTTAATTTTTGTGTTTATTTATATTAGGCTCGATAAAATGTCGATCGAAGAAGCGGGTCAGGTTCGCAGAGGATGTGATCGAGCCATCATCAAACAACAAAGAGTACAGAGAGAAACATATAAAATCAATGCTAACAAAGGTGAACCAGATTCTGGGTACAGCAGATAGTAATGGTTATGTTCATAAGAACCCAGATGAATTGTTAGAGGATAATATGCCACTTAATAGGCGTGCTCTTTATAAAGGGATTATAGAGTACAAAACACTGAAAGGCTACTACTCTGTATAAAATTGTTAATATCTTTTACAGATGTGGTCTTACATTTCAACAACAATTGTTCAAAAGAACCATGTTTTGTAACAAATTTCCTTATTGCTTTGTTTTATCATTTTCTTTCACTCTTTTATGAGCTTGATTCATGGGTTTTTTCAGTTTGAGATTTTACTTGTACCATTGCCCAAATATGTTTAGTACTTTGATGAGCTTTATTGGGAACCTGGTTCAATCCTTGTTTAAATATTATTTTATTACAGATCAATCATGTGTCCGCATAACATTGGATCCGTAAGGATCGGAATGGTTTTAGATTGGCCGATACTTGAATTTAGAACCTTGATTGAAAATGACATCAATCTCTATGTGTTATTGGAGAGTTTGGAAGTGATAATGATATACATTCTTTCAGTTCATATCACTGGAGCATTATGTTGACATCACAGCCTTAAATGAAATTTGTCAAAGTTCCATCCAATGAAAATTGGATCAGCCAACTTGTTCCTTCCTAGTCAATTTACATGTAACTTAAAGAGAGGGTACTTGACAATTATGTAATCTTTCTTTTCTTTATTTTGTATTACAACAGTTGTATTTGTTTATAGATCAAAATAATGCAGATATTGATGTTCTGGTTTCACCTACAGCCACTTAAGATAATGTTTTCTGACTGTTTGGTTGGTCTGAAAATTATCCACTGCAAATCATACTATTCTAAATAGCTTAAGAAAAATGGTTCTGGTTAACTTGGCTGACCTGATTCACCTACAACCCTTGGATTTCTTTGCAGTTTACATATATTGGTGGATTTTTAATTTTGAGTTTGGGTTGATAATTCTTAATCTCAACCTAAAGACCCAATGAAGTTGGTGGTAGCTAGCTCAGTTAGCAAGGAACCCGCATTGGTTGTGGCCGAGTCTCTCGGATCGCATGCTGTCACCGCCTCACAGACCCCGTTTAACTCCCACATCGACAGTCATCCCTAATAGGTGCATCTTTTGAGGTGCAGATCAGACCGTGACATAGATCCAAAGGCACTGGCGATGTCAGTTTGTGGCACGTTAGTGTGGATCTCCTGATGAGGGCATTATGAACTAGGATTGAACTGGGTACTGCAATCTCTCTCTCTAATGTGCATTTCCCTATAGACCCGATTAACCTTTTGGCTTTGCATTTTGTTACCTCAGCTGATCCATTGTCACTCCTAATTAAGATCTCTTTACAACTAAAATCTCATTCAATAAACACAGCATTAAGACATAAACAGCAGTCATTAAGGGACAGAACCTTCCAACCCAAATAAGAAAAAGGCACTAATTGAAGTAGATACCTGAGCATGTATGACTTGATTCAATCATTGGGTGTGTCCTCTATTCAACCCGTGAAGCCATGTTTCCCCTGCTAAATACATAAAAGTCAAGGAAAGCCTACCCATCTAGTATGGAAACCTTGACGTGTGGGAGAAGACATAATCACAGCTCACTGTCACGACCCACGACCTTAATGAATGAGGCATGGTGTCTGAGCCTCGAAAAAAGTTGGTCTGTGAGATCACGTTATACTTTGAGACTTGGAAGACTTGTTTGGATTCAAATCGTCTCTTTCCTGGGGCGGCGACCCCGTGGATGATCACCGCGTGGCGGTCGAATGAATCCAACCCTTCCGTTTGAGCCGACACTCCCTTGTCGGCTCGGCTTATCTGTTCGAACGGACACGACGACCATCCACTGGGATCGCCGCCCCTCCTCTCGAACTACTGGGATGAGACGATTTGGATCCGACTTGCTTTTGCAGTCCACTAAGATGTGAGATGTACATTTTGCTTAAGTTGTTTCCTTTGCTTGCTTTTCAAACGTGCCTTGAAATTTGTAAAAGTAGCATCTCCTCTCGCAATTGAAGTATCATTCACGCATTCTAGTGAACAGGAAGCATGCATGAATAATCCTGTGAGTCCCTTTCTTGCCTTATGTCCTAATCTAGTGGCACTCCTCAAGGTCCCTTTCTTGCCCTATGTCCTAATCTATGGCACTCCTCAAGGTACCTTCTTCTCATATAGTCTCCAAGGAAATCAGACAAATCCATAGAAGGGTCGACAACACAACACAACACATCAATCCCAACTAGTTTTTTGGAGATGGGTTTCCACATTTTTCCATGAATTTAGTAAACTCAAGCTATCTACTCATATTATGTATTAGAGTAATGACTTTTCTGTATATACAGTATAGTCGTTTGAGATGGTATGGTCTTGTTCAATGGTGGTCATTATATGCTATTTTACGTATGAGTGTTTTGATTTAGATTGACGGAACTAAAAGAACTAGAGGCAGACCTAACATGGTAAGATGACTCCAAGAAAAGTGGTGAAGAAAGACATGCATAGCTTAGGCCTTGTTTCAAGTGTGATATCGAAAAAAGCTGATTAGCAGACATGAATACATGTAGCCGACCCCATTTAGTTAGAATAAGACTTTGTTATTTTTATTGTATTATCTGATTTTTTAGAACCATGGGATGGGAATTTTGATCCAATTGATCATCGGATGGGATGGTCTATCTTTGGATAAGCAATGTGTCAGGTTTCAGGTTCCATCAATAGATGAGGAATTATCCATAAATTGACAAAGTTGAACTGTTAATGACTTTCCATATCTTCATGTCACCATGAAAAAAGAAAGATTAGATGGGAACTTCCAAAATAGATAGATGGCATTGAGTCAATGATGTGGATATCATACCTACAAAATTTGAACAATGCAATTAACTTGTAGTATTTATTTGGGTTGTGTTTTGAGACCTCTCAAGAGAGATATATTAATTTCTCCTATTTATTAAGGTTAAAAAGAAAGGTTGGAAATTACGACAGCACCCTCTCTCCCCTCCAGAATAATTCACTTGCGCCGATGGCCCGGCAAAAGACATCTGTCCTTTTGTTTCCACAAATTTTCCTTTTTGTATGGTAAACAATAGTGAGTAAGATACATGTCGCACCCTAAGTGGGCAGGGTAAGGGTATGCATGTGTGCAGAGGAACTGAACTCCTCTCTCTCTCTCTCCTTCTCCTGTTCTTTTCTTATTGCTGCTTCTCCACCTTTATCTTCTTGTTAAACAAGTCAAGAGGTAAGATCCCATTGGGTGATTCTACTTGGGTTAATTCTTAATGTATTAATATCTCTATTTCTAAAATAAAAATATTTACAGTTAATCTAAAAACATATATAACACTCAAGCCCTCTAAAAAAATAGTTTTTCTACAATTCAATCCTTCCACTTTATAATATCATAAAACAGATCTATGGGCCTGATTTTATTATTGTCATATAAAAAGAATATGATCAACTAAATGGGGGCATGAAAATAGTTTCTAAAATACCCTTAACAAACAGTCATTCCAAGCGATCATAAGCTTTCCTCATATCTAATTTCAAAACACAGAACTTTCTTCGCCCCCTTTCGTTGTTTTATGACATAATAAAACATTTCATGTGCCACAAAAATATTTTCTAAGATCAACTGCCTAGGAATAAAAACCAATTGGGATTAACAAAGTATGTAGTCTTGTAGCAAATGTTTTAGATATCACTTTAACAACCCTACCACATAGATTGATAGGTCTCAGCTAATCACAAGATTTCGCTTAAGGTACTCTAGGCATAAGGTAAATAAATGTGTCATTCATAGATACCCTGGGAAGGAAAAAAATCAAGGACAAAAGTAACCAAATCCGGTTTGACCGTATTCCAAAAATATTGGGAAAAAAAAAATGATAAACCATCCGGTCCAGGAGATTTCATCGAACCCATATGTAATAAGATTGCCTCAATCTCAGCTTCGGTATGGAACCAATGACAGGTTCTAAGGTGTGTCGTATTCTTAATAAAATATCAGACCTGGTACAATTTGGTTTGGGTCGGGCCCATAAGTGCAGTGAGAGTCCAGTTCTGAGCTATAATTTGATGTGTGATATATCCGGACATGGTTACAAATTGGATTGGGTTGGGCCCATAAGTGCAACTTTAATTTGATGAACATGGTAAAATTCGGATTGGATTGGGCCCATAAGTGCAGTCTGAGTCCAGTCGTGAGCTTTAATTTGCTTTGTGAAATCCAGACACGGTACAATTTGGATTGGATTGGGCCCATAAATTCACTCAGAGTGCAGTTCTGAGGTTTAATTTGATGTATGATATCCAGACATGGTTTGATTTTGTTTTAGGACACATGTCAAGATGCACTCTCAACGGTTCAGATGCGATGGAATTGGCTTCTTAAAGGACTACGTTTTCAAGCGACCAAGAAGCGAGTTAAAATATCGATATTTTTGGGTGGGTAATCAAAATATCTAATATCAGATATGTATCCGTTTATGTATGGATTCCGGTTTTAGTCCAACGAGACGATGTAACAATAGAATGTATCGTTTCAAAAATCACAAGACCAATCGATATATCATTTGTCACATGACAGAATAGATGCCTTATGACATTTGAAAACATAACAAATTATTGTGACAATAATAATTTACCTAAATTTAAAACTAGAAGAGTTATCTCCATATCAAAATGGGGATCAATGAGGTACCCGTAATTCTCCGATTCAAACAGTTTCAATTTATCTGAACTAGCAGTCCAGACCAAATCGATCCATTTTAATCCAAAATCAAACCAAACCAAATTGATACCATGAATGATTTAGATTGGCTGTTTACAATACTTATCAATCCCGGTGGGTTCAGGAAGGCCGAACCGATAGAGTCCAAATCGAACATCACCCAGACGCAATTAAACCGAATGTTAAACACTAATTATTGGATATAGCATATGGTGGTCAATCCCGTTATTGAATCTATCCAACATCGAACCGGTCCATTGAAAGTTGACACTTGTCAACGACTACAAACAAAATGGAATCAGTACGAGGGTACTCCCGACAGAAAATGAATCAGGAGGATTCTGCTGTTCTCATCGTGGACCCCACTCAATATGCCAGCTCAGCCAAGGGAGTGATCCATGGAAATGCCATTGCTTTCCCTTTCAAGAACGTCAGATAAGAATCTAGTGGACGTAACAGCAACTAAAAAGAATGTACCAATCTGGGTCCCAATCTAACGGTTAGAGATATCTTGGAATGACCTAATGCTGACTCATCCTAGTTCCAAATTCAAACTACGAATGCATGGACAAACCAGGAAAATAAAATTTAAAATTAGTTATTTTATTAGTGATTATCCCATTTGTCATTCCCATTCATACACACATGTCATTCATATTAGGTTTTTGAGATTGAAATCCAACGGAATTACAACTGGATAAATCTTCACCTGTGCAATGGAGAATTTCACGGCGGTGGAACCGACGGAATCCGGCTGTTTCCATTGATATAAGAAAAGGGAAGAATTGGATCAAGTCCGACGAGACAGTCTGCAGTCTCCGGCGGAAACCCCCGCTAAAATGGGTTTCGTTCTTCCATTCGATTTTGATTTTTCCTGACATTTGATCTTCCCCTTAATCCCTTCATTTAGGGATTAAGAAGAAGACGGAAATCAGAAATCCGAAAGAAGAAATTGAATCTTCTTTCAATTTCATTTGCAGGAAACCCTACATTTCGAAGCCATGACTGGGCAAATCGTGCTCCGGCGTCATTTCCAGAACCAAAGGTGCCAATCTCTGTTGGTGCATCACCAGCAATCGAAGAAGAATCAGAAATTGCATTTAGCGGAGGTTGCAGGAGGGACGACTGCAGAGTGCGCGGCTATATGCTGCTGCTGTCCTTGCGGATTGGTGAATCTTTTCATTGTTGCTGTATACAAGTTACCTACGGGGCTCTGCAAGAAAGCGTTGAAGAAGAAGAAATTGCATAGCTTCAAGAAAAGTTTGATTCAGGAGAGGCACAAATGCGAGGTGGATGAGGAGAAAAAGATACGTCCTATAAAAATCGATTTGTGGCCGTTGGAAAAGCCGGAAAAAGATAGTCCGACGGCAGCCAAGATTGAAGAGTTGGAGAAGGAGATGTGGGAGCGTTTCCATAATACTGGTTTTTGGAGAAGCCCTTCGCAGAGAGAATAGAGATCGTCAATCAGTTCAATAGATATGTAAGTAAATGGTATAAACATGTCATCTCCTTCTTCCATTCTCCTTCTTCTTGATCTTCTTCTGCGGATCTTTAAAATTTGTTGATGATGTGGGTAATGTGTTCTTGAAAGAATAAGAATCGAAAATTCAACAATCAGATAAACAGGGCAATACCAGAATCCGCTATGTACCTCCTCCTCCTCCTCCTTCATTAATGGACTTATCACCCTTTTTCTTATACATGAAGAAAAAAAAAATCAAATTCGATGAAGGATTATGTAGTCTTTCTTGCATGTTTTCCTCCGGTCATCCTTTGTTTCTATGTAAAAATAAAAATCGATCCATTAGAATAAGATTTTCCACTAACATTCAAGAAATTTCAAAATTTTACAGGTCACATAGTTCAGTTCAGGGAGGTACTGGTAATTTTTTTCAATTTTTTATTTTAATGTGCATGGCGGGTTTGACAAGGCTCTTGCAAGATGAATCCGAGAGGAAAGAACAGAACCAGATCGATTGCACAAGTTGGTTTTGGAAGATGAGGAAGATGAGGAAGATGAGTTCGTATGATCTGGTGTAGGTCAGTTCTATATCGGTATTTTACATAAAACGACTTGTCACCTTTGAATTGCCATTTGTATACGTGTATGTCGAGGGCACACTGCCAGCTCTGTAGCGTTCCCCTGCTACAGAGGACACGAATCCAAAATTTACATGTGTCAAGACTCAAAAACAAATGGAACCTTTTTAATATCATTTGTATTGAAAATTTTACAAGAAATTAAGAGCTCCACACATTGTGCTTTACGTCCTCTTTAGAGGTCACTATTGCACCCAAAAAAATAAAAAATAATAGAGATGGTAGAGTGTCCAGTTGGAACGAGACGTATCTAAAATGTTCAAAGGTGAGGGATTTCAAGGAGTCGAATCCAAGGAGGAAGAGAGAGGAGAATGATGACCTGGTTTCAATTTGATTTCATGGTAGGTTTGAGAAGGCAATCCGAATCGTCTCCTATGAGTACGAGCATAGGAGATCTGGTGGAGAGCACTTGATGAATGCCACGCAACCTTCCTCCCATCTAAAGGCTGTAATCGTTTGGAGAGTATAGATCTGAATCTGTACGAGCAACACGCATACATTTTCTTTCTTTTTTTCCTTTTATCTCTGTTCTTTATTGAAATCCCTAATTGCTATTGTCTTCTACCATTCTTCTTTGTTCCTGAAGCTCTGTTCCATTGATCGGTATAACAATAGCGGCACCCGTAGTTGATGCAGAATACTCCAATGAAATCGAAAAAGCTGGTCGTCTTCACGCACTCATCTTCCTCCGACATCGGTTATCTGCAACTTTAGAACGAACTTGTTAGGGTTCATGGGGATGAACGATTACAGCAATGGACTAAGGGTTATGGCCCTGGCCTCTTGTTCTTGTTTTATAACTTTTTTTTTTATGAGACATCATTGGATGTTGGAAGATGAATGAGATGGGGTTGTGCAGATGCCACAAGCGGGTGAGGAACTTCTGAAAGCAAGGGGTTGTGCAGTAATAAACAAAAATTCAGCAACCAGATATTTTTGGAAACTAGACATAAAAGGGAATGGATGAAATAAAATAAAGAAATAAAGAGAAATAGGCTAAGTTATATCGTGGGGGAGGGAGGTTGTCTTCAATCTCATGCCTAGGAAGAGAGGTAGTTGCAGGGTCTGTTCTAGTTGCAGTTTGTTTACTCACTACAGATGAGGAATCTGGGTTGAGATTTGAGGGCCTGAATCGACCTAGTGGGGACTATGGTTGCATCAAATCTCAGGTTAAAGTGTCAAACATATTTGCATCGATGGGGTTCCAGCGAACTTTTCCAGATCAGTAATATTGTTCAACAGAGAAACAATCAGTAAGGAAATAAAGAAGAACTACAAGCAAAATGAGATGGGGTTGTGCAACAATGAACAAAAATTCTTCTTTTTTTTTTTTTTTATTGTTTCAGATTTGTTAGACAATTTCAGAACAGCCATGAGCATCAGTTGAGGCAGGGTTACTCTTTGGTGCTGAAAAAGAACATGCGGGTTTTTGCTTTCAAGAAGGGGATGAAAGAACAAAGATGAATTCCATTACTTGCTATGAAGTTGGAGAGACACCTGAGACATTTAAAAGAGAGAGGAGAGACACCTTAGACATTTAAGAGAGAGATGAGTAAAATTAATTTCCTCATTTTTTCAGTCTAACGTTGCAAGGTGTTTGAGGTACAGACGGCCGAAGGAGAAGGGTCGGATTCGTCGAAGAAAATTTCAAAGAAAACTTCATTTCTTCTCTGGTTACAGATCGAGTAGAAGTTAGGGAATTCATTTTCGGAAAGAAAGAGAGATAATGATCCTTTTATTTTTATCTTTTCTATTTCACTCATGAGAGTCGTATTCTGTGTAGCACAATCCACGGTACTTAGATCCATTTTATTTGCTTTAGGCCTTTAGATTAAAGGAACTCTACGTGGCATTCATCAAGTGCTCTCCGCTAGGTCTCCTATGCCCGTA
This sequence comes from Protea cynaroides, assembly GCA_028583415.1. Taxonomy (NCBI): domain Eukaryota; kingdom Viridiplantae; phylum Streptophyta; class Magnoliopsida; order Proteales; family Proteaceae; genus Protea; species Protea cynaroides. The sequence goes on along the minus strand of CM053269.1, from coordinate 46,327,053 downwards.
TGCATAGGAGACGATTCGGGTTAGAGAGAGGTATGGCCTGGTCACTCACTTAGATTTGCAAGATGAAGGTTTCGGAGAGGAAAGAATGGAACCATATTGATTTCACATGTTCGTTTTGGAAGATGAGTTCATATGATCAGTTCTAGCTATATCCGTATTTTACATAAAACGACTTGTCAACTTTGGATTGCCATTTGTATACGTACATCGATGGTGCACTGGCGCCTCTGTACCGTCCTTGCTACAGAGGAGCCGAATCCAAAATCTACATGCAACAAAACAAACAGAACCTACATTTACTGTCATTTGTGGGGATAATTTTACAAGAAAACAAACAGGGCGTCAAAATCAAGACATTCATTGTTTCACCTCTCCTAATAACCGAGCACCACACATTGGGCTTTACTTCCTAGACCTCAGGGTGGGCTGGGGCCACCAGGCCACCGAAACAGCCTGCCAATCCGCCCAATACCCACGGCATCATCTTCTTTCACATGTCTATGTAGTTATACAATTTTTTTATTTTTGATAGGTGGGTCCCAAGAAGAATTGACACAAGATTTATTAGGTGGGCCCCAAGGAGAGTAGACACAAGATTTATTGCCAAATGAGCTATCCAACCTGGACCTGAATCCTCTCCTGTCACCTAGACGTGCCAACCAGTCCGATGGACAACTGGCGGAGAAGTTCTTTTTCGAACCAAATTTGGGATTATTGTTAACCAATAATATTTGCTCGCTACACTCAAAGAAAGAAGTTAGTGGTGGGCTTTTGGGCCCCACCCACTATTTCCAGATTCCCAGACCCTGGGCTTAATCAATGGGCCTATTGGATCAGCTTGGGATTAAATAAATGAGCCTTTCTAATAACTTTTTTTATGTTCAGATGGACCAGAAGTCCAGGAAACATATGTACCCAACAAGTTAAACAAAAATTACCCAAAAAAATAAAAAAAATAATAAAAATAATAAAAACTGTCACCAAAAATAGAGGTCCAAATTATTTGGTCATTCTGTTTATATGAAAAAAAAACATTTCGAGAAATAAAAAAAAAAAATGGTTTTACACTAAAAATAGATTTAAAAAAACCATTATTATTCAAATATAAACTATTTAAGTATTAAAATGTATTTATTAGTGGAAAATTATTATAAAGCCTCCCTACATCTGATATTAAAACAGGCCCTGGTCTATTTGTTTACTTGTCTTTTTGTGTCTGTTGTTGTTGTGGCTATAATCCAAATTGATCTTTCGAGGTGAGACCTACCCTGTAAAAGATACCAAATGAACACGAGAGTGATCGAACTCTGGGTCCAAGTGGTACACTTCAATGCTAAGGGATTCGAGCAACAAACAATAAGATGTGACCTTTGTTGATGAGCCCTTTATGTAGCATTCCTACATGGATCCCACGTGCACCGTTGTACTACAGCTTTAAAATTGCGATGGTCAGATTTACCCCTAATTGTTGCAAACGTAGACAGATATGCCCCTAGTTTTCATGGTGTAATCGGATTTGCCCCCGATGATCATTGTCGGATTTACCCCTGATTGTCATGGTCACACATGGGCTACAAGGTATTGCATCGGCTAGGTGACTAGTACTATGCACATCTATGACAAAAGAGAGAGAGAGAGAGAGAGAGAGAGAGAGAGAGAGAGAGAGAGATGATCTATTGCTTCTTGCCTTGTGATTTGATATAAGGCTTAGAGATTGAGAGTTTCTTGCCTTGTGATTTGATATAGGCTTAGAGATCAGGAGTTAAACCGATGGCAAACAGGGCCATTCCATTAGTAGGTCTTACATGGTTCGGGCTATAAGACCATGCATGGGTCTAGTCAACATAACAGTTGGGCCGTTAGATATTAAATAAAAAGGGAAAAGATGCAAACAGTGTCAGTGTGGAATTTTAATATTCTCTCTCTTCTCTTACCATATGAATCCCTTATTATACCCAAATTGATTTTGACATGCGAGATTCCCTTCTTCACCCCCAATCGGCGCCGTGAGGCTGTATTTGGACCAACCTATCACAAGAGTCATGCTTCTGCTTCTGACTCTTATTAAAGCATGACTCTTCCTATCTCTCATTAAAAATTTTGCCTTGTTCATACCGTCACCTCTAACTTTACAAAATTTATTTCTCTTTGAATTTTTTGGATTGTTGCTTCTCCATTCACGGGTTTGGGAGACCTTAAAATGAATTTAAGAGGAAGAAAAGTCTCACCCATCGTTGTCAATGACTAGAAGAATGAAGGGCCTAAGGCCTTAAGCCCCTAAATCAGGCCTTCTTCTAACTTCTAATGTTAGTCATCGAAAGAGAATATGGTGAAATCGAATGGCTGTGACCTCCTCGTAGGTGGGACCCACCAAGTCAATTAATCTCATGTGCATCAAATGCCTTCTGTTCCCAATAATGGTTCACAACTACAATGATACCTATATTTTATCCTCTCCTCAGAAAAAACAAAAAAGAAAAAAAAAATTTATAAGGATCCTAAATAATATGTTGCATCTACGACAAGGCCTTAGGGATTGGAACAGAGAAAAAAATAGTGTAATCTCAAAACTACTTATATTAGATGAAGAACCGATGTGTTGATCATGCATGTACGTGCACAATATTTCTTCTTAAAATAAGTATAACATGAGTAGCTATCCATGTAACAATAAAATGTTATTATTTCAAAAATTACAAGACAAACATGGATCATTCATTTTTTTTTTTAATCTAAATAATTTAAGTTAGGAAAGTGCATAGTAATGCTTACGATGGTGCTTACGAGGGGTATTTAACTGAAATACAAAGGAGATCAACTAATACACATGCATGGACATATAAATGATATATGTTAATATAATGAATATGTAACGAATTCAAGCCTAAAATTTGGTATGTTGTTAATTTAGATAGACCATTTTTTTTTCTATCCTAAAATAGACATATCATCTGCCCACATGACAAAATTAGATGCTTCTTTAACATTGGTACAAATAATAGACCTTATGACAATTATAATAATTTACCATTTATTTGTTTGTTTAAGGTTTTTTTTACTTATAATCTAGTGACGACGGAGTGGATCCATGATTATAAGTCCCACTAAATTTTAAATTTATTTTACTTAATTTATATTAGACCTTCTAGGATATATTTCCCTCTGTATCATACCGTACTAAACCTAAGTAAGGATTTAGTTCCATTTAAACCTACTAGTGTCATAGTGAATCAATTTTGTTGTAACTTTGATCATGTGAGTTTGACCTTACAATGGTAAAAAATTTGTACCACATATATGGCATGATAGATCTAAACCATCCGAGCAATGGATGATACTCGAATATTGGAGCTATAGATCAATATTTGGTTTTAGATTTAGGAATAGAGAGAATGATCTACACGTTACGAGGGGATATTGGAATCATACACGCGCAGAGAATGAGGAGATAGTACGGAACATCCACCGTTAAAAAATAGAGGGCATTGTATTAATAAGGAGAGAGTGTGTGAGATAAAACTAGACCCTATTAACATGTAGTTCATTTTCTTTTAGAAATATAAATATAACCGAAATAGCAATCACTTGACCTGAAACTAGCATCCAATAGGGATATAGTCTGCAGAGGTTCTTAAGTTGCATTTGACATAAACTCCACGTGGTATTATAACTTCACCTTTGTTCATAAATGTGCAATCTCATATTGCAAAATGGTTACTAACATACTCTTTTAAAAAATGTCACCTTAGATAATAGTAGTAAAACAAAAAAAAAGACTTAATCGAAAATGACATTTAGCCAATTAAATTCCCTCCACAATCTCCAAAAAAAATCCAAAAATAAACACCCTATAATGATAATAGCAATAATAATAAGGGCCTACATGAGAGTGATTGCCTAATTATTGTGATGATAAGATTTTATTTCATATGCTAACAATAATGGAGCAAAGACCAATTCTATGTGATCTCTATAAATATTAAATGGATATAGGGAATAAACAAACAAACCCTAAAGAACCTTGCATTCAACGGCCACAAAATAATTCCTGAACGTAGATTTTTCCTACCTTCTTTACCCACTCATGAGTCCCCATTCCAAGTGATAATCCATTTAAAAAAACCAATGAATATTTGTCTCATGAACATGTCATTACAAAGTTGACCAAGGACCAGTCCCTATCTGTCATGGTCCTGCTGAATCCTAGCTAATAGCTATGTATCTAATTATCAAATGCCACATGGATTCTATATTTGCAATTCATTTCCCATCACTTCTGCAGAAAATGTCACTTTCAAATCGGATTACCCAAAATTGAAGATGACCATATTACATCCATTGAATATCAATTCAATTCATTTTTTTAATTTATTATATAGTAAATTTATATTGTCACAATGTTAGTTATTTTTCAAATGTTATACAAGACATTTATTCTGTTATATGGGCAGATAATATGTCAATTATGACCACTGGATGTAGAGAACATGGTCTAGATTAGCCATGTGTTGAATTTTAAACTCTAATTTAATTAAAAATCTTCTTTTATACTTTATGTATATCTATGATTGTATACATATTAGTACTCAACATTATTTTCACTTTCCCAACTTTGAATGACTTAAATAATAATTAATAAAATAAAAAAATGAATAACCTATATTTGTCTTGTGATTTTCAAAAACATTATATTCCATTATGGTATCTATCATTTTTTAAAAATTCCTTTCATTTCTCTTCAAAATGCCTTCTCTCATTTCTCTATGTTTCAAGTGAAACCTGATCTTTACCAAAAAATAAAATAAAAAATCAACGCCTGATTCCCCCTCCATTACTCTTTCTGCTCGACACACGTGTATCTTTGAGTTGGATCCCTCCTTCCTCAGGCACATTATGATTGGGATTTCTACAAGCTAAATGTGATTGCTGCCGTTCTAAGGGTAAGGTGTGACAATCAGCCTTTGGTTGCTTACCTAGAGGTTCATACTCGTGCTCTATCGGTGGTGTTTGCTTCCCTTGCACATGATGGTCATGAGCTCACGAAATATTTTGTTTTACTTTTCTTTCACACCAAGGGCAATTGGGATCCTCTCTGTCGGTTGGAGAGCTGCCCAATGGGTATCGGGTCACTCGGCACGGAGCCCGATGCATGGGCTGCGCAACTGACACTGTTGAATGCACTCACTTGACCCCCCCAACAAAAATAAAATGAAATAATAAATAATAGAAAAAATTTCGTCTACACCCCATCAAAGATTGTTAACATCATCTACATCCACAAGAATGCAAAAACATCATCTATACCCTAAAACTTTGGCTATGGTAATCAAAGAAGTCCACTCCGTCAGTTGATTCCTGTTAAATACTAACGTCAGGTGGATTGAAATATTTCAGAGACGATAATACCCTTATGACCTATTGAAAATACCATTATACCCTTTACCCAAACCCCTCTCTTCCACCTTCTCTTCCTCTCTCTCTCTCTCTTTCTCTCTTTCTCTCTCTTACTCTGTTTCTCGAGTTGGGTTCTCTTCTCATCACTCTGCTTCTGATCGAATTTCCAATTGCATCTTAGTTCTTAATTTTCTTCTAACATTGCTAATTGAATAAGAGAAGCAAGTGTCTTCGTCAATATGCAAATGCTTTTCTTACTTTTTTTTTTTCCTTTGTTTCAGAGAAAGCAAATGGGTGTTGCAGGTAGGAATGAAACTGTTTGGCTTAATGGATGATTTTGTAAAGGTTCAAGATGATCGATCAGATACCATGCATTGATTTGGAAGAGCCTGACCGTGACATGCTTGAATACTTAATGGATTTTGGTATTCAATTTGTCTGTAAAAAAAATTGTTCTGCTAGACTAGGAGATCGAAATGGTTGATTTGGGAAGAGTCGATGGTAGCAACTGTGGTGAAGAGCTTCAGCAATGGTGGTGAAGAGCTTCCAGAGGTTTCGCCACCAAGAGGAAAGAAGGAGCCACGCCATTGATGTGTGATGGTGATTTAGAGGTTTTTTCGGCCTCTCTCTCTCTCTCTCTGATTTCTCGCCTCCATCTCTCTTCCCCCAAATCTCTCTCTCTCTTTGATTTCTCACCTGTGATTCAGAGGTTTTTTGGGCCTCTCTCTCTCTGATTTCTCGCCCACCCTCCACCTCTCTCTCTCTCTCTCTCTCTCTCTCTCTCTCTCTCTCTGATTTCTTGCCCTCCATCCTTCTTCCCCCAAATCTCTCTCTCTCTGATTTTTCACCTATGATTCAGAGGTTTTTTCAACTTCTCTCTCTCTGATTTCTCGCCCGCCCTCCATCTCTCTCTCTCTTTCTGATTTCTCGTCCTCCATCCTTCTTCCCCCAAATCTCTCTCTCTCTGATTTCTCACCCTCCATCCTTCTTCCCCCAAATCTCTCTCTCTCTGATTTCTCGCCTGCCCTCCATCTCTCTCTCTCTTTCTGATTTCTTGCCCTCCATCCTTCTTCCCCCAAATCTCTCTCTCTCTGATTTCTCGCCCTCCATCCTTCTTCCCCCAAATCTCTCTCTCTCTGATTTCTCGCCCTCCATCCTTCTTCCCCCAAATCTCTCTCTCTCTGATTTCTCGCCCTCCATCCATCTTCCCCCAAATCTCTCTCTCTCTCTCTCATTTCTTGCCCTCCATCCCTCTTTGATTGTGGTTCATGTAGGGCAAGTTCCATAAACAAAGAAGAAGAAGAAACTATGGATTTTCACAAGATTGTTCACATTTTCCTCTGGTTTTGTGCTTAATGGTTCGGTAGATGATAAGATGAAGGACAAAGATTGAGAAAACCCACAGAAAAATAATCGCAAAAATCATACTGGGCAAGGAAGAACCTGAAATGGATATTCGAAGTTTAAGCGGGTCGAGTTGAAAACCATAGCGAAACCAGGGTTGGTCATGATGATCAGTCATTGAATGAGAATATCAAATGTAATTTTGATTTGAATGACAAATTAGTAAATCAACATAATTTTTTAATTTTTCAATTTATAATATGAAGGGTAAAACTGTATTTCACCAATTTTAGTGATTTTCTTCAGTTAAGTGGACCTAGGTGATGTTTTTGTATTCTTGTGGATATAGATGATGTTACCAATCTTTGATGGGGTCTAGATGAAATTTTTTCTAAATAATAATAATAATAGAAAATGGACTAAAGGATTAAATAAAGAGAAAATTACAGCCACCTCCCCTATGGTTTGCTCGAATTTCAACTTCCTTTTAAACATTTCAAACAATTATGAATTCCTCCCCTATAACGACTATTAGATTACAACTAAATCCACGCCGTTAGATATATTCTGTTAGATGCTGACAGCTTATGGGCAATAATTATTTAATGACTAAACTAGCCCCAATACATCTACCTCCCTGAGTTTTTCTCTTTGCTTTCTTCTTCTGTAACTTCATTTTTTTCTGTTTTCTTCTCCTTTTTCTTCTGAGATTTCTTCCCCATCTTGGAGCCGTCCACCTTGCTTATGTGATTTTCTTATTTTAGACGGTGAGAAGGAAGACAGGGTTTTTAATCATGAGACACTAGAATACATAACAAAGAAGAGCAAAATTAATCATGAATACAAGTGACCATACCTTGTAGTGCCAGTTTTTAAGAAGCTCGATTTTTTTTTTGGCCGGCGAAGCTCGACTCCTCCAATTGTTTTACCACAAGGCTACTGCGAGGTTTGGTTCCTTCGAAGAATACCCAGTCATTGCCATTATCGGTGGAGGTCTTGCAGGGTTTATTTGCGCTCTCACTCTGGAGAAACAGGGAGTTCGGATCGACTTCAGTCCAATGTGTTTGATATGGTTAGTGAGTTCTTCCAGTAGTTTCATTTGATGAACTTCAATTTCCTATTCACGATGAAAACTATATTGTGCTTGTAATTTGTTTTTGTTGAAGGGAGTGGAGTGAACGAGAGCTACCTCTGGAGCATTTTGGTAATATTTCATGTTTCATTGTGTTGCTAAGTGCTTGGGTTACTCAAAGACCAAACAGATAGGGTCTTCATGAAACCTTCCAATTACGAGTTCAAGATCAAGCAAAATGGCACTCATTTGGTACGTCTCCATTTCCATCCCTTTTTTTCCTCCAACTTCAATCTCTCTGATACGTTCACTTCCATGTTTCTCCCCATTAATCCTTGCTTTTGAGCAAATTCACAGGTCATTTGTGGTTCTATCATTTGGGAAGTGAGAGCTATGAATTTGACCATTAACTTTGTTCGTTGTGGAATTGTTAAGTACATTTTTCATCGAAATTCGAGTTCATAAACATGAACTTTAATTTCCATTCTTTGAAACTAATGTTGTACCAAATAGAACAGAGGTTCAAGCGAAAGACTTTCGTCATCCTAGGAGAATTGTGTTTCAAATGGCGAGAGAGAAGCAGTGAGAGAGCAAAGAAAGAACAGAAATCTCTCGTGGCTTTAAGGGTATAATTGTCTATTATAGGTTAAGTTTAACAGTGTTAGAAAAAAAAAATAGAACAATTATAATTGTTTGAAACATTTGAGAAGAAATTGAAATTCAGACAAACCACAAGAATTTTCCTTAAATAAACTATAAATTTGTCATGAATAGTTCCACTTTTGACTTGGCCCCCAAAAAAGAAAAAAAGAGACAAGAAAAGGGAGTAAACAATTGACTAAACCCAATTTTTACATTTAAATAGTATTCAATGTTAATATGTTGAATGATAATAATGTATCATGGCTCTTGTGAATGCATTTTCTATGTTTTCTCCTTGAAAATATCAACAAAGCTTGGGTTATACAGATGTTGCTTTCACCGTCCAATAGGAATTAGACAATGTATAATATTAAATTAATAATTTTTTATGATAAAAAGAAAAACTAATATAATACATCTTAATTAAATATATTAAGAATAGGATTAAGTAAATATAGATATTTTCATTTAGGAAAGGTTTTGTGTGTGATTATGTGATTCTTACTGTCGTGCGGGGAACCAATGAGAGTGCATGCAACCATGCACACCAATGAGATTGCATGCAACCACGAACAATCATCCAACAAAGGGGGCATGATGGTCATTACATCCATCTTATGTCTAGGCACAGATGCACATATTGGTATCAATTTAGTCCAGTACCATACCGTTTATACCAAAACCAATGTACATATTTTTATTTGGAAAGATAATGGTTTGAATTTTGGTATCGAATAGCTATTCAATAGGGCGCACTATCGATACCTGTATATCAACGTATGAACCGATTACATAGCAGCAATACAAAACTGGTATCAAACAATTTTTGAACTATTTTTTTTTGTACCGTATAAGCAATAAGTATATATAACTAATATAAGTTTATAACAATAAAAGTAAAACCAGATACCGAACAGATGAAAAAAATATAGAAAACGAATACCAAAATGGCTAAAAATGATACTGCACCCGATATGGTCATGGTTTGAGTTTTTCTACTGTATTATTATCTGGTACAAAATGATAAGAGTTTTTTGTCTTGTATCATAACGAAACGTATCAAAAATCATATCAATTGACACATTTGTGTGGGATAAGAATTTTTCCTTTTATGATATAAAAATACAATATAGTTTTAAAAAAAATTACAATGATACTTATTATTATTATTTTTGGCTGAAAAAAATGATATTTATTATTATTTTTTGGTAGAAATATTTATTATTAACTCATAATAGAAAATGTCAAATGTGAATATTTTTTGTTAACCAAAAAAATGTGTTATGATTAGAGAGTTGTATTTGATAAAAAAAAAACAATAAAATTGGAGGGACTGTTTGTTTGTTGTAAAAAGGAATAATTTTGGTCAAAATGGGGAAAGCCTGCTTTGTTGCTGACTTAAGAGAACGACCCGATAAAAGAAAGGAGGGCGAATGGCGGTAAGAGAAGGAGAAGGAAGGGGAAGGAGTCAGGAGCGTGAGTTGTAAAGGTGATCCGTTCGTTTCCCAGCCATGGTGTCTTCAATCGCAGTTTTTTTGTTTTATTTTTATTTATTTTTTCTATTTTTTGAGGGGGCAAAGGAGGAGAGAAGAAGAAGCGTCTGCTGAATTCTCTGCCTTTTTAGCTCTCATTCTATCATCTAAAATATAGGGTTTTCTTTTCTTTTTCTCTCTCTGTTGGAGGTGCATCTCGAGCACCCGGAAATTCGAGTTCGATCTTGAATATCAAATCGATTTCTCGAGTCCGGGAGCTTTTCCGATGGAGGTATGTACTGATTGACCTTCCGTCGATACATGCATCCATCCTTTCAGTTCGTGTTCGATTTATTTTTCTTAATTTTCGGGTTTTGGATTTTAGTTTCGTTTACACATTTGTCCTTTTACTCGGGGGTTTGGTGGGTTTTGATATTGAATTTTGTGACAATATACTGGCTTTTGTTGTTTTTTCGTATTGAATTTATTCGGGATGGAATTCGATGTAATTTCTAGTCGGTTGTTTGTTTGGAAATGCGTTGATATATTGATTTTGGGTATTGGGTTTGGTAGGTTCCATCGGATATGGAGGAGACCCAAAAGACAGAGGACCATCTGACCTCGGCTGCTGCTTTTGTGGAAGGGGGAATTCAGGATGCCTGCGACGATGCTTGCAGCATATGCCTTGAGGCCTTCTGTGACAGTGATCCTTCAACGGTATACCTTGTGATCATTATCATTATCCCTTCTTAGTGATATCCGCTGCTTTCCCTACTCTTCCGTTAATGGGATTTATTTCTTTATGTTCATGAGTTTTGTTTGTAGAGAGTTGACTTCTTAGAAGCAATCTTCTTATTGTGCAGGTGACTAATTGCAGGCACGAGTTTCACCTTCAGTGCATTCTAGAATGGTATATTTTTTCTCAGTCATACTCATTCCTCTGGGGGGGTTGCTAAAGTGATATGTTCTTGATTGGTGCTTAGGATACTTGATTCCCAGCTTTAATATCTGCTATTAACAGTTACTGAGAGAAAAGGAAATATAATTTGTTGGTTTTTGGTTATTGATTTTCCTTGTTGGATTGTTTTCTTCCATCTCTGCTGAATTCTGGTATTCCGCTGTTGTTTTACCTTTCACTTGGTCAATCAATCTTCTCTCTAGCAGTTTGTCTAGAAATTTATTGAACTGGTTCACTTCTGCTTAACATTTCCCATTTAGTTGGCATCTTCTTGCTTAATTCTGGTAAATGAAATCCTTTGTTAATCCTATATGCATTCCTCACTTGGAATTTAGTTAATCCTTGATGTGTATTTCTCTATTATTATTTCCTTTTTATGGTTCAAGCAATAAAGTACGTTATCCTTGTTTCCAAATTTTATTACTTTCATTTATTTTGATACCTGAGGGTGAGATTGCATCAATAGAGCAGCAAAATAGGGCAGTAAACAAAATAATGGAGTCAATTACTACAATTGATGGATGCCCCCAAATAAATTTTACATGATTATAAATTAGGGAAAAATGATATTTATCCGATCTTACGACCTGGAGAAATTAGGACCTTCTGTAACTTCAAATCTCTGACCTACATATGCAGAGCTATATATATTTAATTCACCCTCTGGTCGATTTTACTCAACATGGTTTTACCAGTTTTGAAAATGAATTTGTGTCTGAAATCTGGGTCAAACAGTTAGGTTATGCTAGAAACAAATCAGTTGGTATTGGTTTTGGCAATTTGAAGTTCGCATTGCTTGACAAGGCTTCTTTTAATAGGGTTACCGAGATATACTAAATAATAGGTTTGTCTGGTTCATAAGTGAAACTTGATTTTGGCTATAAATTATGATTGTAATTATTGGAGTTCACATTTAATTTTTTATTTTTTAAATACACTCAAATTTATGGGTTTTCTAGAGCTATTTCTCCCAGAAGAGGATGGACTGGGTTGGACACTCAACCTGGATTAAAGCCTGTCAGCTCAAGATAGTAGTCCTTGTCTGAGTTTGAGTAGTCCATCAGATTGGTAGTCATTTGCATCCGGCATTTTGCACAAACTGAAAGTGGATCTCTCTCTCTCTCTCTCTCTCTCTCTCTCACACACACTCTCACACACACACACACACACACACACACACACACACACACACACACCATATGTATACACAAAGTTATCAATAGCAGTATAATTCTATAGTATTGATGGCAATCAGAATCGAAAGCCTAAAATTGTATTTCGTCAACTGTTATTTTCTGCAGTCTCTCTATGATAGGGTGCTTAGAATTAATAAATGCAGTGCATAAGAATCCAACATAGAAGTCCTGTCTCGATTCAAAGGACTTGTACAGCCTTGCCTCTAAACTGATTCTAAATGAGTTCAAACTGAGTTCTAATCAAGAATACTGAGCAAAGAAGGCCCACTTCCTGCACATGATGTCTATCTGTTCTTATCTTGCTTAAGTAGACCCCCTTATACTGAAGATGATGGGGCTTTTTTTGAGTAATTTAGGTCTTTCCATTATCCTATTCTGTTATTCTGTATAATATGCGTATTCACTTGCAATTCTGCTGTATTTAAGTTACATGCATTTATGTAAAGGGAATTGCACTTGCCTGCCCCTTAGGATGTTTGATTTATCTTGTGTGTCATGAGATGTTTTATTCGTTTATACTAATGAACTGATGCATTCTATGGGAAATTTAAGCTTCTCCAATGTGTTCCATTAACTTTATTTCCCCCTTATGAGAACCATCCTAATTAATTTTTTGCAGAAGGAAAATTCATTGATGCTCTTTTAAAATGAAAATTTTAAGTTTTATTGCATCCACTAATGTTAAAATTGGTAGGCTACAAAATGTCAGTTATGGTTAACCCACAAAATAGGTTTTAACGTATGGCGTGTGTAGGTTTGATGACAAAGATTTATCCAAGAAGAACCACTTTGATTATCTTGGTTCAACATAATAAAGAGCAAAAACCTAAGAGAATGCCTTAAAATGATAGTTGATTGGATGAGGTGAAGATGTGCTTGTAGGGTTTATGCAATTGATGCATCATGCATACCATTAAAACTAAAGGGAGAAATTTTATATTATGGCTACACATTGTTCTAGGAACCGGGATCAGTCAACTCGAATTGGAATTGGCTGCCCCGATTCCAGCCAATCTGTTCCGGTGATTCTAGGTCATTTTAGCCAATTCCAAGGTGTTTCAGGCCATAGTTGTCAAGGCATTGAATGGGCATCCAGGCGCTTTGGTCGCCTTGGGCGTCCTTCAGCCTCCTAACACCTTGAACGCCTTGTCGAGGTGACAACCTTGTTTCAGGCTGATTTTTGACAATTCGGATTGGAATCAACAACAACCAATTCCATCATGTCGCTACAAGAACATTCCTGCTTAATGGAGTACACTGCAGAGCAATCGTGAAAGGCCTTATGCATAAAATAATTGCATCTGAGTATCTATTAAAAAAAAAGTGTAGCTATTTTTTTTAGTGTATTTTTCTTATTGTTTATAAAAAAAAGAAAAAAAAAAGGTGTCGGGGTTGAGGATGATGAATCAGAAGAAAAGTAGGAATATAAATGGATGCACTATGAGGAACTCCAGAATGGCATTTAATTGAGTTGGGTTGGTCCTGAGGGACAAAGAATGAAACCAGTGACTGAAGTGGTTTATATCAAATGGATTGGACTGGTGGAATAGTTTGTGTAGCCAACCCCAAGAAGTGAGGATAAGTCGGAGTGAGTTGGTTTGACTTTTTTCCCCATATCTGCATAGGATCTGACATGTAATGGATGGAAAAAATAGTAGTCTTATGTGTTGATTTATTGTACTTAGCTGTTAAAAAGTGGATCACCCAGGTGGGTGATTCCCCCAAATTGCACCTGAGAGCTAATGCCCCTACTTCCAAGAAAATGTGGCAATTCCATATATATATATATATATATGCATCCACCCCCTTAATAATCTTGTGCAGCCTCTTGGTTGTCCGAGATTTTTCAATGCTTTGTTTTGTCACCTGGCCAACTTGGATTGTGCTGAAACTTGATATGTGGGCTGGGGACCTTGGGGAAGTATACAGGTGTTGGGGTAGGCGAGCCCACAAAGGCGGACAACCTGTCCGCAATTTGGTCCCCATCTGCCTTCTTGTTAACAGAGGCATTTGATGTCCGGTGCGTAATTGTAGGGTTACCTAAGTGGTTCTATAAGAACAAGATATGTCTTTTTGCCTCCATGCAGTAATAAGTGTGAAACACATTCAGCAATGTGGTATCACAGGAACAATGGCTTATTCATTGTTTATAGCATGATGTTTGATCGCACAATCCCCTGCCCCGGGGGGGGGGAGATTGTGGGAATCTCTTCAGTTCTGGTGGTGGAAGGTGGTTTGACAATACAAACTCATCTCATGGATAGTTGATCTTGAAGCTGTATTGAGGAGAGGTTTTTTCAACATCATTGTAGAGAGCAATTCAGCTGATAACATTGGTTGGATATGCTGTGAGGATAGTAGGCCTTGGATATCCTCATATCTCATTGGGCAATGTGATTTTTTTCTCAGATGAATGCTTTGCTCTCATGGAAGCACGGATCAGCCAATGAGTTGACCATGGTTATCAACACCTAGGTGGCTCCTGGGCACAAGGCGTCCAAACATGACCAAGGTGATTGGGTGCCTTGTCTTAGGTGCTTTGACCAGTTGTAGTAAAAAAAAAAGGGAAAATAAGGGAGGGAGAAGGTTTTTTTTTTTTTTTTTTTTTGGGGGGGGGGGGGGGAAGGAGGACAGAGGGAAGAAGAAAAGGGGAATAAAAGAGAGAGAAAGAAGACATACTTGGAACTAGAATCAGCAAATAAACTGGGGTATATTTCCCTGGAATCTGGTGCTTGCCTTGGGCACCTTGGCGAGTTGGCGTCACCTAGGTATTATGACAACTATGGAGTTGAGTATAGTTGTCAAGGCGTCGCCCAGGCGCCGCCTAGGTGCCCAGGCTGCCTTGGGTCGCCTTGGAAAATCGGGCGCCTTGGTCGCCTAAGCGCCCAGTCAGGCCTCCATCGCCTTGACTCGCCTTGGCGCCTTGACAACTATGGAGTTGACAAATGAGCTGCCAAACAATGGCTGTTTGGGGTAGAGCTTGTGTTCTGGGCCTTTGTTTGCCTTGTAATTTTCTGTTGTATGTTGTTTTCTATATGCTGTTCCCTTGGTGTCAGATGACGATGTTGGGGGTGCCCATGGTTGAAGGGTTGAATCCTTATCTTTCTCTTTGATCAATAAATTTGTTATTCATAAAGAAAACAGATATCTTACAAATTGTAATATATTTTTATATGGGAAAATAAATAAATATGGCGATGTTAATGTTGTTGTAGAGACTTGCTCTGGGGAAAAGGGAACTAATAATTTATGTTAATTAGAGCAAGAAAAGGAAAGAAAAAAAACATTCTTAAAGTGTTACATCAGAACCTATAAAATGTCATAACTGATCTATCTTTGGCTAAGCTGTATGGAAGATTCTATGTCTATGCAGATTGATATAAGATAATGGAAAGAATTTGGACTTTGAACTTTTCATCAATCACTATTAACCAGTCACCATTCATCATGCAGGTGTCAGAGAAGCTCTCAATGTCCAATGTGTTGGCAATCCATCAGCTTGAAGGACCCCATTGGGTTAGTTTTGCTTACCCTATCTCTCTTTCCCCCCTTTTTTTTGTGGGTGACATTTTTTTTAATCATCTTTACATCTATTTGTTTTGATGGGAATTATTTATTGTGCATGTTGTGGCAGCCAAGAACTGCTTGAAGCAGTGGAGCAGGAGAGAAGCTTTAGGCTTAATCCATCACGAAATGCTACTATATTTCATCATCCTGCCCTTGGAGATTTTGAGTTCCAGCATGTGTGTAGTCCTTCTATACTAGAGGAATTGTTATTTTATCCTCTTTTTGGTTGACGCACAGAAGATTTGTTTAGCCTGTTACGAGCTGGTCATATTTATGTGATCCACGTTGGTTTTCTCCTTAATGCAGTTAGGTGCAAATGATGGTGATTTTGAGGAACGCATAATCCAGCACTTGGCTGCTGCTGCTGCAATGGGTAGAGCGCACCACATTTCTCGAAGGGAAGGCCAACGAAGCAGGGCCACAACTCAGGGTCGTCCACAGTTCTTGGTGTTCTCAACTCATTCTAATGCACCTCCTGCTGGTCCTGTTACTGCCTCTCCAACTCAGAGAGAAGCAGACAATGAACAGCATCCTGCAATTATTGCTGCCAGTCCATCTGTACCTCTTACAGCTGTGGGAGAAGAACCATCACAGCGGAATCCACATCCATCTCCTGTCCGAACCGATTGGAGTGCTTCCCCAGCATCTGGATCAAGTGTCAGTGTGGCCAATCGACATGGATCGTCCTTCAATAACCGGTGTGTGCTTATTTTTCACAAACTTGATTACCATGTTACCTGTTCCATTTGTTGTTAATCAGTTTCTATATGCCCTGTCTAAAACATCTATTTTATTTGTCATTCTCTTGTAGGAGTTCTGGAAGTCAATCTTCTTCTGTAAATCATGATAGAGCAGGACCTTCAGATCTTCAATCTTTCTCAGAATCTCTAAAATCTCGATTTAGTGCCGTTTCAAATAGGTATAGCTATTTAGGAAAAAGATAACAGTATTTATTAATCTTCTTGGATGATGATTAATCTGGTAAATTTTATTTGATGTCTGGTTGCTTCTGGAAATTAATCTGTTGTCATTGATATATGTAAGATACAAAGAGTCAATTTCGAAGAGCACAAGAGGTTGGAAGGAGAGGCTGTTCTCTCGGAACAATTCCATGTCAGATCTTGGTCCTGAAGTTACGAGAGAGGTAAATGAAGGAATTGCTAGTGTATCCCGCATGATAGAGCACCTTGAGATGAGAGAAAATAGTGGGGCTGCTGGTTCTTCTGTATCAAATAACTCCGAAGGTCCTGTTGTAGAGCCTGGTAACCATAATATTGCAGTGTCACGTGGTAACAATCCGTTAAATGGCAGCAATCAGTCAGCTTCTTGCACTGCAAGCTCAGGTTCTAATTAGGTTGCCCTACATTATGGAGCAATGCATGTATCCTCGGCATTCCATCAATGAAGGTGAGTTCTGGTGGTGTTGCTTGATTTAGTGAATATCTTGAGTTTCTAAACATATTGATGATACTATGAATATGAAGTTAAAAACAAAAATTCACTGTTTGGTATATTTCTGGTGTACTATTACTAGTTCCATGTTTAGATTTCATCAGCATTATTTGACTTGGATTTTTGGAGAAGCCCTCCCCTGCATTTCTGTAATGTAAGAAAAACTTGTTTGGTTGACACAACAAACAAAGTATTTTTTTTTTCCTCCTTTTTATTGCGGGGAGGGGTTATTTATTATTTGACAACCTGTAACGGTGAACTGGTCTGTTCAGTTGATGTTGCGTGGTAGAAAGAGGAAACTGAAGGAGAAAATGGATTCTGATTGCTCTTGTTAAGAAACCATATGGTTAAGGTTAAGGTGAAATTGATGTTAGAAGGCAATTCTGAAAATCTAGGTTTACAGCTTTCTTGGAGTTGCAATGCAGAGAAGGAAACTGGATGATTTGGGAAGAGATGTAGTGATCCTACAGAGGATATCAAAAAGTTGGGTTTTGAGCTGGCAAAAGAGCTGCTGCTTTTAGTAGTGGACCGTTTTGTAAGCTTCTTGGAAGAATCTCACAGCTTTTGAGGATTACCTTCCTCGGCAATTTGTTCCATGCTCTAGATTTGTTGTCATTTCCTCCTTTAATCATGGTAGTTTTGCTTGTTTTCTGCATTTTGCTTTGGACAATGCCACCTGTTTCTGGGTAAGTCTGCTTGACTCTGTATTTGTAAATTCTGGAGGTCCATTTTCACTAGGTTCTAGTATAAAGTGGGCAGGAATACCCTCTTGGCTTCTCCCTCTCTACCTGACTGATGTTACAACATGACCACCGAACAATGAAGAAAGAAAATGGAACTTAATTTTAATTTTCTTTTCCTTACGTTCTACTTGATTTCTTTTTCCCATTTATATTCTCATTGTTTCTCTTCTAAACAACCATAGAATAGATACACATAGGTTCTCTGTGACTGTTTCATCTTCTTTTTTTGCTTAAAGTGTGAGGGAAGAGAAAATATATGGCAGAAACCTAAAATCCTAATTGTTAAAACTTTTATGCGGAAAGTTGAGCAGAAAGAAGAACTCTTAGGTATGAACCGAAATCCATCTTGCTAAAAATTTTCAAAGCTTTACTTATTTATTCTACCTTAACAAGATATGCTTGTTGAATCTGTCATTGTTTTAGTTTGATTAAGTAGATATTGGATTAGGAAACTTGCGCTAGTAAGATGTAATTGACAACCTTCTTTGTTTAGGAAGGAGTTTAATTAGCAAAACCACAATATGGATCAGTTGTAATGAGGATTTCATGACATGATAAAAATCAAAGCATTTGGATCCACTAGGAAGAGAGTCAGAAAAAAACCTGTCATTCTTGGTCCATTTTGGGTTCTTCTGGAAAGTCATAGATGGGAAGAAAGTTTTTGGCTAAAGGGGTTGCTTTTATGTCTTTATTGGGCTGTTAAGGTACTGTATATTTGTTCCGTTGTTAGGGTCGTCACCTTTTTAGAGTTGTGAAGAAGGGCATTTAGGCAGCAACTTATGTTACTCTACTTCACTTTCCTGGATATTGCTCATGTTTCTTCTAGCTCTACTTTATTGTCTTTCAATTGTTGATACTATTTTGTTATTGGAATTCATTCTCTGTCCTGATATTACGTTATTGGATTGCATTTCTTGAGTAGGTTGTTGAATCTTAAAGAATCTGATCAAGGCATAGACGATTACATTTCTTGAGTGGTTTGTTGAATCTTAGAAGAATCTGATCAAGCCTGGTCTTTGTATATTCCCTTCAAAATTTCAATCATTACATACCTGATCAACAGCTCTTGTATATTGTTTTCAGTCTGGCCAATTATTGCATCTATCAAAAATCAGTTTTCTTTCTGGTAAACCTATTCTAACCAACTGGCTTGATGCAAATGCAGTTGACGGGCTGGGCCAGTTCGACCCAACCTGAAAATCTAGGCTACTTTTTTTTTAGTTATTTATTTTTGTTGTAGTTAGCCAGAAACATACGAGATAAGAGTTTCTGTTGTGTTTTGTTTCTTGTGTTATGGTATGACTAGGAGTTTAGCAGATTAGGAAACTTTTCAGTTTCTTTATATACAGAATGCAATCCATCATTTAGATTCTGATTGGAATGATATTATGTTTTTTATATTCTCTTCTGTTTACAACTGCTGACCGTTCGTTTTTCCTCATCTTTCTCCATCAATTCGAACCACCACTTTAGGTGTGATCGTCCCAATTTCTTCTCTCTTCTCCTTCCTAGTCTTCTGATTTCTTAATTTTGTTGCTTTACTTGCTTGTTCAGTCTCTTTTATTCCTATCCTTTGATTTCTGATTCTTTTCCTCAATCCCTGTTGGCCAATATTACTGGGACTGAGAAGAAAACTTGCTGATCCACCAAACCAAGACCTGTTTGGCTTGAAATTTTAGGCGAAGCTGGCCTTTCCTTGGGCGATTCAAGCCCTAGAATCTCAGACCTAAGGCCTAAAACCCCTCCTGTTGTGACTTGTGAGATATCCATCTGAGTTCATATTTGACCCTGCAACTTCCGCCAGATCCTGTTACTGAAATTTTTTTTAATTTCATTTTAGTTGCTAGTTTGGTGGATTACTTGGTTGGAATGAGAGATTAGTGGTTAACAATATATTTCTAAATTTTTTAGTTGATTGGGGGTCATATGAGCAAGAGCTGCCACCTGAAACAGATTCTGCTTTTCTGTTCTTCCTATTGCAAGGTTAAAGAAGATCTTTATTCTGAAGTTACAGATTTACCCCTCTTCTTAAAAAATTCTTTCTGTTTCATCCCAATTATAAGTTTAAATTCCAGTATAGCCTTTCACTTCAAATTCTAATTACCGTTTACCATGCCTAAAGGGGTCTTATACTGTTATAATTAATTGCAATATTGCCATTGATCATATTATTTGAATTATTTATTATCTTATTGGGCCCCTAGCGATCCCAAAGCGGTGTTTTGCAACTGGGTACTGCATTGTCTAGAATTGAGAGAAATTCACTTCCTGCTGAATAGTTGAACACTTTGGAATCCTTGTCTCACGTTTCCTAGGGTTTTGGATTCCGTTTGATTGCACTTGTTCCAGTTCTTCCCTCATATCCATTGTATGTTAACCCCTCTTGTTATCCTTCACCTTATTTTTTTTCGTTGTCCTTTATTTAATTATTTTACACCCTGATAGTTTATCATTTCTACAAACCCTTAAGATCAAATGTTTTGTCCTACATAATTATAGTTTGATTTGGGGTCCTTATATTTGTAGGGTTGAATTTCTATACATCCTATACATGGCTGTGTCGGCTTCATAGTATGTCATTGCAAATCAAGGACTAAAGGGTTCATTGTTTCTGTTACATAATGCATATTCCAGTGACCGAGATATGTATAATTAGGATACAAGTCCATGTTTCAATTATGGGTTTCTTATTCCATACCAACTAAATATTTTTTTTGGGTAAGTGCCAACTAATTAGTAAATAATTAGTTAGGATAATCTGAACCGGGATTTCAGAAAACTGCTAGATAGATGATTGGATTTGCATTGCACTCAACAGGTGTCCCTTGTCACTGATAGTGTAACCCTTTCTAAAACTTTTTTTTGAGGGTGGGAGTAAGGATTGTCTTGTCTTCCCTCAGCAAAAGCAAAAATGCACCTTGAACTTATATTTATCCAACAGTACTGGCTTTGTGCTACCTATTAA
Source organism: Protea cynaroides (assembly GCA_028583415.1). Classification (NCBI taxonomy): domain Eukaryota; kingdom Viridiplantae; phylum Streptophyta; class Magnoliopsida; order Proteales; family Proteaceae; genus Protea; species Protea cynaroides. The sequence continues at coordinate 46,306,248 of CM053269.1, read as the reverse complement.
AGATTGTGACAATTATAATATTTCTCAGAGAAAATCCAGTATGATAGGGGTTATCTTTCAGAGCCCTTATTATTTTGGGGGAGCAGATCAGTGATATCTTAAGATGTCGCATAATTTAGCGGAAAGACCTTGGATTATTGGGGCCTGCTCTTGGGATGAAATCTCTCCTTCACCTTCTTCTTGTCTTCCAACCACACTGAGAGAGAGAGAGAGAGAGAGAGAGAGACTTGAGTATGGATGTTCAGCTTTGTGTTTGATTGTGATCTGTTTAATTACTTTAACTAAGTAAATTAGAACTCATCTGCTAGACAGCAGATGGATTGTATCTCTTTCTATGGTATACGCCCAATGTGTACATTTGTGTTTGACACTGGAGATTCTCCCATTCTGAAGTACCCTTTCAGCATAGGTTACTGGGAGATGCAGTTCAAAAGGTGACCCTGGATTCTGGAAATTGGGTGTTACTCTACTTTGGTATTGACATGTTTATCTTGTATGGAAAATGATATGAGTGTAGGTAGTTGAATTTCTTTTTATGTAGTATCCAGGGAAAAAAATAAAATCTTCGGATGGGTGGAAGGAGAGAGAGACTGGCTTTCATCCTGAGTTTGAAATGAAAATCTGAATTCACAAACCAAGCAGAGTTCACATCAATTTTTGGAACTTGTTTCTGTTTTATAGTTATATTTATACAAGTGGGATTGATATGTGATCATTATGTATTGCATTTCTAGCTGATTAATGATAGTTAATTTTCGTTTTTTGCAATTCCAGGTATTGGATGCTGAGGATAAGATGCATTGCAGAGTCTCTCGGGCCAGTGAGTGAGCTAAATATATGGAAAGAGCATTGGTTGTTGTGGTCTGATTCAATTTCATTCAGAATAAAGGAAGGAAAAAAAAAAAGAAAAAATTAAACTGTTCTCCTTTTCATACAGATTTATAAATGAGTATTACTTGTAAATTTGTTTATATCCTGAATCAGATTCAATTGTACTTTTGCTAAGTACTGCCTTTGGGACAGTGAAAATTAAACTAGGTTGTGGAGATTGTTTATAAAATTACAGAGAAATTCCATATGAAAGGGTTAAAAATAAAAGTAATTTGTCTTAGCTATTATAAAAGCCTAAATATCCTAGTAATTTTTGGATGGTGAGTGATTTTCGTTTTCTGTTCCTCCAGTTGTTGGGGAGATGTTTTCTTTTCTGCCTTTTAGATTACTTCTGTTTCTATGTCTTGGAAAGTTGAACTATGGCAACAGGGTTTCTCTACATTGTATCTGATTATTTTTTTTTCTCTCTTTTGGTCTCTTCTTTTATCTGAAGTTTGCATGGCAGCAAATATGGGTTTTATAGGTTGTGTAGGGAGGCATTTCGAAGTATTCTAGTTCAGAAAACCTCTGAACATGTGGTGAGAGGTGAAACAAACGTAAAGCACGCGGTCAGATGTTTTTGAGTTCACAGCTTCTATGCCCTGTGTAAACATATCTGGGGCTTCTTACTGATAATTCTTTCCAAGAAGGTTTTTCAACATCTCAGAGACCAGGGTCTCAACAAAATTATGGATACAAACTCGCTAGATGGCAGAGGTTAGCCCAGGCTGGGACTAGGTTGAGCTACAAAGATCATGGTCAGTCGATTGAAAGGGATTTTGGATCGCAATATTTCACCTTAAACAATCAAATTTTATTTCAGATAGATTATATCTTCACCTCGCAGTTAAGTTTCTATGCTCTCCACATGGGTTTTTATTAATTCTTTGAAGAGAGACAAAAATGAACATAAAAGTATCTGTAAGGGACCGTAGACCACCCTTGCCTATATCATGCTCTCCCAAAAATAAGGCAAAAGGTTTTGTATATGGTCGTGTACATTCATAGTTGCACTTTCAACTAGGGCTACAGGGCTCGGCAAACCCTAACCAGTCCTAACCGCCCTGAACTCTAACAGGACCAGGTTTGGGCCCAAGTTGTTTCAAACATTGGTAGGATTGAAGCCTCAGGCTTGAGCTTAACCCGACCCTATATACTGTGTATATCCAAAAATAACATGAAAGATTTAGAATCATATATGGATCATCCCTCTTTATTTTTGAAATCAATGAGAATTATTCTGATCGATTGGTTTCTCAATCTGAAAGGCAAAGGGGAAAAAAAATGTCACAGCGTATTTGCTGTCTGTGACACCTTCTTTGCTTGTTGGCTTTCCATACTTAACGGATTTCCATATAAAAGGGTGACTTCTCCGGTGAAGTTACCACAGAAGTAAAGATTTGATTTGGAGGTATTAGTTAACAAACAGAGGAAGTAAAGATTTGATTTAATTAATTATATTGCGTAGCAGGTTCCTTAGAGTGTTCAATTTTGGAGATATTGTTTTTGAATCTGAACAGTGCTTCACTATGATGAAAGAAGGCTTTGTCTTCTTAGATTTGTCTCCTGCATTTGCTGTTAATCAAGGCCGGGCCGGGTTGGCTGAACCCTGACAGGGTTGGCCCGAGTCTGGACTAGCTTTAAGGGACCCAGGGTAGGGTTGGAGTTTATAAATGTCCAACCCTGTTGCAGCCTTATTTTCAATAGTTAGATAAAAAAAAAAAAAAAATCTTAATCTCGAAGAATTGATACCCTGAAACCATCCCCAAATAATTAGAAAACTTATGTAGAAAGCTCACAAAATTGATATGGAGAAAGAAAGAACATTGACATTCCTTTATTATCTTTTTATTTTCAATGTAAACATTTTTTTTATTCAATAGCCACCATATATATGTATATATATATGAGGAAATGTTATTATAACAAGGATTTGTTATTTTTCTAAACGTAACAAAGAATCTATTCTACCACATGGGTAGATGATGTGTCCATTCCAACAGTTGGATAGAAAGAACATGGTCTAGATTATCCACATGTCGAATTTCAAACTCTAATTCAATCAAATACCCCCCAACGTATTGGCATGCATCCCGTGTATGTCCATGCATGTGTACGAGGAATCTTAAACATTACTATAACACTACCTAAATTTGAATGGGTTAGATTAAAAAAATAGTAAAAATGAATGGTCCAGATTTATTTTGTTACGTTTCTAAACATAACAAACCTTTGTTGCAATAACAACCCTATATATATATATATATATATATATATATATATATATATATATATATATATATATATATATATATATATATATGGCCGGATGAAGTTCTCTTCCCACAAAAAAAAAATGGAGAATCCCAAGACAGGTTAGGTATTGCTGAGATTGTCCACAGCAAAGTTAGAGATTGCCTTCGTCATGCACCACATCAAACCACCATTGACCAAAAAGCTGTGGCTTCCAACTTATCATCAATTTCAAAAGCCATGGTTGAACTAATGATGCATGTATTTGAATCTTTCTCTATGATCTTGAAGATGTACTCAAATGAGTCAAACCCCATAGCAACTTTGACATGCTCCTCATTGTCTATCTTCACAAATACCTCCTTCCAGCTGCGGGGCTCAGGTAATCCTATAATCTCTTTCCTTTCACTTTCTAAGCAGGGGTTGGAAGCTACTCTTGTACATTCACTTTCCTCTAGCAGCACGATGCCAATTCCGCCTCAGAGCCAGAATGACGTGGTGGTTCCTTACCGCTAAAGCAGAGCTGAACTGTGCGGGGACAAAGGCCAGCCAGCCAGAGTCCATGGTATGTTTATCTTTTTTATAATTGAGGGGGGACAAGGCAGCTTATTAGAATAAGATTATTTGATGTTGCTTCTGCTGCTGTTAAGACCTTGCTACTGTTACGTGGCCAAGTCAAAACGTTATTTGGTTTACCCAATGCTTTGAAAATGAAAGCCACAGACCGATAAACAGAATTGAACAAGGCAAATATATCAAACAGCACATACATGGAACATGATGGCACATTCATATTCAAGATGTTGATTGCTAAACAACAGATACCAATCAACATCCTCCACTACAAAATGCAAACTATTGAATCAATCTAAAGTGTACAAACCATAAAAATTCTGAACAACAAAACCACAAATTTCCTTGAAAACTCAACTCTGGAAAAGAACCATTTAAATCATGTTTCAGGCATTATCTTATTAGATGCATCACTAGAGAAAGAACCAAATCTCGAACATACTTTGTCCTTACCAATTTTTGTTTTCTACTTAAAAATTCCATCATAATAGCAGCAACACAGAACATAGGAAGGCAAGAAGTGAATGTAAAAAATTGTCCAAGTAGTTACATCTAGCCTAGGACAAATAAAATCTAAAATGACCAGCATACCTTTAAGTAGAGGAATTACAGACAGCAATCGACAAAGTTTATATAACAGGAGCCAAAGAAATTGATGACCAAAACTGCTACTAGTGATAATAATGTATTAAATGGAGCTTAGTGCTTTATGAAACCATTCTCCACTTAACAATTGTCACTTTCAGATCATCATAAAAAGGTACAAGGGAGAAAAACTACATTCTGTAAAACCAAACCATCTAAGAGAGCAAAACTTGGTGAGAAGAATAAGGTTAGCAGATAAAAACACAGAAGCAAACAACACAAATGAGAAGAGGGGGGAAAAGAGAAAAAAACTCCTTCATTTGAAGATAAAAAACCTATTTTCATATTGTTGAAAAAACTTATGCCTGTCACTAGCTTTCTTTTGCTAGTCTAATATGACAGACACAGGAGGTCATGGACAACAAAGAAAAACCAGAGAAGAAAAACTCCTTCATTTGAAGATAAAAATACCTATTTTCATATTGTTGGAAAGAACTCGTGCCTGTCACTAGCTTTCTTTTGCTAGTCTAATATGACAGACACAGGAGGTCATGGCATTGAAATGGAAGTGTGAACATGTTTTCACTGCAAATTTCAGCTTCTAGATAATTTACATGAGGCATGTATCAACAAAAATCTATAACTTGACAAACTTACAAGAAAGATACTCCAAGTAAAAAAGAATAGTCAGAACATTATCAGAATCAAGGCCAATTGAAGACTTTGTCAAAAGCCTTACTATTTTATCAAATAGTTCTCCAACAGATTGTTCTGTACCCCTTGGCAACATATCATTAGACCAAGTGTGTTTGTTGTGACAACTTCTTTGCCAAAGAACCAATACATCAAAGAGGTTTAAAGTTAGAGAGATAGAATATCACAAGGAAGATAAGTCACTGAAGCTTACCTAAGATCTTCCAAAGCTTCTGCCAATGGTTAAAACTGTATGCATTTGATCCTGCATTATTAATCTGCATCCTTCCACAAAATACAGTGAAATAGGTGTGAGAAAGCAGACTTGACATTATGAGTTGTCACACATTAACAGCCTATGAAAATAACTCAGCATTGAAAGCTAATAATCAGCCAACAACAAACAGCATGTGGACAAAGTTCCTAAGAGGCAAAACAAAAACTTAGTAGTCAACTGAACTAAGACCTTATTCCAATTAATTGGAGTGGCTCCCAAAATCACTTTTTCCCCTTCAACCCAATAAATTTGAGATAAAAAAGAAATGGCGATCCATGGTAAAAGGGTCTGGCCTAAGGCTTTGGATGCCAGCTGCCAAGAAATCGAATGCATCTCCCCACCCCTTCTCTTTTATCTTGGAGCCACTGGACTTGTAGGATAGACTTCTGGAGTTAGAATTGCTTAGTTATTGTAGCTTTGGAGGGCATGCTGCTTCCCCTTTGTATTCTCTTCTCTATTTCCCAGGTTAAGCTGATCAGGAGGATGTTCTATGATTCCATAAAATTTAAAAGTACATGTTATTAAATTCTATAGGTTGGGTGGCTATTCTGGAAGGCCCTCATCAAGGGTCTTGATTTATCAATATCTGATGGTTGGATGGATTGATTGAATGTGTTCAGTCTAATAATGATAATGGCCTTGGTACTATTACATCTCAGATGCTTTTGTAAACCATGATTTTGTAGGTGACACTCAAGAAGCAGAAATCAAAAGCATCAAACATGGACTAGTGTGTGCTAACCAGTTGGGATTTCAACAAGTAGAAGTCTGGTCCAATAGTAAAAGCTCAGTGGATTGTTTGAAGGACAAGGATCGACATTGTCGGCCATGGCCACTTTTCTCCATTTTCTCCGACATTGAACAACTATGTTCTAAATTTACTGCTGTAACCTTTGATAAACATGACAGATGTTGTGTTTCTATGGCTCACAACCTAGCCAATAAGACTAGATATGAAAAACTACAATATAAGCACCTTGAAGTTGTAGTTTTCAGAACCTCTAAAAATAAAAAAGAAGGAAAAAAAAAAGTTACAAATAGAATATGGACACTGCAACTCCCATCTAAGCACCCATAAAACATGATGAACCAAACCTCAACAAATATCCGCATCCTCTGCTAGTGGTCCATTGAGAAGAAGTGGTAATGCTTTGAATACATAAGTCAATGTAGAACTTTTTGTCAAAATCCAATTACTCAGTGAGAACCATTAGTAGGAGGGAGTAGGGACAGAAAGCAATGAGAGGAAGGGAGAATGAAAAATAATGTATTACCATGTTCTATTGTTGTTTTATTTTATTTTATATTTTTTAGTATGGATTTTTCACTTAAAAACACTCTGGATTTTAACAGGACCCTGTTTTAACAAACCGTATTACCCCTGATTCTTTTTAGTTTGGTAACAAACCATATTACCTTGAAAACTATGGGCCATCGAAAAATATGGAACAAAACACAGACACTGTTTTAACAGACGTCATGTGATATTCTGTTGCAAAATACTCTGGCTTTTTGTTTCCATTCCAGATGAATTTAGACACACATATCCAAATGTCACAATGGGTACATAAGCAAATAACAATCATGCCAATCAAATAAATAAGGACTTCCCAGGAATTAAAAATGGAAAAGACTCAAACAACAAGAATAATACCCTTTTTTGTGGTTGAAAGAGATGCAAATATGGCAGAAGAAATGAAGAGGAAAAAAATTAAGAAGAAGAATGAAATTGAGAAATACAGGGGAAAAGAACAACATTTTTTTTTGGGGATAAGTAGATATTTTATTGATCCAAAAATGAGAACACAACAAAAGTTGGATCCTCGCAAGAGGCCCAGACTTGATAAAACAACAGAACAACAACACCAACTGGGACTAGGCTACAATATAATTAAGGCCCATTAAAACAAAAAGAAAACAGCAAGCAACAAATACATTCTCAAATGTCTCGGAGACGACAAGAAAGAGTACAAATGCGGGTATTCCTTCTCAGGTGTACCAGAGGAGTAGATTCAGGAAGTCCCCCAGTACCCCAATCACATGAAAGCACATCATTAGAGCCCAAGCTTGAGCCTTCGCTGTCCAAGGAATCACTCTCGGAGTCCAAGGGATCACTCTCGGAGGACTCTCAATAAGTTCTCTCGCATGGTTGTTTGTTTCATCCTGTTGGTGGACAACCACCTAATCAGCAAAGCGAACATGTTTCCCAACCACATCACCACTAGAAGTAACTGAGGGTAAAAAACAAGGCGGGTACGGCCACAAAGGGATCATGTAGATGGGGATCCCAGAGTAGTGGCAACGGCAGAGCTGACAAAAAACAAGGGAGAAGGAGGTAGGGGCCGAGCCAATGACTTAGCCAGGGGGAATTTTGGGGATAAGATAGGATCAGAGTACGGGTCCCAAGGGAAGGAGGGGTTGGGAGTTATAGACAATAAAGAAGGAAGAGGGGGGGCAGGATTTGGGTCAAATTGGAGGATGGGAGGGGTTAAGAATATTGGGGAGATCTGCAGCCAATGTAAGTGGTGGGGTGGTACAGTCCACCTCAGGGGTGTTAGAAAGGGATGGATCATGAGGGTCTCTTACGTAGGAAGGAGTTCCACGTATTCCTTGGCAAGAAGGGAGCCCAGATGCTGGTGGCCAAAGGCTGAATCACAGTAGAGGAAAGGTTAGGTAGGGGGTTAGGGACAGAAGGAGAGTAAATAGACTGGGTAGCCTCAGCAAGGGCAGAAGAGGTTTCAGATGCATCAAGGTGAAGAAATGCAAACAACAAGGAGGCAAAAGTGAAAAACTAGAAAAGAGAAGTTGCCGTCCGGGAAGGCAAAAGTGAAGATAATTATACATTTTTTAGGATTTAAAGATCTAGGATCAAAACGCAGCGGAACTCTGAATTTAGATCTGCAAATGAAGGAGTAAGGAGCTAGAGATACTTGATAAGATTATAAATATCACATGCATTGTGGAAGCTTTGTTCCACTGAAACCCTAAACTGGAACTGAATACATGGTGACCTCTGAAACAGGATTCTCAAACCCTCACCTGAGCTTCCCCAATGAACTCTTGGAGAGAGAGGGGGAGAAGAACGTGAGAGAGAGAAAGAAAGAGAAAGGGAGTTGAAAAAGAGGAAGAAGGTACCAGTTGCAGCGTTTGACAAAGGAATACGATGCCTTGCTTCACGATAAACCCTTCTCTTTCTTTGGTATTCCTTTTGAGAGCGAGGGCAGCGATTTTATCGGGAACACATTTAATTCCAAATTTGTTTGCTCTTTCAGGCTGCGTTTGAAATGCATAGAGGACAAACTGTCAGGTATGACATAGACAGGGCCTGTGGAGCAAGGGAGTCAGCTATGTTGTTAATCTCCCAAAAACAATGTATCTAAACGAGCAGGATACAAAATAGGTTTTTTTTTTTATGGTAATAATACAAAATAGGTATTCAATGAGCTAATATCATGAACAAGCGAAACAACATCTAAATGCAGCTCCCGATCAGAATTGTGAAGAAAACTTATCAGAGACTGGCAATCACTCTCCACTATTAGATTATCAATGCAGTCCCCTATCACTTGTAATAGCCAGGCTCTCATTGCCAAAGCATTCACCTTGTAGGATCAAACCAAATGTCAGAGGTGCCGAAGCTGCCAAAATTTGTGAGCAAGTAGAATTTCAAAGTATATACCCCAAACCCTGTCTAGATTCCGATTGGAGAAAGGAGGCATCTAAATTGAGGTTAATAGTACCGTTCGAGTTAGGGTGCCAATGTTGAACCTGATCGTAGTTACAACTTGGATGCCACAAGGAAGATGGCAAGGACATGGTTAACTCCAAAAATTCAAAATACGCCCTTTGAGCCGTTGAAGCTACATCATCTAACGACCAAGTTGGACGACCAAAGGCATCAAGATTTCCAAAGTAATCAACAGAGGTCCAAACTATGGCCCCTCACCAATAATGGAGGTCCAACTTTTGATCCAATTTGACAAGAAAGGTGATGTAGGATAAAGAACTAGAGAATCATGCCGCATGAGCAAATGGACAATCGAATAACATAAGATCAACCAACTCTGAAGGTGCTCCACGTCGTTGACAAGTCATACCAATAGGTATGCGATGATGATTGAGCGCTTCTATGGTGGCCAAAGCCAATGAACATGCATGCCATAATTTCCGATCCCACATCAAGCTTGGTATATTAGAATGCAAACACTGATGCGAGGTGGAAGGTTGTGGTCTCTCCTTCTCTTGGATTTTATTACATTGTAAGTGATATGCACTCTTGATAGAGACCCCAAACTTGATAATCTTCGTGAGGCAAAATGCTTAGCTGAATATCAAGAAGAGCCCGTTTTATCCACTGGATGAAGAAGTTGACCCAGAATATCCACATTCCAACACCTATTAGTTTGATCAATCAACTGGGAAACCCACACAATAGAAGAACCAGGAGGACTTAGATGTTGAAGCTTAAAATCTGGTAAGAGTAGGAACCCATTGATCATCCCAAACTCGTATATGATCTCTAGTCTCCACATGCCATAGTAATCCGACAAAGAGAACCTTATTGATGCAGCACAAGAGCCACGGAATCTCTAGAGAATTTTATTGGGATATATGTAATTTTTTATTGGGAATTTAAATCTGTTTAATTAGTCTTTTATTTAGCTGTTTTATTTATCTTAAAGAAGGGCGGACCCTTTTTAAGGCGTGGATTAGTTTTGATTTAGTTACGAATCTTTTTTTTCAATTATCCTTTTCTTTTATTTATCCTTTTTGACATTAGTACCCGATTAGGATTAGGATTGTAAAGCCTATTTATAGGCAAGCCGCAAGTCTATTATTTGAATGGAATATGCAATGATTAAAGAAAAGAAAAAAGAGTTCTCGGTCTCCCCTCTTGGCGGTAAGCTTTTCCTCCCCCATCTCTCTCTCAGTTTCTCTCCCCTCCCCTCTTGTCTCTCTCTCCCTCTCTCTCTCTCTCTCTCTCACGATTCCCTCTTCTCCCTCTCCAGGCGTCCTCTCCCTTTCCCCTTGTTGTCTCAGCAGATTCATTCCCTCCCTCCTATTCTCTCTCTTTCTTGGTTACCATTATTCCCATCCCCTCCCCTTCCCAATTCTTGATTAATAGAAGAAAGAGAATGCTCACGATATCCGTAATCATCCCTTTTCTGTTACGGTAATCCATACCCATCCCTTTCTCTTCCATTCCCTTTTGGTGGTTTTCTTGATATTCCCTTTATGTGAAATCCCATCCGCATTACTTATGCCCTTCCAATATATTTCTCCAAACCCAAGATGGATTGGATCCAAGGTTCGCAAATAAGAAGTCTCCATTAGGTAAATAAAGAGACTTTAGGAACCTCGTCCACAAAGTATTAGAGTATTTCCACAAATGCCAAGCCACCTTAAACAACAAGGCATTGTTGTGCAATCGAGTATCATGGAAACCCAAACCACATTAGATTTTGATTGACATTATCTTTTCCAAGAGACTCAATGCAGCTTTGAATGTGCTTCATTACCACCCTATAAAAAATTGCATGCTGTTTTACGATTTTTATCATTAATGGATACTGGTAATTTGAAGTGTGATCCAGCATAATTAATCATTGGGAAACCTATCGATTTCGCAAAGTTTCTTTTCCAGATTGAGATAGCAGTTTCCGAGACAAGCCTTGAATCCGATGTAAAGATTTCTCTCTTGATAAAAAAGAGAAGTCGGCATATATCATCTCTCTTCAACAGTCTTCCTTCTTCTTCATTTCCACAGTGCCCAAGTTTCCGGTCTGCAACAGGTATGTGTTTTCCCCACCTCCCCATTCTTTCTTCTTCCTACCATCCTACGCTCTCTCTGCGAACAAAGCATCTCTGGAGGTGTCTTCGCCCTTCTCACCTGCAATCCAGAATCTGGACTCTTCATTCCCGCGAAGCTACAACTCATCTCCCAAATCTCGAATCTCCGTTTCGTGGTCAGAATAACAGGTACGTGATGCAGTCCAATGGACCAGCCCGAAGACCATTTCAGCCAACAACCCAAGCCCATCTCTTGTTTTATGATTTTGATTTTGGACTGGATTGTGTTAAGATCCTGTAGCAAAGAGGGATAACTGATTTAGATGTGTTGAAATCCCTCCTCTCTCTCTCTCTCCAGCAAATCCAGAATCTGGACTCTCCATTCCAGCGAATGATGGCAAAGGGGTTAAGACATCTCAAATTAACAAGCCCTCTTTGCTATATGATCTTAATTCAGTCCAATACAAAAATCTGCAAAGAAAAGTAATAGAAAAAAAATTCTTATCTGGAAATCCGACCGTCAGAAATTGATGAAACTTGGGTTGAATGACCTTTATAATAGTTATGAACACCCTTCAAAATCTGAGAATGATCCGAAAAGAATTAAAGGAGCTATGAGCTTTGTAACCTTGCTGTACCTGGTGCCGCCAAAACCTGGGCAGGTTCAAAAGGATGTCGGCTACTGATTTGGTTTTTACTTCCTCTAATTGGTGCTGAGTGTTTCACATATAACCAGCAACAAAGAACAAAATAGGAGTATTAAATGCAAAGGAACAAAGGAAATGAGTTCGGTTGAGTGTCACAACCTTGGAGACTCAACCAGAAAATAGGAGTTTCACTCTCTTTTTTTCTGAAAAATTCTCTCTACTGCAGCCAACCTGCATTCTCTTTATTTATAGCTTTGAAATATTACAAATAAAATAGAAAAGAACGAAATTTGGAAAAGCTAAACCTCCTTTATAACTTAGGAAGTTTCTAAAACATAGAAATAGGAAAATTTCTAAAACTGGAATTAGGAAACTAGATTTTAGGCAAGTCTTAATCTCCAAGCAATTAAGACTTCTAAACTAACTAGTCAAATTTTTAGAAAACTAAACAATGGAAATAAGTAAACTAAAAATTAGGAAACTAACCAAAATATTCTAACTATTGCTGTTGGTACTGTTCACGTGAACAGTACCGCGTGAACAGTGTTCACGTGAACAGTGTTCACGTGAACAGTGTGGGTTGGGCCCATGTTGACACATCCTTGGGCTGGTCCACTACTGGCTGATCCTTGGACTGCATCAGCGAAGCTGCAACTCACCCCTAAATCCTGAATCTCCATTTTCATGGTCGGAATAGCAGGCACATTTGCAAGGGTTCCGAAACTAAGTTCTCTCTCTCACGTTAGATTAGTTCCATAACTATCTTTTGGTTTGATTTCTGTGTACTCTTTCTTTTAACACACCAACAATTTGGTTGATTTGCAGAATGCGTTTTCCCCAAAAGGCTATATAAGAGGCTGCAAATCAATAGGAGGTAACTGCGTTCTCCACACTAAGAACCTTTTAGGTAATTCTTTCCTCCTTTTCTCCAACTAATTTATAATTTTTTTTTTGTTCAATTTAGCAAGAAAATATTAGTTTCTGATAGATTTGATTCAATCCACGTTTTGAATTTCAGTTCTGTTTTTATTATTTTTTGGATCAATTGCAGTTCTTCCCTATTAGTTTTGATTCAATCTTGTGGTTTCACTATTGATATCTCTTTAATGTTTCAATGTGTAATAACCTATGGGATTTTAATTAGGTTCACAATATTTGAATGCTTTTTTCTTAAGAAAATATGCAGTTTTTGTGATGTGCAAATGGTTACAGATTGGAGTATGATGTAGTGCTGTAAGCAAGGGTTATTTTAGAAAAGATAATTGGTATGTTGTAGTAGAGCTTCTTGGGAAGTTAAATAGAAATCCGAATGGTTTATTCGAGACTAGATATATAGGAGATAGGCACAAGTTTCTGTGTTCAATGTGAGCTAATAAAAAGAAGTGTTCCTGTTACACCTTTGTTCAACCATGCACTCAACTAAAAATTGAGAGATTTCCAACTTTGATTGCAGAATTTTCTTAATGTGCCACTCCCAAATTTTATACATACTAATTTGTAAAATCACATCGCCGACCCCATTTAGTTGGGATAAGGCTTTGTTGAAATAGAGAGAGTATTCCAGACCTTTCGAGCAGAATATGCCAACTTGAGCAATGCTGAAGTCAGTCAAATCACAAGGGCAATGCGATCGGGCTCCACTAAATATTTTCCTTGCGCCCGGTTGCCCTTCCTAAGGAATCTGAAAATAATAAGTTCTGTCAGGGTAGCTTGCTTCCAGAGATTCCCGAACTTGCTTTTGCTTGCATTCCTTCAGCGAAGGATGATCTTATTTTCTGGTGATGCCTTTTGGCTTGACCAATGCCCCAACAACGTTTTGCACCCTAATGAACGGTTGTTCCTCCTGTATTCGTGCTTTGAAGGTGTGGGTTTCCTCATATCTTTCAATTATCGTAAAATAAGATCTCGAACGGGAGATAGTGGTCGTAGAGCAGCTCAGCAAGGGAAGCAAGGGAATCGGTCTTCACTTAGACTGATAGGCTAGGTCGGGTCCCGAACCGAAACCCAATTTTCAGCATGCCCAGCAAGCAAGAAGTCGGGTGTGTCCCTAACAGAGTCAAGGCAATAGGGATCTATGATCAGCTCGACCTTCGGGAGAGAGTGCTCTACGATCAACTCGATCACCGGGAGAGAGTGCTTTACGATCAACTTGACCACCTGGAACCGGGTCCAGTAGACTCCCTGTTCCGCTCATCCCCTTCGTCAACTGTTTGATCGGGATACTATTACCTAGGTTCCTAAACTTGGAATGGATGGCGTATTGCCCCCTAACTATAGACCAGATCCATCGGATGAGAAACTCAATTCCGCACTGCTGCTGAGTCGTCGAACTTATCCACCACGAGATTCATGGAATTTTAGTTTGTGGATTGCATTTGAGAAAATCTACCAAAGCTAGGCAAATAGATAGACTCCTTTCCCACTACTGCACGAAGGTGCACATAACGATTGTGAGCCGCTGCTTGTCCCGACAAGACCGTGGGAGAGCGTCACTTTTCTGAAATAGTCCTTCTGGTGTTATGGCGACGTAACTTGTCTTCAGCCTTTAACGCTAGTTGGTAGGCATAATCAACATCCGGCATCCGGTGTAATGATAACTCATTCAGAGGGCGGCAATGTTGAGAAAGCAAAAGCACACATAGTAGCCACGCCACCATGGGTATGGAGTCAGAAGTAGAACCCCTGGAGGTGCGCTTTCGTGTCTCTCAGTGTGGTCAGCACTGGGTGTTTCCGAGCAGCGAGGCTTACACCCATTCGCATTAGTTCATCCAAAGTTCCTTACCCTTATGCACGAATTTTGGAATAAGCCATCTTCCTAGACCTGTGATGCTCTTCCACCGTCAGGGCTCCCTTTCCTGCCTATGCTGTGCTCCCCCAACGCAAGCCTACCACGCTTTGCGCCTACGGCGTTTTCGCCAGATGGAATTAACAAAATACCATCAACTATAACCCCAAAATAACAAGATTCCGTGTCCCTGGAGCTTGCAGACAAAGTACAATTACGAAGGAAAAGGAGTTTCCTTGTAAAGTGATAATCTCATAGATATATTTTTTTAACTAAACAATAGTGAGTTTCCTAATAAAGGAGAGGGGAGAGACAGAGAGATTTCAGAGATTTTTTCTGTCTAAATAGTTTTCTTTTTATGGAAAGAGATTAATTTCCACCTTTTTAGTTGTCCAAAACAAAACACTAGACGAGGGAAAAAGCAAGTGGAGGGAACCAAAATTTAAAATCAAAATTTGAAATGTAGTTTTTTTTTTTTGGAAATACCAACACTAGAATACAAGATGAAGCCACTCACCTTATAAGTACCTTTGGGCTACGGTTGAGGCCTTTCATCTCCATTGTGAAGAGCCTTTTTGTTTTTAAAAGCATAAGCAAAATGCGTGGGAGACTAACATACGAGCTGGACATAGGCGCCCCTGCAGAACATGTCTGGAAAATATATAACTCACCGGAGTTGCCAAGTACTATTGCTAAAATCTACCCCGGAAATACCAAAAAGGTAGAAATGGATGGCAATGGAGGTGAAGGCACAACTATACACATCGTGCTTGCTCAAGGTATACACTTTTTTTAAGGATCAAGGCCAATTATTCCACATATATTATATTGTCATTAGGACAGGACTGATCATCCAAACCCTAATAATGATCTCTTCATGCCTGTTCTTCATCTTTGCAAGTCCGGATCAAGGTATACACTATTTTTAAGGATCAATGCAATTATTCTACATATATGTTATATTGTCATTAGGACAGGACTGATCATCCAAACCCTAATAATGATCTCTTCATGCCTGTTCTCATCTTTGCAAGTCCCGATCAAGGTATACACTATTTTTAAGGATCAATGCAATTATTCTACATATATATTATATTGTCATTGGGACAGGACTGATCATCCAAACCCTAATTCTGATCTCTTCGTGCCTGTTCTTCATCTTTGCAAGTCTGGATCAGAATCAGCCATGGTCGATCCGGAAGGCCATGGAATCGGATTTTAGGGTTATTTATGTTCGATTTTAGGTTTTTTCCCTGCTGATTCAACCCGATTCTGGCAGATCCCGATTAGAATTGCCGATGACTGAAATTGTTTGTGGGGACTGGCTTTTGCAAGTCCCCTCAGTAATCCAAACTTAAAGATTTAGGAACTTTGTACTAACTAACAATTTGGTATCGCGTTTGATTATTTGAAATACAATCAATAATAATAAGATTATTTGATTCTAAAATTGATGATGATAGGATTACTTGAGCCCCGCAGCTGGAAGGAGGTAATTGCGAAGATAGACGAATGAGGAGCGTGTCAAAGTTGTGAAACAGATTGAAGGTGGATATATGGGGTTTGACTCATTTGAGTTCATCTTCAAAATCATAGAGAAAGATTAAAAAATACATGCATCATTAGTTCAACCATGGCTTTTGAAATTGATGATAAGTAATATTAAGATTTTTTTTATCTAACGGTTGAAAATAAGGCTGCAACAGTCCAGACATTATAAATTCAGACCCTAAATCTCCAAAAATGAACACTCCAAGGAACCTGCTATGCAATATAGCTAATTAAATCAAATCTACTGGGCTCGTCTGTTTGGTGATTAATACCACCAAATCAAATCTTTACTTCTGTGGGAACTTCAGAGAAGAAGTCACACCTTTTATGTGGAAATCCGTTAAGAATGGAAAGCCAACAAGCAAAGAAGGTGTCACGGACGGCAAAGGGGGTTGGAGTTTGAGCCGGCTCACTCCAACGGTTGGATGGGGTGGAAGTCAGGGAGCCGTGGAGGAGAGGATTTAGACGCAATTCTAAATCCTATCAAGGTTTGAAACAACTTAGGCGCAAACCTGGCCTTATTCGGGTTCAGGGCGGTTAGGACGGGCTTGGGTTTGTAGAGCCAAACGTGTAGCCTTAGTTGAAAGTACGATTGTATATGTACACGTTTGTATACAAAACCGTTATATTCTTTCTTTTTTTTCTGTCTTTTCAAAAGAATTAATAAAACCCATGTGTGGAGCATAGAAAGTTAACTGTGAAATGTAGATATTATCTGATATTAATCTATCTGGAACAAAAGTTGATTGTTGAGGTGTAATATTGCGATCCGAAATCCCCTTCAATCGACTAGCCATGATCTTTGTAACTCAATCTAGTCCTAGTCTGAGCTATCTTCAAACCACATTGGTTCTTTGGGACTTTGGATGTGTCTTCATACAATTTTATGTTATCTCTACTTAATTTCTAAAGGTTTTGAATTGAACCACCAAGTGGTATTATTTCCTGAGATTTTCCATTTTATTCAATAAAATACAAATATATGAGGCCAAATACATGCAACTTCACATATTATGGAATATGGATTTAATAATTATAAGTTTAAAAAATGAATTGGTCAAGGTCTGTTGCTATTAGATGCGACGATATTTATACACATCAGGGCTTTTCATCTTGTGATTGATCATGTGAACAAGAGACATTGCTAGTCGTTGACGTGTATAAATAGGTGCAGCTTTGCAAGTAGGGTTCGAATCATCTTCTGTTGTCGGAGGGACTCCAGTCGTGATCTAGCAGTTGGAGTTCACTCGACGCTCTAATTGTTGGATAACGGCTGAAAAGACTAGACAATAGGAGAAAATCTTTTTATTTACAAATAATATAAAGTATCATAAAAGGAAGACATATAAACACAAAGATTAAGTTGTTGGTTTATTAATTTTTTTCTTCTTTTTTCGTAAAAGAAAATTCTATTGATCAAGCAGACAAGGAGTAGCCATAGCATCAATCTTACAATGAGCAATGAGCCCGAGTGGAATTAGGCCATATCGACATCCCTGTACAGGGCATAGCCCTCCAAGCCAAAGAGTGTGCCAAACAATTGGACTCCGGAGAACATGATGAAAACTAACACAACCCCCCAAAGCCAACAATCTAATATCCTCAATAATGGACATCAAATAGACATTTCTCTTTTGAGAACCACCATTAAGAAAATTAATAGCCTCTAGACAATTGGATTCAACAAAAAAATGAGAGAAGCCAGCCTTGAAAGCCTTTGAAATACCAGCTCTCAGAGCTAAGGCTTCACTAATGGCAATGGTTTGAAAAGGTAAGATGTTGGGATACTGCTAGAAGAGGAGTGCCTTCTGAATATTGAACGACAAAGCCAACTCTACTGCCTTTCTGATTCTCTTGCATAGCAGCATCAGTGTTGAGCTTCAAACTTCCTATTGGAGGGGAAATCCATGTCATTGGATCAGAAATACCATTGTGCCCAGAAAGAGAAAAGTCATGTGGAGGAAAAATAACCGCAAAAAATTCCTTACAAGCTCTTTCAGCTCGATGAATTACATCAATAGGAGAACAATCTTTATGATCAAGATATAGCTCATAATTACGAGCTTTTCGTAAGGTCTAATACATGAAGGCTGCAAAAGTAAAGACCGGCCTACCATGACTCTTGGTGATCGAATTGATTGAAGCCAGTTGCAGCAACCATTGATGGAGTGTAAAATCCCTCCTAGACGGTATAATAAGAGTCATCTGTGATCCCAACAAAGCAGCTAGAGCAAAGGAATAGGTTAACAGCACATGATCAATCACAAGAAAACGAAGGGAAACAACATGGAAGAATATGTTTTATGGAAAAATTTGATGGTGGATTATTGTCCTTGTAAGATATTTTATGGGCTAAATTAATTATAATGTTAGTTGATTCAGTGGGAATCTGGTTACAGGTAGACCGATTTAAGTGTGATTAGAGATGGACCAACCTGGTCCACTGTGAAACTAGTCCAGGATTGGGGTAGTATTATAAATATCAATGGTTAGAGTCCCCACAGCCACGGTGTTATTTTTATCATGTTCCCTTACGCAGAGAAAATTCAAAGGATCCCCGACAGACTGTGGAAGACTCTGATCTAAACATTCAAAACAAAAAAAAACGATCAAAAATCAATCTACAGCAAGAGGTATATACTTATCATCTCTTTTTAATGCCAATTGTATTCTAGTAATCTGTGTGATGTATTCGTTACAATTCATGAAAAATCATGTGGAAAAAACGCAAAGGCGATCTAAATAATTTTACAGCGGTATCAGAGCCACCCACACAGACCTAGGATCAATGGGAAATCATTGTAAAGATTGTATGCTTAATTGGATTGGAAAAGGAGAGATTTTTCTCTCAAAATTCTTATACTGACCTTCTATGGTGGGGACTTTCAAAAAACTTTTTCGGACTAGTAAAACATAAAATAAATTACATAGGATTGTAGGTTTCGGAGAGACAGAGCATGCAACATAAGGAGGGTTGCCGGAAGTGGTTGGATGCTACCTCACTCGCTGCTTGAAAAATGCACGTGAGATCCACACGTCGGTAGCTTTTATGTTTAAAAAAAAAAAAAGGGCTGACGTCACTGGGTTTCGATCAACTAGAAAACCCTAGCGGGTTTTACCTAGTAGACCCAAGACCAGGGCCCCGAGTTGCACGTGTAACTCGAGTGCCCAGTCAAACCCGAAGACCATTTAACCAGGATTTTGACCCGAGGACCCAACCCGTGACCCATTTGTCTGACCCGAGGGCCCGTCCCGACAACCCAAAACTTTTAACCCAGGAACCCATTGGGTGGACCAGTTAGACCAGCGGTTGAACAGCTAGTCGGTTCACAGTTTAGACCGCGGTTCATTTTAAGACAACCCGTTTTTTTGGTCTGGACCAAAGTGTTAAAAAAAAAGAGAGAAAGATGTAAATAGTGGTTTTGCTCATAACCAAACCCGGCCAGACCGAACCGACCCAGGCTGAACCACCCCAAACCGGTTCAGGATGCAAAAATGCATGCGTCGACTTTAATCGATGATTGTGGGCACTAGGAGTGTAGGATTTTGAAGCGGTTTTTTTACGTTGTGTTCGTATTTTTGTGCTCTACAGTTTGGTATATAGTTTGACACAGTTTGGTGATTTGAAGAATTTATTTTTGACTAAAAAGTGTCCCAAATTAGTTCGATTTTTAGTTTTTCTACTTGTTTGTCAGTTATTTTTTGTACCAGATACATAAAAAATTTTATGTGTGCATAAGTTGTTGTTTATTGACCCACATAGTGCTGCAAAGTAGGGTTTGGAAATATCATTGTAGAATTAGGTCGATCCTACCAAAGTGGTACACTTAGTTTCATCTTGATGTTTTCAAATTTAAAGTTTAAGTATTTGTAAATGCTTGTGTAAGGGTGATATACATCCAAAGATGACATTGTCAAGTATTGTTCAAATTAAGGTTTGTGAGTGTGATGTGAAAATTAAGTGAAATCCACCAAAGTGGTATACTCAGTTTCAACATGATGTTCTCAAACCTCAAATTTATGCATTTACATATACAATAAATGATACATTATTTAATACACTATTCTTCATGTTGTGAAAAATAGTTAAGAAAGACAGTGTTAGCCCAAAGATAACATTGCCAAAGTTTAAAGGTATGTTCATGCACATAAGTTGAAAGGATTTTAACTTTAAAATGTCTCATTAACCCAAAGGTAGTGGGATTTCTAAAAATCATCATTCTTTTGCAGTCACTGCACAGAAACTGAGAAGACTATTGCATGTTTATCCCAAAGGAGAATGTGCAGTTGGTTAACTCCTGAAAAAATGATATTTATTTGCATGAATGGTTGATATGGTTAGTGCAAGTAAATGATGTGTATATCAAACTTTTATTGGTTGATATATATTATGCAAGTAAATGATGTGTATATCAAACTTTTATTGGTTGATATATATTTGAACTCATGCATTGATGTTTTCATCTAAGTATGACTGTCCCAAAGAGAATTTTGATGTCTATTTCTTTCTCTTTGGGACAAAATAGAAGTAAATATAATTGCATGTGTTTGTATGAGTTTCGCATGATTTTTTTATTACTTGATATTTTTGTTTGAACTCAAATGGTAATGATGATTTGTATCTCTCAGGATGTTCATCCCTGTGACTATGTCAGGTGGTTTGGTAGTTACTATTCCTTCCTTGTTTGGGATGAATTTTAAAAAGTGATATGAACGACTAGAAGTGAATTTAGGTTTAATTGATTTAAATATGACGCTTAAAGAGGATAAACCTGCTGCCATCACTGATACTAGTACCCCAGAAGAGAAAGAGAAAATAACAAAGTAGATGGCAGCAAAAAAAAATTTATACTGCTCATAAGACAAGTCATTCTCGAAATCATGCGTGATGGTGTTCAAGTCAAGGAGACGGCCAAAGAATATTTAAAAGAGATCAAAAGAAGGTTTGAGCTTTCTGACAGAGGACAGAGAAGCACTTTGATGAACAAGCTTACTAATGCAAAGTTTGATAGTAATGGAAATGTCAGAGATCATTTTATGGAGCTTGCTATTGTTGTTGAGAAGATTAAAGACATGAGAATTAATGTTGATGATGAGTTCGTGATCTATTGTGTGTTATCCTTGTTACCTAAAGAGTATTACCAGATACAAGTGGCGTATAATACTTAGAAAGAAGAATGGGATACGAACAAATTAATCTCTGTTTGCACTAAAGAAGAAATGAGATCGAAGAAAAGATTTGAAAGTGTCAATGTCACTAGTCATCATTCCAGAGAAGATAAGAGTAAATGAAAGATTAGGATAGGACCTTATAGAAAAGATAGACACTCCTTTAAGAAAGAAAAACCTTATGATAGGGATATGAGTGACGTTGAATGTTTCTAGTGCCATAAAAAGGGGCACATGAAGAGTGAGTGTAAGGCAAGAGAAGCTTGGTTGGAGAAGATAAAGAAGAAAACTGAGACAACAGAGAAAGAAAACGCCAAATGATGATGTCGTTTGATACAATTGAAACCATAAGTCTAGTTAGTTTTTTTTTATTATTCCCAATTGTCTTTGGATTGTTTTTTGATATTTGTTTATTGACTTATAGTTCAGTTATTTATTTTGAAAGATTTTATTTGACATGTTTTGATAGAATTAAATTCCATATTAAAACTAAATTCCATATTAAATTTAAATGAAGGTATTTTATTGGTTCATATATTCTCTTAAAATTTGTAATATCTGTTTATATTCTCTTAGTCAATGGGAGTATTCATATCTGTTTGGTTAGTGAGAGATTTGATAATTGATGGTTTATCTGTGATTGTTTGTGTTACCTGTGGTTTAATGACCATAATTATTGGTGAGCATTCATTTTATTACTTATATGCATTCTTGATTATTTAAGACATGTTAAAGTTGCAAGACGGTATTTAGCTAAAGAAGGTGGTAAGCCAAAGTATGATATTAGTCAAAACTAGAGGCGTTTTGCTTATATAAATTGAATAATATCAAAGTGCATTGATCTATAAGAATTTTAAGGTAACGAGATCGTGGTAATTTGATCATTGGACTTAAGTATTCATCTCAAAATGATTTATGTCATTAAGTAGACCTGTGTACGTGGTTGACAGAAGGGGGTAACCGAATGTGTAAGAGTATTTTTCGCTGTTGTTCGACATTGGTAAACTTGATGATTGGATCAAAATAAAGGATGATATTTTGTGTAATTAGATTCCATGGATGCATTAGGTTAATGATGACTTTATAATTAATACAGTCCAAGTGAGAGATTGGAAGATATTTTATAGGCTAAATTAATTATAAGGTTTGTTAGTTCAGTAGGATTCTGGTTACAGATAGATCGATTTAAATATGATTAGAAATGGACTAATCTGCTCCATTGTGGGACTGGTCCAAGGATAGGGTGGTATTATAAATACCAATGGTTAGAGTCCCCATAGCCACAGTGTTATTTTTCTCTTGTTCACATACGCAGAGAGAATTCAAAGGATCCCTAACAGGCTGTGGAAGACTCTAATCCAAGCATTCAAAGCAAAGAAAACGGTCAAAAATCATTATACAACAAGAGATATGTACTTATCATTTCTTTTTAATGCTCATTATATTCTAGTAATCTGTGTGATGTGTTCGTTCATAAAGAAATCCCGTAGAAAAAACCCAAAGAAGATCTAAATAATCTTACATGTCTAATGTTTTTAATCCATTTTTCATATTTATGAGTAGGAATTATTTTGCCAAGTTTTTTACACTTGAAGTGGAAGTCAAGCAAAATTCAAAAGTCATAAGGAAGGGAAAAGCAATTTCTTCCACATATTTTCCCAATTATATACAAATAAAATGGTGAGAAATGAAAATTTTCTTACAAAATAGGATTTTCCATTATTTGTTTTAACATAAAATACAAAAATATTGTTGGGTATGATTACCACCGGCATATGGGAGTGTGACATATGGTCGTTCATAAATCCTCAGCTATTGGGGGTAAAATCGTTATTTCACTAAAAGATCATTCAATTGTATATCTGGTATTACCTACTAAACTTGGGGGCAAATTCGACCTCAATAATTTCAGACTTGTACTGTAATTGTCCATGGGACTCATACCAACTCCCTATAAATATGACCTAAACCTCATTTAATGTTCATCTTCACTTTATACTGCTCCCGTTTTACTATTCACCATGTCGGACCTTCTACAGTACCTACCTCATTTATTACTCTAATAGTCGCTATTCTAAGTCCTTACTTAGGCATCGGTGTAACTCAAGACAATAAGCTCGACCTTATTTGTCCTCTTTCTTTGTCATTTGCATGTAGATCTCACCACAAAAGATCCCTACAGATTCTTGCAGCAACAAATATATATTGATAAATAAGAAAAAATTTATTATGATTTTTTTTTCAACCAAACAGAAAAAACCATATATGGTGAATCCAATTTTGGAGGATGAAATTTTTTGGAAACGAAACAAAAACTCAGACTTCGACTTCTGAGTTAGCATTTAGTGGATATATTTTCAAGTGTGTTGGGCCATATGCATTTATTTCCAATATGTCCTGTATGAATTAAAAAAATACAACCATTGAGTGCATTCAGGTGCTAATGTGCTCTATTGTTAATATCTTTTTAGAGTTGAATCCAAAAACATCTTGGGTTCTAACTATGTTGTAATTTTGTTTTGTTGGTTGTTGCAGTTAGAAATTGGAGCATTCTTCTCAATGCTCTGAACCTGTAGACAACAAGAAAGTAGAGATAAAAGGAGGTCGGGTTTTTAACCTGAGGATAACTCCAATGCTTAAGTCAATTCTTCGAGTTATTAGCAATTATAGAATTTGGTATTAATGAAATACGAGCTCCGAGAAAACAGGGGCTATAGAGTGAATTCAGGTGTAAAGAGTGCGTACTCTATATCTTTGGGGGTTGTGTCTTATTTATAGAGAAATGTAGTCGTGTGTAAAATCAGATTTGCCCTTGACTTAGTGGAATAGTCGTCCTGTGGTTCTGTCTTATGTGTCGTCAATTATCTAGCAATCTTGACGCACGTTTGGAGATGTTTGAGAAGTATGCGGAACGATTGCAACCTCTCCGAATTCGTATCTTGGTGGTTAAGAGTTAACATATTGCTCTACTAGGTGTCGGGACATCCGACTTATGCGTTGTTTAGCTTCTATCGCGGACACATGCCTTGTCACATGTCATTTATTGATTGGATGTGTACTTTATGTCCGTAACAATGACCATTTTGGCCGGCCACACTTGAAAATTTTTAAGTTTAACCCGAATAGAATGCATGCATAACGCATGGGATTCCATCCAAACTTAAGATAAACAATTACTTAAAAATACTATAAACTAATAGAAGAATAGACTTGGATTATCTCATCATTTAGTCGTATCAATCGTCTATGAGGCTGATTGGAATATTTGACATGGATGCCAATGTACTCCAGCCCGTGTCTTTGGATGACTAGAGAAAATCTTTTTCCTAGAAGAATACCATTGGACATAGAATTAGAATCGAAAACCAATGATGTAGCAAGTATGTGGAACTATTCAAAGATGCCACATCACTTTCCATGCTAATAAATTACATGAGTCCGGATCATCTGTACTTACTAGAAGAGTAATTACTCTTCTAGTATGCTCTTTGGACGACAAGTGTCCTATAGAGTTAACAGTGCTAACTTCCGTTAACTAAATAAATTCTAGTTTTTTAATTCTTTTTATTTAGGGAATTGATTTGGTGGATTGGCAATCACTTTTTTTAAGTAAGTAATCGATTAAAAATAAAACTCTAATTATTTTTAAGATAAATAAATCAATTAGAAATAAAACTATCAACGATTTTTATAAAGAAAAAAATTAGCAATAAACTCAGGATTTTTTTTAAATCAACAACCTTTATGTCATTACAAAAAAAAAGAATATGATTTCCCTTTTATTTCTCTCCAATCCTTTTTTATTTCTTTAGATTTTATTATTTTAATTCAAGAGAGCTATCTCATTATATATATATATATATATATATATATATATATATATATATATATATATATATATATATATATATATATATATATATAAAAGACTAGTAAAGAAGAAAACTAGTAGATAAAAGAAATAATGGATAAAAGAAAATAAAAAATAAAAAAAAAAAACTCTAAGACAAAATCTAAAGAAATAAAAAAAAGTTGGAGAGAGATAAAAGAGAAATCAAGGTTTTTTTTTTAATGAGATGAAGGTTGTTGATTTAAAAAGTCGTGAGTTTTATTGTTACTTGTTTTTCTTTATAAAAATGGTTAAGAGTTTTATTTCTAATTGATTTATTTATCTTAAAAATGATTAGAATTTTATTTTTAATAAATTATCTATCTAAAAAAACGTGATTGTGAATTCACCAAATCAATTTCCTAAATAAAAGGAATTAAAAAACTAGAATTTATTTTGTTAACGAAAGTTAGCACCATTAATTCCATGGAACATTTATCGTCCAAAGAACGTATTAAAAGAGTAATTAGTCTTTATGTAAATGTAGGTGATTCAGACTCCAAATGATATCATTAATGTGAATTAAAATCCTCTCCTCCCAGAGAATCGGGAGGAAGGACAGTGATCCTACTGAATGGGAATCTGAACCCTCCATTAGAACTGACATCCCTCTGTCGGTTCAACTTGTAGACTCAGATAAAGGAGTTTGATTCATCTTATCCTCAAGTATCGACCATCCACTAAAGTCCCCGTTGCTCCTCCTAAATCTCTAAGAGGAGAGGATGTGGACTTCATTAGCGTAAAGTCCAAAATATAGAGAAAAAAAATGTTTTCAGGAACACGTGATGGAACACGTAATGGTAGTAAAAAAAGAAATTTATTAAATTATAAAATGGAGTAAAGCAAGCTATAAAACAGAAGAAGGCCACCGACAGAAGAGGATTGTCACTCACATACTATTTATTAACTCATACCTAACTATGGGCACCTTCGGGAACTCAACCTAACCCTAGTTAGTTTAACCCCAAGGATTCTATTTCAATATACACGTTTCACGGCTATAACGTCTCACCCCTGCTTAATTACAACTGTTGAAGCGACGGAGACTCCTCAGCTTTCCGGCGAAAGAGCTGTCGCCGTCATCTTGGCTGTCCATCCTTTCACTCTCCCATATTTCTTCTCTGTTAATTTATTCCATTATTACTCAAACTCTCTTATTCAAAAAAAAAAAAAATTTCAAATTCTCTCATAAAAATAAAATTGCATTTCTTTTTCTTTCCTGACATTTTTAAATTCCTAAATTACCCTTCTATTGCTTGATTTAATTGGAATGAATTTCTTTTTCTTTCTTGACATTTTTAAATTCTTAGATTACCCTTCTATTGTTTGGTTTACCCAATCAAACTGGTTTAATTGAATCAAACCCCTCTCTTGGGAGTTCGTTGAGACTCCATGTTTCCCACTCTGCTTCTCTCCCTCACCTGCTCTGATTTTCTTTCCCCTGTGCTCTGACGGGGTTTGGTGGCAACCATGAAAATAAAGTAAAAATGTAGTGTACGAGATCCGATATTCGACTTGTAATAGAAGAGAATTTATAAAGAAAATAGAGAAATGACGAAAGAAAAAGATTGCAGAGACAAGAGAAAAAAATTGGATGAACTCTGTTCAGCTCCTAGTCCCTGGTTTATTTTCTCAACTCCTGGACTTAAAAAGTCACACAATTAAAGCAAATTCTGATCTGAATTCAAAGAGAGTTGCTGTTTGTGTATGGAATTACATAGGCATTTCATTAATGCATGCAACAGTTTTGGGGGTTCACTAGGTAATATAAAAACTTGATTCACTTAAACCATGTTAATTGGTTAAGCTGGGGGTACTTTAGGAATGTTAAATTAATAAGAAAGAAAATGATGTGAAAGTTTGCTTTTCTGGAATAATATGTAATAAATAGTAAATAAAGGAGTTTGAATAATTATAAAACAAATATAAGGGAGTTTCAGAAAATTTCCCTTATTTTTTAACTTATTAATTACCTTGCCTAGCAAGTAATTAATGGATTTGCTTTTTGCGATATTAACAAATGTGGAAAGGTAAGGCCCCACTCATTTCTACTTTCAGACAATGACAGCTCAGCTTTCAGTCTTCTGAATTACGAGTGACCCCACTGGCCGTCGAATCCAGAGAATGCACCGCCACTCTCCTCTCTGTAAATCACGCGCTCGCTCAGTTGCTTCCCTTTAAATTACCATAATAACCCATTCTAATAAGTAGATGACAAGGGTAAGTAAGTCATTTAATAAGTCTCTGATTCTACTTAAAGACATAGTTCCAGGCTGTCCGTAGTCCGTACAGAACGAGCATTGCTTCCCAAGTCGCCACGTGTTGAATTATGGATCCAACCGGAACCGACGCGTTACTTCACCAACCCCAGTTAATAATCCTGCTTGAAATCCGCGCCGTTCTGGTTGATACACATGAGCGAGGGAAGGAAGCGAGGGAAGAGAAAACAACAACAAAAAGGAACTGAATAGAGAGTTTGAAAAATCAGAGCTTTCAAACTCTACTTTTGATTACATTCTTGCCTCTCTGCGATTGATTTTCCTTCATCTCTCTAGCACCATGGATTTGCGAGTCTCTGGTGTTTCTGGGTTGTTTTTGGTGTTTTTTCTTGTATCCAAGGCTGGATTTTGTGCTGCATTGCAGGAAACTTCAGGTGGAAAGTCGTCATCTTCGTCGAATTCAGGGCAAATCAACTCAAATTCAGTCCTGGTAGCTCTTCTCGACTCGCATTACACGGAACTCGCGGAACTGGTGGAGAAAGCTCTTCTGTTGCAGTCATTAGAGGAAGCAGTGGGTAAGCATAACATCACTATTTTCGCTCCCAGGAACGAAGCTCTGGAACGAGATCTCGACCCTGAGTTCAAGAGGTTCCTTCTGGCGCCCGGTAATCTCAAATCTCTGCAAACTCTGTTGATGTTTCATGTCATTCCCAAACGGATTGGATCAAACGAGTGGCCCAAGGAAGCTTCGAAGTCAGTCAAGCACAAGACGCTTGCTTACGATCATGTTCACCTCACTTGTAAGGATTCCGACAAGAAGGTCAATACTGCAGCGGTCATCCATCTAGACGCAGTGATTCGCCCCGACGGAGTCATTCACGGTATCGAACGGCTGTTGATCCCTCGATCCGTCCAAGAGGACTTCAACAGCCGTAGAAATCTCCGTCAGATTTCTGCAGTGAAACCCGAAGGAGCACCAGAGGTCGATCCTAGAACCCACCGTCTCAAGAAACCAGCACCACCTGTACCCGCAGGTGCGCCGCCTGTGCTGCCGATTTACGATGCAATGTCTCCAGGACCGTCACTAGCTCCGGCACCGGCTCCAGGACCTGGAGGCCCTCACCACAAGTTCGACGGCGAAGCTCAGGTCAAGGACTTTATCCATACCCTCCTGCATTACGGCGGATACAACGAACTTGCCGACATTCTTGTCAATCTAACCTCCTTAGCATCAGAAATGGGGAAATTACTGTCTGAAGGTTACGTTTTAACTGTTTTAGCTCCGAACGACGAGGCCATGGCGAAGCTGACGACGGACCAGCTGAGTGAACCTGGTGCGCCGGAGCAGATTATCTACTACCATCTCATTCCAGAGTATCAGACAGAGGAGAGTATGTACAACGCCGTGAGGAGGTTCGGTAATGTCCGATACGATACATTACGGATTCCCCACAAGGTTTCTGCCGAGGAGGCAGATGGGTCTGTGAAATTCGGACATGGCGATGAATCTGCATATCTGTTCGACCCTGATATCTACACCGATGGTCGGATTTCTGTACAGGGTATCGACAGCGTGCTATTCCCCATTGAAGACAAGCCCAAACCTGAAACGAAATTGTTCCAGCACCGTACTACTACCACCACCACCACCACCAAGACTACTGTGAAGCCCAGGAGAGGTGAGTGCTACTGTTCTTCCCTTCTTTTCTGTTCTAAATAATGTCGGCCGATACGTATCGGGTGGATTCCGATGGTGTTTAGAATTTGTCGGTGAATCATAATTTGTGGGCGCCATTCCATGCAGGGGCGGCTGTAAGCCAGTAAAGCATGAGGACCAAATGACCATAATGCCCTTCTTCTGCGTTACCAGAGGAAGGGCAAAATGGGTAACTTCCCCACCCCTAAACAACCCATTAACCAAAACCTTAAATCATGTGGAATTTGTGAATTTAGGGGTAGTTTAGTAATTAGGTAGGCACTTAATTCGGTAAATTTATTGATATAGATTTATTATTTCTCGTGATTGACAGAAGAATATATTTATATATTGCAGGAAAGTTGGTGGAAGTATCTTGTAGGATGTTATGGGCTTTCGGTCAGGATGGTCGCTTCCCCTTATGCCATTGAAATCCTTCCCAAACTTGAGAAATACATTGAAAAGTAAAAAAAAAGAAAGAATCGGTAAACATCTTTACCTTCCAGTTTATTACTGTGTTTTTTGTTATTCACCTTTTTTATTCTTTGTGTGTAGATAAGTTAAATTATTAAGGATAAAAAATAATAAAAATAATAATAATTTCACCTTGGGCTTGGGTGGAGAATCCCACAGACGGAATTGATAATGACTTGTCCTTTGTAGGTTGAATGTCTGAACTATCCTTTCCACTGTTATCAGAATTTCATCCAAGGGTCATCATTCCATGGGTGGAGAGATTCCTCAAAATGGGTTGAAGTACCCTAGTACCCTAGTCAATTGAATTAAAATTTTGATTAGGTCACGTAGCCCTCTAATAATAAACCTAAACGGCAAGGAATCATCATTTATTGAAAAGGGGCAGTTTTCCTTCACCGACAATGAATCTGAATCTATTCGTCGTGGGGTCGAAGGCGTTAGATGGGAGTTTAGGTATGGTGGGGTGGGCAGTTTCGACAATCCATCTACAGGAGGAGGGTAGGTCATTGATGATCTTAATTGTTGCTCATTTCATTTCTATTGTCTCCGAGAGAGATCCTAAAAACATGTACATCTCCTCCAAAAATAGATCATTAATGATCTATTAGTTCTATAGATAAATTGTCGAAACTACCCACCCCAATGTAGTCAAACTTTTATTCAATGCCTCTGACCCCAATGAAGGAAAAATGTCCTCTAAAATGTTATATCAAAGAAGAGATAAGAGGAACCAAAGAAACATGTTTTTAAGGGCAAGAAAGTTTATTTGGGGTTGCTAGGTTTGAAAGAATCTTGGTTAGGTAGTATATATTTTAATAAGAAGAGAACCAAAGAAACAGGTTTTTAAGGGCAAGAAAGTGTATTTGGGGTTTGCTAGGTTTGAAAGAATCTTGGATAGTCATCCTCAATTAATTAATCATTGCAGCCCCTCCTCCAAATCCCAAAGTAGTATAAAAGAATAAATTTAATAAAATGATAAAAAATATATATATATAAATTAGAATATTGTGATGTTAAATCATATTTAATTTGATGATGCAGGTGCCCCATGATTAAGGGGTAGAACAGGATGTAAAGAATGTTGAAATGAAGACTCATCGAAGCATGGATGGTTCTTTTTTCTTTTTCTTTTTCTTTTTCTTTTTTTTGTCTTTTTCTTCTGTTTTCGTTTTATCATCCTTTTGCCCCAGACACAGCTGTGGATGGGGGGGAAATATTGGAATTTTTGTGATGTTAGAAATTACTGGATTCCCACGTATAGAGTAAGAAAAGAAAGCCACCAATGATATTACTACTACTGTGCCGGGAAGAAGAAGACATTGGGAGAAGGCAGTTGAAAGTTGGTGGGGACGGTGGGGGTTTTTTTTTTTGTTTTTTAAATGTAATTATGTGTGATGAAGACAATGTATGATGGGTTGTCTTTATTATTATGTTGCCCCACTCCAATAAAGAGAGAGAAAAAAGAACAGAAACTTGTTGGTTATTATTCATAAGCAAAAATATTCATTTTTGTTCATAGTCAACCAGCTAAAGCTTGTAAATTGTAATCTTATTAACATAAAAAATAAAATAAATAAAAAAATTGTGATCTTATTATTCTTTTTTTTCTAAATTTAAGTGGAATGTTCAAAGGCATGTCCTGTTGCTTCCGTATTTCCATTTCTCTATACAACACTGTCGCTGAAGATGACTACCTCGATCGCCTATATCACCATACACTGAAGAAGTTCGGATCCAATCCTGCAACCACATGAATGTTCGGAAGAGAAGTTGTCGCAGCAGAGGTGATGCTCACCATTGCCAAAGTTAAAAAAAAGAGCTTGTCAAGTGTTGTGTACGCTTCGGCAAACATGTAAGCCATACATTTGAGCAACCAAATCCTCTCCTGCGGTCCTGTTGTCTGCCAAGGGTCGGATTTCAGCTGGCCCATCCCCCAATGTATTGGCAGGCGGCCAGACCGAACCCCGGTCCTTGGATCTGCGGCAGGAACCTCCTGCCGCAGGAGACGATTTGGATCCTACATTTGATTGGAGTGAACAAATTTAGGAAGCTGTGAGGAAAAAGAATGTTGAGAAAAGTTCACCTGCATGCACTTGTATCATTTTTGGGATCCTATCATAGTTTATATCCAGTGGGTCTCATACTCTAGAGGTGGGTCCCACATCATATTGAGATCCTATGGAAAGTACATATACATGTAAATGATCCGAACTCAAGAATGTTAATGTCAGGTGTCAAGTGGTAACACCTCAGTGTTACCATTTTAGTGGGGAGTAGTATTATCGTTAAGGTTGAGGTGGTAGAATCTTAATAAGTATGATCTGTCATTTAAATTCAAGTGTTTAATATGATTGAATATACGTGTGGATAAATGGATTCACATCCTCTCCTCTCAATGATTCGGGAGGAAAGAGACGCTCCCGTTGGATGGCTGATATGTGGGGCTCGTGTGAATCCGAACCCTTCATCTGAGCCGACTACCTAATCCGACAGGGGTTGTAGGCTTGGATGGAGGGCTCGGATTCATCCAAATCTCATGTGTGGGCATCCATCCATGACGCCGCCCCTCCTCCCGAATTTTTGGGAGGAAAGGATTTGAAATCGTGGATAGATAGTTGTGTGAGATCGAATCCTAATTTGTAAGGAGTGAGTAGAAAAATCTAAAGGGTGTTTATACGAGTTTGTTAAATCATAAAGTATATATATGGAGGATGGAATGGATTAAAGAATTTTATCTAAGAAATTATTTTTAAGCAATTACTTAATTATTATAGGCTTGTTCCCTTGAAAAAACTGTATAGAAATCCTCTCCCGCCTGAGTTTGGGCAGGATAGTTGGTGGCCCAGATGGATGGCCAGCACCTGGTTCTCGGGTGGATCCGAGCCCTCCATCCGAGCTGACACCTGAGCCGACAAGCTAAGCCGACAGGAGTGTTGGCTCAGATGGAAGGCTCGGATCCACTCGAGAGCCAGGTGGCGGCCATCCATCCGGGCCGCCAACTCTCCTGCCCAAACTCAGGCGGGAGAGGATGTGGACTCGAAAAAACTACTTCTCTATCTTATTTTTCTACTTGTCGAGATAAAGTAAAAGCAGGCACAAAAGCAAGCATAAGGTAAGCATCGAACTCTCTTGTCTAGCTTGTGATGGACGCACAAAACATGAAGGGAGTAGAGGTCAGAGGTGAGAACTTTCTTGTCTAGCTTGTGATAGCATGCGCAGAACATGGAGGGAGGAGAGGTCAGAGGTGAGAAGGAAGAAAGTAGAGTCCCTGGCACACGAAGAGTGGGCATGCATCCGTTGCTTCTCTACCACAAAGGTTGCAGAGGGGGGGAAGAAAGAGAATGTCATTTTGTGTCAATATAGATTGATCCGAAATCTGATTCAAATCCAATATAGCACCTATGGATATATTAGATAGCTTCTTTCAAATTAGTAATTGATATTACACAAAATCAGAGCTAGAAAGAGAGGTAGGTTTAATCTGAAAGTATTCTGGTGGGGTAATTATGTAATTTTTCAACCCCAAGGGGATGATAGCTCAATCGATAAAGAACCTACACCTCAGGAAGCAAAACATTCTAA
This sequence comes from Protea cynaroides, assembly GCA_028583415.1. Taxonomy (NCBI): domain Eukaryota; kingdom Viridiplantae; phylum Streptophyta; class Magnoliopsida; order Proteales; family Proteaceae; genus Protea; species Protea cynaroides. The sequence continues at coordinate 46,273,192 of CM053269.1, read as the reverse complement.
GTTCAACTCCACTTACCGCCTTGAGACCACTCATACAGGATGTTAAGTGCTTTTTTTTTCCTACTTTGGGTTCTTCTCCTACAATACCGGAATAATCCAGTCCATGCAGTTGTGAAGTCAATACAGGCCCGCATACGGTCAGGCCGAAAGCATTAGCACAATAATAAAAAATTAAAAGAAAAGGGGACAAAAAATAAAAATTTATGAGTCCTAGAAAAGAGCATTATTTTGGGAAGTTTCTATAATAACGTCTTTATTTAAGGTAATTTGTCCATCTCTCTATTCCCCTAACGGACACCCTGTCGGTCTCTCTATCTCACCAGACATCTTTCGCAATGAAATCCTAGTGGCTAGTGATCCCTGGTTGAAGAATTTGGGTTACGACAACATATTTATCTAGGCAGGTTAGGCTGGACGGTTGTGAGCACACCACCCTACTTCTACCCCGTCCATATCAGAATCTGTTTGGTTCACCTGAAACTAGACATATTATCATGCAAATAAACTTCCAATCTGACGGTCACAGATGTCTGGATGTGTGTACTCTTCTCCAACCTGCCAGTACACTATAACACAAGCGTGAAAACAGATTTGCTGGCTATACCATTGTTGCCCTTATCTTCTCCCTCTCCCACTCTCCCTCTCTTGATGGAAGCCCTCATATTATTTGTTGTGCACAATAACCATTACATTCAAAAGCTAGACAAAGTTTACAGACCAAAGTGGTTACAAGCTCAACAAGTAACACCAAGAAATGGTGATAAGCTAAAAAGAGAAAAGATGCTACTTACATTGGTTGGGCATTGAACAATCCAAAATTTATAGATAGTCACAAGCTCAGCTGGTAACACATAGGCAAAGGTTGATAACTGGCAAGCTTAAAGAGGAAAATGCTACTAACATTAGTTGGGTATGAACAATCCAAAATCCAGGAACACCTACTTTAAGCGCAAGGCTCGGAAGCAAATACCATACCAGTCCTTTCATCTCTTCCTCTTGGCACTTGTGCCTGAACTTCGTCCCCCTTTCTTCTCTGTAGGTTTAGAACTTCCTTTCGACTTGCTTGCCGGGGTCTTCAAATCATTTTTCAAGTCCAGTTGTATTTGAATCCCTAAAAATTATTAAATACAGATTAATCCAGAACCTCCAAGCAAATAAAGGCATCAGCATGTAAATGAGGATACAGATTCCAATGGAGTGTCCCAGAGTTCCAGAAAGAAAATAAATAGTACCGACCTTTTGAATTGCTACTTTGGAGATCCAATTGTAGCTTCTTCTCACCATTAATCGTATCATCTGACACAGTAACCCACTGAGAAGTTAGCTTGTTTTGCCAATTAGTCCAACTCACATATCCATTTGTAATGTAGAAAATCTAAATAAAACATCATACAAGGCAGTATATTTATAGACAGGACATTGTAAGTTCTATCTGGGTAGTCCAACTGCAATGTAATCCTATAAGCACTAGAAGATCTTGCCCACTATATACAATAAGATGAACAACCAATCTTCCCTCAACCCCAGGGGAATAGAAAACTCCTAATTATCAAACAGACTAACTGCTGCTAAAATACATTAGCACATGTCAAATGCTTGATGAAAGACTCATCATGAGAGACTTACCCATATTTTCTGCATCAGAAGAATTCTCTTCTTCACTTTCTGCCAGCGCATCTCCTGTCTCTTCTGCTAAACTACCTTCCACTGGCTCTAAAATAGCTGCTATCCGTTTCTTTGGAACCCTTTTGATTCCAGGAAGTGTGATCAAGTCTGCCGCTCGTACCACACGTGAACTGCTTCCTTCTTTGTATGCCTTTGTCAGCGCAGCTTTCACAGCCGGTTGTATGCCCTCTAAAGGATTTGGATGTCCCTGAATTATATGGAACTCAGAATCGTCTACAAAGTGAAAGAACAGCTTCTGATTTATAATCTAAAGAGAGAACAATACCTGAAATTTTGACAATTCCATGATTGTCTCAGAATCCTCTTGACTTAAAGAGTAAGTATCCATGAACTCAACAACCTTCTTAACTGCCTCATCCTGGAACCATTTAACATACAAAAGAAATATATACCAATCACTGCTTCGGTTTACAAGTGTCCAATTCAACCTTGTATAGTAATATGAATTAGATCAGAGGCATTTTAAACCTTAGAAAGTATCCTAAGTGGATCAGTCAATCGTTTCAGGAGGAGGTTGAAGTAATCAACTCGCAAAGTCTCCCTGTAACATTTAGTGCAAGAGAAAGCATTAGCAACTTACAGAAAGAAAACCCCATAGCAAGGTCATTGTCAAATATCTGCCATAATGCAGTTTAATTGACGATGACCATTGATGACGATGATGATGATGTTTTCCAATAGGAAATAACATAAGTATGACCATGATTATGCTATGGTTTTTGGTTGACCATGTGTTCTTTATCCATACCACAGGACCTAACCATCGTTGGCAATCAAATTTCGAGGACACCTTTTCCATGTCATCCTTGAATCATCTGCTAAGAATCAGACCGAAACACTACACCTCGAGGCAAAGTCAAAAGGTCAATTCAGGTCAATGTTTAGACAGCTAGGAAAAGGTTCCATAAAAGGTGCGCTATATGATTGAATATGGCTTTGAAAATTTACAAATGGCCAATCCACCTAGTTGTCTATCTATTCAATAGTTAGAATTTTCATATCGGCACACTATTGATTTGATGACTAAAAGAAAATTCACTCGATGGCTGTCTATATGACCTAGTATGTGCCATGAAATTTGATATGTAGACAATCCCAGGAGTGCTCTACATTCCAACCATCTGAGTGACCATATTAGCCCTCAATGTGGCTCAAATAAAGCTGCTGATTGAGGAATGGTGCCACATGAGGAAACACACTCAATTATATTTGATAGTGGCTCCTCTTTCATTTCTTGCTTGGAAAGAAGTGCGAACATGAAGTATGGTAACAGCCAAAAAGCTTGAAAGAGGCGTCTTCCAGTTACACAGCCAGCATACCTATCTGAACTGGATTCACGGGACGCAAGGAAATGGACATGCACGTCCTCTAAAAGCCTCAAATTTTTACCCATTGTTGAGTTCTTTCCCAGCCAGCCACCAAATCTATTGAAATTCCGCTCTCCCTGCAAAAGTCAAGTCAGCTAGGGACATTCAGGACTCATTCTAACCACACGCAGTAAAAAAATGGTAACAAAATAGTAATATCTTAATAATTCAGTTACCTGTCCAAGTATTTCTCTTTGACCATGCAACAAAGCAGAACTGTGGGGGTGGGGGGAAGACAATTTAAGTTTATAGAGTGGGATGAAAACAGCATAAGAAAGCACGATCATCATTAGCTGAATCCAGAGAACATACGGAATTATGCAAGATGCAACAGCACCAGTTTGGGAAAGTTGCCACTGTCTATATCTCCGAATCTGGACATTTATTATATCCCCATCTCCAATAGACTCAGCAGCACGAGCGAGCAAATTCATTCGCTTAACACCATTGTCATCCTTACTAGCAGAACTTGGTCGATAATTGATATAGTTTTCCTGATATACGATAGAAAAGAAATATTCTGCATTATAATGAATAAAATTTAAATTTCACTAGAGGTCAAAATTATAGTTATGCTGCAGAATTATGCTTTTTACTTTGTTATATTCCCTGCAGCAATGTAATTTTTTTCCACCAAAAAAAAAGGGGAAAAGGAGAAACCCATCACTGCAAATGTATATATTTAAAAAGTAAGAAGCACAATTGATTTCTTGTCAGGCCTTAAGAGAAGACTTGTAAAGAATAAATTTCACGGTAGTTTTACAGCGAAAATCATTCAACCAAGGATCTAAATTTGATTCATTCCTGGGGAATTGAAATATTAAGCCAAAATCTACAAAATGGGTGGGAAATCAGGTAAAAAGACTTGGACAAGTGGGGGAAATTATTGGTGAACTCATGTCTCAACATAACTTTAAGTGATCTTAATCTAAGGATAAACACACATGTAAGAGCAATTAGATGAGCATGGCCAGTTCAAATCTACAACAATATCTCCAAAACCTGACTGGTCTTTGAGAAACACCCCAAATATGAAAGTATATCAATGTTGAACCGAAGATGAGACAAGCACAAAGCTCCATTAAGAATCATAAACCCTCCAAAAGCCCTCTTATGGCCCTCTGAAGTCTGAATATAAAGAAGAAGCATGGAAGAGGGTCTACTTAGTTGAGACCCTTAACCCTGGAAATCAAAAGGATAGAGTAAGGAAGTGTAGGAACTAACCTTCAAACATATTCCGCCATTTCACTCCATTCTTCACATTACAAAATCAACTAGGTTCATATGGCCATAAGCTTCTCCAAATGAAAACTTTTATGGACCAAACCTAGAACTTCAATTCTAATTTTAATCGTAGTAATGTGGACCACTATAGTACTTTGACAACTTTTATAAAAGCATTTTTTTAATCATCTCTGAAGCTTCTTTCATTCCATATGGGTCTATAGATCAACTCTTCAAATCCTCAATCTGAGGCAGGGAAATAAATCAAGGTTCATATCCATTCCAAATACTTGTCCACATGATTCCTCAAAATGGCTGGTAAATCTCCCTTCATCATCTTCTAATGGCGTTAAGGGAATCTATAAAAAAAACCACCAATCCTTGGAAGCTATCTCCACCCACTGCAAAGATCACTTTTCTTCTTCTTCTTTTAGTTTCTTCAGAAAGGCTTTGTAATGAATTTTTCTTCTCATGCGAGGTTGTAACAAATTCAGAACCATTAACTTGTGTCAGCTTCTGTGAAGTTTCAAATAGAGCAGTTTAAAGTATTAAAAAGATGTTCACGAAATTCTTCCATGTGTGGAAGAAACTAATTTATAGAAAGAAGGAAAAAAGGAGGGAGGGAGAGTGAGAGAGAGAGGAGCAAGCAGTACAAAGCCATAGAGGAAAACTTCACTTAAACAACAGCATAAAGGACTCCCACTGACATCTTTGATAAGGATATTAACATACACGAATTGAACACATATAGAGGCCAAAAAGATGATTCTTCCATAGTTATTCTGATTGCAACATGGGTAAGGATGACATGCCTGTGAAAAGCCTAGTGCCAGCCAGATACTCCAGATAATGGACTAAGTCCATAACCATGATCCAGCAACGATAGATGTTGATCATATCTCCTTTTCCCCCAAAAGCATCAATCCATTTTTAAAATAGTGATTTTATTTGCCAAGATGGCGCCTAGGCGACAAAGCAGTTTTGAAAGGCTTAGGCGACTGGTCGCCTAGTCATCTAGGTGGCCAGTTGAAATCCAGGTGGATAAATGTGGGGAAAGTTTAAAAATCCAGCGGATTTATGAAGAAAAAAAGATGAAATTTGGAGAAAACAACGTGTCTGCCGCTCCTGGAGAAGAAAAGATAAGAAGAGGCAGCAGCAACAGTAACAACAATCAAAGAAGAAGAAGAAGTTGCAGCTGGGACGACCATCACTGCCACTACCAAAGCAGAAAAATAAGAATGAGGAATAAGCAGCAGTAGCAACCACCATTACTGTCACTGCTGGAGGAGAAGGAGAAGAAAAAGAATAAGAAAGCATAACGGAGAGGCTTACCTGTCACTTGCTCATTGGAACATTACCAAGCAGCACAAATTGCAGAGGCGAGAGCAAGGAGACAGAGTTGACCTGCCGAGGCAAAGGCCGAACGGCTGTTTGTATAGAAAGAGAGAGTTTATTCATTTTTTCCCTGGCCACCGCCTTGGGTCGCCATGACAACTATGGAAGTGCTGTACCATTATCTAAAACTTTGTAGATCATTGCCCCTTCCTTATTGGGCCTGTAAACCTCTTTCCCATTCAACAATGACAGCTCCCACACATTCACAAACCTCACAGAAGAATCAGTCTGAAAATGCCATATTTTTTTGGGAACTGAGAATTCTGAAGAGTGTAGAGAGAGAAATAATTTGATGGAATGTAGGATAAACAAGATTAATAAAGGTGATATTTCCTCCTGATGAAAAATTAGCCTTCCCAAGAACATTTCCCTTCAAGTTCTTCAATAATTGGGTCCTAGTAAGGACAGATGTATATCTATGAATTCTTACTTTTTATTTCAAGAGGATATCTTCCAATATGAACTATTGGTCAGAGGACATCTTTGATGGACATTCACCTAGCCCTTCTACCTCAGAGAGAATCTTCCTCTAATTTCATTCTGAAATTTTATTCAACAGAAATTATTTTCCTGTTTTTCATCTCAAAAAGTGATATTTCATTCCTTGTACAGATTTCACATGATCACGCACAAGTAGAGTAGTAGAATCCTAATATGACTCAAATTCAAAAATAGATATATCCTGTCACAAACTAATACACTACCAGTTTCAGTAGTAACTCCCTCAAGACACATTCACATAAAATAGTGAGATCCTGGGCTCATTCCAGAAGTTGATGTAGTTCCATTAAACATTGATCCCATATGGAGGCCTTGGTGCAAGCTTTGGAGGCTCACAAGGTGCTGGTGGCAGTCCAATGGGCTGAAATCAAGCTTTGGATAGTTATGTTATAGGCAGTGCCTTTTATTCTTGGGTTTTATGATAACGAGCCTAATTTAAAAGTCCGTAAGTGGGGGTAAAGTTAGGACACAGGATTAGTAGCTAAGTTAAGTGTGGGTCAAATTAAGATATTTAATAGCTTTTAAGAATGCTGTGTTAAGTGATTAAGTCCTTTAAGTTAAGCCAGTGTATGAGAGTGATTAGGAGTCCTTTTATGAGTCAGTTTAGGAAATTTAAAAAGCTATCCGCATCAATAAGACATAATTTGAGTAAAGAATTTTGAGTTTTTCCAAGAGTTTGGAGCTGTTAAGCTGTGCATAAAGGATTGGTAGTCCAGATCTCTTCTAGTTCTGTTCATCTCTGAGATCAGGTGTGAATTTCCATTCTCTTCTCTGTTTTTGAAACTTAGATAATTCTTCTGCCATTCTTTTATTCTGGTCCTATATTAGTTCTATCGATTCTACATTGATCCTGGACTGTTAGCAGTGTTTTTTTTTTACTCTAGATTCTTTCTAGAACCTTAAACTACAATAGAAGTTTTAAACACCACTTTATTGATTCCAAAATCAAGAACAATAGGCATGTGAACACACACACAAAAGGTCCAGAAAAAAAGTGAAGAGCTGAATATAAAGCTGGTAAGAATAACATCAAAATTAGCTAATCAAAATCTCACAGAAAAAAAGATAGTCCCCATCCTCAGGAAAACAGGAATTTTGATGTCTTGGAAGACAAAAATCCAACAGGTAACCTTCTTTAGAAACCAATATGGTTTCCTTACCTAGATAAAGGGACCTCACAGTGCCTAAGAGGGATTGGTGCAGTAGCACTTCATGGTTGGTCCAACATGAACCAGTGGAAGCCCATGCCAAAGAGAACTGGGTCTAAACTTGGTTTTCTGTTCCATAGGGTAGCTAGGGAACTTTTTAGTTGAGTTAAGTCAATTTAAAATTCTGTTATCAGATTAGGATTAGGAATAGTCAGTCTTCGAGCCTATATATGGATGTAACTATCAATCAGACCAGAATTGAGTTGAATGAATGAAATAGCTTCACTAAGTTCGTGTGATGCTGTTATGCAATCATCACAGCATATGTTTCTTCTCCCCCTACTATATTAAGTCCGGAATCCCTTTCCCAGGTGTGTTCCTTCCTGTTTCTTCTTCCATCATCTTTCCTTTCTTCTTTCAATCCGAATTTCCAATAGATATTGAACTGGTATTCTGTTCTGGAGTTAGTCTGAGTTCAGCAAGAGAGAACTCGATCTCTCTCATGCCTTTCTCTTCCAGTCTCAAACTCTGGGGTTCAGGGCGACCCTGTCTGCAAAGTTCCAGCCCAAAGGCCTGCTGGAATAGAGAATTCCAAATAGACACAGATCTGGCTCCTTATCTTCCGCCAGATACAACAAGAATTTAATATTAATTCCTCGGTGGTTATTTTAGGTAGTCATTGGTTAAATTCAGTTGGGAATTTTCAGGTTGATTTTAGTTCCAATGAGAGAGGTCCCTCAATCAATACAGATTCTGGTCTATCGTAGAACCTGTTTGGTCGCAAAGGAGTCCAACTTTCAAAATCTGAACATCAGGGCAGATTCTTCCTGATTTATCAAAAGCCCCTCCTTTCTAAGTTTGTTCTATCTAATCCGTTTTCTTTTTCTGAAATCCCAGAACGGTCCTCTTCATAAATTACAGAATGCCACTATTCCTCTTATTTGAGTTTTTTTTTCACTTTGGTGAGCCATGGGCCCACCTACATTTGTGGCCTCCAAGCTCCATATCAAATACAGAGAGCAAATTATAAAACTTTGAAACCATATAATGCTGATCTTTAACAAGGAAAACTATGTCAGTCCTGCATTGTGCATGTGTCTAGGTTCTGTGCTCAAGGATTGTCAGCTCGTGGTTAATCACCCAAAATAAAGTCCCCCTATTCTGTATGTATTAGATAATTGCTCCACACACTAGTGGATGTTGCATTAATTATCATGTCTCTGCATCAGTTGTTAAATTTTGGAAACTAAAAAGATTGAAATGGTAAGCATAAATTAAAAAGAACCTGAATAAGAAGAGGGACTAAGTCAGGATCGCTCATGCTCAGGTCAATCCTCTCATCCATCCTCAATTTCCCCGCATTAAAGCCAAATAGCCTACACGCATTTCAAGGAAAGGGTTGGGACAGTGCAAAAAGTTAACAAGAGTATGAAAGTTTAAATAGACTCAAATTTTACAAATCATGTCCAACCACCAAGTTCTACATGAAGAACTGGCCATTGAAAAATGTGCACCAGATGTACTTCAATAGCAAAATTAGGAAGCAAGTTCCTGGACAGATAAATGGTTTTCATGATACATTCAACACTTTAATAGAAATAAATCATAGGTGAAACAGATGTACAGAACCAATGCAGCAATGCTAGTTAACGGCAATGATCTTGCGAAAGGCAAGGTTTGGAAAGAAATTCATATTGCATATTCAAATGAGCAGAAATTAAGCAGTTGAATACTGCAGGAACACCCCCCCCCCCCCAAAAAAAAAAAAATAATAATAAATAAAAATAAAAAAATAGTAAGATTAAAAAGTGATTCTAGCTTAGAGTTGCAGGTATTACCTATTTCAGTGTGACTTCAGCTTTGGTATATGAACTAAGGACTTAAAGGCTTGAAGATCAGATAAGAACATGATTACACTGCAAAGAATTGTTGGGCATGTCATAGCAAGTCCCAGGAATTTAGGCAGCAAGAATCAGCCACCTTGAAGGTATCAGCATAAAAACAAGTTCAGGCAGCAACCATCCATTATTGGGGGGTCAACAGCTGCCCCATCTACAGTGGTCAGGCTGACTAGCAATCATCCCTCCCCCACCCCCCAAAAAACCCCCAACCCAAAAGTTTTTGTCTAACCAAATCATTAAAATGGTGCCAATTAACAGGTGGTCCAATTATTTACTTATTCTATGTAAATAGTCCAAACATGGATGGAGTTATGAATAACTTAGAATTGCATTTTTGGTGATTTATGGACAAAAAAAATTGGTGATTTCTCAAGCCTGCTGAGCTTCTGTTTGTTTCTTCTTTTCTTTTTTTTCTCTTATTTCTTCACTAATTCTTCTTTATCGTTTTTGTTTCTCGAATTTACCTTCCTTCCGTCTCTATTTCTTGAATCTTCTTTTCATGTCTGTCAGTACATGACCTGCACATCTATTTTTTTTCATTCAAATCTTTGCCAAATAGTTACTCTCCTAAATTGCTTCAAGATTTTAATCTGTCAAAACAGGTAGGTTGCCAACAGCCTGAAAGCCCAAATTTTAATAATTCCAAATTTCCAACCCAACATTTAAACACTCATATAAGTCTAGTTGCAAGAAATATCTAAAATCCTAACTTTATGAGCTAATATCAGCCTTTGTCTATGGTTACTTAACTATGGTACAACTATAAACATCACAAGCATATGCCAAATCAAAATTTCAAAGTGATGAGTAATTATTATAAAGGTCGAAAATGATTACTATATATATATAAAAGCTTTCTAATTGGATTTTTGTTTTTGAAGATTATAGCATATTGACTTTAACTTATATCTATGATTCAATGTTATAATTTTTGCATAACAATACCTCAAATGAGCCTACATTGGACACTTGGGAGGATGACAAGGAAGCATTCGCCTATAAAAATTTATTTCAATCTTCCATCAGGATGCAATTAAGTGTGTAGTAAAAGACATTGCATGTGGAGATATCTCACCCATGTGCCTATGTCATAGTTGTCAAGGCATCGGCGGCACCCAGGTGCTCCTGTGATGCCTTGGAAAATTGAGCACCTTGGTCGCCTAGGCGTCTCGTCAGGTCTCGAACGCCTAGCTTCGCCTTGGCGCCTTGACAACTATGGCTTATGTTCCTTTTGTAATTCACTATTTTCAGTAAACACATTTTCCTGTTCTTACTTGTTAGTAAATGTGACCTTGACTGGAGTTGGCAAATTATGGATTCCGATTTCAATAAATCATCAATTTAGTAAATCCAAAAATTATTATAGTTCATGCTTTCTGCAGAACCCTTTGGGTTAGTTTAGTTGGTTTTCGAAATTTTGTGGACAAGTTATCCACATCACCCCCAACTCATGAGGTAGATTTCATCCCAAAAGCATTGCACCTAGTGACTAGTGACACAATCAACAAGTCAATTTTGGTGAAGATCAAACAATTAAAGAAAGGTTAATACATGGTAGATATATGATTAAGTTTAGCTTCAAAATCTGACACAAATGGCACAATCCACTGATTTCATGGCTGAAAATACAAGAGTAAAATCCACTAGATGGTGGGCCATATAGCTGAGATGGGCCACAAATTTTGACATATACACAGCCTAAAAGGCGCTCCATTTATCCAACATTTTACATTGTCCCCTTCCCCACCCCCCTAAAAAAAAATTAAAAAAAATTAAAAAAATAAAACATGGCAGAAATGAACTGATCTTCAAGAGACTTTTTCTAGACATGCACGACTAGGTAAACTTTTTACATTAACATTCACAATAAGTTATTTTCTAAGTACAATAAGTGTGATTTTATTATCTTTATTAAAATATTAGTTTCATCCGTTAGTAGCATTATTTTGGTTAATTAAACGATTTAGTTGAGTTGCATGACACACTTTGAATTTGTAATCAGGTATTCTAATTTTAGGAGTTTAAATCTTTAGTCTAAGTTGGAGTCCTCAATGGAAACTTACAAATAGGGCTGTTAAACACAAACATCTTAACAAAAAAATTGAGTCCGAGCATCGCATCTTGTTATGGTCATCGGTTGCTGTAAAAGATTACAGCCATCAGTCGGTGCCTTGGCTAGTTTTTATCTCTTTTTTATTGTTTGCTTCTACCTTGTGATCTTGATTATTGCATATTGAATTACTTTTAGCAGCAGCTGCTCTGAGAAACAGCCCCTTCAACTAGCATGTTTGGAGACATGTCAAGATCTCTGTTACCCAGGTCCTTCACCCCAAAGTATGCATGTCCCCATTGACAAGACAAGGTTGAGGGTGCAAAAAACAGCTCGGATCCTCCTCACCTTATTGGATACTGCTGTTAGAGAAAGAACAATTGGGCAGCAACGTAGATGACAAAGAGGGGGTAGTCGGCAGCAAATGAGCGGAGAAACAAAAGCTGGAAGAAGAAGCATATATGAATGCCGTTGCCGCCCCTCCATCCAGCATTGAGTGGCCATGCTGCCCCTCCATTGTCTAGCAGAGAGGGGAATCCTAAGCTCCACATCCTGGGGCTTGTCTCTCTTTTGGTTAAACTGAACAAGTAATACATATTTTACTGTAAACTAAGTTGTAAGGGTATGACTCACAATTATGCCCTAACCCATTGAGGCTTATAACTTAGTATATATTAGTTAAGTCCCCAACCCAATAACCATCTTTCATTTTTCAGTACATATCCCCATATACTCAGTTTTATGGATAAGGTGGATCCGAGTCCTCATCACACCCACCCAAACCAATTTAACATAGATTAAGATTTGATTTTCCAGAATTTGATATCAGTAGCTTCTTTTTTATTGTTCCATTGTCCTACCAAATTTCATTGGATATGGAATCATTTGGCAAATTTAACATTGACCCCTAATATAGCTGCTTGAAATTTAACCAAAGCATAGGAGGACTGAGTTTTAACCATAATATATTCCTCTACAATCACCATACTAGAACTTTTTTTTTGGGGGGGGGTAAATCCCATACTAGAACTTTGCTAAGCATGATAACCCCCCCCCCCCTCTCTCTCTCTCTCCTCCCGGCCAAGATATAAGCATAATCAATTTAATTGCAAATAAGCCTGACCAGGAACTAGATTAAGCCTACAACCTAATAAAATACACATCATTGTTTCTGCATGATCTTCTTGAATTGCCTCCCATTCTTGCAAATCTACTCAGACATGACCAAAACCATAAAAGTAAAACCAATAAAATCATAATCAATCCTCACATCTTTCTTCAAGAAGATCCAAGGGGTTAGTGATTGCCTTTCTGCAGCTTATTTTTTTCCCCACACATTTGCTATACTGGATATCATCAAATCATTGCAGATGCACTCAAACTGTTGTCAAAGCTGCACAACCTACACTCTTCTCAGTTAACCCTATTTGTATCATCCCTTTTAGCAACTGCCACCATGACCTGATGATCCTGATCAGAGAAGCCTTTGATTCTCGCCCCACTTGATAAATTTGGATGTTCAAAAAACAGAAACATAATCACCATCAAACCAAGGAAAATCATCTCATAACATGCTGTCTCAGACAACCATTAAAAAAATGTGCTCACAAACTCAAAAACCTGAAAGGAAGAATTTGCTGAATAATTCTCAAAAACTGCAGACTGTTTAAACAGCATCCAGTTATAAAAATAAATCTCAAAACTTTAACATAAAGGCCCAAGTATTCTCAACTATTCATCTATTGTAACTTTATAAGTATTTATAAAAATAAGAAGACTACTCCATAATAAACCTCTCCCCCAAATCAAGTCACTAAATCTACAAGACTACAACATTATAATAGGAATTCAGCTCTCTTACTTGATTACAGTTTTATTTTTGTGTTTTTTCCCACTTCATATGCTTTCCATTCATTCTCCAAATCTCATTCCTTGATCCTATAGAAGTTAATTCATTTAATGTATGAAATCAACAATGTAGCACATTTTCGGATATAACTGTAATCATCACATCTAGAAGAAAATTTTCTGGAAATAATTAAAAAGATAAAGGGTAAATATAAAAGTAATGGAGGTTCGTGAACCTTGTAAAGTTCACAAGTTACCACATGGTAGGCAATGATGGACATTGGTGTGTACATATTCATCATTGTAAGTTCCAACCTAATACGAGTATCTACAGGGTATCGGAACCATAGTTGTCAAGGCGCCAAGGCGAACGAAGGTGTTGGAGACCTGACGGGGCGCCAAGGCAACCAAGGCACCCACCTAGGCGATCAAGGCGTCCGATTTTTCAACGCGTCACAAGGCCGCCTGGGCCACACCTAGACAACTATGATCAAGACAAGGCACATAGTCTACCCAAAGGAAAAAAAAAAGACCCACATGCTCTAATTCGTAATAGTAGAGACATTTTTGTAACATTCAACCCCTATAGCATGCTCATTTTGTCTTGAATCTGAACAATCAGACAGCAAGGGTCCTTTATGACATGGACCCACACAATGTCTGGCATGTGATAATTTGTGAATTTAATGAAATTTACTAACTTTAACCTTCATGAATATTATCAGGAACCAAAAAAAAAAAGAAGCATGGGAAACCATAAACCCAGTAAAAAAATAAAGCACATAAAGCCAACAATATACAGTGTTACAGAAGAAGTAAAGATAAATGGCATACTTATCAACAGCAGTAAAAGGTGAAATATCTTCATCTTTCATACTACTCAGAAGGCGTTGCCTTATGTCATCATATTTGATGACTGACATTGAAAGACCCATGTACTGCAATTGATTTAATGCCATACGCATATCTCCATTAACTCTCTCTGCAAGTTCTTCAAGTGCAATCTATGCATTTTGCAAAACAAGTAACTCAATAGAATTAGTCACAAGCAATGACCAAAGGCAACTGGAAAAGATGTTAGTGATCTGTCTCCTAGATACCATACAAGCGTGTTGGCTACGTCAGTCACCCAGCCAGGAATTTCAGGTCACAACAGAATCTTCCACAAGGGATCTTAGTTTAATACAAAGTGGCTCATACAGCTGAGGTGGACTGCCGGACTAGATGCATGGCAAGTCCCAAGGGTAATCTATATGGTGGATGGTTTGGATTAGCCATCCATCAACATGGGAAAAAAAACACAAACTGCATAGACTATAATTTATTAGAGATCTTAAAACGGTTTGTGGCAATTAGAACCTCAAAAAGTACAACATTCAAGTACTCAGACGCTTCATCTAAGTTGTTGTGGAAAACAAAAACATACTTGGGAGTTTCCCACTCTTTTTTTGTAGGCAAGCCAGCAACAAGAAGTGCTTGCTTGGTGGGTTAATGGACAGGTTTTGAGCCACAGGCTTTCTTATCAATGGTCAAAGATCCAGTAGATTCCATTATGTGTGCATTGAACTTTGGCCAAATCTGTACCTCATTAACTTGAAGCCCTTCTTGATTTGCAACTTGAAGAAATCTCTTTGCCATCTGTCATTGTCAACAAAAAACTTTGTCAGCCATTCCATGTTGCACTCATCAAGTTAGAATTTTAAACCAATATCTCATACTAGCAGAAATATTTTTTTTTAAAAATCTAATGTCAATGAAATAAGATTCATATCACTTCAAGTTCAAATACACAAGGGACAAAGCATTCCTTAAGCTCTGTTCAGGATACACATAAATAAAAGATACAGAATGCACAAGCACAAATGAGGCTATTATAACAATACAAAGCATCCATTTTCCAAAGATGGTTATCCAATTAGCACAGCACCCCACCAGCTTCAAGCAAGGGTTTTCAGAACTTGCAACCAGATTAACCTGCAACATCCTAATCTACCCTACCACTTGTATCTCACACCAATTTCTCTCCATTCGGACCAATCCGGCTACTCAGCTTCTAGAATTAAAGCGATTCATGTATCTACTCCAATAGTACTATTGTCCCGTACCAAGAAAAAGGTTAATCTTTTCCAGATCAACTCAATAATAGAAGGAACTAATTAAATTTCAAGTAAGAACCAAACCCAAATAAAAACAAGTAAAACCAGCAGCTGGTTTTATAACAGCAGTGTAACATAAGAAGAACTCAATGGAGAATTAAAAAAAATTTCAATTTCTCAAAATCAAAACCTAACAAACTCCAATAAAGAATTAGAAGCTAAGTCTAATGCTGAAGCAAAGAGTTCTATTAGCTAGTGAAAACAAAGGCAACTTTGTCTCTCACATACCGATTCTTTGTTTTCTAATTGGCACCAGAGAAGGTTGCTTATTAGAGAAGCAAGTGAACAAAGAAAATACAAGCACAGGCCAAGGGAGAAATGGCAACAACCTACTCCGCCGATCCGAAGGACATAAAAAAGGAAAATGGAAAGAAGAAAGAGAAGGGGAACCAAGACCATTAAGAAATTGTCTATGGAAAGCAATTTCTCAACACGCCAGACCTACTAAATCTTTTGGTCACACTTCCCTCTATCAACCAAATCAACAATTACTTTCATTACCAAACCTGTCAAAACATCTGCCCAAGTAATTGGCCCAATACTCAACACGCCAGACCTACTAAGTCTTTTGGCCACACTTCCCTCTATCAACCAAATCAACAATTACCTTCATTACCAAACCTGTCAAAACATCAGCCCAAGTAATTGACCCAATACTCCATACCGGAAGGGATGAAGCCAAATTTTTTGCTCACTTCCCGCCAGAAGCCCATTCTTCAAGTAGAGAATTTCCTTCCAACTACTTACACAATCTCACACAATCTTATTTTAATATAAAAAAAGGTTATGTGCATAGCAACTACTATATTCGTGTACTCATAAGCCTATAACAGGCTTATTTCCTCATTATTCTCAACATCTGCTACTGGATAAATTCCCAGTGAGCAGAAGACCTACTTGACATGCTTATAGGATTATTCTCACACCAATGCAGAAGAATATAAAGCTCAAAACAAATGTTGACCACTTTTCCCAAGTGTAAATATATAATAATCTCAGAACTATGCATAGTTGTCATGGCGACCCAAGGCGGTGGCCAAGCGCCAAGGCACCTTGTTGTCTAGACATGCACATACAAAATGGGAGGTCATATGTAAAATATGTTACTTTTAATTCTTTAAGATGCAATTTTTCTAGGGAGTCAAATGCATACATCTCGGTAAAATCACGGACCTTAATATGTTCAAAAAAGGCAGTTTCTCGGTGAGATATTTGAGATCTTGACGAGATCTCAAAAATCTCGAACCTCACCATCACCAAGACAGAGTCAAGATCCGAGATTCAAAACCTTGGGTAAATGTGCAACATAGGATTTAAATATTTTAAGATGTAATTCTTCTTCTGCGGTTCTTGCAGAGGTACCGCTGCTGCTGCAACTCCGGCACCAGTGGCTGGCACAAATGCACAACTACTTCTTCCCTCCCTGCAAGCTGCAACTGCTTCTCTTCTTCTTCTACCTATTTTTCTTCCATCCTTTCTCTTTTCCTCCATTTTCACTGCTTTTCTTTTCTCTCTCCCCCCCTCTTTTATTTTTTCCTCCTCTTGCTGACTGATTTTGGGACCTGGGTGCCTAGACAACCAGAAGGTCAGTCACCTTGGCACCTTGGCGACGGCAAGGTTTAAAAACTCGATTCTCGGAGGTGTCTTGGCCTCCTGAAAAACCGAGATCTTGCCGAGACTGTGTAAAAACATCGAGACACCACAAAAAAGGGTGTCTCGGTGGCCAGATGTTATTTTTTAGGCTTCATACTTAAGGGAAACCTTATTTTAGCATTCATAAACACATTTAGAGCATAAAATTGTAAAAATAATCACACTTTGTAGTTGTTTGGGTTTACACTCATGTTTTGGCAGTAAACGCTGAAGCCTTTTGTAAACTTAGGTTAATATTGACTACTGTACTCAATAATTATCTAATATTATTATTCAAAAATGGCAAATGAGACAATAAAATAATGCATTAGGGGAATGAAAAAGAAAACAACACTTTATTATAAAACAACCCAAGTATATCATACAAATCATATAGCCAATATAAGCCTAAGAAGAAATGAGAAGGGAATGAAGTTTTGTTCAAAAAAATGAAGAAAGTTGGGGCAGACCTGTTCTCGGTCGATCTCAAGCAAGAATAGGGACTTGTCCCTTTTATGAAGTGAAAAAAAAAGGCAAAAAGCAGTTTCTACCGAGAACTTTGAAAATGCCGAGATCTCGGCCAAGAACACGCAGGCAAGACCAAGATTGGTTATCGACCTGTTTCTCGTCTCAGCCTGTGTCAAGATCACCGAGAACACCGAGATCTTGCCGAGATTTTAAACAGTGGGCGACACCTTGATAACTATGCTTATTTGGTTCAGGGTTCTAAATTTTGGCAACATTTCACCAAAATTAGCAAAATCTTTTGGTTTTGCAATGAAGCTAAATGAAATGGCTGTTAAAATTTTGGCAGATTTCCGAAATTTCTGATAGTTACCAAAATTTGACTAAAATATTTCGGTTTCAGCAAAAAGCGAAATGGGGGCGAAATCTAAAATTTCAAACCATGATTGGATTTCAACGCACCTACTAAAAGTACCTTATTTATCAGAAAAAGAAGGTCGGGGGTGAGGTCCAAACAACATTCTTCTAGCAAGAAGAAACTCCTTGACTGCTATCTTAAGCCACATCCCCCCTCTGATGCATAACAATGCATCCAAAATAAAGGCTGCCCAAGCAGAACGTAAGTAGGGGATAAATGGAGCAGAGCAGACACAGCACCCACTTCTACACATCCATTTAATATGAATTGGATCATAATATTAAATCCAGATTCGTAAGTGGTCAGATTTGGAATAGGCAGATCAAATCTCAATGAATTTGTATGCAAACCTGGATCCCAACTTTAAAATGTTCCTATGCATCTTCTATATTCATGTAAACTAAGATTAAGTTTAAAATTTAAATATCCATGTCTAGGATCCATTACGATTTTGGATTGGATTTAAAATCACTATCGTGGATCTGAATCAGATTCGGATTCGAATCCGCAAAATTGGATCATCTAGAGGTAAATTAGAATCGGGTCTGGATTCATTTGGATTGGCTCAAAAAGTGGCACAATTATAGAGGTAAAAGACCAAGGCAGAAAATTATAAGCAAATGGACCCAAAATGCAGAAAATCTGCCCAACTATAACCAAAGAAACACCTTCCTTGTTAACATTCAGGCTTCAACATTCTTCGTTCTATGGACCACTCGCAAGGCCACTTCGTCCACCGAAGAAGAGATCTCTGCCCACTTAGAGCTCCTCCTAGCTACCTCATTGTTCTCCATAAGGCTCTCCAGCCTTTCATAATGAACAAGATAAGAAGCACCTCAAAACCTGCCAAGTTACAGGACCTCCCAATGAATGTAAACCAGCAGCAAGTAAGTCCCCAAGGCCAACACCACACCCAAAGACAGAAGACCATCCTTGCTCTTAAGTTGAAACTTCAATGAGATTAACTCCAACACCTTTAATAGTTTGACGAGGGAACTGTTTATTGACAAGTACGACCTCAAGGAACCATGGAGGTCTGACCATAAAAATGAATTTGCAAGAATCCACAGCTCCTTTTTTCTTTTTCAACTTTCCCATTCTTTTAAGTAAATAAAAAATTTTGTTAAAAAGGAGAAAGAATTTGAATCTCATCTTGATTAGTGACAGTCAAGAAATTAGTTTAAAAGAGTTGACTTTTGCTTCCATTTTCTCAAATGAATCATACAAGCAAAGTCAATTAAGGTTATCAGCAATGAATCATACCTGCTGTTTTGTAGGTTTCCGGAAGCTCAAAAGCAAACAGTGGTTGACAAGACTTTTCAGTTTTTGACTGTATCTGTCATTACAGATGCAAATGATTGGAATTTTGGAAATCTTGATGCTAGCAATGAGATCAGCCACTCCACCTCTATCTCCAGCAGACATTCCATCAACTTCATCCATAATGAGCACAGTTTTTACATGTTTTGACCTACATTGCAAAAGAAAAGGAAGTTAAAAGAAAAAAATTACATAAATTTTCTTAAGCATCCGTACAAGAATTCTTATCAAGTAAAACCAACCAATTGCTTTTAACACTGAGAGCTTCATTGCTGACAAGTTCCTTTATAGAATTTGCGGTGCTCCCATTAACTCCTTTAAATATTTTGGAATCAGCTTTTCCACGATTATCACTAGCATTAACCTAAATGAAAGATATGGGAAAAGAAATGGGAGAACATGGTAAGTACATAACCATAACGAGTGAAATTTGGTAATCATAAACTGGGACAGTTTAAAACCTGCAACACTTAGAAGTCAGAGAAAAATACACCACCTCAATGGTCTGGAAGCCAAGCATTTGGCCAACCAACTTTGCTGACGTAGTCTTTCCTATACCAGGAGTTCCACTTAGAAGAACAGCTTTCTTAGATCCACTATCATTTTGCTTTCTCCCCTTTCCCTTTTGAGCACTACGCGAAAAATTTATATTCCAATTTGCCAACCAATCGTGGAGCTGCTTAACCTATAACCAACATAACATGAAAATTTTATACAGCCCGCTTCCAAATGTTGAGGTACAACAGGAACAGGAATGTCCAACAAAAAACAACAAATTATAGCACATACAATAGACTGATTGCCAATTATGTCATTTGGAGTCTTCGGTCTGTATTTATCCGTCCATGATAATGAACATTGCGCAATACATTGATCCTTCTGCTTAGTTGAAGAATCACCCGTGACCGGAACTTTTGGAGCAACTTTTCTTGCTGAAGAGTTGCCAACTTTATCTGAATCAACCACATGGACCAGGATACATCATAAAAGTCAGGAAAATTACCATATGCAACAGCAACATGTGACTAAGCTAATCACTAATGTTGAAGGCAAGAGCAGAAAATTTGTGTTACGTCAATGTGGTTAACATCAACAGTTGGAATGCAATAATTTAAATAAAAATTAATTAAAAAAATGGTTTGTCTGGGAAGAAATCTGCTAACAATATTGCTATAAGAAAATGGACCTGATCACCAGGTTCATTCTCCTTAGCGATAGCACGCTGGCGCTAATGCCTTCTCGGGATTAGTGCTGGCCAGCTGTCAAGGCTGGCTGCCTTGTGGACTTTAATATATGGTTGCTGACTCACCTTGCTGATGGTTGAGTCTTTATCTTCTTCTTACCTCTCTCTTAGTTTCGCAATATAACTAACACTCCACCTTATCTTGTGGAATTCCCTTTTCATTATTAGAATAGGACTGCTACTCTTTATCCTTTAAGTTATCGGATTCCTTGTCATGTTGACATGTAGAATTCCTATCTACTTATGTAACTAGGATTCCTTATGATGTGGAGTCCTAGACCTATCACTTCACCTCTTTGTTTTATCTATAAATAGTATCTGCTAGGAGGAGAGGTTACTAAATTCGATTCTGCCATTCATAAGCAGATTCAACAACTCTCTCGCAGTCTCCCCATTGTTCTCCTTCTCTCATTCTCAGTTCTGGTTATTTTTCTTTTATTTAGTTACAAAATCCATATACCTTTAAAAATGATGGAAGCAGACGCTACCTTTGCAAGTCAAAATTTATAGTTCTACCATTCAGTACTGTGAGTTCGAGCAGATTTCTAGATAATACCATCTATTTAGCTGTTCTAGTTTTCTCGCATCTCGCAACTGTATTTCAAATGTACCCCTTTAGTATTCCCTTGCACTCTTAGTTAATTATTTTATGCTTGATGAAAAGGACTGGATAGCTCAGATATCATGTAAGATGAAATAAGTACCAAAGAAGTCCCTTTAACAATAGAATTGCCCCCACAAAGAGTGCGGGGAAATTCCATGTGAAGAAGCAACCAAAGGTTTTTTCTAAATTCTTAAAGCAGTTAAACAAAAGCAACAATTTCAGTGTTATTTTGAGCATACCCTTTACTTCTTTTTGAGGACTTCCCTTCAGTGGTGACACAACAGGCTTAATTGCAGCTTTCTTTTTTAATTCTTCTTGTGCAGTAGCCTTTGCAGGTTTTGATGAACGGATCATATCAAACAGCCCATCCTCGGTCAAAAAACGAGTACTATAAAAGAAACAACAAAAAAATATAAGAATAGCCTCTAATGTTTGAAACTGTAAACACCAAGCAGGTAAATCTGAGATAACAAACCCAAGTTCTTTGGCTTTTGAAGATTTCCGGCCTCCAATATCTTCATCGGCTAGAAGATAATTCTGCAGATAAGATGTCAATCAAATTCACACAATCAATCAAGACCAAAGTAAAGACAAGATTGGACTATGAAAAAACCGTTTTCTTGCTGATAGATCCAGTAACACGACCACCATGGCGTTTAATTAAATCTTCTGCTTCTTCCCTTTCCAAGCTGGAATAAGAACCAATTTTAGTTGGATAGCAGCAAGACAGACTAAAAGTACAACAAAAAATGCTAGACATACCAATAACAGATAACTACTAATAGTGCTTCCAATAATATCATATACTCTGCTTCTAGTAGGAACAGCTAATTAAATATGAAGATATAATACCTGTCAAGAGTACCACTAATCACAAAGGTTAGACCAGCCAAACAGTCAGGACTACCCTCAGGGACTTCCTGAATGACAAGGAAAAAAAATGCTTCAGCACCACAATATTCCATAAAAAAGTTTCAGCTTTGCCAGAAATGTTTCCACCTTTTCCCCTTTGTGTGGTGGTTCTTTCCTTTCACCAAAATTCATGAATCCACCTCTTCCACCGCCTCTCCCTCTTCCCCCAGTCGGTGCTGTGGCTGCACCTCTTCCTCCGCCACCCCTTCCACCAGTTTTAAGAGGAGGTTCAATATCTTTATCGTCGACAGCATCTTCATCATTTTCATCAGTATCTACAGGCTTCTGCACAATTCCTCTCCCTGATTCACTCTTCAATTTCTTTATTGGAGTGACCTTGGCTGAGTTTTTCCTTGCATCGGGTGAAATGAAGTCATCATTATCATCTACCTTGTGAAGCTTCTTTGCAGCAGGGGTTTTCAAAGCACTGTGCAGCTCCTCACTATTCTTTTGTATCTTTCTTTTGGCTGGAGTTGTTTCCATCTCTTGTTCATCTCTTGGATTCTCAGTATCAGTGGCAAAATATTTGCTAGTTTTCCTTCTTCCTGAGCTCTCTTGACTTTCATGTACCTGTGTTTTGAAAGGAAGAAATAAGGAAAATTGGCAGATAATTGATAACATAATCATTGTTTTCTTGTGTTGCCAGAAAAACCGAAAGCTATACAACGTATTTCTATGAAGAGAGCCTTAAAGAAAAATTAATCAGTTGATCATTTCCCTGATTCCTGATTTGTTAGCATTCTTTCTACTTCAAAATTAAGGGCATAAGTTTCCTCAGTGAGAGTGGAAGCGTGGAGAGAACCTTCACTAAACGGCCCACCCTTTAATTGCCACATGGCATGATTAGATGGGGCCCAAATTTTGTGGACAGGTAGAATCCAAGGTTCCCTTCTCACATGTAAAGTTCCAGCCAAAACAATGTTTGCCAAGTAGCAAAAAGTGTCATTGAAAAATTCAAGACTATAGAGAGGTGTATGCAAGGACATACATGGGAGGGCATATGGTTGAATTTGAGTATGAAGTTTGACACGTGGCCTAACCAGACCTTCCCCCATCTATCCAATGGTCACATTTGCCACATCAACCAGCCACATGGCAAAACTGGGGTAAACCATGGAGATTAAGCTTACTACATGACCAAGTAATACCCTTCTGGCCTAAAAATAAAATAAAAGAAAAATAAAAAAACACACTTTTTCAGCATATTTAGAGAGAAATAAATACAATACAATATACACATTAAACATTTGTTACCACAAACGGAGAAGGAAATGAAAGACAATTGTGAATTTATTAAGTCCCCCACACCCCCCAAAAAAATAAGGAGCAAAGTTATATTTAATGGAAGTCTATTCAAAATGGAAGTGTAAAAGCATATTTACAGGTTTCTTCTCTGATAGGGATGTAGCTGGAGAAGGTCGCTCCATAGTGGGTTTGCCAGGCTTTGATGCATTCCCATTGCCCTTGTCATGTTGTTTCATAAACCACTTCCGAATATCTGACTGTGCCTGAGAAGATATTGAAAATGTGAAGATTGACAACTCGTGATGCCGGAATAGAAAGGCAAAAACCCTACACACCCTAACTCACCATGTGTGAATTCAGCTTCTTGTTTCAAATACCACTATAAAAAAAAAAGAAACACCCTTACTCAGCAGACAATATTCATCAAAATATAGAAAACCCTTCAAATACTCCAATCTTCCTTTCAACAGCACCATGAAGCCCCAGACCTGCATGGCAAATAATAACTTAAAGATTAAACAAAAAAGAACAAGAATGAATAAGAGAGTGCAGTGAGAAAATTTATTGAACAGAATTAAAGGAACTGGAGGGAAATTATAGCAATTCAAAATGTTCTCCCATTTAAATAACACATGCATAGTTGTATAAAAGGGGAAGAAAGAATCGACACACAAAAAGAAGGGAGGGGGAATTTAACACAAACCAGGAGATGGGTTTTAGATAAGCTTCCATAATCCTTTCTACAGCAAGAGAGATAAAAAGATACAAAGGAAACTCTACACCGAAAAGGGTTGAAGCAGGAAAAGGCTTCAGTAAAATGGATCATGCAATCATCACCAAAGGTGTGACATTGAGCAACTACACATGAGATTATATTTCCTACTACATAAAATAAATGCCAAAGAGGAATGTTGGGAGATCACAACCGTATCACATTTGGTCCCTAACCCTTTGGTGTAGTATTACTGACTTGGAGCTTCCTCATATTGTATGTTATATATTTACATCAAATAGTGATTTATATGGATCAGAAGGGTGGAATGTACGAAGAAAGGAGTCAATGCTCCCTTACAACAAACAGAAGACAAAGGGAAAGTAAGCTTACATCGTCACATAAGAAAACTATTCCTAATACATAAATCTTTCTTTGGCCATATGACACCCTAGCGTTCAGCAGGTCCCTAGTGAGAGAAACCATATGTCAATTCAACGTACTGAGGTCTGATCCTACGATTTAATAATGCCAGAAAGTGGGCTGCTACAATAGCCCTTGTATGAACATAGAGAAAATGAGTAGAGCGTTTCCTTGACGTTGAATCTTGGTACGATCGACTGACTAGTCAGTCTTCAGTCTTCTCCAGTGAAAACCAATGCACAAGCGCAAGCTCTACCGTATACCCAACGGAATAAAATTAAAGAGTAAAAGGCCCTAAATGCAGAATACTCAACCGATAGATTCCTAGTCACTCAATGTAGCAGCAATCAACCAGAAAGGAAAGAAACAAAAAAGACTATGTTTTGCATATCAAGAAACTTGGAAATAGCAAAATTGCTTGTAAATATGATAAAAGGGAAAAGGGGAGGAGGTGGTTCAGCGACCAGAGGAACTCACAACCTTGGCCTGATTGGTTCATCACAGACCATCCATTTCTGTTTGCCGCGAAGAAAAGGTTTTCAAATGAAAAACCGCACCGAGCTCTTCGGTCACTCAGTCGTTTGACGAGAGAGAATGAGCCTCTTATACAGGGAAACCCCAAAGAGATGGAAGGGAAGGCAAGAAGGAAACCTATAGCTTTCCTGTTGTTGTCATTCAGGCCGTACGAATTGAGTCACTGAGGTTTCCCAAAACACAAAAATCTAACGAGTCATTCTCAGGGTTGCTGCAGACTCTTTTATTCCCGTTTCATAACCCGTTCTTAATTATCTCAATTTATTATGGGCAAATAAGTACTTCCACAATTCACCGTAAAAGGTAAAATCAGTGTAGCATTTTTTTTTATTTTTTTTTAATAATAATAATGGGAACCAAAGGGGAGAGTGCTCCTCAATCTTCTCAACTCTGTCGCTCATGAGAGATGAGAAGATTGAGGAGCTTTGATCCCATGGAAGCAGAAATGGCCAATACACAGTTGCTTTATTTATCTGCTCATGACAATGAGTTGCGTTTTTCTGCCTCTTCGGTTTTGTTCAGTTCAGTCCAGTTCAGTTCATGTATGTGATTTTTGGAAATTCGTAGATGGGGTATCTTGTTATCTGGATCTTCTAGTTTTGGTAATGGATGTCTTGGGGAGTTCCCTGAAATTTCTAATTTTGATGATTCTCTGGACTTCTTCAATGAAATTGATGCTATCTTTCTCCCCCACCTTCTTCTTTTTTTCATACTTGGTTCACAGCATTAGTTCTGTTTTGTTTGCAGGGACTTCGATAGGAACGCAGACTTGTTGGGGAATTTACGGGATATGGATTTTCTTCTGCGCTCAAGAAAAAATTCTTACCTGAAACGATGATGAACCCTCCGGCGGAATCTTCTTCATTTTTGGTTGAGACGTGCAGAATCCTTGCGTCCGGCGATTAAAACTCCGCCGGAAGCTTCTTCGTTTTGTTGGAAGCGTAGATGGGAATGAGATGTCGAGAAAGGGTTTAAGAAGGAAGGCATGCAATATCTCCTGTCGAGAAAGGGTTTAAGAGGGAGGCTTCTTGTTCTTTATTCTGTATCAAACCTCTTATTACGACACCGTTTACTGAACAAAACCGGAGAGGCAGAAAAACGCAACTCAAGGTCATGAGCAGATAAATAAAGAATTGGGAATCACAGAAACAGAATTAAGAAGCACTCGGCCTACAAGGAGACGTACAAGAAGAGAGAGAGTGAATGAGAGACCCAGAGAGATGAGGGGACGATACCTGTTGGTTGCAGAGAACAAACAGAAGAACTGCTTCATTGCGCAGAGAACGAACAACGATGAGGAGAAAAGCTCCTCTGTACTCTTCGCGCAGAGAACGAGCAACAATGAGAGGAAATGCTCCTCTGTAGTCAGTTTTATCGGGCACAGTTTTATGTTTTGTTCTTTTGAATCTCCCAATTCGATATCAAAACCCTGTACCATGGTTCTAAGTCTAGGTATCGGATACGATATTATTGGTCATATCCAAAACCAATTTGATCCGGATTGATTCAATGAATAGATCTAATGGGAAACCAACATGTGTACGATCTTCATTAAAATAGAATTAAAACAGACTGAGATCGAGGATCGAAAAAGAGATCGAGCAAATCCCAAATCGATATGAATTTGCCAACCAATCGATCGGATGCTGATACCTTCAATCATAGTTCTAAATCCAAGTATCTAGAACTGTATCGGCCATGCCCAGATCCTATTCGATATAGATTGGTTCGGTGTACTGATCTAATAGGAAACTAACACGTGCCTAATCCTCGTTGAAATAATATTAAAACACTGAGATGTTTTCTTTAGAACCATTTCTATTTTTGTTTTTTTGTCTATTTATTAATAATTTGAAAATCATTTATGGTCAAAAATAAAAAATTGTTTGATAGCTACAATCAAAAATAGATTCTAGAATAAAAAATAAGTTTGGTATATCTATGTCTATAATAATTTTTATAACTTTAATAAATAAATCCATCTATTGCATACTATAAAAATAAACCAAAACAACATGGATCCACCTATTGCTAATAGAAAATGGAGTTTTTATTGCTTGAATAATAAAACTTTTTGCTTTAATGTGTTACTTGCAACTTTTTTTTTATTGACTGAAGATTAAAATCCAATTTCTTAATTAGCAAAGTCTAACCCTATCTAATATTATGCATTTAAATTCCTAAGGGTTGATGAACTTGTGCTCCATCATTCACATCTAATGAAATTGCATGGTCTGAAAGCAATGTGTTTTAACATTTTGACTCACTCTCCATTGTTTCTTCCCTCTTTCCCTCCCGGTCTATCCCCATTAGTTGATATACGGAATTGAAAAGGAATTCCAAATCTCATATCGTAAATCATTTCACTTCTCGGATAACCTTTAATTCAAAAGGTTTTAAATTTTATTTATTAAAAAGTCATACCAATTGATTATCAATGTTTTATTTACCCTCGGTACCATAATTCTTCAAAAGAGGTTAAGAGGAGCTTCCTTAATTCATATGGCATCTACAATAATTCACAAGAGAATACTCATTTATGCATATGCTTTACCAATTTAGATGATAGAAAATCGGAAAGATGTTAGCCTTTATGCTTATCTTGTTCCTATCTGAAACAAGCTAATCAAGCTACAATTCCATGTCATCTCCTCTTAGGATTGTTACATCTTAACATGCAAAATCCAACAAGGCAACGTCATCAAATTTAACCCCCGAAAACAAAAATTTAGGATGACAAGATTAAGGCTGTCTTTGATATCATTTTTGTTTTTGATATTTTCTATTTTTCAAAAAGTATTTTTGAAAACCATTTTTTATCAAAAATAAAAAATCGTTTGGTAACTACAAAAAAAAAAGATTGTAGAATGAAAAATAGATTTAGTATACCAGTGTCTAAAAATAATTTTTACCCATCTATAGCATATCAATTGATGGGTTATTCATCTTGATAAACAATGTCCTTAGAGGATGCTCCATAATAGTGGGAAAACAAATAAACCAAACAAGCAAGGATAGAAGAGGTCCTCTGGCCCTAACCAAATCTTTAATCCCAAAGGATCCTCCAGAGACTTCACAGAAATTAGAACAATTAACGGCAGAAGCTAAAAGAGAACTTTAATTTTGCTTTAGAATATGTATCTTTTACACTACCAACCAATTCTTCCTCACCCATCAAAGGAAATTTGATGACAGAGTTCTTTCAACGTAAGACATCAATTAAAAGAGTTCTTCCAACCTAAATATTCAATAACATAGAGATCAGACATCAATTTCAGAAATATTCAGCCCGCCCGAAGGTTAACGTTTATCGTCGTCCCCATCCGTTTAATCCTTTGGAAATAGCCCCCCCCAAAAGCTCATGAGGTGCAGTGCATTGGAGTTTGGATAAAAATCCTCTCCCGCGGCAGGAGGTTCATGCCGCTGATCCAAGGGCTGGGGATCAATCGGCCCGTCTACCAATACATGGGGAGGTGGGCCGGTTGAAATCCCGTCCTTGACAGGCGACAGATCGGCGGGAGAGGATTTCTACACATGAAGTTTACCCAGGGTGTCAATTCTGATAGGAACCAATAAACTAAATTGAAATTGGTTGGTAAAATGTCAAATTGAATCAATCAATATGTATCTGTCTAACAATTGGTTCGATTTCAGTTTTAACTAAGAAACCATCGATTATAAACAGATAAATTTCTCCTTCCTTTTCCACTGTTACAAGATCTATTAATAAATTACCTTTTTTTTTTTTTTTTTTATAATGCCTAAGGTTTGGAAACCAAAGTTATTCGAAGGTGTGAGGTAACCAAATCTCATGTCTAAATGCATAGAGGAAATTGTGGAGATTTTACTCCCATGATTAAAGATCCCAAGTGATCCTTTAAGAGAATGACTAACGCTTGAGGCGATACTAATTTAAACGATAATTTTACCCCAAAAAAAAATTAAAAAAAAAATAAAAAAAGAATTAAACGATAAAAAAATGAGAAGATATAAATAAAAGACAAGTCTTCACTAGTTAAAGAAATTAGACAATCAACTCAAATGCAAAAATTTTAATTAACTAAAATTAAAAAAGAAAAAGAATTCTCTAAAATATTTTTTTTATAGGCACCACACCTCCTTTGTGTCACATGTAAGGATGATGTGGGTTTCTTTTTTTTTTTTTTTTTTTTTTTTTTTTTTTTTTTTGTAAACATGATGTGGCAATTTCATTGTTTGAATATAAGGAATGGTTAGACTAGATATAAAATTTCAAACTCAAATTCAATTATATACCTCCCCATATAATTTAGCAACGTCTCCTGTACTTCTTAATCCTCCATGAAACTCACCATCCCAATGTCCGTGGATTTCAAGACTTTGTTTTACAACTTGATCAATTCTGTTTATATTGAAACTTGACATAAACATGGGACTTTGGATTTACCTATCCAAAAAATTTAGAATTCATCTAAATTGTCACATTGCAAAGATTGGGCTGCCTAAAAATAACTATGGTGTGGGTTATCTGGAGAAACTCATCCCTGATAATACAATGCCACTTTAAATTTAAAAATAACAATAATAATAATCAAAATTTGACCAGAAAAGGGGTAGGAAAGATGAAATAAGCAGGTATTTCACCTAAAATAGTGAAATCCAAAATTTACTTAGAACCCCTTATAAAAACGAAATTTCATGAAACTTGGGAAATTCATAAATTCAGTTATATCTAAACATTGCTTAATGTGCAAGAACATCATCATTGAACTAGACATGGAACCATTCTGTTGGTGCGCAAGTACAATTAATCTACAAGTTTACCACATCAGATAAATACAAAACAATTTCAATAGAGGAATGCATGAGGTTAGAACTAAAGCATCATATCTCCCCACATTTCTACTACCAAAATCCATAGTCACACCAATGATACCTTTGTGCTATTGATTGAAAGAACAAAAATATAAAAATGTTAACTCATTGGAAAACCTTGAATAAAAAGGGAAAGGAAAAAGAAAAAGGTAACTCTTTACAGATCTGACCAATGTCTGCTAAAAAAGGTAAAACTCAAAAGAAAACACCTGACCGTATTTACTTCAACCTGACATACCCATACTATTCACAAACTCATTGGACAACTTAGAATCAGGACAGAGATCACACCTTTAACCTATGACACCAACTTCTTCAGAAGTAATTTCAGGTTCAGATAACTCAATTGTCTCATCTTTCTCAGGTTCAGGTAACTTAATTGTCTCATCCTTCTCTGTGGGGTTCTTATCACACTCCGGCTCAGTCCTTGCTTCAGAGTCAAGGGAGTTAAGAGATTTGTCTTGGTTTTCTTGGGTTTCTTTATTCTGGTTTCCATTCTCTTCTGTAGTTTTTGTTTTCAACTTAAGAGGCTTATCTGTAGACGTCATGGATTTCTGAGAAGAGAGCTTAGAGAGGGATTTTCTAAGAGGCTTCTTTGAAGCAACAGAATCTCCACTACCGTTTCCCTTTTCTCCTTTGGCCAATTTATTGTGGTCTAAGCATGGACGTGGGCTCCGCGGGCTCCCACAAGACCCACCAACTTCCAAGGAATTTTCTGCAACAGTACTGAAGCTCTTGTTTCTTCCAAGCTTTGGTGAAATTGCACGTGTGGTTGGAATCTAAATGATCAACAACAGAACCAAACATAAAAAAAAAAGAAGTCAACAGTTCCATTGGCGTACAAGAATTAACTCACACAGAAATCACATGAAGAAGCATAAGAGGTTTACTTATACTCGACAGGATTTAAGGAATACACCCCTTTTTGTAACAAATACAAGTTGTTGAGTTCAGTAATATTACTAAAGCAACCAGGAATAAATACAAGTTGTTGAGTTCAGTAGTACTGAATAAGAAGAATTCCTTGGGGGAATAGGAAGAGAAAATCAGGTTGATGAGAAAGGCTCAAGGCAAACTGCAATTTAATGAGGAAAATTTCCTAAAAAAGAATTTGATGTGTGGAACAAAAAAACTCTATTTACTATTTTAGAAATTGAACATCGAGGCTCAAAAAGAAAGAGATACGCTATTCTGATAACAAGTCCACTGAAATTAATTTATCACCTGATTTTAACACCAGAGCATATGCCGCATCGGGCATCACACATAAATGTTAAAACTATAAACAGTCTTTATGTAAGATTGGGATTATTATAAGATGAATAATATGGAAGGGGGAAAAATAGTAAGAATAAAACTATGACATGAATCACATGGCACCATGGGAAAGAAAATTCAAAGGACCCTGAGATTGTAG
The DNA here is from genome assembly GCA_028583415.1 of Protea cynaroides. Taxonomy (NCBI): domain Eukaryota; kingdom Viridiplantae; phylum Streptophyta; class Magnoliopsida; order Proteales; family Proteaceae; genus Protea; species Protea cynaroides. The sequence goes on along the minus strand of CM053269.1, from coordinate 46,242,137 downwards.
CAAATATATTTGATTTGTAAGATATAAACAAGTGTGGAAATAAGAAAAAAGGAACTACAGTTTACAGTTCAGGTATATCTTAGCTGAGAAAGCCTTCTTTTTGGAGAATTAAACCACAATAAAATGTTTCCTGCAAATGTTCTATTCCAATGGGAGAAAGTGTTGTCAATAATCTAAGACTTGCATGCCAGCAACCCACTCACACAAGCCAATGCCATGCAATTATTAGTAGGGTAAGCAGGTCTTAGAGAAACTGCTGGATTGATTTATGGCTAGAAGTCAAGTTCAAATCTAAAATTGTGGAAGAGATTTTGAATGCAATTGCACAACATGTATGATTCAGCTAATACAATTTCATAGCCAACCTTAGCATGGATCTCCCCATTTAGTTGGGATACGGGTTTCTTTAGTTCAGTTGAGTTGTATATGATTTTAATTGAATTCAAAACACTAAGAATGAAGTGCCACAGTTTAATCAATTTGTGTTCTCTATAGAACTAATGTTGGCACATATAGAAAAAATGTGTAGTGCTTCATAAATGGAATAATATCTCAAAACAAGCCATGAATTAATCTATGGTTGAAGAATATTTGGTTCAAAATTATAGTTCTTGGGGCAATGCAGGAGCATCAAGCCTGGGCCTTAATAGATATACACATTACATCTGCTGGGCTCTCACTTTTGTAGATTTTTATCATTGGTATTAATTCATCTTGTGGGCTTCTCAATTAGTTGTTGAGCTTGTCCTTGACTGAGGATATTTGGCTTTATGGGTTTTAATGTCATGTTTTAAGTCGTAATTGAGATAATAAAAGCAGTGAGAATTGGGTTTTGATTTTTGTTTATGGATAATGACTCTATTAGTTACCTAATCCAATTGGAAATAGCCACAAGTTCCTGTTGAATGTGGCCTAGATAGACTAAAGCTACCATTCAAAAAAAAATGATGAAGAGATGACCTCTTGACTGTGTCACATGGTTAATAATTGAAACCAAAGGATGCAAGAAAGCACATCGCCTCTTTCTTCTGTTTTTTTCTCCAATCTCTGCAATACTTTGTTAAAGATATTTTTACCCTGACTGCTATCACTGTGGATGAATTTTATTCCTATCTAATTTCCAAGGTACATCTGCTTTCAATTTCTGATTTTCTTCATTCAGTTAGTTTGATTCTTGGAATCTAGAATTATATGTATTCCTGAATTTACAATCAGAAATCTGATCTCTGATTCTATTCCTAATTCTTCATTCAATTAGAATATTGAAATCAGTGTTTCTACATTATTCTCACAGTTATAATAGATTAAAAATGAGAAAAATGAAACACCTTCTTCAGTTCAATCTTTGGAGGAGGCTCTTTGTAGAAACTTGGAATTGGTGTAGCCTTAAATGTCAAGCTCTTCCTAAGTTGCTTGATCTCTGCCTCTTGGCTCTCCTGCAAGTATCACAATTAAATCGAATGAATAGTCTCAAACAGAATATTTGATAGATACCGATTACGCCAAAATTTGATTGAAACATGTAGAAAATGTTGTTCTTTTTAAAACCTTTGTTTTGGCCTGCAAGTTAGTTTTTTCTTCTTCCTTTGCGTGAATCTTCTCTTCTAGCTTTGAAAAGAACTGATGAATAGAGACCAAAATTAGTTTCCATGTACCACAACAAAATTATAGCTATCAACCAAAAGGTAAATATATTACCACCAATAGGCATTAAATATTAGAAATGATCTCACCTCTTTCCTTTTCTCAGCACGCTCTTCCAACCTGAAGCTAAATCCAGAACCACTGATCCTCCGTTGAGAACGGGGAGTACTACTTTTTATAATAAAGAATACAATGAAACAAGTTAATTAAAAAAAGGACAAGGAAATAAAGGTGCTTTTGAAGGAAAGAAAGAAAACAATGAATGTGCAAGAAGAACCCATACGAGCTACTTGATCGTGCATCCTCATCATCTTTAACATGCAGAGCTTTCGTTGTCAGCTTTTTGTTTTGATCATGTGATCTGCAATCATAAACAAAACAACTCATTAAGCAGGCACCAAGAAACTTAAAAAAAAACAATTCATGGTTAACGGGGCAAAATTTATTATTATTATTATTTTTTACTTTGCAAAGCAGGGAGAACTGATATAAAATCATACCGACTTGTGAAGCATTTTAACAATATGGATAGAAAAAGAAAAATGTCTCCATATTCCAAATGTGATTACTGATGATTCCATGAGATACAGCTGAAGGACAATGTATATATTTCTCTTCCTCCTTTATTCAAACCTTGATGGGAGTTTCTAGTTCTATATCTGACTCAATATCAAAGATAGGACCTTTAACACATAGTTTTCTATTTAAGTACATCAGATATGTATGGAGGAATAATGCAAGTAATCCAAACAACCAATGAAGTTACCAAAGGAACTACGCTCTACACAGCTTATGAGGTATGAAGGCTTACTGAGAGTCTTTGGATGGTGAATCATTGAGAGATTTGTTCACCATACTGGACTTCGCAACCTGTTTTGAACAAAATTCAAATCCAAGGTAAGATCACCTACATGCGGGGGCTTTTGTTCTCTCTCCTTTTTTATTTTTTTTTTTTTTTTTTTTTTGGGGGGGGGGTAGGGGGGTGGTTGGTAAGGTAGGTTGGTATAGAAGGAAAACCTCTTACCATGGATTGTCGAATGCTAGGTACAGAAGCTAACGTACTCCGCCTCGATGAAGGCCCACTACCACTTGGGTTTGCATTCACCGAACTCAGACCAGTGGAAGCTCGCCTGTAAGGAAGATTCCGACGAGAAGTTGTAATGCCCTGCCCACTGGTAACCCGTACCTCAGTTTCCGTCCCATTTGCTTGGGTATGTTTTGCATTGGTTTTTACAGGCTTGCCATCGATGCTCTTCTTCAAACCGTTTGCAAGAATACCCCTCGCTGGGAATGACATACTTTGAGAAAGGCTTGGCCTCTGGCTCCGAGGAACTGTTATTGGAACCTTACGGTTCGCATGATCCTTTGGCATTTTATTGTTTTTCAAACCATCATTGGGACCAGATCCTGGTTTCTACACATAAAATAAAGCCATTTTTTCTTTTATCAAATTTGATACTCAATTATCCACAGCCAACGAAAACAATGAGAATTGGGACAGTTAAGATGCTGTACCTTGGAAGGATTCGACCCTTTACTTCCAGCCACAGCCATGGCAGCTTGAGCCTCAGCAGCAGAAGAATCAACGCCATCAACTTCTGATACATTTTCAGAGACGCCATTCATTTGCGAAACATCCGCACGGTTGTCTGCATTCTCATTCTCTTTGTTTACATTCAAAGCGCAACTTTGTTCAACGGGAGTTATCTCCACGACACCATTTGCATGCTCCAAGACAACCCCATTTTCAGACTCCATTGCGGAGGTTAACTTGTAAAGACAGAGTTCTGCATAAATCCAGTTCGAAGATAATCTCCTTCACAGTCTTAACAAAGGTTTCCATAACTATAAAATTAAAGTAATAACACTTCGACAGCGATTAAAGAGGAAACACACAACATGAACCCCCATTTCACTTTCTGTCTGCTTCTCTAGAGAGTAAGAACAAGCAAAACGATCTACAGTGTGAAGCAACTGAAACAGTCGCAAAAAAAAGTAAGCCTAAACTCAAACGAAAAGATGGAAAAATATCGATCAAAACTTAAAGATCTATCCCGATTCAGCTTCAAATACACAAGTTAGCATGAAAAACACTAAACAACACAACTAATACTTCTGGATTTCAACAACGAAACAATCAAAACTCTTGAAACTACAAAATTGTCACGGATCGAGCACAACAAACAGTAACCAGATCTTACCTTTGAAGTCCAAACAGAAATCTCGAGGTCTAGAATTGAAGTACAAAATGCTTCAGATAAACAACAAAACGATTGAAAAATCCGGCGATTTCCATGTCTGCCGAAGTGAATAACTTCGTACAACCGAATCAAACCTCTTTAAGTATCCACAATTCCGAAATCGGATTGAAATCAAGGGAAACAAGAGCCGTTTGCCTCTGAAGGATTCTCTGACACTGTGGAAGTCGACCTGGTTCGGTCTTCACGACAGAAGAACGCCCGTTCCGTAGAGAGTATTAAAATAAGAGCGAGAGATTTTCAAACAAAGTTATATAAATATGAAATTATGAAACTACCAAAATACGATTCTTTCTTAAGCCAATCATTAGGTTTCATTCAGTATTTTTCTAATGATAGTAAGGTCATTTTCGTAAATTGATTGATCAACCATAAAATCTTGTGACGACCATCGTAGACCGGCAGCAGTATTGGAAATACGCCGTCCGAAGAAGAATTTGTGACTCGGTGAGGACCACCGTATGAAGCGCAAGTGAATCCGTCGTTCTCGCTGACGTGGCACGACCAAGCAACGTGATTGGTTTCATGATAAGCCACCAGGACATGTCCACCGAAACTGCCATGAGCTGTCAGAACGTGCGCACGATAATTGACATTCGGTGAGATCCTACGGTCGACGAAAACGTTGAAAGGCTGTAGAAAATCTTAGCCGTCAATTTTGGCCTCAGCTGGTCGCAGGTTGTACTCTCAAGGCTGGCGTCGTTCTCAACATAATTCCAATCATCCAGCCAAGAAGTCCCGGTTAACACTAACATACGCACATGTGGGAATGATACCTTTGTCTCCGTTGTAAGGTTGGAGTGGGACCCACATAGTTACACGTCAGATATTATAATACAACGTGTAACAAGATGACAGGGGAATGGTACGCTCCCCGTGATTATCGGTGCAGCGACAAGACGATCGCATCTTTTGAACAACCCTAGGGGCTAGAGGAGATAGTGATGGGTTCATATCATGTGGATAAAACTGGTCCCACGTGGATGTGGAACCCACTTGATTTGTATGATCTCCTTCGGTGTTATTTGTTGAACGGAACGGCAAACGGATGTCTTTAAATGCTTTATGACTGTTCTTGATTTGATTTTTTTTCCCGCCTGAAAGTTACCGTGCTAAAACAGTTACGGCGGTTGGGGTTTTCTAGGCAAAATTTTTTAAAATTTTTTATGACGAGATTACCCTTGTTTCTTTCTCTTTATATCGAAGCTGCCCTTGAACAAACCTCTTTACTTGTTTGCAAACCAGGGTAACGATGTAAATGGATAGTACAAAGTTTAGATCCGATAACTGTGGTTGGATTCAGATGTAAATTCGGGTATTAATCAAACGGATAGGATTATATCTACCTCATTTAGCTTAGTATTAAGACATATACAACCTTAAGCTTTAGAGTGTTAAGACATATAGCCTTAATGTTATATAATCATTTAGGATTTCATTTATTATTTTCGTAGGGTAAGCAACATTTGTTTTAAACTAATTTTCTCTCATTTTCTTTATAATTTGTATTCTAATTCTATTTCGGGATTTGAATCAAAATTTTTGAATTTTGAATTTCATTTTTATACATAAGTCAGATTTGGATACAGTTTTTAGTAAATGGTTACATCCTTAAATCAAGTTGGGGTGAGAAAAGTTTTGAATATAAGACGTCAGTGGGTAGGGGGGGTTCCCCCCCCGGGGGCGGGGGGGGGGCGGGGGCCCCCCCCCCCCCGCCGGCGGGCCGGGGGGGGGGGGGGGCCGGGGCCGCCCCGGGGGGCCCCCCCCCCCCCCCCCGCGCGGGGGGGTGGGTAGGAGATAGATTTAAAAATACACATTTCTAACGCTACGTATACTTCCTTTTCACCTTCCCACTCTCTCATCCCAAAAGAAAAAAAAAAAAAAAATTATGCTGAAATATTTTTTTCCTTGGTGATGAATAGGGAGAGGAGAGAAGATAGGGAAAGGGGATACAAGTGGGGAAATAAATAAACAAATAAAATAAATAAATATAAAAATAGAGACAAATAGATGAAACAAATAAATCATAAATGTCATCTCATATATGTAACAAAAGAGTTCGATTGACTCCAATAAACCATGAGATTTTTTTGGTACCCGATGATGGGATATGATTAGAAGAGTGAGATGGGAATCGCACCTCTTTTTTTTTTTGGATAGAAATTTTATTTATAAATAGTTTGTTTAAAAGATGCGATTCTCCATATTCTCTCATGGATTCAAACTTTCAAGTGAAATAAGGAAGAATGATGGGTGTTGAGGGCGGGTCAAGATCATATGTAGTACTTTGGTATGGTAGATTTGATCTTGGCCATTGGTAGTGCATCAGGACTCGTGACCAATGCACTTTCAATGGTCTAGATGTATTCTACTATAACAGAGTGCTATAGACGATCTTTTTTTCCGTAAAACTATTCTATGGAGTATGAACTAAAAGATTAAATGTTCTAGAGCCTTATTTTTTTTTTTTTTTTCAGTGAACTAATAAATACAAGTAAATTCACATCACAAAATCCAAATAAAATAAAAGGCCAAGTAGTGAAGCGTCTGGTGACATTAATTTTTGCATTTTTGTTTATACTTTTATCAAGTTTTTTATTTTATTTTATTTTTTATTTTAAAGAGATAGGCTTTAAGGAGATTGGAACTCTTGACCTCTTTGAGGTGTTAGGTCTTTCTTTACTGATGAACTATCCTCTTGATGTTTAGATCTTTTCTACTTGTCATGGAACCTATATAAGGTCTGGATAATGTTAGTTATGTGAAGGCATAGGAAATAATGCCCAAACTATCGGCTTGGGAAACTTTTTACCTTCCCCCCTCCCCCTCTTCTCCCAAAAAAAGAATAAATATAGTACAAACGACAATAAAAATGTTGAAGACTAACACTCTAAGCATATATTAATACTAAACTTTCTTACACATAGAATTGATATACATCATAATAATGTAAATAAAATGTAAATCCTTTACGGGTTGAAGAATCAAATTTAAGATATAATTAAGTCGTACCAAATGTCACTATTCTTAAGATTGTCTTCACCCCCTATGGTGCAAAGGGTCCTGTGAATCAACCTCCAAGATTAAAACAATCACTTGAAGTCCTCCCAGCTATGTGCAATCAGAAGCTGAACTTCATTAGAAAGTTCGACATTTGAGATCAACAATTTTTAAAACAAAAGGAAGGATGCTCAATACTGATCAGTTAGAGAGAGAGAGAGAGAGAGAGAGAGAGAGAGAGAGAGAAATCTGAGAGAGTTTGAACTCAGGCAGTATCATCTATTTATAGAGGACTGGTGAGGCTCAGATTGCCCCCTTTAATACATAGAGATACCTCCCTACGTATAGATATCTTTTGGATATAGAAGAGGTATCATACCTCCCCTATATGTATAAGTGTGCTTCTACATACCAAAAGGTATAAATCACTAGCTTTTAGAAGGGTACATACGTATAGCATTCGCATTCGGAACTTGGCTCAGCGCGCTTGAGTTAAAGGCACCTTGGACACCTCCCTCAAGAGGGAGCCTTTCTTTTAAAGGCTCAAGATGTATTATGACACCCTTCACATATATATCTCAACTCAACTTTGTTCCAAAGCGATGTGGAACTAAAACTCTCATTATCTAAACCAATTCAAAATAAAATCAAATTTGAAATTCCCTCCAAAACAAAAATGAGTACTTTGACTTTTTTAATTTAATTTATTAAAACTTTAAATTGTTTTCAACCTACAAAAAAAAAAAAAAAAAAAAAAAAAAAAGAAGAGACGAAGAAGAGAAGAAAATATGAAGAGCAAGAACTGTTGTGTTTCTTTCCCTCTATTTTTCTAGAATGTTAAGCTCTGACTCCCAAAGATTCGGGAGGAGGGGTAGCGATCCCAGTGGATGGTCGACACCCATCCAACCCCTCCATCTGAGCCGACAAGTTGAGCCGACAGATGGGTGTCGCTGGGATGGAGGGATCGGATTCACCCAACCCCCAGGTGTCGACCATCACTGGGGATCGCCGCCCCTCCTCCCGAGTCTCTGGGAGGAGAGGATGTGAATCCAGGTATTTTGGGGTTTTTTCCCCTCCCGAGTCTTTGGTAACGTTGTTCTGGAATCGATTCCAGAGCTGATTGAGAGTTAGAGCCTGTTTGGTAAAACCTAATCTGGAATCGATTTCGGAGCTCACTGAGAGCAGGAGACTGTTTGGTAAACACTAATCGGAATAAAATTTTTGCCGCTTAAATAATACAATGACTGTCATTAAGCCATTATTATGTATGTATTTTTGCTAAAATTCATATGGTAGTCATACCTTTTGGCCCTCAACTAATAGGGAAGACGTTACGAGTTTGATGAATTTGAAAGTTTTTCACCATTAGATTTCATCTCCATTGTGGATGTCAGATATAAAGATAGAGTTATATATTCAAAGTGGTATTGAGAAATGAAAGTCGTTTAGATAGGCTCTGTATCATAAGTGGTATTGCTGCATTTATCACATTCTGGTACTGCATTTTTTGAAAAGAACATCCTCAGGACTTCTTTTTAGAGTGGTGATAAAACCTCAGGTTGTAGAAATCGAGTCAAGAATGATTTCAAAAATTCCTGCAACACACTGTGATTGAATCAAATAAATAAAAATTCAGATTTCAGAAGAAGGTAGAAAATAAACCCCTCATCCATCGATCATCTACAAAACAAAGATTGCATACCTTTGAACTGTGAAGTTAAAACCTGCTTTCAGCAGGTATATGGAGATGTTAAAATTTCTCCCTAAACCTCCTTTATATAATACGATTCCACATACATCATCTTCCTTGCATCCCAAGCTATCTCGGTTCCCTTAAATTCTCCCTAAATCCCATATCTTCAAACCCTAGAATCTATAACATAGATCTGTCTAGATTTTTTTTTCCTTTGTAAAGAACAAGGTGTCAACGTTTATACATAGCAAAGGGTCTGGATCAGTAAATTAGTACCCTTGTAGATCTATTCGTATCACGCAAATAAAGGGGGATTTCAGATAAAAAAATTAATACCGCAAGCAAGGCGAGGGAGGAGAGAGAGAGAGAGAACGAAAGAGGAAGTAGATGAAGAGAGGAAGATGGAAGGAGGAAGAGAGACAGAAAGATAGATCTGTCTAGATGGAGGGAGAACGATATAGAGGAAGTAGATGGAGGGAGGAAGAGAGAGAAATAGAGAGGGAGGAAGTCGAGATGGAGAGAGGAAGAGAGATCGAGAGAGAGAGAGAGGAGCTAGAGGGACTAACCTGTTGAGCGCAGAGGAGAAGAAGAACCCTTCCTTCGTTCCAACAATGCCAAAACACGGGAAGCCAATGACTTAAATGGGAGTCGGATTCACTCGACTCCCGTGGTTTGATTTCCGATTTTGGCTCCGGATTTGTAAAAGCAAGTTTTTTTTACTCTGAGATTTTGGCTCTGGGAGCCATTTTTTTGAACCGGTTGACTCCATGGGAGCTGGAATCAACATGGTGTTAACAAACATTTTTTGGCTCCCAAAAAGCTCCTAAATGGCTCCCAGGGAGTCCGAATAAAAAATAGATCCGGAGCAGAGTGTTACCAAACAGGCACTAAAGAAACAGTTCCAATGTGAAATTCCCTTATACCAAAATTTTCACAAGTATAACTTAAGTGAGCAAATTGTCTTCATGCCAGCAATGCTGCCAATCCTAATGAGCTTTTCCATCCAACCAAACCCCACCCTTGTGCCAGTTAGTACACTCTTCCACACATCCCCCACTCCCAGTCCAAAAGATGGAAAAAAAACAACAATAACAACTACTTGGCTCTGTCACTACTTTTTACTCCCCTTAAATCCCTCTCTCATTACGTACTAAGCATTGTCTTGGTGGGTCATTCATCAATAGGATCATGTCAATATAAAAGTAGAAGAAGAAATACTCAAAGGGCTTTATAGGAAAGATCCAAATTCTATTTGAGACATTGCATGTAATTTCTACTTTTTCAAGAGGATGACACAAAAAAAATTCTATAATTTTGCATATTATAAAATAAAAAGAGATTGTGCATTCTACAAAAAATGAGAATTCATTTCGACAGAACTATGAATAAGATTGACAAGTGGGCTCTAGAAGAAACAGTGCTTTCTCTCTCTATTCGCAACAGCTGATCTTTACAACTTCAAGTTGATATCAAATCTACAATATAACTGCAGGGGGGGAACGAAAAAACCCTCACCACTATCTATGTCAACCAAGCTTCAGACTGGCCAATTCCAATGCTGAAAGTATTCACTATGGTTGTTAAGCCAATAGCAGCGATATCAGTGCCGGGCACCTAAGTTGGTATGGAAGAACTGCTATGCCGTGGGAAATCTTGTTTTATACAAATTCTCGTTCAAGGTTTTCGAACAGAACTTCTAAAGGCAAGAGTTGTAAGCACCGCAAAGTATGAAGCGATCTCATACCATACGAAACAAAACTTTCCAGCGGTTAGTCTCGCTAACTCTTTAGTGCAAGCTTATTTTATTGAAGCCAGCATTTCCTATTGTATTTCCACCTTGCATCATCGCCACAAACTCATTGTAATCTATACGCCCATCCTGGAAGATTAACGATGAAAACTCAGAAAATGTTTATGAATCTAGTTAGAAAACATCCAGCATTTAATCAACAAAAGTTATTTTACTACGGAGATAAACATGAACCAACTTTCTAGGAAAATGAATAACTTCAGAGAGAGAGAGATTCACTCAGATTGGGAGAAAGGAAAAGAGAATTCCTCCCCATTCTCTCTATATGGGGCAGAATGCCAAGGGGATCATCGGCAAACTGATTTAATAATCATATACTAATGACCCAACGAAATGAAAGCCCTAATGGCGAGGGTCAGGCTTAGGCTTTGCCTGGTCAACCCCAAACTCAACCCAAACCTAGCCTCTTGATACACTAACCAATTGGAGGATGAAGTTTGTGTCCCCCATTCTACAAAGTGATGACAAGTGCATATCAGAAAGTGGCTAAGTTGGTTAACCAGCTTGGTCAAAGCATTGATATGGACCAAAAGTTGAGCTGCAAAGTTGTACCCTGTTTCTTGTCGGAACATTTGTAGTTCTAGGCAAATGACTGATGAAAATATCATCTTCCAGATGCTAGCACAACTCTAAACTTAAAGCAGCCAACCTCATAATCGGCTGGGCATTTTACCCATCATACTCCCACTTCTTTTTTACTGGACAAATTGAATCAATTTTCAACCAAAAGATTAGTTCAATCCATCAATAGGGTCGCAATGCCATGTGCTACATCTGCTGAAAACAGGAAGAATTGCTTCTTTGTGTCACCATATCCTGGCTTGTAACTAAAATTGTGGGTGAATAAAAGAAAATTACTTACATTGTCCTGATCTGCTTCTTGGATCATGTCTTCAAGGCGAGCATCCTCTATGCCAAACTCCTCACAAGCTAGTTGAAGCTCATCTTGGGTGATATAACCACTACCATCTTTGTCGAAGTAAGAGAAAGCAGCAAATAGATGATCTTCCCTCTCAATTTTGTTTAAATGTAAAGTTGCAGCTATGAACTCCCCATAATCAATGGTTCCACTATTGTCCACATCTGCCTGCAATGTCAGAAACAAGCAAATAATCAAGAGGGAATAAAAAAGGATACTGTCTTTGGGGATTTCAGCAGTATGGATTCTTGAAAGTTTGTAACATTTCATTTTTTTTCCCTGGTCGGTTTCTTAGGAAGATCATGGAAAAATCAGAAAATGGATCTTTTGAAAATTAGAAAAGGCTCAACCTAAAAAATTTCAGAATAAGGCACAGTTGGTCATTCCTTAAAATTTTTGTTATGAATTAATACCCCACAGGTATGTTTCAGTTAGGGGCGGCAATTTTCAGTGTGACCCATCTTACTCGCCCAATTAATAAATGGGCTACTGTTGGGTTCAGCCCACCAGCCCCATTATTAAATGGACTGGGTTTGAGCATATGTTCCAGATCCAAAGGGCCATTGCACCTTATCTCAACTGCCCAAATCCATCTGAAGCCACCTGTTTAAAAGAGATTATACAGGGTTTGCACCCCATCTCAGCTCTTCCTCATCCTCTTCCAGCTTCCTTTCCTTTCCTTCTTATGGTTTCTAAATTAGATTCTTATATCAGTGGGGAAATATTAGGTAAAGACTCCTCTTTTTTTGGTTGTCGTTTGTTTTTGAGTGGTTCAGCTCAAATCCACCTGATTATAGACGAGTTAGGTCTAGGCCTTACCCAAGCCTGTTATCCTCTTATCTCAACCTGCCCATACCCGCCTAGTTACTGAATCACTTTGATGCAGCCCAAGTCTACTCCAGAAGGGGCCGAAAGAAGAACCTTCCAAAATTGGGCCAGACCCAATTGGCTGACCAACTCACACTGTTCCCGTGAACAGTGTTCACGGTACTGTTCACGTGAACAGTACCAACAGCAGAAATTTTTCTTCTTTTGTTATTTCTTTCCTAAATTATTCTTAGATTTTGTTTCCTAAAGTTAAGTTATGGATTGATATTTTGTAAGTTGTTTTTTTGGAAACTTTCCTAAATCTATAAAGGTAAGTTTCCCTTTTAATTTATCTTAGGATATTTTTTAGATTGGAAACTTTCCTAAATCTATAAAGGCAAGTTTCCCTTTTAATTTATCTTAGGATATTTTTTTTAAGATAACTAAATCCTTCCTTATTTTGTAATCTTTCTTAAGTCTATAAATAAGATAAAGAAGAAGAGAGCCAGCAGAGTTTCCCAAAAAAAAAAGAACAGCTCCGATTCTATTTTTCTGGTTGAGTCTCCAAGGTTGTGAGACTCAACCGAAACCCTCTCTCTTCTATTTTCTCAATTCCTTCTTATTTCCTTTGATCTATTCTTGTGTTACTGAATCATAGCTCTATAGTTAAAAGTTTATTAGTTCGAAGATTAGAGAACTTCAATCTGTGCAACCAGATCAGTTACCTACCACTGGCGGTACAGGTTTCAGCAACTTGTGAGGCTTGCGGCTCCTACAGTTTATCTTTGATTGAATCTAGACTTTGGCAAGTGTTCATAATCATTCCAAAGAGTATTTCCCATCAAGTTTTAAGTGATTTCAAGGGTTAGATTTCAAGATAAGTGGTTTTCTTCATTACTTTTCTCTGCAGATTTTGTATTGGACTGAATTAAGATCCTGTAGCAAAGAGGGCTTGTTAATTTGACTTGCTTTGAACCCTCTTTGCCATCAATCTTTTTGAGTATTTATGTAAATGGCTGTTTGTCTCATTGTGTTTTCCATTATTGCAATAGGCCAGTCGCAAAATAATTCAGGACGGTCCAGATATGCACTTCCTGCCTGAATTTGTAATAGGCTGCATCTGAGCCTGATCAAGGTTTCGAGTGTGCTATTTTAAGCCTGGCATCGCCCATTTAAATTACCACTCCCTAGAAGTAACAACTACACTTGACACATTAAATGCAATTCCGTTAGGAAATCTTGTATCACTAATTCAGAAGCCAGCCAATGCTCCTCAACACAGACTTACCAACTTAGCATGCAGGCAAATTCAAGCATTTGATCTATGCTCCAAGAAACAAGTATGGACTCTAGAAAGAAATTCTATATAACTGATGCATCAGGAGTATGGAATCTGTATCTGTAAGGTTGAATGATTGTAAATTTGCAAGCATCAGGCTTTCTTCTTCTTCTTCTTCTTCTTCTTATTATTATTTTTTGGGGGGTGGGTGGGTGCTTTTTTTGTGTGTGTGTGTGTTGGGAGGGGGGGGAATAATGTGTGCCATATTTTATTGGACAATGCAAAATGATTCAATAGATCATGTGGTTATATCATGTAATCAGGTTAGTTCCTAAAGTGGAAGAACTTTTATGTGGGCTATTGATTTTTTTTTTTTTTTTAATGTACCATTATTGTTTGATCAGGAAGAAGGGAAATTGGGCCCATACAGCACAAATTTTAACTGGATGTGCAAGGTAAGGTAGCATCAGTCAAGTTTTAGACTAATCTCTACCTTTAAGACGGACCATCCAACCATGTGAGAACACATTCTTTCTGTGCTAATACTTATGACTTAACCAAAGTATGGCCTCAGAAAAAGTGAGACCGGGAAAAGGATTTGCTTAGTTGAGTGGAATCAACTTACTGCTTGCATTAGATCATATATTTCGCTCTCCTTCAGATTCGCACCAGTCCTTTTTAATCCAACCTTTAGTTCTTCAAAAGTGATTTGGCCACTATTATCTGTGTCTATCATCTTGAACATTTGTTTTAGGCCAGCAATCTCGTCTTCCGAGAGACTGTCTGCAATGACCTGTAAAAAGTAAAACATGTCATCTATTTACTCTAGTAATCCAGTATCATTTGCAGCCAAAGTTCTTCATTAGAAATATGCTTTCGTATGACATCACTCCAACCTGGTATCCACTCAAGCAGATGGATAATATATCACAAACTCTCAATTCTCAACAACTTACTCTCACTGCCATTTTCTTCAGCTTGTTCATGGCTGAAAAGTGCTTTAATTGACTGAGAACTGCAGAATCAAGAGGCTTATCAGGGGCCACACCATCAACATGGACCCAAGGGTGAGCTGAAAGGAAAAATATCATTTATTAATAATGAAAAAGACTACACAATGTTTTCCAGCTAAAAACAGGAAGCCAATGTCTATGACAAGGCTAGTCAATTGGGTTTTTTTACATTATGAGTTAAAACGGAATGAATTCTGCCAGAGCCATCCCACAATATGTACAAAAAACAGTTTCTCTTCTGTAGAATAATGACAATGAAAAAAGGTCCAATTGTTGGTGCATCCATGGAAATGGAGTGCAGGGTTTGGACCATACTGGACTGGTTCATGTTTCTTGATTATTATCAAGGTCATGAAATTACCCTGAAAGGAAAAGGAGAAATAAAAAGGGGCGGAGGGGACAAAAAGATTATGGCATTCTAAATTGCTTCTCAAATGAAATATAGCATCAAGAGAAATTTTAAACCACTAATTATAGTTTAAATATGCAAATTATTTTTGTAACGGAAAGCAAAAAGAACATAACAGAACCGAGAGAGAGAGAGAGAGAGAGAGAGAGAGAGAGGTGTCAATTCTGTCGAATGGCAAAATTGAACTTGTGTATCCTCTCCTCCTAGCAGCCACTATTTACAGATAACAAAAAGGCTAAAGGGATAGGTAGGACACCTCAAGTCAAGGAGTCCTAGTTACACAAGAGGATAGGAAATCCACATATCAACATGACAAGGAATCCTAATCTTAGTTAAACAATAAACATATCTCCTAGTTATATATAATGAAGTAAAGATAAGAAGAAGATAAGGATGACTGAGTCAACCAATCGAATCCTAACCACCAAAAGGGAGCCAGCTTGACAGCTGGACAGCACTAATCCCGAGATGGGATTAATGCAAGTATTAAGCTCGATATTAGGGAATGGACCATGGTGAAAGAGTCCATTCCCCTTATAGATATATTGTTAACCTAAAACTAGAGCATATAAGTCACCCATACCAAGCTTGGAGCAGTGGCAGGAGCAGGTGCATGAGCATCATTAGTAGAAGCAGAGTTGGTTAGAGAATCAACCCATTTAGGTCGGCCATACTTGTCCCAACATGTATCAATATTATGATTATTCTTCTCACAGTGGGTACAATTCTTGTTTGCTTCGTCAGAGATAGAACATCTAGCACCACAACCAGAAGGGCCACGTCCACATCTTCGGCTGGAGCCACGACCTCTACCAAAGGAGGAGCCTAGGCCACGGCCGTGTATAAAACAAAATTATCTTTAGCAGTAGTGGAGACTGTAGAGTCACTTTGGGCACGAACTATTGAAGATGAAAAAATATCTCATTAAGAGTAGGAAATTTCTCTCCAGCTAGCAGCTAACTTTTCACCAATTAATATTCAAAAGGAAGACCAGCCAAAAACATAACCACATAAAATTTTGTTTGTTGGGCCTTAAGTTATTCAAGATCAGTAGTGAGAAGCAAGCTTCGAAATTTTGGTTTCAGACCTGGTTTCGGCCAAGGCCGAAACCGAAATTTCGGCCGAACTGGCCGAAACCTGATTTTTTATTTTTTATTATTATTGTAATTTTGGTGAAAAAAAAAGCCCAATTTTTTTCCTGCGATATTTTTTTAACCTTCTTTACATATCCATAAATTATTTTCACTAAAAAACATCCTAAATAATTTTTTTATGATATAAACCATATTATACTAACGTACGCTGCAATGAAAGTATGTAGAATAGTACTAGACCATATTATACCATGTACACTGCTATGAAAGTATGTAGAATACTACTATGGTAGTAATTTAGAAAATAAATCATGGGACATTACTATTACATCATTCAATAACATTATTTAAAGTTTAAATATGAAATTACATAATATATGGAATGGAACTAGAAGTTACCCAAGTCAAATCCATGATGAGTTTCGTAGCGCATCTAATCCCTGAATCAAGTACCATTACTGCTGCTGTTGATAATGGGACTTTGAGTTCACAACATAGTCTAGCCAAGTTGTCTAACATACATAAATATGAACTCAATCCATCATGTATTAAGTTGTCTAACATACATAAATATAAAACTTGCTTATAGTGTGTAGATTGAGTGGAGAGTGGAAGATTTGAGTGAAGAATGCAAGTTTTTTGAAGAAAAAAATGAGATGTTTCAAAAAACCTAATGAAGCAGGCGAAACAGAGAGATTTTGACTGAAGTCAGGGATATTTATACCGAAATTTGAACCGAAACAGTAATTTCGACCAAATTTACCGAAACCAAAATTTCAGACCACTGATTTTTCAAAACATTTCAGCCGAAATCCAAAATTTTGACCGAAATTTAGAACTGTGGTGAAAAGTTGAACAGCCTGTAGATCTTCAATGATACCTTTGAAACCACAATAGTACTCATTAAGGGATTTATCACCCAATGAGAAGTTGAACATCTTCTCATAAAGGTCATAAATCCTGAAAATATTCTTTTCTAGAGCATAACTAACCTTGAAGTCTATCCATATAGCCTTAACAGTCTTATGAAACATTACAATAGAGACAATAGAGGAGTCAATAATACCCCACAACCAGAATTTGGAGAGTATAGTTTTCACACATCCATTCATCATAGGCTTTAATAGCCGTGGCATCCTTGGAATCATTAGATGGAGGAACATCCGTCAGTTCATGGAGTTAACCTTTAGAGTGAACATAGGCTCAGACAGCTTGAGCCCATAGGATGTAGTTGGAAACTCTTTTTAATTTAATAGAGGTAATTTGGACACGATGATGGTTAGTGCCTGAAGAGGACTTAGACTCAGCCATATACAGCTTGAGCCCATAGGATGTAGTTGGAAACTCTTTTTAATAATAGCAGTAGTAGTAGGTGGAGAAAATATCACCAGTTATGGTCCTTGCAGCAGCAGTAGGCAGTGGATAATACCAGAACAGCAGCAGTATTAGTAAGGTAAATTCAAGGAAATCAGTTCATATCAGGTCTAACTAGATCAGAAGAAGCAACAAGTAGAGCATCAGATGATTCAGATCTGAGGCGGATGGAAGTACTAGAGTCAGATGTGGAGTTTGATCCCTGCCTTGTTGAGGGAGATTTAGAATCTTCGATTGCCGGAGTTCAGCAAGAGGTCTTTTCGTCTTGATGCGGTCTCATTCTCCATAAAGTGGCAACCGATTGAAGCATTTGAGCTTTAGGAGAAGGTCTTGGTTTCCTATGTGAGAAGAAGCTTCTGTGTTCAAAGGCCTCCTGGTTGTTTCGAAGACGAGTAATTTTGTGGTTTCTTTTCTATTCGGGGAGCTCTTGTTTTATGTAATAGGGTTTTTGGGAGTCTGTTTTGAGGGATTCTAGCTGTGGTAGTTCTCTCTTTGCGGGTTGGGCCAGTCTATGGCTCTTCCCCTTTTGGGTTTTGTTTGGGTTGTTTCTTCTGGTTTCCTCTTCTGAGGTTCCAGTTTGTTTGAGTTCCTTTTTTTCTTAAATTAATAAAATATCTACTTATCTACAAAAAAAAAAAAAAAAAAGTACAGCAGCAGCATATAATTGTAGGGGATCAGATCCAGTAGCAGTAGGAGCAGGTCAGATCAGATGAGAACAAATCTGATCAGATCAGTATCTATAACAGTAGACCAGATCGATACTTGTGGCAGATCTGATTGATACCTGGAGCAGATCAAAGAGATACTTGCAGCAGCTCTTCTAGAAGATCAGATTAATATAAGCAGCAGATCTGCAGATCGACAGATCCAGATAGTAGTTGCAGCAGTAATATAATGTATCGCAGTAGGGCTGCTAGAACATGATAATAGTAGCAGATAGCAGCAGTAGAAACAGAACAGATCAGATCTAGTTCAGCAGACACAGTAGCAGGTAGCATAGCAGACCAGTAGCAGATCATAACAGTAGTACTTAGCACATAGGGGGTAGCAGAAGAAAGAGAAAGAACTAAGGGACTACTAAAACAGCAGTAAAGAGTTTAACAATAATCTGTTAAATGCTCTGATACCATGTTACTATAAGCTAAAAGAAAATAACAGAACACACAGAGAGAGAGAGAGAGAGAATGGCAGAATTGAATTTGTGTAACCTCTCCTCCTAGCAGCCAATATTTATATATAGATAACAAAAAGGGTAAAGGGATAGGTCTAGGACTCCTCAAGTCAAGGAGTCCTAGTTACACAAGAGAATAGGAATTTCAAATGTCAACATGAGAAGGAATCCTAATCCTAGTTAAACAATAAATCTAATCTCCTAGTTACATATTATGAAGTAGAGATAAGAAGAAGATAAGGAGGACTGAGTCAACCAACCAATCCTATCACCAAAAGGGAGCCCGCTGCCAGCACTAATTCCGAGATGGGATTAGCGCAAGTTGCAAGCTCGATATTGGGGAATAGACCATATGGACCATGGTGCAAGGGTCCATTCCCCTTATAGATAGATATATCGTTAACAATTTTCAAGAAGGAAAAAAAAAAGAATTACTTTTTGGATCTGGTAATTTATTGATGGTTTCTTACATCACTTGGAATACAGGAAACCAGCAGCATATAGCTATGTACCCAACCACCCTCATTTGTACAGTAAATGGTGCAAGACATCCTCATTATGTATAAAACGGGTGAAGGCAAAGAATATGGATCACCCATGCCAATTGCAGCTCAGGTATTCCTCATGTATATAAAGTCAACAAGCAAAGCAAAAGCAACTCACAAATAACTTGATGAACAGTTAGCCGCCTTCTGGGGTCTCTAACAAGCATTCTACCAATTAAATCTTTTGCACTTTCTGAGATCTTAGGCCAGGGGTCTGATGAAAAGTCAAGATGGCCATGCAGGATCTGTTCAAATATCCCTTGCTCGCTTTCTACATGATCACAACAGAAAGATATAGAAGACCAGTAAGTTTTTGTTGCATTCATATGAATACGAAAACATACAACATATTCAACTCAATACTGAAAAATCTCACCAGCCCAAAATGGAGGGAGCCCACTTAACAGAATGTAAATGATCACCCCAGCACTCCAAACATCAGCTTCTGGCCCATAACACTTTTGCAGAACTTCTGGGGCAACATAGTAAGGGCTGCCAACCACATCATAAAAAATTTCCCCTGAAAGTAAAGACAAGTCATTTCCCAGTTAAAAGTGAAAATTTAAAACATCTGCAATAATAAATGTCCCTGTGGTATCAAACAAGAACAAGGAAAAGCAGTGAAAGCACCTGTACCACACACACCTCAAACAAGAGAACTAGAACATGCCATTAAAAAATTAAGCACATTATATCATACATGTCCATAAGTTCTAAAATACACTTATGTGAGATATCTTAACATTTTATTTAACCTGATTGTCTGTAGATGAATACACCAAGCAAGTTGACTTACCATACATACAACTGCATGTACATTTTGTCTCTATACATATTCTCTGTTTTTCAGTTGCACAGAGTTTGTGAAGAACTGCCCATCCTAATACCAATACTTGAGGTGGATTTGGTCATTTAAATAACAAGTTGATAAATTCTTAGTTTTGGATATCAGAGTGGACATTGTTGATGGGACATGCATACATTTGTAGAGAAAACAAACAACTATGTACTACTATGCACAGAAAGTATCGGCAAAACAGCCATAGTTTGATATGCTTTTCAGCTGCTTTTGCAGCAAAGAAATCAACTATGAAAGGAGCTTCACTAAGATAACTGAGATGATACTTGGAAGATAGCTTTCAAAAATCTAGATCATTCTTGCTGGATTTAGGGGCTGCAGCAAGAATTTCTTTCAATGAATAATCAGGACCCTGATATTTGAGCTCAAATATCTTAACAAACCCATATCATTTCTAAATGTGGAAGACTTGAGACAAAACACACTACTTCAAAAGATCTCTAGTACTTTGCTCATTGCTTATTGATGGAGCTTGTGGTAATTTTCATCTGGCTAGGTCCACATCTCAGTCTGTTCACTGAAGTTAGAAGTTTCTAAGGATCTTCAATTTACTATCATGTGTTCTAAACAAATAGGAGGAAGAACATCATCGTGGAGCACATATGACAGTAGAGCTTAAAACCATTTCTTTTATTTCTTCCATATGGACCAGTAACTTCCCCACCCAGTCAATGATCAAACTCAAATTTCAATGAATACATATATGAGCAATAGTATGCAAATGACCTACCATGGTCATAAAAAATAGGTCGTCATCCTTACGCCATGAAAAATAAAGTAATGTTTTAGTATCACAGAGAGGTTCAACATCTTGTTGAACAGCAGCCAGAATTTTGATAGTTTTTATAAAGATGAGATTTTTCTTTTCCTTTTGATTCCTTTTATTATTATTATTATTTTTTGGTTTGGGTTGTTGGGGGGGGGGGTAGAGTTGTGGGGGGGGGGGGAAGAGTGGATTTCTTGCCTTCTTTATGCATGTGTTAATGTGGGGAGGGTGAGTTGGGTCCAGAAAACATTACACATTCCAATCCAGAGAATAAATTTTCAAATATAAGGTTTACCCAGGTTGCAGGACACGGTTCATATTACTGCCTCGTGCTATCTTTAGGCCTATGAATATTTCTCATGAAGTTCCCAATCAATTCTGATAGAAGCTTGGTATAGGTCTCAATTCAGAACTTCGCAGCAACTTTTATAAGTGAGGTAGAAAGTGAAGTCAACCCTGTGGGTGACTCAACCAAGGTGTCAATCTGATAAGGAACTTAGATATCAACCTATGATACTTAAAGGTGACAAACTTGATCCAACCCGCCAGGCAGATTGTGGAAGGAGAAAACCATTGCAAGCATCTACCATGAAAAGTCAAACACAACCTACCACAATCTTCAAAACCACTGAATTTTAGTGTAACAAATCTCATAAAAGAAAACAGACTCTAGAAGAATGTTAAGTGAAACTAGAATCATATACATAGGTATAGTAAAAGATGGTAGTATCGCTCTTCCAAAAAAAAAAGATGGTAGTATAACTTGGATAGACAATGAATATTCTAAGACTGGAAAATTTATGACTTCAGGAGTACCATGTTATTATGTTCAAAGTCATGCAAGAAAAAAGGCTAAAGTTAAATTGAACCGTTAACTTGTCATGACACCCCTTTGGGAGGTTCTTAAATATGAAACATGCTATGACATGCATCAACGTGATGAACTGAGATAGGGAGCATAAGAGCTATTGAGATACGATAATCTTGACAGAAAAAGAAAGCTTCAGGATTTACCTGGCTTGAAGAATATAGATAATCCAAAGTCGATTGTCTTAAGAGGAGAATCTTCCTCCGTACTCACCAAAAGGAAATTCTCAGGCTTAAGGTCTCGATGCATGACCCCCATAGAATGGCAGCATTGCACCACACCCATTATAATCCTAGCAAGTTCAGCTGCCTTTCTTTCTGAATAATGACCCTTCTGAACTATCCGATCAAATAGTTCACCCCCCACACATAATTCCATAACAACATGAACGGCAACAGCATCCTCATAAGCCCCTTTGATCGAGATAACGTTGGGATGTCCTGCCAAGTGGTGCATTATCTGAATTTCTCTTCTCACATCCTCTACATCCCCTTCTGAAACCAGTTTCCTTTTCGAGATTGATTTGCAAGCATACTCTCTTCCGGTCGCTTTCTCCACACACAGATAAGTTGTCCCAAACTGCCCTTGTCCAAGCTTACGCCCCAAGGTGTAGAAATCCTTTAAATTTCCAGTTATTCTCTGCAACACCGAGTCTACCAGGAGTCCAGCACTCTCCATTCTCCTATGATGGGGCTTCTTGGGTTTGACGGGCTGTGCTGGAGGAGGTACTGGATTAGTTTCCTCTTTTGGGATCTTCACCGGTTCAGGGGGTTGGTATGGGACAGGGGGAGGAGCTGGATTAGTTTCCTCCTTCGGGATCTTCACCGGTTCAGGAGGTTGGTTTGGTACACAGGGAGGAGCTTCAGCCTCTTTCTCGTCAGACAGTGTCTCATTGACGACTTCTTTGCCATTGAGAATCTCCCCATCAGGGGGCAATGGAGACCGCCACACTGCTGAAACCGATTGAAAGAATCCATATTTGGTAATACTTGGTCCTACACAAATGTTCCCCATCGGAAAACCACTATCAAGCTCAATTCCTTCCGAAACTTTCTTTTACTTTCAACATTGAGATACGACGTTACCAAAGCATTAACAGCAGAGAAATCGGAATTCCCTAT
Source organism: Protea cynaroides (assembly GCA_028583415.1). Classification (NCBI taxonomy): domain Eukaryota; kingdom Viridiplantae; phylum Streptophyta; class Magnoliopsida; order Proteales; family Proteaceae; genus Protea; species Protea cynaroides. The sequence continues at coordinate 46,219,507 of CM053269.1, read as the reverse complement.
GACGATAAGATGAACATCATAAATGGTCAAGAAGCCTATTTCCACTCTGTAATTGGTCCGAAATTTTTGGCGTGATCACTTGATCACTCCAACGGATGCCAGCACCAGTATATTCAAAAGGAATATTTATCTTCTCTTCAAGCTCCTTCTATATGGACTCTCCATCGATTGGTGTCTACACAATTGAAGTCAATGGAAAGGCAGAAAATTCGGAAATAGGCTAGAAAATGGATTTTCAACCGAGAAACTGGGAAACCTCTTTGAAGTCCAATGAAAAAGGTTAGAAAGAGAATAAATATATAATCACCCACTAAGTCGAAACAAACATCCAAGCCAAAGAAAAACTTCCACAGTAAGAACAACAGGAAATCGAATTGAACGATTCCAAGGCATAAAAAAAAGGTAAGGCTAAATGATTGGGAAAACCCGGTAAAAAAGAGAATGACAAGAACTAAAGAAATGATCCAGAAAGTAGATATACCACTACTGGAAGAAAGAGTCCTTGAAAGCGAACGCCAACCTTGGTTTTTACCGAGTGGGCTATGAGTTGATGAAGGTTTATCTGGTTTGGTTTTCATCCGTCATTACCTCTCTCTTCATCTCTGACTCTCGAATGACAAATCCGTCTTTCTTCGCCTCTTTTAATATTCTTCGATGTCTGAAGTCTGAACATGGGAGGTTACCATTTTTGAATTCGAAATGATTCAGTGGGAAATCCGAGTCATTATCTTCTCCAATTGCATCGAGATCCAGCGGTGTCTCTCTTTAATTCGGTGCGTCTATCAATACATCGATAGGTACGCGATCAAGAAAGACCGCTAGATTCTCGATTAGAGGATTCAGCAATTGAAGACAATAATAACCCAGAAAATCCTCGATTCTAGCAGATTTTATGGATGGCAAGGTAACCCACAAGAAAAAACGGTGATGTACGATTGAGATTGGATTCATGTTGGTAGTAGAATCCCTAATTATTTGTTTATTCTTCTCACACGCTATATTTTTTTTTTTACTTTGTTTTATTCGATGAAGTAGAGGTGGACTTTGGAGGAGAAGAATGAGAAGTGGGATTCGAGGTTTTTGTTTTTTTAAGGAATTGGTCATGCATGAATATTGAATTTGAATGATCATTGGACAAGGCAATCTTCACCGCCGTCGGCCGGCCAAACGTGTCTATGGGACTGCAGAATAGTTGACTGCAACAAGTTTTTAAGTGCACAGCAACTGTTTGATGACTTGATCAACAGAGGATTGGGATGTGTTTCTCATGCAAAACTGAGTAGCAAAGGGTGATTGGCAAAACTGAGTAGCAAAGGGTGATTGGGCCTAAATCCAAAATCGAAAATTGAAATTAAACCAACCTCTAGGCATCAGCTAGGGGTGTCAAAATGGGTCCAAATAGAAAATCAAAAGTCAAAAATTGAATCTTATTGGACGGAATTTGGATTGTATTTTTAGAGCCTGATGAAAAACGAAAACTCAACCATGCCAATTGTTAAGTCCGAACCAAATTGGACTACTAAGATCGAAACTGGACCAGTTCGATAATAGATAGACAAAAGTCCATTAAATCAACCTTTTATTAAATATACATGTAAAAAACCATCACTGAAACTGAACTAACCAGATAATGACCCAATAGCACCAATTAATCCAACTTTTATATATATATATATATATATATATATATACAAAAAAAAAAATTCCGTCTGCAGTTGAGGCAGACTTTGAGAGTCATAGTTTAATGTGACGTGCATTCCCTAAAAAAAAGGAACCATAGCACAACTCAAAACTATATGATTATGATGAGTCAGTATGAGGCCCTACCGGGTGAAAGCTGAATGAGATGAAATTGCCTTGAGAACGTGGATGCATGAATGCTCTTTTTTTTTTTTTTTGGTAATTATGAGTGTCTAAAGGACAGAGGTTGACTATTTTTACAAAACTAAGAAAACGTTTCCACTAGACTAGACGCATGTGGTGCTGGTATTTTGAAAGCCATCGTCAGCAACAATCTGAGTCATGCTCACACCCATCCTCTCCACAATCCACGGTGCAGCTTAAGCAAATAAACAAACACCTACAATGTAAACAGAGGAGAGCCAGAGGCAGGCTCAAGTTTCATTCTTCTTATGTTATGGAGTTACCTGGAAAGGGAGGGATCATCAACTCTTCCTGCATAGGAGGATTTGATTGAAAACATTCAGAGGCACATCCGATGCACCCTGATCGGCTGGGATCCTCACTGCTCCTTCGCAGTCACTACATAGCTTCCATTACAAAGATTGCTATGAGATAACAAGGCCATATAATAAAATTGATTGTTAAGAGCATCAATGTCCATTGAGGTTCCTAAATATGCTCAGCTCCATTCATGAAAATCTTGCACAATTGAGCATCAGAACATGCTAGTAACACATCATTAATAGATTTTTATATCCAATCTGAGATAGTAACATAGCTTAGCTTTGAAAATTGTTTCACAAACTCAAAAATCCGAAAGAGAAAGGGGGGAGAACCCAAGCCCTAAGATATGGAGATGTGGCCATCCAGGGGTTCTCCATCCATCCAATAGTAAAAGAACTTCTGTCCAAGTAGCAGATCCTGTTCCATAGTCAGACCTTTAACCCCCCAAAGAAATTTTTTTGAAGAGAAAGAAAGTGGAGGGGAGTCTGACATCTCCAAACAAAAGGGAAAATATTAAATATATACCACAATGCTGCACACCAACTTAGTTGTAAAATTAAAGTAACCAATAAATATGAAAAGATGATAGGATTATCACACAATTCTTCTCTAAAACCAATTTTTCCCACTGGTAGTGGGAAAAAAGGAGGGGGTATTAAACATCTCTAAACTCAATAGTCACTTTATTCCAACCACTTGAGGTCAAACATCTCTGATCTGCCCGGCAAAATCTGCATAAGGTGAATCCTCATTTCCTCGTCTTGGAGAAGCTTCAAGTGGGCCTTCGATTGGTATCCCTCTCCTTAAGGATGGCGAGGATTCTCTGTCATTGGAATATGGGGTTCCAAACACCTCAAAAAATCCTTTCTTCATCTCTTCAGCTGCCTCAAAGAAACCATTGAGACCACCGAACAGATTTCGCTCAAGAGCTTCAATATCACTGCGTAGCCCAGGGAAGTTAAAGGCTTCAGTGCCCGAGGACTCAAAGGGAAAAGATCTTTTAGCCATCTCATTTGTGACATCGTCTTCAGTGTATTCTGTAGTAGATTTAACCACTTCAACAGGCCTAATAGAAAATACCAACAAAGATTCTACACTTAGCAAAACTGGAAAATGTTGCAGTACCCTTCTTTTGTGCCACCAAATGTAGCCTCATATTTTGACTAGTCAATAAAAAAGAATGAATATGATCACTATAAGATTCTAACCTTGAGCAAAAACAGGAAAATGTTGTACTACCCATATTTTGTGCCACCAAGTGCAGACTCATATTCTGACTAGTCAATAAAAAATAATGAATAATGACAACTATAGAGGTTATCTATAAGTTCACATATGAAATTCCAACTCGTGCCAAACCATACAAACAATGCATACCGAGGTCAGGGTTCCTGCACGTCCATTTTCAAAACCCATGCCAACATGCCCTCCTTAACTGATACAATTGCCACATGGCAGCAAGGTAAGTGCCCAAATTTAGAGGACATTTTTTTTATTATTATTATTATTATTGGAACTCTTGATATGATGTTTGCAGTGAGAGCAATTGAAGATTGTTTTAGCTATAGGCTGACTGGCGTTATGGGTTTTTTTTTTTTACATCAATATCTCACCTTGTAAGAATTCTAGCAAGAAATTTACAGAATCATTTGGAAGGGTCAGAATGGTCCAAGCCTCCAGAACATTTTCTGTCTCTCCTTTTCTTGCTTTTGACAAGATTTAGTAGACATTTTTTTTTTAATTCTCTTTACAAGGCAAGAAACTAAGTTTTAAGATACCAACTATACCGTACAAGGCCCAATTCAAGCTCTAGGGAAAGGGGAAAAAAAATATAAAGACCAATTGAGAAGGCGCTGAAGATTTTATAGGTTGACGCCCAAAGTACTGTCACCTCCTTTTCTTTTACACCTACCCAATAGGCCAGACCATAGTTGTCAAGGCGTTGCCTAAGTGTCCAGGTGGCCTAGTGGAGCCTTGGAAATAGGCTGCCTTGGTCGCTTTGGGCGTCTGTCAGACCTCTTACGCCTCGGTTCGCCTTGGCACCTTGACAACTATGGGGCTAGACACAATTCTGAAAAGACTTGATGCTTCTTTCGAGCTACAGGCCGCTGGGACATGGATTAAGACTGTTCATGGATCATCCACTAGGTCATGAGACAAGGCCCCGTTTGATAACCATCTAATCCTTTGACCCTAGTGACGCCCACTCCATGGGAACATCTGGAAGTGATTTATTTCATGCAAAGCAAGTTTAATTTATTTGATTAGAGAGAGGAAATGCTACAAGGTAGGAATTCCGAAATTAGAAAAGAAAGAATCTATACAGAAATGTTTTGATGTAGGATTTCCAACTGTACATTCAGGTACTAACAAAATCGGTGGAGAGTGGAAACACTGATGAAAGGTTCATAGAGAAAAAGAATTCGTTGTTGGCTAAGAAGTTGGAAGTTGAAAATATTTATTTGGAGGGCCACTGTCAAATGATTATTGATCTGTTATCTCATCATGAGAAGGATCCTCTGGAGAATTGATGGGCTCATCAAGTACTCACAGATGCTTCTATCTTCTTTTAGTTCAGTAGACAGTGGTGGTCTCTCATTATTTTAGGGTGGGTAATTTTATTGCTAAATGAGTTTGTTAACTTAGCTGTTTCCTCTTTATGTAATCAGGAATGGTGTAATGGGTCATTTTAAGGCGACTATGCCTTTTCACTCAATAGTGTCAAACTGTTCCCAGGCATTGAAATTGAAATGCAGAAGATGGCAACGTTTGTAGGTTAATTCCAGATTGTTACGAAAAAGGGTGAGCAGTCTCAATTTGGTGTATCTCCCCCTCCTCCAGTTGCTATTATTTATAATGATAGGAAATTACCTTAAAGGAATAGGAATAGGACTCCGGTCAGCAGCCCTAGTTACACTCTTACAAGGAGAAAGAAATAAAATAAAAAAGGAAACTAACACTGAACTAACTAGTCAAACCCATACGGTATGACCAAGTCAAATCTTATCAACTAATCACTAGGAATACTATACGACAAACTGCTTTGACCAAGTCAAAGAAGGTGGTATACGTTTAATTTAATTACACGAGCACCCCCCTCAAACTAGAGCATGGGAAGGGTGAATGATTCAACTTAAGCCTTCCACCAATCCTCGCTTTAGTCTTGAGGCCTAGAAATGGCTAAGGTAGCAGTGGAAGAGGAGCGCGCTTTCTCAAGTTGTTGAATACGGCGAATTAACTGTTCAAATTCACGAGACGTAGTTCCTGAGAAGATGCGGATGAGGCAGGTGCAGGTGGTAGAGTAGTCGCAGGTGGTATGTTGGTAAGTGCCGGATTGGGATCAATAGAGTCAGGATTGGCAAAGTCGACTAAAGAATCAGCCCATTCAGTTCGCCCATGTTTGGCCCAATAAGTATCAGCAAGTTGATTTGTCTTCCCACGGAAAGTACAATACCAAGAAGATTTGTCAGTAGAGGAACCATTAGGACTACAACCACGTCCTCGGCACGTGCCACTATCTCAACTAGATAAGGAGCCGCGACCATAGCCGACATACAGAGCGGAATTATCTTTGAATGCAGCAATAGTGGCACCTTTAGTAGTAGTAACCATGCGTTGAAGACGAGAAAAGTCTCCGAAAGAGTAATAACTTTTTCCACTGTCAAGAGTTGTCCTTTAACATAGCGGTAATCAAGATGCAGGCCAGCCATGAATTTGGCAACATAAAACTCATTTTGTTGTGCCTTTAGCTGTTCAAGATTGGTAGTCATAGGCTCATGGACCTATAACTCCTCAATGATGCCTTTGTAACTGTTTTAGTACTCATTAAGCGATCTGTCACCCTGTGAAAAGGAAAACAGCCGCTCATACAAATCATAAATATGTGAGATATTCTTTTCTTGACCGTAGCTTTCTCGTAAATCTTCCCATACATCCTTGGCAGTGCTCTAGAACATAACATTAGATGCAATTATAGGATCAATACTATTCCACAACAAGATTTGGAGTGAGGAAGATTCATACATCCATGCATCATAAGCTTCAATGTCTTCAGTTAATTTAGAATCAGTAGAGGGACGATTTTCAGTGAGATATTTTAATTTACCCTGAGAGCGCATGAAGGGTTTGAATGCTTGAGCCCATACTAGATGATGGAAACACCATGCAATTTAATGGTAGTAATCTGGACCGGAGTATGAGAATGAATACCATAGATGGATGAAGATGCGGAACAACCATTGATATAAAATAAGGGACGGTAGTAGACGAGGGAGTATGAGAAGCAATAGGTAAGAGCAGTAGCCCAAAAAAAAAAAAAAGGGTTGCAGTAGTAGTAGTTGGTAGTAGGTATCGATCAGATTTGGCACAAGGACAGGCATAGCAAGTTATAATTGATCGATCAAATCTTCAAAACAATAGAGAACAAGACTTACGGCGGTAGTAGCAGGGGGAGTTGCGGTAATAGAAAAATAGTAAGGAAAGCTTGTGATATTAGCAGGAAGAGAAAAGAAAAAGGAGAAAAAAAATCTTGCGGTAGTAGCAAAATAGTAATGAAGGGTTGCGGTAGGACCAACAGAAAAAGAATAGAGAAATAAAAACTTACGGTTGTAGCAAAAAAGAAAATTACTTGCAGTAAAACAGTAGCAAAGGAGTTGCTACAACCAGGTAGCAGTAAATCAGCAGCAAAGACAATTTTGCAGCAATAGTAGGCAGCATAGGTTGCTGCAATCAGTTAGAGGATACCTTAAAAGTCTATCAAACCAAAGATTAAGAGAACCAAATATAGATCGATAGTCTTTGATACCATGTTACAAAAAAAGAAAGTAACTATAACAAAATAGAAAACAGGAGAAGATGGCGAGAATCGATGTAAATTCCTCTCTTCTTAGAGATCACTATTTATAGATAAAATAAAAGGAGTAAAGTGATAGGTCTAGGACTTCATAAGATAAAGAGTCCTAGTTACAAAGTAAATAGGAGTTCCACATGTCAACATGACAAGGACTCTCTTGACTAAAAGGATAAACAGAAGCAATCCTATTATAATCATGGTTTAAAATCTCGCCGAGATATCGGCAAGATCTCGGTGTTCTCGGTGAACACCGAGATGAGAACCATGGCGATAATGGTTCTTGGTCTCGATGCAAATTCTCGGCGAGATCTTTGTGTTATCGACAGTTTCTCAGCGAGATCTCGGGATATTTTGTGTTATCGGTAGTTTCTCGACAACTTCTCTACTGAGATCTTGCCAAGATCTCGGGATATTTTGTGTTATCGAATGCTACAAGCAAGAGCAAAACCAAGTTGCTTTTACACTATCTCGTCGAGATCTCGGTTTTCCAAGAGGTCGAGACGCCTCCGAGAACCGAGATTTTAAACCTTGATTATAATAAGAAGGTAACTCAAATAGATTAGGTGGAGTCTCAATTACAATATAAGAGGATAGGATGTATTAAAGAATGACTCCACCATCAGGTGAAGAGTACCGTGAATAGTAACTTGGGAATAATAAGTTCACTTGTTATCGAGAATAGGAATGGGCCTTGCTAATCAAGCTCATTCCTTTACATTAATATTTATTTACACCCTCCCCCCCTTACCTCAAGCTGGAGCATGGGAGAATGTGAGAACCTCTGCTTGGAACAATGTAACAGCGGAATAAGCAATAGTAGCAGTAGCAATAGCAGCAGCAGCAGCAGCAGCAGCTCAGTATAGGTCACTGTGAATCAAGTAGTAGTAACAGCACATTATAGGCCATTGTGAACCAAGTACTAGTAGTTTGCAATAGTAGCATAAGCAGTAATAGTAGTGGCTACACACCTAACAGAGAACCTTAATCGACTCTCAAAATGGCAACCCATGTGATTGTTCTGATACCATGTAACAAAATTAAAAATAAGAAAAGATGTATATTCCTCTCCTCTTAGCAGTCACTATTTACAAACAAAATAAAAGGGGTAAAGTGATAGGTCTAAGAGTAAAACTCACAAGATGAGTCCTAGTTTTGTAACTAGGAGTTTAACATGTCAACAAGACAAGGACTCTTATGACTAAAAAGATAAAGAAAAGCAATCCTATTTTAATAAAGAGAAGCAGTCATATTCTAATAAGGAGAAGGGAACTCCACTAGATATGGTGGAGTCCCAATTACAATATAGGAGTATGAGATGTATTAAATAATGACTCCACTATAAAGCGAATAGTACCGTGAACAATAACTCGTGAATAGTGAGTCCATCTGTTAGGCCGAGAATGGGAATGGGTCTTGCTGATCCATTCCTTTACATTAATATTTGTTAACAGTAACCAAAAACAGTAAAGAAAAAAAGAGGAGGAAACGATAAGTGAAGGAAAGGAAGAGCAGTCTCAATTGGTGTATCTCCCCCCTCCTCCAGTTGCTATTATTTATAATGGTATAAAATTACCTTAGAGGAATAGAAATAACACTGCTACACCTACAGGTCAGCAGTCGTAGTTACACTCGCACAAGGAGAAAGAAATTAAATAAAGAAGGAAACTAACACTAAACTAACTAGTCAATTCCACATGGTTTGACTAAGTCAAATCTTATCAACTAATCTGCTTTGACTAAATCAAAGCAAGTGGTATAAGTTTAATTTAATTACGCTAACACACATTAACCAGTGGATCATGTTTCCTTGTGTTCTTGTTTTACTTTCCTTTGGTCAAGTCTTTTCATTCCAGTGGTACTATTGTTATGAGTATGTAGTTTGAGTTCACTAGTTTTGATGTCCTTTGTGTAATATGTGCATATTAAATTTTAGAAAACAATGACAACTACTTTAAATATTGATGGAGAGTTGGCCGAATGGACAAAGCCTTAAGGTGATGCTTTTGTAAAGGTAATAGTTGAGGAGGTAACCAAAAGTAACAATGCAAAAAATGGACAAAAGCTGGCAGTTGATGCTTTGTATGTAATGGTTGAGGAGGTAACCAAAGGTAATAAAACAACCAGTACATTCAACAGAGTAAGTTGGAAAAACATCAAAACCCCGGTCGAGGCAAAAGTAGGCCGTCCATTTTCAAGTAGACAGCTCCAAAATAAAACGAAAAACTCAAAACTGATTATAACAACTTCAAAAGACATTTAGGAACAACGGGCTTTGGACCAATGACTGACTTGCACTGTAGATGATGACGGTGTCTGGAGAGGCACATAAAGATAACCACATCCCATATATCATCTGCAATAGTGTCTTCTATTTTATTGTTGTTTCCAATAAAACTTAAAACGATTTTTTTCTAATATCAAGCAACTGAAAAATGTTTTCAGGAAAACCCACGCTGGTCAAAATTTAAGAAAATTGGACTACAGCAGTGGCAAAAAATGCAGATGATATGGTGATTGCATAGCGATTCCATGTACACCTAAGTTAGGTCAATGTGACGATGGGAATGCCGGCGAAGGCACCCAACTGGTACCCATCGAGTTGACAAAACTCCTAATGCCATTAGAAAGAGTAGGAACGCATGGGCAATAAGGACCATGTGTGATGGCAAAGAGGGTTCAAAGCAAGTCAAATTAACAAACCCTCTTTGTCGCAGGATCTTTATGCAGTCCAATCTTAAATCAGAATTAGAAAGTAACAAGAAATTCAACTTATCTGGAAATCTAAACCTTGAAATCACTTGAAATTGGTAGGAGATACTCTTGACAGCGATTATGAACACTAGCAGAAGTTGGGAGTTGATCAGAAAAGGGTTGAAGTAGCTACAGGCCCTGCAGAGTTGCTGCAGTGACTACCGCCCAGCTTAGAAGTATCTCAGATTGGAATTGGTGATAATCACTATTAAATCAGCAACAAATTAACCTCAATAGAAAGATTCCAAGTCGTCCAGCAGGGATGGAGAATAGTCGATTAAATAGCAGTGTGCAGAACAGTAGCAAGAAGAACACAAAACTGTCGGTTGAGTCTCACAACCGTGGGAGACTCCACCAGAAAAAAAAAAAACTGATTTCTCTTTTTTTTCTCTGAAAGTCTACCGACTCTCTTCTTCTTTATCTTATTTATAGACTTAAGAAAGATTACAAAATAATAGGATTTCCAAAACTGAAACAGAAACAAAACAAGGAAAGTTGACTCCCTATAGGACTCTCCTAACTTAAACTAAGGCAAGAATTAAAAGGAAACTTCTCTTTTTAAAATTAGGAAAGTTTCCAAACTAACAAACCAAATATTTAGGAAACTAACTCTAAGATACTGAACCAAATATTTAGGAGACAAATAACTTAATAAAATAGGAAGGAAATCTGCTGGCACTGTTCACGTGAACAGTACCACGTGAATAGTGTTCAGTTGATGGTTTGGTCTTTGGGTTGGTCCAATGGACCAATACCGACTGGTTCTTTGGGCTGACTCATTATCGACTTGAGCTTGGGCCTTCTTGGACTGCATCAATGTGTGATGTACCTCGAGCCAAGCTTGATAAAGGATTTGTTTCTTCAAAACTTGCACACATCACATTCTATGTGGTTTTTCCCTTCTTACCTCTATAAAGGATTTGTTTCTCCAAAAGTACATTCGTAACAATATGTATATCATCAATAATACAAATACAATCCTAATATGCATAAAATTTGTAAATAACCCATTGATTTACTTAGCACACATCTGTGTTCTAAGTTCTAACTCCTTGTTAGACATCATTGAATTGCTTTGATCGTAAAATATCGATTGCTTGTTACACCCTATGCTTCAACTGTGTTCACTTTTGAAAGAAAATATGGAAGAAAACTGAAAATGTAGAGAAAAAAAGAAGGTAGACGAATATGTTCATTCCCCAACTTTAAAAAGGATTGCAACACAATTCTAAAGAAACAACTGACAGTTTCACCAGAGTGCTAAAATCTTTCAGCAATTCTTCTAATATCATCCTTTGCCTAAATTATGTGAAGTAACTATTTGTTCATCCATTCAAATATAACAGTTATCCTTCAACCATCCTTATGTTTCTTTAGATTACATAAATTAACAAAGGTAGCGCTATTTACACCCAGGGTACCTAAAGTTTTAAGAAACTTCACCAAAAGTACCTAATGTTTCATAAATTGTCATTGAGGTACCTAAATCAGATTAAGGCTACCCCACATAGAACAAAATTCAAAATTTACCCATTGGCTTTCACACGGTCCATCTTCTCCTTAGTCGTTGCTCATATCATCGCTCATTGTTCTTTCTTTAGGATTCGGTGAAGCCACCCCTTTCCTCCCCTTTTTTTCTTCATCCCTGGGCAGCATCGCCAATTTTGTTAGAAATCATACTGTGAAGGTGCCGGCATCATTGAAGAAGCACTGTCATCTTTATACTGTGAACTGAGGGACTACAACTTCTCATCATTGACCGGGTAAGCCTATTCTGATGCAGTCCAAGAAGGCCCAAGGCCCAAGCTCAAGTCGATAATGAGTCAGCCCAAAGAACCAGTCGGTATTGGTCCATTGGACCAACCCAAAGACCAAACCATCAACTGAACACTGTTCACGTGGTACTGTTCACGTGAACAGTGCCAGCAGATTTCCTTCCTATTTTATCAAGTTATTTGTCTCCTAAATATTTGGTTCAATATCTTAGAGTTAGTTTCCTAAATATTTTGTTTGTTAGTTTAGAAACTTTCCTAATTTTATAAAGGGAAGTTTCCTTTTAATTCTTGCCTTAGTTTAAGTTAGGAGAGTCCTATAGGGAGTCAACTTTCCTTGTTTTGTTTCTGTTTCAGTTTTGGAAATCCTATTATTTTGTAATCTTTCTTAAGTCTATAAATAAGATAAAGAAGAAGAGAGCCGGTAGACTTTCAGAGAAAAAAAAGAGAGAAATCAGTTTTTTTTTTTCTGGTTGAGTCTCCCACGGTTGTGAGACTCAACCGACAGTTTTGTGTTCTTCTTGCTACTGTTCTGCACACTGCTATTTAATCGACTATTCTCCATCCCTGCTGGACGACTTGGAATCTTTCTATTGAGGTTAATTTGTTGCTGATTTAATAGTGATTATCACCAATTCCAATCTGAGATACTTCTAAGCTGGGCGGTAGTCACTGCAGCAACTCTGCAGGGCCTGTAGCTACTTCAACCCTTTTCTGATCAACTCCCAACTTCTGCTAGTGTTCATAATCGTTGTCAAGAGTATCTCCTACCAATTTCAAGTGATTTCAAGGGTTAGATTTCCAGATAAGTTGAATTTCTTGTTACTTTCTAATTCTGATTTAAGATTGGACTGCATAAAGATCCTGCGACAAAGAGGGTTTGTTAATTTGACTTGCTTTGAACCCTCTTTGCCATCAATTGGTATCAGAGCATGCTTGAGGAGAGTTCTACCTCTCCTAATCAGTCCAATAATCTCAATGACCTTGTTAATTTGGTTCTCCAATGATTGACCAAATTGGATGCCAAGTTAGACAGTATAGATGGAAGAATAAGTAATTTGGAGAAACGGGATAATTCTAGGCCGGCCAGACTAGAAGCCCCTAGAAGAGAAATTCCCATAGCCAACCTAATGCCAAGGCATGTTCCTAGGGCTCCCCAAAGAGTCCCCAGAAAAGAATACCAAGACCCACCCTATGAAAACTATGATGGCAATCAACCTATTCGGTATCAAACCCATAAGGTGCGAATGGACCTCAAGGAGTTTCATGGGAGGCAAGACCCTGAAGCCTTTCAAGATTGGTTGAATGCTCTAGATGACTACTTTGATTGGTTTAGCCTTCCTGAACCTAGAAAGCTACAATTGGCCCGCTCCAAACTAGTGGGGGGTGCTCGTGATTGGTGGCGTAACTATGAATATAATCTCACGAGGAGTCGTAGAGAACCCACTACTTGGGAGGAGATGAAGGAAGAATTGAAAGAAAAGTATTTGTCTCGGTCTTTCCAAAGAAGGTTGCATGACCAGCTGAACAATCTTCGTCAAGGTAATATGAGTATGGAAGACTATGTATACCAATTTGATCAATTATGTGCACGGTCAGGTTCACGAGACAATGATGATCAAATGATATCTCGGTTTCGTTTGGGGTTGCGACCTGAGATTAGAGAAAAAATGGGTGTGGTTGATATTGTTAGTCTTAACGACTGTGTTGATAAAGCTTTCCAAGCCAAGCACCTTTTGAAGTCAACACTGAAGCCCACCTCCAGTTCTTATGAAGTGAAACACCCCACACCAATCAGCAAAGCTATAGAGGCTACATCTCATGCTACTCTAACGACAGATAAAGGTAAAACTCCCATGGTAGCAGCTACGGATGTGCAATGCTATCACTGTAATGCATATGGTCACTTTGCTAGAGATTGTCCACAAAAATTAAAGGTAAACTCTTTAGTTGCTGCAATCGAGGCCAATCCAGATACACAGGTATGTGAGCCGCAAAGTGATGATACTTCTGTTCCTAATACGGATGTCATGGATGATGGTGAGGATTCATATGGAATCCATATAATCAGCAGTATGGTTTTGATTACCCCAAAAGTAGATGTGGATAATTTTGATGCCTTTGCTAAAGCTCCAGGGATTGACAAAGGTGACCACAGTTCTGATGAAGACCACGGTGTTATGGAGACAATTGCGGAAGATGAAGAATTGAACAGGATAGTCCCCATGAATACCACGATTCTACTTGACTTTCCTCAAGATGTTAAGCATATTGACTTTGTGATACCGTCTAAATATCTTGAAGAAAGTGAACCCAAAGTGATGGATTTTCTTCCAACATTGCAAACACAGCCAAAATTTCAAAATCAGAAGACGTTGCCTACCGAACCCACTGAAATCATTCTTCATCATTATCGAACTCGTGGACGAGTTCATTTTAAGTCGGGGGAGTTGATGCAGTCCAAGAAGGCCCAAGGTCCAAGGCCCAAGCTCAAGTCGATAATGAGTCAGTCCAAAGAACCAGTCGGTATTGGTCCATTGGACCAACCCAAAGACCAAACCATCAACTAACACTGTTCACGTGGTACTATTCACGTGAACAGTGCCAGCAGATTTCCTTCCTATTTTATTAAGTTATTTGTCTCCTAAATATTTTGTTCAGTATCTTAGAGTTAGTTTCCTAAATATTTGGTTTGTTAGTTTGAAAACTTTTCTAATTTTATAAAGAGAAGTTTCCTTTTAATTCTTGCCTTAGTTTAAGTTAGGAGAGTCCTATAGGGAGTCAACTTTCCTTGTTTTGTTTCTGTTTCAGTTTTGGAAATCCTATTATTTTGTAATCTTTCTTAAGTCTATAAATAAGATAAAGAAGAAGAGAGTCGGTAGACTTTCAGAGAAAAAAAAGAGAAATCAGTTTGTTTTTTTTTCTGGTGGAGTCTCCCACGGTTGTGAGACTCAACCGACAGTTTTGTGTTCTTCTTGCTACTGTTCTGCACACTGCTATTTAATCAACTATTCTCCATCCCTGCTGGACGACTTGGAATCTTTCTATTGAGGTTAATTTGTTGCTGATTTAATAGTGATTATCACCAATTCCAATTTGAGATACTTCTAAGCTGGGCGGTAGTCACTGCATCAACTCTGCAGGGCCTGTAGCTACTTCAACCCTTTTCTGATCAACTCCCAACTTCTGCTAGTGTTCATAATCGCTGTCAAGAGTATCTCCTACCAATTTCAAGTGATTTCAAGGGTTAGATTTCCAGATAAGTTGAATTTCTTGTTACTTTCTAATTCTGATTTAAGATTGGACTGCATAAAGATCCTGCGACAAAGAGGGTTTGTTAATTTGACTTGCTTTGAACCCTCTTTGCCATCATACATATGGCCAGCATTCCTTGTAAATTAGATAAGGATTATCTAAACCAAGTGTTTTATAAAAGCCTAGTCTTATTAATCAAAGTAGTTTGTTTTAGGTTAACTACTACTTCACATGTTTTTAGTCTCTTCTTTTATGTATTTTCCCATTTGTTTTAGGATTTCTTGATGCCTTACATATGAGGCATGGGAACCAATATAATTAATTGGTCCTAGCTGCAATCAAGTTGATGCAGTCCAAGATTTTTTCAGTCTTTTGTTATTTCTTTCCTAAAAGTTAGTTTCCTAATTTAATTGTTTAGTTTGTTCCTAATATTTAGGATAGATTGATAATAGGTGTCAATTACTTGGAGACCAAGTATTTACTTTCCTATTTTCAGATTTAGAAAATTTTCTTTCCATTGTATTAAAATCTTCCAATGTTATAAGGAGGTTTAGTTTTAGTAGTTTTCTCTTTTTCCTATTTTAATTGTAAGGATTCTCATTATAAATAAGAGGAGTAGAAGCTGGCGGTAACTCTTAGAGCTTTTCCAGAAAAATTGAGAATCAATTAATTTCTGGTTGAGCCTCACCTGGTTGTGAGACTCAATCTCTTGTTCTTCTTTTCCTTGTAATGCCTATGTTTTCTTTGATCTAAATCTGCTATCCCTTGGTTGGCGACCCTGTTTCTAGAAGCCTCATCAATTTCTTTGGCTCAATTTCTTTTCCTTGTAATGCCTATGTTTCAGATGCATACCAGACTCTTCCATTTAAAAAATAAGGATGCCCAAACATATAAAGACATAAATAAATCTTAATAAGAACATAGAATCAGCATATACGCATCTAACTAAACTCTCTGAAAGGAATGTAATAAAGAGTAGTTTTTAAAATAACAAGGAAAAATAAGACCAAAGGAGGGAGGGGAAGAAGCATCAAACCAACAAAGATCACCCACATATTCCACGAGCGAAACGAATCAACCATGTGATGATAATCGAAATTTATATGAAAAAAAAAATGTAGAAGAACATAAATCTGAACTCATAATATAAAAGATAAAAAGATAAGCAAATCGTAAGAGGAGAAAAGGACCTTCCAATGCAATCCTTGAGAATCTCCTCGGTCTTCTCGCACTTCCTGACAAACTTTCCTGGCTCAACCTCTTCGGTTTTGCACTGCGATTTGACGGTTCTTCTTGTGGAACATCGATCTCCCGATCTAAAGCTTGAGGTTTCGGTGTCGCCGACGCCGGCAGGCCCCAGCGATGAACTGTTATCGTCGGCTTCGTCTCTCCATTCCCAACCCATCTTTTCGTATTTCGCAAGCTACTCACCGCGGCTCAGTCCACCGCAAAAAAGCTTGATTGGTGTCTCTTATTCCTCTATGTTCGACACGTGTTCGTGAAATCTTGGTAATATCAGCGATAGAACGTTGTAGAAGAAGAAGAAACAGGAACTCACATACTTGGCGTGGCTAGGTTTATGTCAACCCTAAATCAGCCCATGCTTAAAGGATGGCTAGGTTTATGTCAACCCTGAACAGGAACTCACATCTTTTATTTTATTTTACAGTTATTTCAAAAACTTTAGAAGTTAACTAATTTTCATACAAGAATTCAGTTTCTTTCAATCCAATATAAGTAGTGTATCTCTTCACTTACCACATTAGCTGGTTAGATGAGACTCCTAAAACTGGATGAAGTGTAGTTCGGACATTCGTCTAATATATAAACGAGTAACAATGAGATCTCAATAGTGATTGCGTACTTTTGTTTTCTACAAAATCATATTTTTCAGAATAGTTGCTGAAACATCTCCAGCGTCTTCACTCTCCGCAGAACAATAGACTAGAAGACAGTGTTCCCTCGACTGACCTAGAAAAAAAAGTTCTAGAGGTGTCTTCCATTCATATCAATTTGGGTTTTTCCGCACCATATTTAGATTTTGATCCCGATGGTTGAGCGAGTGAGTATTCTTCCTTAGAGTGATCCCCTATTGCTGATTTAGGATGAACATTTTTTTGGGGGTAAAAAGGAAATTCATTGAATATGGAAATCCACATAGGTACAAGCCAAGGCCCCGTCCTTACAAAGATCACTGAGCTAATGAGATGAAATTGGTCATTTAACTGCTCCCGTTACAATTAAGACTTTCTGAGCAAGGGAGTGGGCAACCCCTAGCATCCCCTCGAGGAAAAATGAAAGAAACATATTTGTAGAAAGAAGATAAGTAACTGATATCATCAAGGATCTTCTGAATATTTAGGCTAACATTAGAAGAATGAGATTTAATGTACCGAATCACTTATTCACAATCAGATTCTAAAATGATTTTCACAAGTTCATCGTTAAGAGCTTCCATCAGTGCTGATCAAGTTACTAAAACTTCATCGATTAACACATTATCAAAGTGAGTGTATGAACATTCACCATCGATGGAGAAAAAACCCTCTCTTTCATTTTCCTTAATTTTCTTATTCCAAGATTGTCACTATTTATGAAAAGGGCACACATGAGGCTGTAGGATCGAAGGAACCTAAGTTTTTCTCAACCGAAAAAATGGTAGTTGTCGCAATGATGAATTGCTGAAGATCTCGGAGTAGGACCCCAAACAATAAAAGTTGGAGAACGATGGTGAAAAGAGTTTTTTTTATCGGGAGTGACTTTTGTTAGAATTATTGTCCATACGGTGACCCTAGGACACGATAGAACCATAAGCGAATAACAATAAGAAAGACATAATGTTCGTAAGGGATTGATTTTTGCGAATTTCAATAGAAGTTTTGATAAAACTTTTCTACCATCCTAAGAGGATTTCCATTGTTCTCTTTGTATATGGAAGTAGAGAGATAAATAAAGCAATTAGGGTTGCATGGATTTGTGATGTAGTATTATAAAGCAATTAGGGTTGCCTAGATTCGTGATTGGTATTATAAAGTAATTAGAGTTGCATAGATTCGTGACATGGTATTATAAAGCAATTATGGTTGCATGGATTCGTCACGTAATATTAATACTAATCCATTACCAGACTAGGATTAATTTATATCTATCATGTGACAAATCAAACAAAAAAAAACCGGTCAAACAAGTGACATGGACTCTCACAAGTCAATTGGTCTCGTAATTAATCTTGTCCACTAAGATTTGATTTTACAACTTTGATTTTGAATCAAGAAAGCATAAAATTTTTGCTCCTTGATTCTTGATTTCACAGGTTTATTATTATTTTTTTAATTTTTAATCTTTTTTTTCGTATCTGATTGTTGGGAGTGAAAAATCAGATTTGATTTGTCAAATACAATTCTACTCCCAAAACGCTCTTTCGGAACTGGAATCACCAAAATCAATAAAAAAAAAAATTTTTTGGGTAAAACAAAATCAACATTCAGGAGTTGTAGAAAAAGCCTAATTAAACATGGCTGATACCGTGCAGCAGACGAGTCGGAACAACTGGTTCAGAACGTGTCAAACGAGTCATGGCCAAATCAAGGGAAAAGAAGACCAATCCTTGCCCGATTCCATGTTCTCAAACAAGTACGAGACGCGGTTCAACGTTCAAACCTCAAGGGCCGTGCTTTCTTGTTGGTATCAGAGTTCAGAGTCCAGACTCCAGCACAAGCTTGGAAAGATTCAGAATGCGAGTTCCCGTTATATGTTCGTCTATACTTCTATTGGAGTCTAAATGAGGTATCTGTCCAAATTCCCCTCTTTGGATTCGATTTTATCACAAAAATATAATGACTTTCATCACTTTAAGCTCCAATATTTTCATCTTTCAATCCATTGTAAGAAGTCACGTTTCCGCCCATCTGCAAAAACCAAAGAAACCCACAGCAGAAAACCAGTCAAAGAAGCCAAAGACATTGATCCCCTCTTCAACGAAATCAAGGAAATCATCGGCACTGAGAACCTTACCTTTGAAAAAATTCCAACTGGAATTTCAGAATCCCGACATACCTGCTTGAGTAAACCGAAGGTAAGGGATGAGTACACACTTGGTACTGAACATGTTTGTGGGAAGCCCGCCGAGGGCTTGCGGCTCGAAAATGAATGCGTGAACGATGTTAGCCCGATTGTGCACAAGATTACGGAGATTATAAGAGCCGAAAATGAAACAGTTCCAATGGAGGAACGCCTAGAGAAATCGGGTCTTCTATTTGATCCAGAGATTGTCGAGAAAGTGCTGAAAAGGTGCTTTAAAGTACGCCGTTTAGCTCTAAGGTTCTTCAATTGGGTGAAGCATAGAGCTGGGTTTAGCCACACCACTGGGACTTACAATACCATGATATATATTGCTGGAGAAGCGAAGGAGTTTGTTCTGGTGGAGAAATTGGTTGAGGAAATGGATAAGAACTCGTGCCCTAAGGATGTGAAGACATGGACTATACTCATCTCTCAGTACGGGAAGGCAAAAATGATTGGCAAGGCCTTGCTGGTCTTTGAGAAGATGAGGAAATTTATTTCTGAACCAGATGAAAGGGCATATAAACTGATAATTTCTTGTCTATCTGCTGTGGGGAAATCAGAGGTCGCGATAGAGCTTTACAAGGAGATGGTTCATAAGGACATGGTGGTGGATTTGAAATTGTATCAACAGTTGTTGGCCTGCCTGTCAGGATCTGGAAATGTCTCTGCTGTCCGGTCAGTTGGGGATGACATGATTAAAATTTATCAGTTTCCTGAACATACAGTTTATTCCAACATGCTGAAGAGCTTTTGCATTTCAGGGAGAATCAGGGAAGCCTTGGAACTGATTCATGAACTTAAGAGTAGGAAGATAACAGTCGATGCTGGAAGTCTTGAAATTTTGGTGAAAGGGCTGTGCAGAGCAGATAGAATTGCTGATGCTCTAGAAATTGCTGATATTCTTAAGAAAACTAATGTAGCTCACGGGAAGGTTTATGAGATTATCATCAATGGTTACTTGAGAAGAAATGACGTTTCTAGGGCTTTGGAATTATTTACTACTGTTAAAGAATCAGGGCACTTACCTTCAGTCACCACTTATACTGAAATGATGCAGCACCTTTTCCAGTCAAATGAGTATCAAAGAGCCTGTGAGTTATATGATGATATGTTAGAAAATGGGGTTGAGCCAGATGCTGTGGCCATCATGGGAGTGGTTGCAGGTCATGTTCGCCACGGCCATGTTTCTCAAGCATGGGAAGTGTTCAGGAATATGAAGGAGAAAGGGTTCAAGATTACTCAAAAATCTTATTCAGTATTCATCAAAGAGCTTTGTAGGGTTTCAAGAGCGGATGAAGCTTTCAAGCTCTTGGATGAGATGTGGGATTTCAAAATAAACATGGGAGATGGAATCTTCCATTTGGTTATAACTGGTTTGGAGAAAGAAGGAGAATTGGAGAAAGTAAAAAAGGTAAAGCAGATGCAGATAGCATCTAGACTCCAAGAAGGTGAATTAGCTGCTCTAACCCTCAATAATCATTCACACTCTGGAGGGAGCAACAGTAATTATGATTTATCCAATGCTACAGAACTAGGTCCGAATGTAAACTCTAACAAACTTCGGCCAGGTAGGACTGAGGTTCACTTGGTACAGCTGCCACCAGTGCCAGTGGTTTATAACAACCATGATCTTCATAAAATATGTGGGATTTTGTCATCTTCCATGGATTGGTGCTTCATGCAAGATGCTCTGCAGAAGTGCGCTGTTCAATTCACCCCAGAACTTGTTGTGGAGATACTTCGCAATTGCCAAAGACATGGTTATGCATCATTACAGTTTTTCAGATGGGTGGAGGATCAACCTTGCTATAGCCACACTACAGAAACCTATAACATGAGCATCAAAATCTCAGGATCTGCAAAAGATTTTAAACACATGAGAAACCTTTACCTTGAAATGAGAAGAAGAGGTTGTCTAGTAACATCAGAAACATGGACTATTATGATAATGCAATATGGTCGTGTGGGTCTGACAGAAATAGCTCTACAGAAATTTATAGAGATGAAGGCCAATGGTTTTCAACCGAGTGGGAGTACATACAAGTATTTGATCATCTGTCTTTGTGAAAGGAAAGGCCGGAAGGTAGATGAGGCCATCAAAACATTTAGTGAGATGATAAGTGCTAGATTCATGCCAGATAAAGAACTGGTTGAGATTTTTCTTGATTGTTTGTGTGAAGTGGGTAGATTATCAGATGCTAGAAGACTGACAGAGTCTCTGTGTAAAGATGGATTAACAATTCCCATTTGGCATTCATTGCTCATAAGGGCTCTTTGCCGAGCAAGGAGGTTAGAAGATGCTTTAGCATTGATAGAGGAAAGGTGGCAGGGACAATCTACACTATATCGGTATATTTTTGGAAGCCTTATTCATGGATTTTTAAGGGAGGGAAGATTGGATGATGCCTTTGCTAAGGTGGAGGAAATGAAAAATGTAGGTATTTATCCAACAGTCCATGTGTATACATCGCTTGTAGTTTATTTTTTCAAGGAGAAGCAGATTGCAAGAGCTTTGGAAATTTTCAATAAAATGATAGATGATGGTTGTGAACCAACCATTGTTACCTATTCTGCATTGATTCGTGGGTATATGGATATGGGAATGGTTACTGATGCTTGGAGTGTCTTCTACCGTTTGACACTGAAAGGACCATTTCCTGATTTTAAGACTTACTCAATGTTCATAACTTGTCTCTGTAAGATTAGAAGATCAGAAGAAGCGCTGCGTCTTATACATGAAATGTTGGGCAAGGGGATTCTCCCCAGTACTGTTAATTTCCGGACTGTTTTTCATGGGTTAAATAGAGAGGGCAAACAAGATTTAGCCCAGAGTGTATTAAAAACGAAGTGGGTACTCATGAGTAAAAGAAAGTTTCTAGCATAAGTTAGCATTCAAATATTCAGAGGTATGCTCATTTACTATTTCTTATTGCGTAGATTGCTTGGGCCCTCTACAGTTATTTCTTTCTGAAATATTCTCCTTGTCCATTTTTCAATATTATGGATATCAGGTTGATTTCCATTTTGCTTTTATGTTCTTACGTTTATCTCTGATATTTTGTGAGTTCTGATCATAGTTAACAAGAAAAGTTTGGTTAATTATTCTTTTGAGTGCGATGTGACCTCCAAATCCTCAACCTGTGGGGATTCACTGTCACCAAACTGTTGGTCACTGAATGAGACCTGGAGTTCTCTTACAATAACGTTTCTAGTTAATAAACTGCCACTACATTCACTCTAGGAGTGTCAACAAATCCTAAAGGTGCAAAATTTTGACAGGATGGTTCTGGATAAGTGTAATAGTATTCAAAATAATACAAGCTCTCACTTTCCTTTATAAGTAATGAGGTTAGGAGACTGCCTCCCGTTCACCTTTCCTGGGACCCAGTGAAAGTGAGACTTGCACTGGGTTATATCCCTATTTTTATGCAACTAATGGTTTATCAATTTATTGAGGCTTACAGATACCAAGACAAATTTAATTGGAAACCTTTCATTTCTGAACATTAACCTACTCTTACCTATGGTGGCCTATAGCACATTCAGAAGCTCTTTCTTTATTTATCGCCTTTGAACAAAGCTGATTTCTACCAAAGCAGTAACAGAATCTGGGTTTCTTTGAAATGAGAATTGTGCACAGCCAGAATGCTCACAGTTCTTCCAATTATTAGATGTTTTTAGTTTTGCTTCTTCTAGGGCTTGCTGTGCATTGAGTGAGATTGGTTCGGCTAGTGAGTTGGAGGGACTAATTTGCAGTGCTTGGATTTTCTTTAATTCTTTAATTTTTTTTTTGGGGGGTGGGGTGGAGGTTAAATAGGACTTCCTTAAAAAATAATAATAAATAATAACATGTCCAAAGTCCAAACAAAATGCTAAGAAAACAAGCTATCAGCAGCAATATCATGCGCTTAGCACAATAAAAATTAAAAGAACCAGAACTACTAGAAGTACTAGCAATATCATAATCTAGTTATAATTTGAACCACAGAATACTTAGTTCAATCATTCTCCATGGATATTCTTTTTTCTCAATTTTTTTCAAAAGTTTTTCTCAATTTTTTACCTTTTGCATTATATTCTTCATTTCAATGGATACACCAGTATACTGTGAATGTCCATGGATATGATAGCCCGTTTATTTGCAACTATATTTCCTCAGTATATTTTAGTGCAAGTGTTTGGACTTCCTTCGCCCATAAATTTTATTTTGTTAAGTGGTTTCACCATGGGTTGCCACTCCTAGGATAAGCCACCATTTGGTGAACGGTGTCCAGAAGTAACAACTGATAAATTAGATATTGATTAGGACAATGAGGTGGAGGAGGATTTGAATGCTGCACGACCTTTTTGGGGACAATTGTTTAACAATGCAGATGATGCATTTGATACTTGCGAAAGATATGCAAAAACAAATGTGTTCTTCGTAAGGAGGCAATGCTGATGCCGGAGAGAAGGAATTGAGGGTCAAGTATATAGTTGGTGTTTTGTATCCCATTGTACTGGTCCACTGGGGAAGAAAAGTGTTGCTGATGCTGTATATGACAAAAGAAGTTGGTATTCAGGCTGCTGTAATTGCACCGCTCACATGAATGATTACTTGGTTAGAAACATGGAAAAACTGTTATGGCTTATAACTAGTTTCTCTGATCAGCACAACCATGAGCTTCTAAGTCAAAATGAGGTTCACCATTTGTGTGCCTACAAATTCATTTTCAAGTGCTGCCATGAGCGCCTGCTGGCTTTTGAGAAATCTAAGATTTTGGTGCGTCAGATGATCACTTTATTGGAGCAAGAGTTAAAGGTCCCCCCCCCCCCTTCCCCCCCTCTTCCCTTCTGGCTTGACATTCAATAAAAAAGATGTGCATAATTTCTTAAGCAGAGGAAAAATAGCTTAAGGAATACCGATACAGAAACCTTGCTTTTGATGTGCAAGTAACTGAAAGATTGAGACAGTGACTTCCAATTTCAGTACAAAGTTAATTCCCGAAATCCTTGGAGCACATATCATGGTCTCATGCCACTTCAGTACATACCTATGCTCTGTTTGGTGATGTCGTCTTTGACACCACATACAAATTCAATGCCTATGAAATGCCCGTTGGAATCTGGATCGGTGTCAATAATTATGGGACAACTTGTTTCTTTGGTGGTTTCCTCTTGAGTGACGAGCAAGCGACATCATTTGAATGGGTTTTGAAGGTAATAAACCATTTTCCTTATTAATCATGTAGTGTGCATAATTACACCTTTCTTATGTTGAAGCTACACCTTGTAATCTCCCTTCGTGAATTTTATATTGTTATGGGTATCTTTGAAGAATATGAACCATAGAGCTCCCCACTCTATTACTACTGATGAAGACCATGTAATTGGTGAGGCTGTGTGGAATGTATTACCTCCAAACAAAGCATGTCGTGTGCCTATGGCTTATTGTTAGGAAAATATTGAGCTACTTATCTTGTGTTTTGAGGTCGTGTCATAATAAGTGGAAGGATGTCTTTTACAAATTTAACAAGATGGAGACAGAAGATGAATTTGATTTGGCATGGCATTCTATGCTAGAGGAATTTTCATTGGCATCTAACTAGCACCTTGCAAAACTACATGGCGAATGGGCGAACGGGCAATGTGGGCAAAACTGTATCTTGTATCTTTGACCTTTCTTTTTTGTAGAATGACAACAAGTAGGTCAGTTCATCACCTCACAGGCTCTCTTAACAGAATTCATAGAACAGTTGCGTTTAAAATTGCATGTAATTGTTTCTCAACAAGAACAATATGTTATAGGTTTGGTAGTTGTATTATATGGGTAACCTATGATTGTGAGAGTATGCTATATTAGGTTGGACATGGTGACTGTCTTCGATGTAACATCTGAGACCATGACTACTATTCAAAATTTCACCGACATAACAACTATAACCAGTAGTCTTATTTGAGTTACATGCCTCTGATATATTCACCCTGTATGCTTTTGCCCAATACTAGGAGATTGTACATTATTTTACCACACTTAAGCACTGTATGATTCCAGTTGATGGACGCACGGTGCATCTTTTGCCAGGTGAAGACACTATATCCATTGCATTTTCAGGATGTTTGAGTTCAAAGGAATTCTGTCTCCATGGTATTGCTTATGAATGCGGTTGGTGCTGTTGAGCCGCAGTGGCAGGAACCTTGTGCACTGGATATGCCCTTTTTGTGTTTATATGGTGGCTGAAATCCAAAGCTTCCTATTCAACTTCTCTCCTTCGAAAGGAAGATCTAGAGGTTTGATTTTCAAAGAAATTCATAACGAACGAAAAATGGAGGGAACAAGTTATTGAGGTGCCAGTTATGGTGGCTGTGGCCAACAGATTCGAGTGAGTTGCCGAGTATATGTGATTTTGTTTAGGGTTTGTTTTTTTTTTTTTTTTTTTTTTTTCCGATTAAAAGTGAAGTGAAATAAAGCTAGAGTACTGATATTGAAAAGGGATCCTGCCTGGCTGTGTAGTTTCTGCACCAACTTGAGGGCCAATGCAAAACACATACAGGATTCCAAAATAGGGGATGGGGTGGTCATTTCACCACTTTTGTGTGTGGGCGTAGGAGAACGCTGTTGGACAACAGTCTTTTTTGCTATTACCTTACCATTACATTAGGACAACTCCAAATACTAATTAGGTCTGAAAGTTATTAGTCATGCATCAAGATGGAAATAAGTCATTTTATTTATGAAAATATCTATTACCTTTTGGTGAACTAGTTAACTTATTGAATCTTCATTATCAATTTTTTTCCCCGGTAGAAATCCGACAGGTACAAAGCAATGAAGAAGGAGTAGAGTACCACAAAGGAAAAACACTGTTCATGGCTGCAAGTCTTGCAACCTTTGAGCTAATCCATTAATTTTTCTTGGACTAAATTCATCCTGTACCCATTCATAAGCTAATCCAATAGAACGTGCCATGAAGGAATCACATCATCCTCCAACAGGAGTTCAACAATGAATTTAGCATCTCATTGATCAAGATGTGTTGTAGAATGGATTTATTTATTTATTTATTTATTTTTTGGGGGAGTGGGTTTGGTAAAATGAAATCCAGAAAAAAAAACAGATTCCTCTGGAGTTTCCTTCTCCAAACAAACAGATTTTGCTGCACTGAAAATGTAACCATGGTCTTGGATCACTGGACTAGCAGCATAACAATAATCTGGTTCCACTCAGTACATTTCAAGCCTTCAAACATCAATAAATAAATAGCAACCGAGCCTGGGAATCTTAGTTGGCAACCCCAACAGGATTCAAATGTGTACGAACTGTCGAATAATCCCGCGGAAGTCAAATTTCAGGTCAATAGACCTCTCCGTGAGGCAAAAGAAGCCTCCATTTTGCAAGTCTTTGAATGAGAAAATTTGGAACAGCAGGTGATCACCTAGGATTACTAAGGAAAAAATGAAGCCCCATGTCTGAGATACAGTCAACATAAACTCTAGAACTGATAGCTTGACTGTGATTTAAGGGCTTGTAATGGATGGGCCATCTGAGATCAAACCATTCTTCTAAGTGGATAATACAGGAGATGGTCACTAGCACTTCACGGCATAGAAATGTAGAAGATCCATCTTCGCAGTTGTGGTGGGTGGATTTGGATTAAGGTTTTAAAGGATATGCCACGATCTCTAAGAGCACTCACAAAAGTTCAAAATCAAATACTTTAAAGGGTGGAATGAAACCATCAACTGTGGCTTGGAACAGAAGATAAGCAACAGATCCATTGTTTCTTTCTTTGTCTCCTCAACTTCCCTCTCTCACCATTCAAACTTTCAAGGGTGCCATTTGCTTTGACATTAGCCTCCTTATAACCATTCGCCATGTTCACCAACATTGTTGTCTCTGGTGTTATCCCATTTTGGGGAGAAGTCCACTTAACCTTCTGAGATTTGCTTGGGAAATTTTGTCCTGTAGATACTAGTTTTATCTGGTTCTGGTTCACTTCTTTTATTGGTGAACCTGGTCTGGCTTCCCTGAAAAATAGGGAGTAACAAACAAGAGACATGTAAAACCACTTAAGGCACCAATGAATTAGATAAATTGGACTCTCATCTCAGACTTGATCACAATGCAAAATTATGCCAAGAGCAAAGGAAGTTAGAAATTCAATTCAGCTCGTAGGTTAAATCGAGTTACCAGAATGACAAGTTAATATTGTCATTGAGAAACTTGTCATCATGTCTATTCTAAATCTGCCCATGTTATTCAGTTCAATGCTCCCAAGTGACAGATAAAAAAAGGCTGGGTGACAGCCATGTCAATCCAGTTCTTACGCAAATCCAGTCCTGAAACCAGCCAACCAGCAAAATTGACCAGCTAGGCCAGTATTATAAAAAAGGGTGTACCCAATGCACGAGGCTCCCGCCACCGTAGGGCCAGTCTTAAATAGTCTCAGAACACAATAGAAATGGAGTAATACACTTCCACCAAGATGGTTCCCTGGGAAGTGGGAACTAAGGAGAAACCTAGCTGAAACCCATTGAGTTGTTAGAACATAGCTTCCCAACTCCGATCCTTGACAAACTAAATAAATGCATTTTGAAAAAATGCTAGCTGACACAATGAAACATCCCTTGGACACAGTTAACTAATATTATTGTAAAGGAAAGGGATTGTTTAGCTAGGCCCATTACCGATTAGTTTAAGTGATTAAGTATTTAAGTATTTAATGATGGGCCTGATTATTCAGGCTCAATACCGATTTAATTAATATCCCACGTGGCCTGTTAATCTCCTTTTCTACTTATCACTTATCGTTCTTTTATTTAGTTTGTAACTAAGACTTTGACTTGTAGAGTCCTAGATCTGTTCCTTCTTTTATTTAGTTTGTAAATAGGACTTTGACTTGTAGAGTCTTAGATCTGTCTATTAGTTGCTTTCAATTGCTATAAATACAAACTACAAGGAAGGGAGAAAAACAATCAATCCTGTCGCCGCTTTCTCTCTCTCTCTCTCTCTTGGTTTTACTGTTTACTAATTCTGAATTCTATAACATGGCGTCAGAGCCGGTTTGAGAGTCATTTAATGCTCTCGAATCTGGTGTGCAGCCACCATTGCTGCCCTTGATCTATTGTTGTTCTCAAGTCTGATCTACCAATTTTGTGCTACGAGTTGTACTAATCTGATCACAGATCCATTCTGATCTGCTCCACGGCTGCTACTGGTTACATTCTGCTGCATTCTTCATTACACTGCTGCTACTGATCTGAAATCAGATGGGATCTAACTACTACAGATCTGCTAAATTTTTACTTCATCAAGATCTACTGTGATACTGCCGCTGCTGTCCAGATCTCATCGAGACCTGGAGAATTTTTTATCTCATCAAGACCTGTTGTACTGAACAGATCTTGCACCACTGTTGCTTACTGCTGCTACCTTTGAGACCTATCCTAACATCTGCCTCAGTGTTGCTGTCCTGAACCTGATCTGAACTAGATCTACATCGGCTACTACAACCAGATCTGAAATCAGATCAAATCTATTGCAACTTAGTCCCTGCTGTTGGTTTCTTTTATTTATTTTAGTTATAGGTCTGCTACAAACCTGCTTGTGGTTGATTCTAATACTACTACTACCTTTGCTCGTGTTGGCGCCTATTACTACTACTTGGTTCGTAGTGACCTATACTATGCTTCTATTACTGCTAATACTACTGCAAACTACTACTACTTCTTGGTTGAATTGGTTCACAGTGACCTATACCCTGCTGCAGCAGCAACAGTAGCAGCTAAACTGAAGTTCGTACCTTCCCCCATGCTCGTATTTAAGTGTTTAGTGATGGGCCTGATTATTTTAGGCCCAATACTGAGTTAATTAAGAGCTCATGTGGCCTGCTTATCTCCTTTTCTATTTATCTCTTATCCTTCTAATATTTAATTTGTAACTAGGACTCTGACTATGTCTATCAGTTGCTTTCAATCGCTATAAATACAAACTACAAGGAGGGGAGAAAAACAATCGATCCTACCTCCTCTCTCCCCTTTATTTCTTCTCTCTCTCGGTTTTACCGTTTAGTAATTCTGAATTTTGTAACAGACACAAATCCAGAAACCCAGCATTTTGACGTACTCATGTTTTAAATCGGACAATCCAACAGATATGTCACAGTGACATACATAATACATTTCCAAAGACAATAGAGTTGAACACTTGATCAGGGTTTGGGTGCCATCTCAAATGACATGATTTTTGTCTGAATTCCAACAATTGAATGCATAGGGTGAAGCTTCAAAAAGATGAATTATACTGATTTCTAAATAAAAAGAAGGAACAAAATCACTTTTTCAAACTATGAAATGAAACCACTTCGATAATTTATCTGCTTGGCACCAAACAGAAATAAGTCCCCTTAGATGAAAGACCATAAGTGCCAAGATGGTATGGCAAACCAAAATGAGACCATTTCATTCCAAGTGACAGCCAAGCAGAGTAGACCAAACACATATTCACAATTATTTCCGTCCTAGTATCAAATGTTGTCCTTGAAATAGACAATTGCACTTCTGATCTCTCTTTTAGTTTATGCAATTAGAAGGGCACCTTGATAATTAAGAATGGGGATACTTTCTGAAATACCAAGTGGCAGACATTACCTGGTATTACATATGTCAGAGACATTGCCCGCTTCACCCAGTGACCTATTCATGTTGTCCACTTTCGGTGCCTCAATGCAGATTCCACCACCTGAAGGAGCAGCACCAGCTTCTGAAAAACCAGATCCTGCCCCCACAACTTTTTCAGAATTCATGGACTCTTGATTAATGGAACCGGGAGAGAAAATTTGGTGACGAAATCCACCCTCTCGAACTATAGATATGGCCTCATTTAATATGCCTAGAGCTTTTTCCACTTCAGGACTGATATAAACCTTCTTTCTATTGTTGACATGGCACTGTTCTGCAAAATTATTGGTTGCAGACTGATCTATGCCTTGGCTACTCCTGTCTAAGGGTTTGTCTTGTTCAACCACTTCTTCCTCTATTTCACCACAACATGTGTGACAAGGAACCAGCGAATTTGTTCTCAGATCATCAGTTGCAAGGTTATTACTGAAAGACACTTGACAGTTAACTGATTCTTTCGCCTGTGGAGTTCTGTTCCCATGTTCTTCAGGGACAACAAAAGTAAAACTCTCACTTTTGAGGGCCTCTGGGTCTAGGGTCTTCTGGAATTTATTGGAAGGATTTAAACCCTCCCGTACATGAACATAGAGTGGGTCCTCCAAGGCCTTGCTGAAGTCCTCATCGCCATTGGCAGCAGAAGTAACTATCTGGAATATCAAAGGTTTTGGAAACACTGTTAGAGAAAATATGAGAGAAAAAGGAAGCATGAACATGAACTCATATAGATCTTCTTCTTGGGGTCTTCACCACCAACTAACGCATTTGTGGTCCATCTGAATTGTCACATATGGTCTCCACTTGTTGAAATTTTAAAATCACTTAAAACTAGTTTGTGTGAGCATGAAATAGATTGATTTTTGTGGATATCTGCAGTTCATTGTAATTCAAAATGTTTTCCCCTAAGACAGCCAACTTCATGTCATTTTTCTTGTCTCTGACATATTAGACAATCAGGTGGATCTACGAGTTCTACGGGTTGGACGAAAAGTCAAAGACACATTTCCAGTGATTAAAGAGGTTAGCTAAGAGATATCCACTGTGCAAGGGGATGTAGTACTTAAGATGACAATGGTGTAACCCTTCTTCAATTACCGTAGAATATTTCTTGAAGAAATGAATACTTTAATTCTAAGCAATAGCAACCAAATGACAAAGTAAAAGATATCTGAAAGACTAAAACAATATCAGGTTTGCCATGGTTAAAGATATTAGCTTGGAGATTTTAATTGTGCAAGGGCATGGAGGACTGAGGATGAAAATTATGTACCTCTTCATCTGCTACCTTAGATTATTTCTTGAATAGAGGAATACATTTGTATTCTAATAAATAGCAACCAAGTGTTTATACCCTCCCCACCTACCCTATAAAAAATAAAAAAAAAGAGCAACCAAAAGATATCTCAGATTGGCCATATGTACGCCTATTCATTGGTCGTGGAGATTAGAATATAGATGTCTATAATGCAATTGCATGGTGGGTTTGGGACAATAATAATGTAAATTATGTAATACTTAAGCAGTCACTTTAGGGTAGTTCTTTGAGAGTGGAATACATAGGTACACTCATCTATACCAATCAAACAAGAAATTCTCCAGCAGATGTAAATATGACCTTTTTATAGAGCTTGTAACCGCTGCCAATAATCTGCCTTGAGATAAAGTTAATTAATGCTGGAGGAATAAACTCCAACTTGACATCCATAGTTGCAATTGTCCTGCACAACAAAAAGGAAACTCACCCTGAGTTTTTTTTTTTTTTTTTTTTTGGGAAAAGTAGTAGTGTATTAATAATATGAGATACTGCATCCTGATATTAGGTGTCCTTGACCATCCTGATATTAGCATACTCCTCAAACTAAGGCATAATAGAATCCACTACATGGAGGATCACATCCGTGTATGTAGATCACACGCAGTTATGTTGTTTACAAGTGTTTGTAGTCCATAACATGGCCTTAAAATAACACCTATTGGCTTTTTCTTTTTGAAGGAAAATGAAAAAATAATAGTCATCGATGTCAAACACCATATCCTCAAGCTCGAGCATATTATAGAGGATTTCATTCCTAAACATAGGTCAAGCGTAAGCCGTACAGTCGTATTTAGAGATTCTAGAGTGTTCATAATGTGAAACTTGTCTGATAACCACTAAGAAGACGGGGCCGTCTAAATCCACCCCATGTGCATTGTCTGATTATTTCTATCATATGTAACCTGCGCAATGGGAAAGATGACAAGTCATTGAATTGCCACCATCAGACCCAATAATTGCCACCATTACAAAACAAACTTTGTTAGTGCTGGTCAGTTGTCACAAGCCTATGTCCTTCAAAATTTCAGTTTATGATGATGGATGCAAAGATTGTGAGTAATAGTCCCATGAAAATAACAAAATAAATCCTTTCAGTCACATAAAATAAATTCTCAGAAAGACCTATGTGCAAAGATGCATCTTGTCAATACAGCAACTGATCTTCGAATAAGATGAAATTTTTTATATGCAGACTCAGAGACAAAACCACATTCATAAATATATTCGACTCCACTTACTACTTGGGGCCACTGACATAGGGGTGTTAAGTGCTCTTTCTTTCCTGCTATGGGTGCAAGTGGAATGGTTCTCATTCAACCCTGGAATGACCAGGTCCATGCGGTTGTGGGGTCAGCATGGGCCTGTAGGATTAGTCAGGCCAAAGGTCTGGATACCCGTTGTTAGCAAAAAAAAAAAAAAAAAGAAGAAGAAGAAAAAACCACATGTATAAATATTGTTCAGATGATATAATTGATAAGGCCTCCAAAAAATTTTACTTAACTGAATTGAAATGACGGCCCAGCATACAGGAAAAACCTAGAGACATATGGATGTAACTCAATAGGGATCCATACATTTGGAGAACAGCTACGGTCTGGCAATGCTACGTATAGACTTGAAGAATAAAATGAGCGCTAAGTGCTCATTAAATAACACGTGTGAGTGTGTGACCCAATCTACCAAGAAAACTTTCATGTGGGCACCATATCATTGTCATAATGGTCCCAAATAATTACATTGGCCATGGAATAAGGGCCTCGATATCTTCTTCCAGAAACCTTAAGGGGATGGCACAATCCCCCATCACTCAAACAACCAATATTGCCTTGCAAGACAAACTATATCATGCTGAAATAGACTCAATGAATACAAAAACTTTTAGAAATCTGAACCACTCTAGTTGATTCAAAATATTTGAACCCTCCAAAAGTTAAGTCAGCATTTCTAATGAAGAGCATGGAACATAAATCCAACGGCAGAATTATTGAGCATTAAAAGCAAGTAATAGCGAAAACAGCTCCATTTTAATATCTCAAATTCCAGAATCAACCAAACATGACTCTCCATTGGACTGGACTGGGGTCCTTAAAGGAAGAATGGTGTATTAGACTTTTCCATGACAGTTTTGGTTTGATGGGACAGGCAATCAACAGAACTTTCCACAAAAAAAAAAAAAAAAAAGGCACATTGGGTGGTGGCATTAAGTTATTAGAGTAGCAATGCACATCATTAACAGAGAGATGTCCATGCTCTCTCCATCCTATGAACCTAGGCAGCTGATTAAGTGTACTTTGGAACCTCCTCCCCTAGGTCAATTGTTGGTCTCTTTGTAATTCAAGGACATCTGGTACAGGATCTGCTTTGTAAGACCAGGATGGCATGAAGTAGGAGTGGTCTTTCCAACTAGGGTAAGCGGTGCAACAAGAACTGAATTATTCTAGCTGTTATTCAGTCTTTCTTACATTACAGAAAAAGATATTCAAAATATTGCGGGAGAAAAGGGACCCCTCAAAATTTCATAGGATGGATGCCGGGAGAAGATTATGCTCCTTGGTGAGCTTCACACCTCATCAGGCAGACTCACCTTTGGACACTTGGTATGGAAACCAAGATCAACTTATCAGCCAGCTAATGAGTAGAGTAAACAGAAGTGTGTTGTGCTGACACAAAGCTACTGTAGGAGGGAACAGGCGAACTGCAGCCTTAGTTGAGTTTTGCGCAGTCGTAGAAAATTTTGATGATTGTTTTGGTATTGAAGGGTCGAAAGTGATTGGGAACTTTCAGATTTTTAGTAGACATTCTTTTCTGACTATTAAGGAAAGCAGTTGCTTACTTGCTTAAGGTGTGATTCCAAAACTCAAAATAGAAACCATTATTTGATCCCATAATTTTCTCAACTGCAATGAGACTAGCCACTTTCCCCAAACAAAGGAAAACGGCAACTTAAATCTCAACACTAATTCCTAATTGGGGTGAATCATCAAAAAGTGGAATCCATGAAGCCTGATATCCTGTCAATAAATTGGTCATATCTTTCCGAAATGTGAACTTGATGCACAAAATTATGATCTCACAGGAAAAGCAACCGATTTAGTTTTGAAACAAAACCAAAATCATGCTAAGAAAAATGAATCCAAAAAAAGAGTGACAGAGATGGTGCCTGTTGTCACACTCACAAAATCACTTCTGTTCAGCTGGATTTCTTGGTAAAAGAACACCATCAATTGGAGCAGAAGATGCTCCCTATCACTTCAACTGCAATTTAATGTAAGCCAAGATCCTTATGGGGTGAGGCTGTACACACCGCATGTTATTTGATCATCAGATACCTCACTATGTCCTTTAGCATTTTTTTTACCATCTAAGTCATTCTACATCATTCATGTCAAAACCAATTGGATTGAGAATCTTGATGGACATTGTTTATTTGAATTTTGATTGTTTCCTGGTGATTATAATTTTGGAAGTTCTTAAAAAGGAAGTATCGCAAAATCAAGTTCTTAAGCTGAATAGTGCACTATGTCTGCAATTTATTACTTCAACAGTTCAACATCTAGTAATCATTACAAATTATATAATTCATCAAGAGTGTCCAGAATCTGGGGCTACAGGAACCATACATGGGTCTGAAACCCCAATAAGTCACAATATATTTCAATCTCAGAGGATCAGGGTCTACACATATGGACCCAGTATAAATGAGTTATTATAACCCTCAATGTCCCAAACCTACACTGTTAGTCTTGCAGCCCTACTTTTGACTTCATGTACAGAAACAAATTTGGAAAATATTTTTCCATAGGAATCCCTAGAAACCAACTTTAATAAAAGTGACATATTACTGATAAGATCCTCCAGATCTGGTTCACAAGTTAACAAATAAAATAACAACTCACCGAAAGTAACTCCTATTTGAGGACACCTTTTGTATAGCAAAGCCTCCAACAACATCTATGCGAATCACATCCCTTTCTTCAGGTATCCCCTCATTGGTAAACCCATGAGTACTACTATCAATACTATGTAAATCAGAGATCTGAAAGAAAAGTTCCAAAACAGATTTTTCTTAAGCTTTCACTCGAAAGTACTAAATTCTGTGAAGAAAGGAACAGAATTTATTTTGAAAACTTATAACATGGATGTCAAGTAGCTACCGAGTTCATGAGCACAATAACGAGATCATCTTCAAAAAACTCCAACTCTAAAAAGTGCACAACAGCTTCTCTAGCTGACAGTGGCCATGAAAATTTCATCCTTTCTTCCGAATAGTTGGGGGAAAAGGAGGAAAAAAAGAAAATAAAGATCCCAAAATGAAGGACGTATAAAAAATAAAAAATAAAACTCTTAGGTAAATTCGAAACACATGCAGCACAAACCTCACTAGACAAATCTGTTCACCGATTCGAACCTTTTGCAAACAATTGGATGTGGCGATCTTGAAAGTTGGAATACTAAACTGAGGCCACCTGAAATGTTTAATCAAAATAAAATTATAATTGCAAATTGTTGTGATTGCACTTTAAATCACTCAGACAAAGCAAATGGCAATTTTAATACTGCATGCACTCAAATAGTTTAGTCACTAATCTATGCAGCTGTACTTTTATTTGTATCTGGCTTTTTGCTCTCTTTTCCACTTTGTATGTGTATTGGGGCAATTTTTTTTTTAAATGTGGGTTTCTTTTTTTTCTTTTTTTGGGGGCGGGTGGGGGGGGGGGGGGGGGTGGTTAGGTGGAGAGGTGTAGGAAAAAGTTGAAATTGAATTTACATAAAAAGTCCACCAAATATAAACTTCACTATGATTAACATAAGCCAAACAGGATAACATAAGATTATTATATTAATATTTTAATTTGTAGAGGGGCACAATGTACCTTAAGGAAGAAACAGGTGGAACTTTTTGAACGGAATCAGACAGTGAAGAAAGCCTTAACAGTGATCAGTTGCATAATATAGGTTTCAGGTGCATTTTTTCATGAAAAGACTCCCAAGATGGTGTCACCTCAGTTCTTCAATCTTGATTAGTTGGCTTTTAACTTAAAGGGATTGAAGGGGATCCATAAATATTATTTAGAGACTAATTGGTGGTCCTTGATTCAGTCCGATCACATTTTGATAGCTTCTATATGGACAAAATGCTCTTTTGACTATGTCATTTAATTGTGCATTTTAATTTGTCAAGTGTACAGAAATATCTTGTAAGGTTTTAAAGGCCGATTGATGATTATCATTTTGGCGTTTTCAATCCAATATATATATATATATATATATATATATGTCCTTCCATTCATAGCAAAAAAGAGACGACATCAAGTACTGAATGTGGAAATAAATAGAATACGGCTAAAGGAGAAAGAAAGAATACAATAATTCCACATAGAATAAGGCATATCTGAGGGCATATAAATTGTTGAGCACCACACAGTTCAATCCTCACCATTTCTTATAAAGTGATGACTCCCATGAAACACATAAACCTGCAAAATTTTTGAAGTTATCTTAGAATTTCCAGCATTAATCTTAGACAGCTATTGGTAAGGTAATTCCTCTAGTTTAAGATTGCATGATGCAGTTCAACAGTGTCCAACTAGTTTAATCATAACTTACAAACATCAACAGGTGCATCAACAAAGCCTTCTACAAGTAGCGTATGAAAGGGAGTGCCTTGTGGTCCTTCTCGATACATAACGCGGAATTCTTCATTGTCCTCTTTTAACTGTCATCATAAAGAGAAAAGTATTATTCAATAACATTAGTTTCTTGACAGCATACTTTCAAAATTAATCATCTAATTACTAGAAGCCACATAATATTTCACATTAATGAAACATAAAACACTTGTAAAGTTGACAACAAGGTTTTAAATCCAGGTATCGGACATGATATCCACCACGTCCAAAACCAATCCGATGTGTACTGATCCAATGGGAAGCTGACATGTGGCCAATATTATATATAATAATAATAAAACAGGATCGGATTGGGGATCAGTTAGGTCCAAAACCGATATGAATCTGCCGATCCAATACCAATTACTTGAACCACGGTTGACATCATAGGGTGTCCATTGCATGAGGCTCCCACTACTGCAGGGTCTGGGGAGGGGTAGAATATATGCAGCCTTACCCTTGCAACGCAGAGAGGCTGTTTCTCTGATGGTTGGCATCATACAACAACAATTTTTTTGGTTGCCCATCGACATTAGAGAGAGAGAGAGAGAGGAACAGAAACTCATGAATATAGAATCAGAAAAGAAGAAAAAAGAACTCTGACATATCCTCCGGGTCAACTGTACTATGGCCTATCAAAATAATCCATCAGCATGTGATCAAATTAACAGATCAGGACTCAGGAGTTGGAACAGAGATGTATTTGACAACCGTTTCATATAGTCCCCTTTAGCCATATTTTGCCTAAATGTGAAAAACAAGAGGAGGATAGACATAAGAGTAAAATGGGAACTTTTTCCAACTAGATAGCATACCTTCCAATCAGCATGTGGTTTTTCATGAGTTGTTGACACGTCACTGTCATTTTGGGAAGTGCTCTTCAACATGTTGAGGAAGTTTGACACTTCCTTGGTTCTTTTCTCTATGATATTCTCTGTGAGTTTTGCACCACATCTCATTAGCAACATTTCACACATAGATCACATTATGGCATAGCATATATCAACTTTTACTTTATTTATCAATTTATCTATCTGTCTTGGTTAAGAGAGATGAATGGGTTAAGGGAAACAAACTTGAAAGATAATCTAATGATTAACCAACCTTGAATCTCTCCCTGTGGTGATGAGTGCAGAAGTTGTTTCTTGACAAGGTTCTTAATATATTCCTCATTTGCAAGATTCTGAGATGCCAGTGTTTTAGCTAGCCTCTCTCGGAACCCTGATATCTTCTGTTTTGTCTCCATTTTGCATCTCCAAGTACACCCAAAACAGTGACTTCCCTCGAGAAGTCCTATAGAAGAGAATGCTGACTTCTCAGGATAGTTTCAAATATCACCTGAAATTGAAGGAGAATAACCATTCCTTGAACCAAATATATCAACATTATCATAAATATGCATATCAGAATACTGTAAGAATTAAATGATATTCATTCTTGTGGCTCCAGAGATGACAGAAACAAAACTAGCTGGTAATAAAACTAGAAGGTAACCAGCAAAAGGCTCCTTAGAAACTCCAACCTTCTGGTATGCAAAATTCACAGAAAGCAATTTACTCATTCAGTAAAAACACAATACGATCAATCTGAAACTTTGATAATCATAAAAAGCTCCTGGAAGGCGAGCCTGCTTAGCACAAAAGTTGCATAACTCAGACAATTGTTCGTAAACGTGAAAAATTCACTATGATCAGAAAAAAAAATTATCTATGGAGTGCTCTCTTTCCTTATCAACCAATAAAGCCAAAGAGAACCTCCTCCAATTTTGTAAACATAGTTTACAGAAACTAAAGGTAAAACCCACGATCTATAAAACTTCCCTTATGTCTCTCGTCATATAAATAGGGCCATGACAGGAAGTTTCATCTATAGCTCATAACACACTATTGAAGTACCCAAAACAAAGCTCTAAATGGATTTCCCTTTACCTCCATAATAAGATAAACCAATAAGTCCTTAAAATTCATCAACACCAAGATTCAAATTTCACATAAAACAACTAAAATACCACAAGAGGGAGTTCCCTAAACTGTTGCATTTTCATCTTGAAGCAGACGAAACAGGAAAATAAAAAAGAAGGAATTTTTCTTTCCTCGGGGAGGGGAGGGAATAAAGAAGGAGAATAATTTCTGTCAGGGAGAAATAACAAAGTGACCTGCTGATGATGTGATGGGTATAACCACCCAACGAATACACATTAGCTCACGGAACCATTTCGTATTAAGCAAATACTGAGATATGCATAAAGAGAGAATAGAAAGTGAGCTTTTTAGCTCTCTCGAGATTACCCATTTCATATCTTAGCAATTCAAACAAAGACCATGAGTGAAAAATTCGGAATTCATCATAAACCAACAACTGCAACAAACGCAATTCGAGATAATATCCATTTCATATCTTGGCATAAAACAAGTAGCAACTACAGTTCACCAAAACCCAAACGCAGATCTCAACAGAATTTAAATTTATCCAAAGAAAAAAATGACTCACGTTAGTGAACATGATTAAAAAGGAGAACGCCCAGACGGGAATAGAACATGGATAAGCGTCGGTAATAACGCAGCTCAGACACGAAACCGACGAAAGGGAATTTTGGCCCCAAAAACGAAAAAAATGAAAACCCAAGAACCGAACACTTCCATGGCGATGGTGAAGATGAACGCTCTAGCAGGGCAAGCCACGGACCCACAATGGTGGTTGAACTCCGACATCCAACTAACTCTAACAAGTTAACACCCCAGCTGTTAATTCGCATTCAAGACGGCAGATAGCAGTTGATGAAGGCAGGTCCAAGAGAATGATTCTGACTACTGTGAGTCAACAGAAAATTGCTGACCATAAATACATAAAAAACAGTCAACACAGAAAATGGTTGTCGTCGACAGTTAAATCCCCGGGAAGCACGACGTAACGGATTGCAATTCTGCGAACCGTAATTTCATACCGATACCATATACCGAAACTACTACCGTACTGATTGTATCGATATTGATATACCACAGTACAGGATCGTTTAGCTATCGATTTGTACACCGTTTACATATCGATTTGTATACTGTTTAGATACTATATACCGTTTATATACTGTGTCATAGACACACTTCACTGGTCCACTCCCGAGTCCAACTCTCCAGTTTAAGTTAAAATATACTATATTTCGTATTGAATTATAATCGTATTTTGTATCGGATAAAACGGATAAAAACTGCTTTCGTAACGGGTGTTTCCGGGACAGCTCCCGAAAAAGCTATATCAGATAGGTTGAAAGCTCCTCCATCAATTACGAGAAGGCATCAGTACATAGCTCTTAACCCGGGAATGGATACTTTCAGATAAGAAAGGCGAAACTTGCCCCTTAATTCTTCCATACATAGGAGATTGGGAGAAACGGAATCTAATAAAAATTATACTTCGTATCAATTAAAAATAGTACGAGCAGGTATGGTAATGGTATGAGAAAACCATTTTTATATTGGTACTATACGGTAATGGTAAGACATTTTATTCTCTGAAGTGAACCGGAACCGTATTAAAATACTGATACTATATCAATTGATACCATTAACTGTAAAGGTAAATTACACTAACCTCCCCTGTATTTTGACTAAAAGACACGAACTTCCCTCCCTAGCCAGTTTTAAAAGAGGAGGTTCGTGTCTTTTAGCCAAATTACAGGGTAAGTAACTGTAATTTTCCTTTTTTGGATTTCGACACAAATCAGACACCTCGCGTTATTATTAAACATCATCAGGAACGGGTGAAGGACCCACAGAAATGTCGTGCCTCTTGTCGTATTATCCCATGGGACCCACCAAATCTCAACCATATCTCATGATTGTACAATTAAACCGTTCGGGAAAAAATTAGAATCAGATACCCGAAGTAGCTTGGATCACAATCGATTCCCATGTTTTTGACATTCTAGCATTTTCCAAATCCAAATTGTTTCCTCGGAGACTCGAATGCTATCAGTCGATGCCCGATACATGAGCATCGACTAAATCCGAACCATCAATCTTGGCAATAAAATGTAACACAGAGAGGTATCGGCTTATGCACCAGTGGTGACTGGACGGCTTAGATTCAACCGACGCTCACATGTTAGACATCAACTGGATGCAGTCGAGTCTCCTACGGAACCCTTGACACGAGATGATTTCTATACACATTTTCCCTCTCCTCTACTGAAAAGATCCTTTCCTGACCACATAAATCCTTTGAGATGCAAATTCTCTCCAACTGCCTAATCGGATTCAGTACCATTGAATCATGTTCTCACCTAGTAAAAGGGAGATCCAACATTATTGGACAGCTGAAGAGGATATTTTTCCCCTTTATTAATGTTTTTTCCATATCATTATTGGTGTGATATGGTAGATTCCCCTCATACCGGAGTTGTCATGGTTTTAGAACTTTGACATAGATCGATTAATACGTCTCCAAATAAACTAGGCCAACCGCGTGAAATACCCAAAATATAGAAACGTGCAATGCCGATTCTCACACATATGAAAGCAATTCTAGGATCTTTGCATCAATCTTGGCCGATTTGGGCCATTTCGACACGAAATCAGATGAAGATCGACTAATCGATCCATCTTCGATTCCAAGTACTTGAACCATTGATTTTGTGAGAAACCCTCTCTAAAAAAGAAATAGTATAATGAAAATGATCTGAACAAGTCATAATCCCAAGCCAATGGGATTTGTTTAGGTATGTAGACCTAATATTAGGCTTAAACAAAGATTAGGTGTATGTTGATTATTCAGCTCAATTACGTAATTAAACTGAATTCATTTCCCATGCCCATGGTGGTCCTTTTCACATGACTAGTTTGAAGTATCATGAAAAATAGGGATGCATATCCGTGTGAATAAAGTTGCTGCTTTTTAATCTTTAGGAAGAGAGCACATTTTTTTTTTTTAAGGAAATAATTCATAAAAAAAATAGAGATAGACCCATAAATCCCATAAATCCAAGGGGTTGAGGTTGAAAGATTCAAACCCTTTTGTCATAAAAAGAAGTAGTACAATCAAATGGTCTTTCATTAGTGGCTGATCTTTTATCAGGACTTGAATCCTCTTCTATCGTCTAGTGCCGCACTAGTCGTCCATCAGACGAGTTGGTGCCTGGAGAAGATTTTTTTCCCTTTTATCATGGGTTGGTTAACCTTTTTAGTGTTAAAATAAAATATATTAAAAAAATGGTCTTTGATATTTCACTAGTTTGGATCCTCTCCCCACATGGGCTCCTCATGACCTCATCACTTTTCATGTTTAACGGGTCCCACATAGCGTGGACAGTGATGGACGATTGAAAGGGTACCTATGTGGAGAGAGGAACCAAAAACATACTTAACAACATGGTCAATACATTAGTTGTGCCCATATCCTCTCACATATAAGAGAGAGAGAGAGAGAGAGAGGGGGATGAAATGAATAGAGGTTAGAGGTTGAGTGTCATATCATCCCATGTGAGGAGGGCGCAAAGAAACACAGTATGAGAAAGAGCTTTCTTCTTTAAGTTATACTTTTCACATGACTAGTTTGAATTGTCAGTTAGATACCTAATCCTTGTGGAATAAAAGATGGTGGAATGTGTTGCATTTAAATCCTAAACAAGAAATGCATTAATGAAAGAAATAGGTTAGAAAAATAAAAAGAGAACTCCTATAAATAAAAAGGGTTGGAAGATTCAAAGAATTTTGTCATAAATATTAGTTTGTTCTTATTCCTAGCATGAATGTGACCATAAATTTTATTAATATGAAGAAAGTCAAATTAAGAGCAATGACTTTAAATTTTTTTTATTATGTTTGACTTAAGTGCCATCTAGATGCCTTCGTGCATCGGACAAACTTATGTTATCATCATGATTCAAAGAAACAGAATTTGTCGATTTCAATTTCGATTCGAATCAGAAATATTGAGGAAGAATCAGAAATAATCGGTTGGCCGATCCATTTAATGAGATGCTGCCATGTCGGAAACTTTATTGATGATATCGATATTGATGATAGTGACGATATTGATGATAGTGACGATATTGATGATGACCTTGATATGGAGCTGCTAACTATGACGAATGCGCTAACTATGTACGTGTATTGGGGCGAATCGGGTTGTATTGATTCCTGACATGATCTTAGGGGTGTCAACGGGCTGGTTTCAGTTCGGGCCAAATTGATGTTGGGTATTATAAAGCCTAACCGAAACATGTCCATTAAGAGATTCAGACTGGGTAGACTGCACTCTATACGTTAACTAAGGGGTTGGTCCTGTTTTGAGTTGTTATCGGGCTGGTTCAACTGGTTCAGGTTGAAAGCCTGATAAGATATCCATTAAGGCCATCCAAAAAGTTGAAATAGAAAAGCTAAGGTTTAATATTCAGTCTAAATTGATTTGGTCCGGATCATTATTAGGTTGGGGCTCATCGGACCTGCTTTTTTGGGATAATTTCAGCCTAATCCGGACCAGATCAGGACCAATTAGATATGCCATACCTTAAAATACAATTGAATTGTCCACCATTTTAATCATATGGAGAGGTGAGCTTGACAAACTGAATATTGGATCAAGTTAGAGCTAATTTAGGAATAACTATACATGATAAATTATGAGAAAATCAATTTGAGTGTTTGAATGCTTTGGTAGGTAAGAATGATTTGATTTAGATTTTTTTTTTAAATAAATATTTAATTTAGATTGAATAAGCTAAAAAGAATCACAGACACGAACGGTTTACCTCCAACGTGCCTCAGGTGGCTTAAGGATGGATTGGCTTTTCCCTTCTTTCGGC
The DNA here is from genome assembly GCA_028583415.1 of Protea cynaroides. Lineage (NCBI taxonomy): Eukaryota > Viridiplantae > Streptophyta > Magnoliopsida > Proteales > Proteaceae > Protea > Protea cynaroides. The sequence goes on along the minus strand of CM053269.1, from coordinate 46,176,186 downwards.
GAACACTATTTTTTTAACATGTAAATAAAATATTCCAAGATTTCAATGAGGTTGAGATTTCCAAGATCTAGTCGAGATTTAGAACTATGCCTTTATCGTAACTGAGATGGATTTTGATCCCAAGGAAAGCCACCTGGTTTCCTTCATTTCTCAGTCTCACTAATAAGTTGATGGGAACTTGAATTTAGTTTATTAATTTTTGGTATAAGCTTAACTCCCCCACCTATTGACACAGGATTCGATCCCTGGTCTCCATTATCAACAGCTGAAGATCTCAGCACCAATCCAAGAATAACACTTCAGCCAACCTTTTATTGAAAACCCAATATTTTCCATACATGAGGCTTGCATTGAGGTTTGAGTTCTCAGAGGAGTGACAATGAAAATATTAGATCTGTGCTTAAAAAAAATTCCAGCACAAAAAAAAAGTATTAAAGAGAGAAGAGGCAATGAAAGTATTAGTTCAGTGCCTGACAATTCCAGTTCATATAAGTATTACAGATAGATAGATAGATTGAGAGAGAGAGAGAGAGGGGTTATGCTGAACCCAGTTTCTCCTTTTTGTTGATCGATGGACTACCTGTATATGTTAAATGCACCTAACTTGATTCAAGCAGGTAGGCTCTGCTGAACCACCAGGATGAGATGACTACTGCAAAAATAAGAAAATTAAGGGTGATTATAAAAAGTTTTTTTTTTTTAATTATTACAAATAATTGGAAATAAAAGACCAGAGGGAGGAAGGTGGAGAGTGAGAAAGGGGAAAGGTTACACCCTTGGAAAAAGACTTGTAAACACATAAAGTCGAAGAGATTGAAAAAAACCAATGAAACAGAATTGAAAAAATCTAGGCTAGTTCTTAATCAAAGTAATTACCTCATCTCAACTTGTAAACTGCAACAAAAGGCATCAAGACACTCCCCATCCACAAATTGCCATCCTTTTCCTCAACTTCACTAACTGCTCTCACTACCTTCCCTTGACTGTCTTCCAATATCTGCACGAGTTTCCCCTCGGGGCTGTACTTGACAACAATTGCATGAAGCCGACCTCCAATGGTTGCCAAATACTGATACTTGGCTGTAATAGGGAGCTTGAGCAACAATTTCCTGAGTGTTGGGTAGACGCTCAATATATGGCCATATAAAGAACGACGGCAGTGAATTGCCACCCAAAATTCACCCTTCTCATTGGTCCTCACATTGTCTGGGAATCCAGGCAAGATTGCAAATACCTCTGTTGTCCCCGCTTTCTCGCCTTTTAACCAATATCTCATTAACCTAAAGCAGAAATAACAGTTGATAAGGATAGAGGGTTTGTCAATCCACTTGAATAGTACCTAAAAACAATCTCATAGGTCACCTATGGTACAGCAACACTTATCAGAAGGAAAAGAAGGAACTATAGGCTTTTCGTAGGAAAGGCCCCAGCTGTGAAGGTGGCCTATTTTCCGAAGTTTGCAACCCATCAATTGACGGAACTAATAATGCAAAAAACCAACTTGTTCAAGCAACTCGAGGACCCCCCCCCCAAAAAAAAAAAAAAAAAAAGGTTCAATCGCCCTCAAAGCTTTTGGAACAAGTAGAAATATTGGAGAAATGATTATTGACTAACAAGCATTTTGATTAAGCAGAACTTACCTGCCAGGGCAGCTTTCACAAAAGATGAAGAAAGATCCATCCTTGCTCAAGGACAAACCATTCGGAAATTGGAGGTTATGAACAAGGATAGTGGTTTCTTTTGTAACTGGGTCATACTTCAAAACCCTCCCACTATCCTCTGCAGAAAAAACCAGCATCATGAAGTTCCTACAATAGACTATTGTGTCAGAACATTGGCATAGGATAAAAAATTTAAAGAAATTTAACATTTCGTGACTTTAGCAATAAGGACAACCAGCTCACGGATAACAGAAGAACCTTGTGTGTGTGTGTGTGTGTGTGTGTGTGTGTGTGTGTGTGTGTGTGTGTGTGTGTGTGTGTGTGTATATATATATATATAGAGAGAGAGAGAGAGAGAGGATCTTATTGGTAGAAAAAGAAAGATGACTACAAAGCCCACAACAACTGCATCAAAAGACAACCCTACAACTGTAGATAGTAATGAGACGATGAAAAAAGGAAACACAAATCACGTATTCAACTCTCTATAGCATGGAGTTTCATCACACGAACTGCCAAAAGGTTAATCACTAGGTAGTAATTAAATTGGAACAGAGAAAATTTTAAGATAACTCATCAAACATAAAGTAAGGTCGTTTAAACAGAACAACAAGTACAAATAATATATACTAAACAGAAGTGTACAACCTCCAACCAAGCAGCAACCTATGAATTGCTTCAGTGTTGAAGAAAAGAGAAAGTTGGAAATGGAGAGAGAAAGTGTATGTCCGCGTGTTCAGCAATCATTTCCGACATAATGTTTCAGCAAGGTTGGGAATAGCACTGTCCATAGTTGTCAAGGCATCACTAGTGACGCCACTAGTGACGCCTTGGAAAATCGGACGCCTTGGTCGCCTAGGCCTCCCGTTTAGGCCTCCAACGCCTTGGTTCGCCTTGGCGCCAACCTATCAAAAAAGAATTGAAGAATTTATAGAGGAACCAGGAAGGATTCCTAGCTGGCAGACCTATTTCTTCCACGTGGCAAATCATATGTGGCTGAAATTTGGTGGACATGGAGGTAGACCCCTAGGTCCCCTACTCACATGTCAAGTTTCAGCCGAATAAAATCTGCTACATCGCAAAATGAAGCTCTAAAAAATTCTGGACCACCAAGAGGTCACATGGATTATCGAGGGGATGCAAGGAAATACAAGAGAGGTTATGCCATTACATGGGAGCTGAAATTAGACAAAATGGTCAATGTAGACCATTCTCTAGACATCCAATGGTCAGAATTGACGCATCATCCTTCCACGTGGCACAAATAGGTGTGCCAACTAGGAAGGAATCATGGTTGGCCCAACTAGGAACTTTTTGCCTTTAAAATGAATTTGGAAATCCTACAAAGACTTACCATCCCAAAACCTAAACTACCATAGACACTAAAAAGGCTCTTACTCAGTAAATAACAGAAAAGCTATATAATTCCAGTTAGGAATTACGCATGGTTCCAATTTGGAAACAGAACCACAGCTGAAACTGCACTTAATTTAAAAATGTTTTGAAATTTGGCAGTGGTTGCTCAAATCATGTTCTAATTGTACACAAGTTTCAAACAGTGATCACAGAAGCTTAATACCAATCCAAATGAAGATCATTCTGCCAAATGGTCACTCAAAAAATAAAAACTTCCCAATAGAAGCAATGGATTTTGATCAAGAGGATGTTTCTCAGACACTAGTATTGGGTTTCAATTAACAGCTCCTACTAATGTATTTTGAAACCACAAGTTGGAGTCAGCAACTTGTGTTCAGCCTTATAAGGCCAATTTTACTTAATTCAGTCAGCAAGTTTCTGAACTAGGGTAAATGCTAAGGTAGTCCTGTAGATAGTTTGAGAATTCCACTCTCATCAATTTCCAATATGCATCCCAAATCTCTGAGCTCTATCAGGATCATAATTCAATAAGTTGCATCTCAATGACCTATGAGGGCAAAAAAATCCTGATCAGATGATCCTAACCCCTTTTGTAGACATTGTTACTCCACTATAAACACAAGTTTTGTACATCATGATGACTGAAATCCTACTTTTTTGAATCCTGCCTGGTGTGTCCCATATAAACCAAAAACTGAAATCATCTTTCCTGTTGATTCCAGTATTGATGAAAATAGAGACCAGAAAAATAACCCCATTCAGGGTTTCATACACAGAGAATGTAGCAAGAACTCAACAGTTGAACTAGACAAGGGGGTTTATTCTGGAAACAGCATACCTTCTCTGGAATTTGTTGCTACTAACTGTAAAATAAACATTTCCTTCATCATCAATGTCCAAATCGTTTGTGAATCCTAATGGCACCCCTTCTGCCTCCGTTGCAAGTGATGTTGCCAATCCACCTTCTGGCCCCACTTTCATCAACCCAAAATATGCATCAGCAATATACAGTTCCCCTGTTTTCTTGTCAAATCGAAGCCCCAAAGGTCTGCCACAGATGTGCTCGTTCTGCAAATAACTCAAAGGTGATGGCTTTGTGCTACATAGTTCTGACCTACAAAAAAATAGCAGATAGCAAAGCACAAAATTTAAAAGTGATAAATATTAAGGAACAAAGGCTGAGTAAACATCAATTATTAAAAAATGTTAAGAAAATAAATAAATAAATCAGCCTCTTTTCTTTTGTGCTCTTGTTAATTAAAAAACAATGCAGGTGGGTGATCCAGGGTTTTCAACTAGACCATGGATTTCAGAGAAAGAGTGACATTTGACTTTTGCTAAGTCTGGGGCTACACCAAAAAGCCATATGGAAAATTGAGATGTTGTCCATTTAATCACCAGGATATGGAGACCTAATACCTAGAAACAATCAACTGTGAGGACTAAATTCTAGAGCTTTTATTTTTCCTTTTTCTCGTGTGGTAGGGAGTGGGGGAACTCCACCCCATTGACTCAAATCTGAATTTGACTTATTCCATTTATCAGTTTGTTCTTTTTCTGGAACCATAATTTGAAGTCAACATGTAAGTTTGAATGGCCTGGCCAAGTTCGATCCATAACCAACCAGGTCAAATTCCTATGCAATGAAGGCAAAGACACAGAAATCTCACCCTATACAAGAAATGTATGAGGATGCTTATACATTTAGTGTAGAATTGCTTCGGCTAAAGATCACTGATATGCATTACCAATGTAAAAAATAAAAAATTCTAAACTTACCCTGAAAAAATTATCTCTGAGACATTGCCAACAACATAAGAAGATATAAGAAAGATGTGGAGATGAATTTCCATTATTCATCATGAAACAAAAGCTTCATGCACATACACCATTTTCATGGATTTGGCATGACAACGAATCAACCTCAATTTATCTAATCCCACAACTTTGATGAACTGAATCCTGGATATACTCAACATTCAATCGCTTGACTTCATAAAGAATGAACAAGTTCAAATGCAGACTCTTGACTCAAATGCATGTTGGGGTCATATCAAAGTCTGGCCCATAACCATTGGTAATTGGTCTTGCTCAATGTGTCACGGGTAAATTTTAGGGAAAAAAAACAAGGGCGGTATGCAGACTTCTACAGTTATATCAACCAATGGTATCCCTGGTATGACAATTTACACATAACAAATATCCAAGCTGTTGGATTGGGAAATGGGAAACCAAGATTTGAAGGAAAGACAAACATGATCTGCCAAACCAAGAGCTTGGATCCTGTCACATTCTCATCAGTATAATTCTGGGACTTCACATCGCCGTCCTAAATAGCACAAACATGTACACATGCCTCACATCACCATGCCATATAGCACAACCATGTCTACATGCCACCAAAGCAATCCAATATGAAATTCAAAAAGAAAAGAAAACCAATTTTAGCAGGTAACAAATTACCTTACACACAAAGGACGAACCATTCTTATTCTCTATAGCAGCTTGACATATGCAACAGAGTGTCAACTGTTAAGAAATAAAAAATATTACGATCCTAGTTCTACAGCTTTGGATTGTCGGCACTTTGTTATAGGAATTTCAACTCTAACAATCAACACAGCTCACCTGTTGGGAGAAGTATAAGCAAAATCAGTCCATGACTCGCCGTTCCAGAAAATAACCCTGCCGTCGGCTACTCCAGTGTAAGGCCCACGACCGAGAGGGTCAAAAGCCATGCTTTCGGGGCCTTGAACCTGGTTCAGGAACTTAATCTCCGACCTCTGCAACAGATTTTCAGTATCTTTGTCTGTAGGTAGCTGAGACAAGGGATCCAAATCAACCTTGTAAGCCTCGAAATCAGGGAAGTCAGATAACGGGCTGTGCTTAAAAGGGTCTATTCCACAGTAGAGAGCCAAAAGGAAGAACAACCCCCCGAAGATTCCAGCCGGCGTCATTCCTGAATTGAGACTGGGTACAAGGGAACAAGAGAGAGAAGGAAGGATGACTGAGGAATCGAGTGAGAGCTTGGAGGTTGAACTTTATACAATGTCAGTATGTTCAGCTGCCTTTCTTGATTCTAACTACCTCGTAACCATCACCAAGAAATGTCTAAAGAAAGAGATGGCAGTGGGTAGGTGGAGCCTCGAAAGACTGCTGGTACTAGGTAGACTGGTTGAACGCGCGCATGAAGTACATACGTAGATGACGACGGACTGCTGTATGTCTATTGTGGAAATCATACTCACTCCTTCCAGTCTTCCTCCTCCATGCATGCTCTCTCTCTCTCTCTCTCTCTCTCTCTCTCTCTCTCTCTCCTCTCCGTTATTTTATTCTATTTTATTTTGGAAGCAGTTCGTGCACGCTGCAGATCAGATTATGTCTATGGGCGTGAGAATTGGAACTGTTGGTTTATTTTAAAATAAAAAAAAATAATGTTTCAAATATTTAATTTTTCAAATAGTTTTTTTTTTTTTTTGTCTATTTAGGCATAATTTGTGAAAAATTTAACCCCACATTGTTACACATGAGGAAATGTGTGTAATATACCATTGACAAGAGTTGTGTGTTTACATATTTAAAAGTAGAGGTACGTTTGGAAAAGGGTGTCCTACAATGTAGAAATATATATTATAAAGGTAGATTTAATATCTTTCCATGTATGAAAATATGTTTTTATATAAGGACATGTATCAAAATATACTCTCTCTCTCTCTCTCTCTCTTTATGAACATATTGTCTTTCTCTTGTTGATCATATTCGTTTGAGTTTTGATGAGGCCCATATTTTCACTACAACATAACTCTTGACAAGGTTGTTTCAGCTCAGGGATTCATTCATGGTAACATTTTGCACTAATAGGAATGAATACAATATTAAGCAAAATGAACGTTGGAATGACTCAGTCCTACCATTGTTGCAAGTGATTGTTACTTTATAGTTGTAAGTCATGTACATATTTAATTTGTTGTGCATACTTCACATATTATTGATTTGGTTGTTTCCATATTAAGTCATATTGGTTTGTCAGTTTGTTGAGTCTTAGACTTTTATATTGAATCTATTTTTATAACAATGACCCACCTATGGAGTGTGGGACCCATTGAATATGGATGGTGATCGAGTTCGTGTAGTGTACACAAACATGTGAGACACCCTCCCTCCCATACTCTCCTATTTTTTCTCTTCAAAACCCTTAAACGATGGACAACTACTCGGTTTCATGTCCATCCATATAGAATCTCATTTCAATTAAAAGAGTACTTTAAAAAATACTATAACTTAAGGGGGGATTTGTGAACCTATTGCAGAAGGAGTAGATCCTAGTTCCTAGATATGCTGCTCCGTTTGCAGGAAATTTTATTCTCTCAAGCTCCCTTTGTTTTGGTGTAAATTTTTATGTGTAACATTTTATTTGTTAAAAAAAAATCAATGTTAGACATTAATTTTAGGGAAAATTACACAGACACCTCCTTTATAGTTGAGAAAATACACAGAATTACCCTGTCTTTATAAAAGCTACACACACTACCCCTCTAATAATGCTTTCATACACTCTCACCCATACTTTTACTTATAATTTAACGGGAGAATGTCAAATATTTTTGAAGACAAAAATACCCTTAATGAATGTAAAATAACCTAAATGGATTTATTTTATATTTTATATTTTTATTGGGTAATACAATGGGTTTATTGTTAAGTTCTCCACAAAAACCCTAAGTTCATCTTTCTTCTCCACGAGTTGCCCTTTTTTCCCTTACAAGTACTACAATAGAAGAAGGGGAAGAAGATGTCTTGACCACAAGTTTTGATGTTGATGATGAGTTTCAAGAAATTTTTGAAGGAAGTCACAAGAGTTGGAAGGAGATAGTGTTAGAGATTAAATGGAGAAGAAAACAAAAGAGGAACACTCAAAAAGGAAGACTGGGTCGGTAACTGAATGCCACCACAACTCACAAAAGATATCTCTCTCTCTCTCTCTCTCTCTCTCTCCTCTATAATGGATCAACATCAATGAGATGGTGGCAGAGGAACTAAAAATCTCAAACAAGAAAAATAAGAACATAGGGCAGAGGAAATAAAAAGGAATTTTCTGAACAAACTAGTGAAAAACCCTAGATCTTTCATGTATTTTGTCTGGTGGAACCTGAGTTCTTTATCCTGATTTCCGTCTATCATCATCTCTCCTCCAACCGTCCTTTTGCAAAAAAAATGTCTAGAGCGTTTCTGCTGCCAGTGTGTTCCAATTACTTCCCATATTTCAAGATCATCTCCTCCATAGAATGGCTCAATCGACAAGATCTGAGACCTATGGTTTTGTCTTTCAATAGTGGTTTCATTTATGAACGACGGCCTGTAATAAAGCTAACGGGTGAAAGTCTGCAACTAAAACAGAGCTTTGACGTTCCATCTAACTACATCTTCTGATATCTCCTTCCTCAAGCTTCACAAACCTTGCCGTTTTCGGCAGATTTGTAAGTTGAATTCTCTTAATCAACATGGATCATCGATTCCAAAGGGGAAGAGGAAAAATAATAATGATCAACTGAAAAAGGAAAAAGCTGTCATTTTTTTCCTCTCCGGATTGGAGATTGCAAAACAACAACAGGAACAGTAAAATGGTGAGTGCAGGCTCTAGTTTTTATCTTTTATTTTTCTTCTTTTTTGTTTGATGCTGATATCTATCAATTCTGTGTTATTTGAGAACTTACGTTGAATTTTATGAAATTCTGCTTCCTTAGATTCTCTCTTAAAATCGAATTCTATTGGTTTTTTCTATTTTTCTAAGTTCGAATTTGTTATGCGTAGTTCATTAGTTAATCTCTAGGGGTTTTACTGTCTGGTTTTTTGAAAGCTTCTTTCCTTTCTGAGTTTGTAGTGATGAGGGTGCTTTTCAATTGAAATTTATGGCTTTTTCTCAAAGCAATTTGCACTCTGACCTTGCGAAAATCGAGCAGATAATTATTGAGTTTTTTGCAGAGAGTTTACACATTATAATCCAATCGAGGTCTCTTTGTGCATCTTCATGGAATTACAACGGAGAACAGACTTTGTTGTCTCCGTCGTCCTTGTCTTCGGAATCAAGGGTATTTTTGTCTTAAAACAAATTTGACTCTCTGCTGTATAGTTGAAAGTAACAGTGTGGGTGAGATTGTATGATAACATTGTTAGAGGGGTATTATGTGTAATTTTTATAAAAGCAGGGTAGTTTTGTATAGTTTCATTACAGTAGAGGGGGTGTCTGTGTAATTTTCTCTTAATTTTATGATAAAATTTTACATCAAAACAAATGAAGCCTTAACAACCCCGGTTTATTATGTAGATCAATCTCACTTCCTTTAGTTTTTCTTTTATTCCTCACTCCAGTTGATCTCTCTCCCCTTCATTTTTCTCCGACCATGGACTCTAGTGAAACATAAGTCGAACCGAGTGAATTACATGTTCTTGCTAGACACATCCTCTATGCATGCATTTGACCACTTTTGAGTAACCTCCTTACCTCCTTATTGGTATTGATGCCGCAGTGGGAGAAGCCATCCAAACATGACTCTTTCGGGCACTTATGACGTCTAAAACACCCGCGATCAATAGTGACAATCAAACATCCATGGAACCAGAGTTACACATTCCTTTTTCCAATAATAATTCATCTGTATGTACTTGTACTCTCCTTAGAATCTTATCACCATCCATGTTCAGTGGTTGTACTCTCCTTAGGATATCTTCACTATCCACATTCAGTGGGTCCCACAATCTATAAATAGATCCCACACCTTATCGATGGTGATGAGTTCACATGAAATGTATAATTACATGCAGATGATCTGAACTCCACTTTTCCCAGGTCGGTCTTTCTTCTTCCTCAATTTTCTTGCAATTTCTTGAAATAATTCAACACATAATTATAAGATGTGAGCTTATTTTTGTCCACTTTTGTTTCATTTCTCCACAATTCCCACCATTTTCACTTTTCTTGGACTTTGTAATAATCTTTAAACAAGAAAAAAAAAAAAAAAATAGAAAAAAAAAAAAAAAAACAACTGCAAGGACACCACCACCATTCTTTTCACAAGTGAACACATGCTTGGCTTCTAAGTCCAACTGCTTTCTTCTTCAAACCAAAATGAAATAAATTTAGGAGACATCTTATATTAGGAACTTAGGAAAGTTAAATTACACAATAGTAGATGGTTATGTGGACCAAATGTCCATAAAGTTTGAGAGCCAATCAAATTTTTATATAGTAAGCTATTGAACCTAAAGCTATTAGTATGATTCATTTTCTCATAAAAATAAATAAAATAGTATGATTCATTTATATAAAAGGATTTTTTATTTGACGTTGACACTTCACCAGATAGATGATTTGATCTTTTTTTTTTTTGCCTTAGTAATACATTTTTTTTTATTTTTTTAATGATTAATTATAATCATTTTACATGTCGATTTGAAACAAGAAAAAACAATCTCTTGACAATGACATGAGGATGGATTACTTTCAAAAAAAATTGTAAAAAATTCATTTTATTCGTGACTTACAAAATTTTTAAGCCCGTTTGTTTAAAGGGATGCTAGTGGGTGGGAAATTGTACTTTTTAACTTGTGAATAGTAAATCCCACATGCATTTGGAAAACCAGGTGGAAATTACAACCCGATGAGAGGCTTGTGCCCCCAGATTTCTCCCATCTCATCCTTCAGAAAATCCCACAAAAACCATGGGATCAGGCTCTTTTCAAGGTCACGTTTTAACTGAAACTGTCTAGTGGCATTTAATAGGTCTGAGGATCAGGGAAAAAAATTTGAAAATTTATTGTCCTTATTTTTAAATTTGAATTAACATGTAGTTAAAATTATCTACTCTCATTACACTCAAACTAAGATCTGAAAGTGAGAGCTAAGATCTGAAAAGTTCTACTTTCAGATCTCATCCACTCATGCTAGTGGAGGATAAGAAGACTGGAGTCGCCACCTAGATAAGATCTATAACCCATAAATGATGTCTCTCAATGGAGGGACACTAGAGACTCACGCAAATGGAATGACTATCTCGTCTTCCCAAAGGCGGGCAAGTACCAAATTACGAGTTGAGAAGGTGTTAGGCACCCAACTCGTCCGGTTGAACCGGTCTCCATAAATCCTATTATTTTCTATAGTTTATGAACACTTGGGCTATCTAATTAAACGATAAGATACAAGGGGAAATCCTAATTTGATCTCTAATTTTTTATTAACTACGCATGACATAAGCTGAAATTAAACAAATTAAACAATAAAATAATCACAAAATGAATTAAAAAATTTAATGAATGACCTAAACATATATCTAAAGAAAGGAAAAATGATATACAACATATGACCGAGGTCTGAGAAAATCTCAGACCGCCTACATATCCCTGTGCGGTGGGAATCAGGCCAAACGTAGTTCGGACAGGTGTGTACGTACCAGGTGTGTGCAAGAAGAGGGACGCTCCCAAAATATTAGAACGCATCCCATGCGATGGATGCTCCCATAATTATAGAAATACATTCGATGGTGAGATATGTCCCCACAACAGTGAGACCCATCTCAGTGTAGAGGTATTCCCTTCCACAGGAAAATACCCTCGCTGAGATAATCTCATAATACATGAAACTTATCTTAACTTGAATGTGTGTGCAACAAATGATGCTCCCAAAATATTGGAACATATCAAGAGGAGAGATATTCTCACAACAGTGAAATCCATCTCAGGGTGTAGAGGCACTCCTACCATAAGGAGCCCCCGCGATAAAGTAATCCCATACAATATGAAACTTACCTCAATTTGAGTGTGTGTGTGAAAATGATGCTTCTAAAATATTGGAACACATCCGAAGGATGTGATACTTCCACAATAGTGGAGCACATCTAGGTGTAGAGGTATTCCCTTTCACAGGGAATCCCCTCGCTGAGGTAATCCCATAATACATGGAACTTACCTCAATTTGATTGAGCATGGAACGACCAAACTCCCCCGCAGACTACGTATCTCTCGAGACCTCTGTCTCTCCAGAATCAGGTCAAATGTAGTTCCCATGGATTGACGAGCCATGGTCACGCGTGGCAACACTCAGGAAAGGCCAAAATGTCTCAGCTCCCCATACACGGGATTTACTAGTATCTCACTCATATCCCACATTCGGGATACCCAGGTGGACCATTCGTCGGGCCACCAATCCTATACATACATCTACCAAATCGTATTTTTTCATTAATACATTTTTTATACAACGATTTCCCACACTCTTGGATCCAATCCTAGGTTGGGTAAGTCCATTCTAAATGGGCTTACAATGGATCAGACTATTTGGAGTCCCCTAACCAATCACATAGCGAGAAGGAAGTACCCTAACATGCATCTATCATGGTGTTCAAATGGAGATATACCTTTGGGGTGGGGACCACATGTTGACATAAGCATTTATTTTCAATTAGACATACATACAGGTTATAGTCTAAGCATGATATAAAAATGAACAATTTAAACCGAAATAAATACATGATGACTTTAAACATGGTATTGACATCCCATCATGAAACAACTTATGGTAAAAATGCGAAATCATATCATCATAATCGGATGGGCCAAATAAGTCCGGCACAAGCAAACACGACCTAAGAGGACAACCTAAGAGGACAAACAAATTAGCCTAAACCAAAATCCATCTAAATTAACTCAATCTAAACCTAAACCAAACACCATGCTAAGTTGGGCCAAACCCAAACAAAAAACTCAACCTAAGCATAAACAAAACCAAAATAGACTACCCACTCATACAACCTGGTTGAACCATATTAAGGCTAAATCTAACTCGAATGGACTAAATCAACCCAACCTTGAACCTGAACTAGGTGTGGCCGAACCAGACATGGCCCAGACCAAACTGAAAACAAACCAATAACCTCTAAATCAGCAGACCAAACTAATCCAAATAAAAAACCCAAAATACCCTAGCAAACAATCACCTATTCGGATTCTCAAAGCATAGCATCACAAAGGGATAACAACTATTGAACTAAACAACGTTGAAAACAACAAGAAAGAAGGGGGGTTTTTGAAATTAGATTTTGAAAAAGGAAACAAAATGAAGTATAGTAAATGATTGCTGAAATTTGGAAAACACCACATAACAAACGAACAAACAAACAAAAATAGAAATAAATAAATAAATAAATAAACCGACACAACACTTCCTAATCGAATTTGTGAAATTTATTCCAAAGTTGAAACCCCATTACTCTGAACATTGACTTCTGTCTTTTTTTTTTTTTTTTTTTTAAAGAAAAAAAAATGACAAAGCAAAACCATCACTATGGAACCCATTGAGCAAAAAATAGAAACAAAGAATCATTCCCATCCCACTAGCCAAAACCAGGTCTTCATTAAAGGAAAATCAAACATTTACCTTTATGGCCGACACTCAACATATAAGGTCCTCATGGACTAAGACCGAAGTCTATAGAGGGGAATGATACCAGACTTGATTTATCAGCTGAGATCTGGTCTTAAGCTCATACAAACTTCAAAAGAATTGAAACCCAAAATAGAAACAAGGAAACAGTAATTTCTAATCAGTTCTAACCGAACTTATTCTTGCAAAAAGAAGGAAGCCAAAAAACACCTTAAACTAGAAAAACTAAAAAACACCCAACCAAAGGTCATTTCTCTTGAAAGGCAACCAAAAAGCCTATCCAGCAAATACCACACTCTGTAAAAGAACAAACACCATTCCTTTGATTGAATATTACCATTGAGTTGCCAAGGAAGAACAAAACAAAAACAACGTACAACACATAAAACAGAATGCAACAGAGGGAAAATCACAGGGGAACTATAGGGAGATGAAAAATCCAACTCACTAAGCATTAAGAAAGAAAAGAGTACTTCAAACTGGGGCACACAAAGGAAAAATAAATAAATGAATAATAAAAATAAAACAAAAAAGATAAGAAGGGCTACAAGCATGGGGAAGCATCCTATAACACATCCACAAAAGAAAATGCATTCTCAATAAGTGCACATGAGAAAGAAACCAGCTAGATCCAAAGATAAGAGTGAAATACAATATAGTTCAAGCTAAAAAAATAAAAAATAAAAATAAGATAGAGAAAGAATAGTTAAAACTACAAAAGGGAAAAAACAGAGGTGAATACCTTACCTGGGTTTGTCCTTCTCTCAGCTTCTGCTCTCTGCAACCCGATTAGACCTCAGGAACCCATAGAGGATCCCTCTCTTTCCCGATCTTCTCTCCTCCTTTGTTCCCCGATTTTGTCTCCTCAATCTCACTCTATTTCTCTCTCTCAATCTCACTCTATTTCTCTCTCTCAATCTCACTCTATTTCTCTCTCTCAATCTCACTCCTGTCCGCCTTCTCTTCTTTCTTTAGATTTTTTTTTCTCTCTATCTCCCTTCCCCGATTTTCTCTCCTCCTCCCTCGATTTTTCTTCACCCCCCCCCTCCTTTATCTCCTCCCTTCAAGATCGGCCTATTAGGTGGCTCCTGGCAGTTGGTTTCTCAAGATGGGGGCTTAATGCCTGCGGGAAAAGAGGGATGGGAAGTGTGTGTTGTCGATGGGAGAGAGAATGAAAGTGATGAGGTGGCTGGGGGGTAGCTAGGTGGTTGGCGGTTTTGGAGGAGGTAAAGTGGAGGGATTTTAGGGAGAAGAGGTGAGGTGTCGACCTCCCCCTCTTCCCCTCCAACAGACTCTCTCACCGTCTCTCACTCTCTTTGCGTCTCCTCTCTTCTCTATTCTCTTCCTCCTCTGATTTAGGGATTTGGGTTTTTTAAAATTTTTTTAAATTTTTTATGGATTGTTATTAAACATTTTGATGCCTAAATTACCTCCACTCTCTTCTTCTTTCACGGAAAATATAGCAGCTCCTCTTTCTACAGAACCTCTTCTCCTTCCTCAAAGCTTTCTTCCTCTCCAATTCTTTTTCTCCTTCTTCTCCTCTCTTACTCTCAGTTCTAGGGTTTGGTAATTAACAAAAAGAGTGAGAGAGAGTAAAGGAATGACCTTTATATAGAGAGAAAATCCCCATATAGAGTCATCTCAAAATTAGGAGAGTAGCCTTCTCAAATTATAAAACTTTCTTAAACTCGGAGTCTATTTCTAGGCTTGACCTGTCGACTCGCTGGTCACCAAACCCATAGACTGGACAACCTAAAACTCTCGACCATACAATCCCTCAAGTAAATGGTTCTTACTTGGCTTTGTGGTTCCTTCATACGGTTGGTTCACTTGAGCCTGTTATGATGGAAAGACCTAGCATGACAAGGTTAAACCAGGTTAGAGGAGTGCGGGTCTTACAAATCTGGTTCTAGAATCAAAAGCCACCATTTAAATTTTAAAGTAAAAAAAATAAAATATTGAAAACTTGGTTCGAAGATACCTGGATTGCCCAAAATAAAGGATCACCACCCTTGTCTTGGGCAATCTCTATGAGTTCTACAACACTATGTGAGGACAACGAGAAAATCTGTATCCTCGGGAATGATCTAAGAAAATCTGTTGTTGGAGTCGCTACCTAGATTAAGGATCTAGGACCTTTAAAATATAGTCTTACCATAAGGTAAGACTTGTATTGATTCGTAACCCAATATATCGATTCTTTAGTCTGCAAGAGATCAGGTAAATATTCAAGGTACGGTTTTGGGAAGGTATTAGACACCCAAACCGTCCGATCAAGATTGGCCTCCTAAATTTTCCTAAGACTCTAATTCTGACTATACTTGATCAACTGGATGACTAAGGTTCAATGGGAGATGTCCTAAACCAAATTGCTAAGTTCTGCTAACCTAGGGTTTAGCCAAACATATTTTGAAGTAAATAAACAAGCAATTATACAATATTATACATGCAAGACTTTAAAATAATAAATAATAATAATATACATGCAAGACTTTAAAATAATATATAATAATAATAAGGGATAATTTCAGCTACCACCCAAAAAGAATTGACCAAATCACCTACCACCCAAGTAATTTAAAAAAATCACCTATCACTCAAGTTAGACAAACGTTAGTCCATTTACTGACAGAAAAAAGTTGAAATTGTGTGTGGACGTTTATACCCTTGTCATTTACAAAAAAAAAAAAAAAAAAAAAACAAGAAAAGGAGAAACTGAAACAAATGATTATATCGGTGTACAGGCATTTGGGGGGATTTCTAATTTTTGCACCGTTGACGGTGATGAGCTCCATTGAAATTTCAGAAGGTCGAGGTTTTATCTATGGTTTCTCAAGGTGAACCTTCGTTTTCACCATTAATTTCACTCACTCTCTCTCTCTCTCTCCCTGTCTCACTTGTTTCAATCTTGTACTTGCTGTAATTCCAGTGGCATTTCGTTTCTCCAAAACTGACGACTCTTTTACTTCAATCTACCAGAAGATGAGAGAGAAATGAAGCATTTGGAATCCCTAGAAGGAGCAAACTCGCGTCTCCTTCTCTTCTAGATCGATCTTGTCGACTATGATTCCCTCTTCGCCGCCATCAATGGCACCGTCAATCTTTTCCACTTGGCTTTCCCCTACACTGTCGATCGAGTTCTGGATCCAGAGCTCCGTCTTCTCTCCAACAACTATTAAATTTTCTTATTATTTTTCTATTTAAAAATTTGAATCACACAATATCAGAAAAAGCTTTTGGATCTGGCGATTAGAGGGACGATAAATGCACTTAAAGCAGCGAAGGAGTGCAGGGTGAAGCGAGTGGTGGTGACCTCATCGATATCCGCCAGCGTGCCCTAACTGGCCTTCCGATGTCATCAAGAATGAAGATTGCTGGACGGATATCGACTACTGCAAGCAAAAAGGGTGAGATTTGAGATTTATCTTATGCCATTTCAGAATGAAGATTGCTAGACGGATCTCGACTTCTCAGTCTGCTCTTGTGCCGTTTCCTCTTATGCCATTTCAGAATGCTCTCTCATGTCCAATGATGGTAGTGGTGATATGGAGGACAGAGCAGGGAGCGTAGAAGTTGGAGTTAAACTGATGGAATGGATAAAAGATGATGAATCATAAAGTGTAGTTTGAGAGAAAGTAAAACAGTTGTGCTTGCAGAGGATTCGTTGCAGTTGCAATTGCAGTTGCAGTTGGAGGTGGAGCAATCGGAGTGGTGATTCGTTGCAGTTGTAGAGGATTTTTTTTTTTTTTTGATAAAATATTGCAGAGAAACAGAGAGGAAGAAGAAGACGATTTGGGGGTTGGATTAAAAATAAATAAGGGTAAATTAAACTTTTTCCCTCACAATAAGGGTATTGTCATTCATGTATTTTCTAATGGCTGACATCAGCAACTAACGACTCTGTTTAAAGGTGTCAAAAATGGACCCGGACCGGTAGCACGGACCAAGCCAGCCTGGTAGCAGGACCAGGCACAAATGGTTTAAATTTTGATGGATTATATTACCTGTTATTGTTCACTTCTTGATCGAAAGATTATATGAACTATAGTTGAAAAGAGATGTAATTGTTACAATTCTGAATTACATGCATATAGAAGGAATGATGCTAATTTTATAGATAGAAATAATAAAATAGGCTATATATCTTAAATATAAAATATGCCGATAAGCGATAAGCTCGGTCGGACCGAACCAGCCGAAACACCCAATAAGCCACGCGATAACAAACCGACACGGACTAGCGATAGTTATTGGCAGCGACCCGGCCCGAACCTTAATGGACATGTTTTGGGTTGGGCTAACCGACACCGATTACGGACCGAACCGACCCGGACCGGCCCGTTGACACCCTTAACTCTGTTAGTTGTTTTTGGATCTTTTTGATAAACGTTTGTCTAACTTGGGTGGTAGGTGATTTGAACAAATTTTTATGGGTGGTAACTGAAATTTTTCCTAATAATAATTATAATAAGAAAAAATTTCATCTAGACCCCATCAAAGATTGCTAACATCATCTACACCCACAAGAATGCAAAAACATCATCTACACCTCAAAACTTTTGTTGTGGTAATCAAAGAAGTCTACTCCATCAGTTAATTCCCATTAGATGCTGACGTCAGTTAGATTGGAATATTTCAGAGACGATAATACCCTTTTGGCCTATTGAAATGACCATTATACCCTTTAGGTGGATTGGAATATAAAGGAATATCTTCGCGATGAAAGTTGTTCTTCTCAGGACCGTTTCCTCACCGGTTCAATACTCTATGGTTTCCTATTCACCGAAGCTCTCCTTCTCTTGTACCGGCCATGATTCCGTCACCTCTGCACTGTTCTCCGGCGAAAACAAGAAGTTGTCTCCGTCTCTGTCTTTGCCATTGCTGCATTTCCAGATCAATGACAAAGCTTCGAGGAGAATCAGATTCTCTTCTTTCAGATGCATTTTTATAAAATTCTGAAAATCTCTAGTGAATTAGATTGATTTCTTCCTCGGATGCGTTTTAGGGAAGGAGAATGAAGAAGGGAATCGTCGCATTCATAGATAAGGGCAGCAACTTGAGGGCTTTCTCATACTTTAATATGGCTCCCTCATAATCCCTCTTCTGAAAGAGCTTGTTCCCTTCCTCTTTCAGTTCTTGAGACATGGTGAGAAGACGGCAGTGTCCTTATCATAGGCTTTGGTGTCATGGTCAGCTGATTTGTTCTTCTTCACATTTGCACCACCAAATTTCCCTTCTGCTTGTGTCATCTTCCTTCCTATAGGCTTCACCATTGCTAATAGGGAAACAATGGCTCTAGTTTTCTTTCAATCAAGGACCTTGTAACAATTCTCTACAAATAAACCCACAAAGAACCAAAGAAGATCGGTCTCCGGGTAGCAGAGACCAAACTTCTCTGCAATACAATGAATCTAGAACCAAAAAATCCCCTAGAAACTCACCCAGCCCACAAATTCTCAAACAATTACAGAAACAAAATCATCCAAAATTCACAGACTACAAATTCAAAAGAAAAGGAACTAAAAAAAATCCCAATTCGACAAGAAAATATGCAGGTTCTGATATAAAGAGATTTTTTAATTCTATTCGTAATAACCACGAAATCTGATCATGTAACTTATTTGGAAAGCGAATTCACCTCAACAACAAGCAAACTATAGAAAACCCAGGTGATAACCTCCACGAAGCTTCGTTCTTAGCAATGGCAGTTTCAGTTTCAGGGAGGGAATGAAAACCTCAAAATTTTCAAATTAAATTCGTAATTTATTATAAGAAAATCTCGGTCGGCCCCGCCGTTTCCATGAACTCCAAACAAGTTGAGGGCGTTTGTAGGACTTTAAAAATAGAAACGAAAATACCCATATAAGATTTCAGGGAAGGGAAAGTTCTTTTTACCTCTGAAAAAAAGGTAAATTGGGAAGAATCGAATATACTCATGTCAATCCTTGTTGTTTACTAGAAAAAATATGTAAATCCATATTGAAGGGATTACGAGCGAGACTCGTATACTCTCTTGTTCTGGTTTTTCTGTTTTTCTGTTTTTCTGTAGATTTAATCTCATGATAGAAAACAAAGGGAAGCAACTAAAAAATGAAAAGAAAATACCAAGAAAATGGAGCATGAAAATTCTCAAGTTGCAGGTTGTGTGAACATTGGAGTTGCAGGAACGCACAAGGGACTCCAACGTTAGGAGTTAGGGTTTGGGTGAGAGTGAAAAGGAAAGAAGGAGAGAAAATATAAGTTTGATTGGAAGGTTAAATTAGTAAATCAATATAATTTTTTAATATTTCAATTTATAGTATAAGAGGTAAAACTATATTTTAAGAATTTTAGTGATTTCCATCAGTTAAGTGAACCTAGGTGATGTTTTTGCAATCTTGTGGGTGTAGATGATGTTAGCAATCCTTGATGGGGTGTAGATTAAATTTTTTTCTTATAATAATATTAACACAACAATGGTAAAGAACAACATGACATATTATCGTAGTAAAGGTCCACATAATAAAGACAGAACAATATATTAATAAAATAAAGAAACATCAAAATGGCACATTAAATATAATATACACTATGAGAATTGTAAGTGGAGTTATGATCCGGCGTAGATGAAATTAGTGGGAGTATGCATGCCAGGTAATGGGATAATTAGCTGGAGATAAGTTGTCGGGTTTATGAGCAATATTGAATTGGGTAATTGGTGGTTGGGCAATTGGATAGAGAGGAAGTGGATAGGTGTTTTGCACAAAGAGTACAGATGCAGGTTTAAAAGGGGTGATGGGCTTAAGGAGGTGGCAGCGGACAAAGTGGTGGCGGCAATGGGATGTTGCAGGCGGCTTGGTATTCATAGTAGGTGGTGATGGCTCGAGTGGTGTATGCCGATCAGGTGGGGATGATTGTGGTTGAAGCAGCAAGTTGCAGGTGGAGTGAAACCAAAATTAAAAATAATAAAAATAACAACAATAAAATAAACAAACACAGCGGGAAGGACGGCAGGTGGTTGTAAACTGGGTTTAAGTCTGGTTTCAGGCTAGATAAGGTGGAAGTGGGGTTGCAGTAGGAGTTCTGGCCGCAAGTGGTGGGCAATGAGTATGGTCGAACAGAGCATGTTGAGTTTCTGGGTTGGGGAAGTATGATGGTTACAGCAGAGGATGGCGGTAGGTAGAGGGAGATCCTGCTCGGTGGGGTGTTGATTGAAGTTGGTGTGGGGGTGATGATACGTACTCTATCGGTAATGGCTACTTGGAGGGTAACCGACCTCGAGATAGAAGAACAGAGAAGAAGAATTGACAGGAAGAAGGAAATTGGTTTGTAATTGCTTCCGGGTTTTCTATTCTCTCTCCATTTTATAGCCTTTTACAATTTTAGAAACTACTATTTAGTTACAATCCTACCGATATTACATCTCTTTCATCCCATATGATACGTACTGTATCGATAATGGCTACTTGGAGGGTAGCCGACCTCCAAATAGAAGAACAGAGAAGAAGAATTGAAAGGAATAAGAAGATTGGTTTGTAATTGCTTCCTGGTTTTCTATTCTCTCCCCATTTTATAGCCTTTTACAATTCTAGAAACTACTATTTAATTACAATCCTACAGTTATTACATTTCTTTCATGCCATGTTGGAGAAGCTTTTCTTTCAAGAATGCTCTTCTGACAACATCTAGCTCGGTTTCCTCATCTCCTAGAGACGTAGTTTCCCCTCTTCCAATCAGGTCACAAGGTGTATAATATTCTCAAGCCGCTCTCACGGGCTGTTTCAATGCCCATAACATCTAGAAACAGGCCCATGAACTAACATCTAGAAAGTAATGAAGTCTGGTTTGTTTGGGTAAATTGCACCAAACAAGAGGTATGGGGCCAGGGTAAATGGATTTGACGGATTTAAAAATATAATGAAATCTGGTTTGTTTGAATCAAAAGTGGTTTGGGTAGACATGTGGTTTCAGAAAAAAGGGTAAGTAAAGGCTTAAAAACCAGGTTTAAGAAGCAGGGGATAAAACCAGAGTGGTTTACAAATCAAAGTGGTTTCACAAAAGGGTAAAAACGATTTGTTGCAGAAAACTAAATCAAAGATGAAGAGTTCACAGAAATGAAAGAAGGGTAAAAACGAAAGGGTTTCGATTCCATCTTCTCCAGCAAGGGTTCCATTCCATCTTTTCCGGCAAAGGGCGGAGCTGTTACTGGCATCGCATTTCTGTCAGTCCATTACACCAACGACGGAGAGGGGTTCTGTAATCTTCCATCTTCTCCATCTCATTTCTCTTTCTTTCCTTTTTTTCCAAACTTTGTTCCAGTGCCGTTGACGAAGCTGTTGATTTCTTTCCATAGACGACAGAGCCTTTCCAGCAGGAGAGAACTGAAGCCAGATCCAGATCCAATACCACCACCGACAGCATGGAAAACGAAGAAACCTTGGAGACCTGTTTCTTTCTTTCTGTCCAGAAAAACGTCATAAACTGTTCTCCTTTTCGCAACCTTTGTTCAATGGCCTTAATCGGAGGGGGCCATGCCGGCCTCAAGTGAAACCACGAACTGAGGTGGTCACGAATGACCATAGGAGGAGGTCGAAGATTAGGTGGATTTTTGCAGCCGAAGGAAGCTACAGATGGTGCGCCACCCCTCTGCTGAGGCACAATTTATGGAGGAGGCCAGGTTTGAATCCAAGGGAACCAGGAATTGAGGTGGTAACGAGTGATCATTGGAGGAGGCCAGCCAGCTGGTAGGCGAACTAGGGTAGTGATGGAGAGCTTGGCTGAGATGGGATTCGCCAGTGGAAGGTGTTGCAGAGTTGTCGGCCAGGGAGGATGGGCAATAGCGATCGTTTGTTCTGTTTTGCGAGCTAGGCTGGCTTTTGAGGACAGAGCGCCAATGGAAACGACGCTGACAGAGCTGGAAAGGTCCACACTCATAGGCCACTGTGGAAGATGGTCCGTCGGACTGGGGGGAAGGAGATAACAGGAGCACATCCCAGAACAAGATCATCGGTGCCGCTCAGATGGAACGTACCAACAACGGAATCAATTTCTGAGGTGGACCGAGTGAAACCCATAGAGAGCCGTCCATTTTCATCTGGTAGACCAGCTGCGAAGGACATAGAGTTGATGATTTCCGGAACCGCTTGTCTGGTGTCAAAGACGCTGCTCAGGTGGACGGTACCATCTTTGTTGTCTCTGGCGTCGATGGTCGTATGCCCCAGACCAAGAAGCACATATTTCCTGGTAAGCATGTTGACATTTGGTTGAAGTTGGGAAGGACCATCTTGTAGGGACTGTTTTTGGGTCTTGGGTAAGAGTTGGAATTTGGACTGATGAGGTTGTGGAAGGGGAAAAGCCTGTTTGAGCCGAAGGAAATCATAATGGATTGGAGTGGAGATTGGAGAGGGATCAGGGGGTTGGATGATGGTGGTTACAGGGTTTGCAGGGGGTAGGGAGGCGGTAGGTAGGCGAGGGAACAGTCGGTCGAGCTTCTCCTCCATAGAGTTCAGAAGCCGAAAGATTTCTGAGAAGGATTGCCGCTGTGTATCCCTCAACACTTGAAGAGAGTCCATGGAAGAACCCTCAACTCTCAATGAAAGCACCAATGATACGTACTGTATCGGTAAAGGCTACTTGGAGGGTAGCCGACCTCCAAATAGAAGAACAGAGAAGAAGAATTGACAGGAAAATTGCTTCCTGGTTTTCTATTCTCTCCCCATTTTATAACTTTTTACAATTCTATAAACTACTATTTAGTTACAATCCTACGGTTATTACATCTCTTTCATGCCATGAGTAATATGATCGTAACAGGTGATCAGCGATGAAGACTATCGATGATAAGGGTAGCAAGTGAATCAGTTAGGGTAGCAGATTCATGAGCAAGTGCGATGGCAAGAGGAAAAAAAACGAAACAGAGCAGGGAGGGGAGGCTTACCTCCTGCAACCTCCTTCTCTTCTTCTTCCCAGTTTATTCGATCCTTCTTCTCCCTTCTGCTTCTCTGCCTCTTCTCTCTCCCCACAAGCTCTCTTCTCAATCTTCTAAATTTTCTCCACTCAATCTCTCTCTCAGCCAACAGAAAATTTCCCCTTCCTCACGTCCTCTCTCTCCTTTTATCTTCTCTCAATCTCCCTCTCCCACTTAAACTCTCTCTCCCTTAATCTTCTATCCTGAACTCCCTATATCTCTCCATCTCTCTCAGTTTCTCTCTTTCCTATTACATCTCAAACTCCTAAATTTCCACACTCTCTCTCTTTAGTCTTTCTCTCTTACCCGATCTCTTCCTCTCTCTCGCTTTTTCTCGATGTTGCCATGTGTCGCCCATATACATATTATAATATATAATACATAATAGATAGATGCATACATATATAATATATCTAATTAAATACTGCATGTAATATATAATAAATATTATATAAATATACTAATATAATACATATAATAAGTAATGTATATATAACATATAATACAATATGTTAAGATGTTTGTACAAATACACATGGATTGAGGTGATTTGGCCTTATTGGTTTGAGTCGGGTCGGGCTAAACCGGCTAGGACTGAACTGGGCTTGAGCTAGGTCTGGTTGGACTAGCTAGGATGTGTCTGGGCCACTACGGATTGAGTTCGGTCAAGCTGAATTGATTTTGATTGGGAACGGCAAAAATGGGGCGTTTACACATTGTCCTACAAAATCACTTGTTAGTGTTACTACTGAAACATCCATTTCTCGAGCATATGAATCTCCGAGTAGATTCTATGGATTATGAATCAAAGACAAGCCCATTAAACTTTTACGATGTCGATCGTTCAGTAGCAAGTATACTACCCATCTACTCAAGTCCAAACATGAACTTGAGACGAACTTGATCCGATGAGACTTTCAACCTGTTCACAGAGAAGTTTCTCTCTTGCAATGCAGTGGCTCTCCTCCTCTGTCATTGTCTTCCTTCGTTAAATACTCTGTCTTTTCACTTGCTCCTTTGGCTCTCCCTTCTCTCTCTCTCTCTCTCTCCCTCCTCGTTCACTCCGTCTCTCTCTCTCACAGATTAGGGCTTTGTGTTACTGTTAAGGAGGATGACATGGCTACCCATTTTAGTGAAGCATCAACCATTTTGTAGTTAGGGAAAGACAAATAGAGGAGTACAATGACAAATTGTGATAGGGGAGAGAGAGAGAGAGAGAAAATATAATATATTTTTTTATTTTTTTATTTTTTGTGTGGAAAGGAGCTTATTGGAAGAAAAGGGGTTGAACTAAAATCAAACTATAGAACCATTTAACGGACCATAATCCCTTATTGTCTTCTTGTTGACATAAGGAATATCTAATGGCGTTCAAATCGTCTCATCCCTGATATTCGGGAGGAGTGGCGGCGACCCCATTGGATGGTCGCCACGTGGGGGTCGGATGAATCCGACCCCTCCGTTCGAGCCGACACTCTCTTGTCGGCTCGGCTTGTCGGCTCGAACGGAAGGGTCGGATTCATCCGATCCCCACGTGGCGACCATCTAGTGGGGTCGCCGCCACGCCTCCCGAATTTCAGGAATGAGATGATTTGGATCCGTCATCCATTGTGCGCATACACCAATACATTGATAATTGTGCATAGTGAATAACAACCACTGGATATTTTTCATGTCAATATTAGGACATGAGGAGATTATTTTCCCATTTAAAAATTCATCTTTGTTGTGATTATGAATTATGATTATATTTTATGGAGTGCTCCATGCATGAAGTGGATAAATGTGTAAAAAAAAAAAGTATACATTGCAAGGCTACAGGGGTAAATATTCCCTCCATTTATTTATGACAAAAAGGTTTTGTTTTAGAAATAGTTGTTTATGCAACCCTTTTTTTTCCGGAAGAAGTTGTTTATGCAGCTTGTAAGTATGGCTCTGTGAGTTTACTATATTTCGGAAACAATGTAATTAAAGTAAATATAGTCTTTCATCATATTTTTTCTTTTATAAATCTAGGGAAAGGGTTTCTCGCGATGTCATGAGTGGGGAATCTCCCATACCACATTAATAGGGACAAAGAAAAAGATATTCTTAATGGGGCTCATAAGGTTAGAGAGAGAGAATATCAGATAAATAAATGAAAGTGCTAGAATGTGAGTGACATGGGAAAGGATCCCCACACTGATATAGGGATATATTATTCATAAATTTATTAGTAAATCATTGTGAAGGTTTTTGATGTCATAAATCATCATTAAGATAACTATTTTTATTTTAAAAAATAAATAAAAACTGTAATATTTAATAAAGAAAATCAAGGTGAGTGGAGGCAAAATTGATCATATTTGCTAAGGTAGATATAAGACTGCAACAGCCTATCTTCTCTCATCTTGTACCCCTCATTCTCATTGATAACGATGAATGAGAAAACAAGTGATACAAACTTGTAGGGAGTTAAAGATTCTATTTTCATTGCAAATGGTCATTTATAGATTGTTGTAGAACGAAAGAGGGAAACAGCCTCTCAATGTTGCAGGGATATGATTACATATATTTTACCTCTTCTCAAATTTTACAATAACAGGAGCCTCATGCACTGGATATTCCATCTTTGTTTTTTTTATTTATTTTTTATTTTTTTCCTTTTGAATCTCTTTTTCTCTCCTCCTTAGAACTGCAGTCGTGAAAATTTTCCTATATCCTTTATTACCTCTTTTGTGGTGTTCTACAATCCTTCCATCATTGAAGCGAAGGTTACTTAATAATTGGGAGAGGATTTTCACACGGCCACACTTACTCTGTGAGGAATCTCCCATTCCATGCCAATCACAATGTGGGAAACAATTTCGACAATAATGGGTCCATTAATAAGGTTTTCAAAATGAAACTGAACCGTATATCTATCCGAACCAAACCGAATCATTTATATCGTGACTGTGAAACCATTTATTAAATGGTTCAATTTAAAACCGATTATGCCATTAATCTAATTAAAAATCGTAGAGTTATAATGTTGTTGTTTAAGTTTGTCTTTTGATATCAATGAATTAAATATTCATGATTTAAATACATCACAAACAGAAATTATATTATTAAATATTAGATTATTAATTTATAAGTATAAATTATGTTACTCTTATTTTATACTGAGACTTCAGAAAGACAATAATAATCACACCATATATATTTATACATATATATAGGACATTTAACCTAACTAAATATTAAATGGTTTTAATAAACATTTTCAATCAGTTTAATATACGGTTCAACCTCTACATGCAATCGAACCGTGAAACAGTCAAACCGTAAAACCGAAACCGCATCGTTCAACCGCCTAATGAACACAACACGTGCTTAATCTTCCATTGGCCTCTCACAAAGCTCCATCAGTCCAAACTTATAGGCTTTGATGTAAGTGACTCTCGCAACCGTCAGTTCGGCATCTACGTCATAAATAGGAACTCGGCTACACTGGCAGCGTATAGACATAAAAAGGGTATGTCGTGCGGTTACCCAAAAGAAAAAACAAAGAAAACCGTATGTTTTGCATTTTATTTGTCTGCGGCCGATAGAAAACCCTATTATAGAACGGTGCTCCCTCGCTAGCGTCTCTCTCTCTTGTTTCTTCCTGTGTTCGAGCTAGGATTATAGGAAAGGTTGAGCTTTCTTTAATGTCGACCGCGGCGGCAGGAGACTACGAAGGAGGAGCAGGTGGGAAATTTCGAAAAAAGACGTTTCGAAGACAGGCGACGCCATATGATCGACCAGTGAGCGCACTAAGGAATCCTGTGGAAGGGGGGACTAACAATGGATGGATTTCCAAGATTGTGGATCCAGCTTCCAGAGTTATCACTAGAAGTGCACAGAGATTATTCTCTTCTGTGTTCCGCAAGGCTCTCCCTGCTCCAGAGACCGTTACAGGTTTGTTTCTTTCTTATGTTTTTCACTGATTTCGTCTGTTTATTTTTTTTTAGGGTTTTTGTTTCTGTTTTTATTGGGGAACACTAAGTTTTCTCCACTTCATGGTTCTTAGTATTAATTTTTGTTTCTAGGTTTTCTATGGTTGGGGGATTGGGGAAATTTATTAGGACCTATCTTAGACGATGTTTCCTAGGTCATCTAGTAGTTATGTAATTAATGATATTGACTGTGACAAATAAAATTTGTTCTTTTTAATTCGGACATTGTTGGAGATTGACGAGTTCAATGCCATGATGAGAACAAATGGTTATATTGGATTTTTTTTGCCATGATGAGAACAAATGGTTAAATTGGATTTTTTTGCTGTAATTGGAGTCTAGAGGCTGGTGAAAGTCCTTGTAATAAGGGGGGGAAAAAAAAAAAAAAAAAAACCTACACTTGTTGTGTTTCCCGGGAGGTTCCGTTTAGGAGGAAATTAATTAATTGATTTTTTGGATTTCACTTAGTGTTTTTACTATTACATTTTTTTGCTGAAGGACCCCCCAAAAAAAAAAAAAAAAAAAAGAGAGAGGTTATGCTTTTATTATTATCCTCTTAATTAAATTATGCCAGTGAAGGACCTTTCTTAAGGGTATCATTTTTGTTTTTGATTTTTGTCTACTTATCAAAAATCATTTTTGATAAAAAAAATAAAATGTTGTTTGGTAGCTACAATAAAAAATAGATTGTAGAATGAAAAATTGATTTGGTATGCCTATGTCTAAAAATATTTTTTTATAACTTTTGTTAGATGTTCTTCAAAGATGAAAACAACCCCACAAGAACACTCAACGTCAATTTCTAACTCTCCTTTTTTTTTTACTGCCATCTTGCTTTTGCTTCATAGACCTATCAGTTTCTCTTAAAGAAGATTCCATAATGGTGCAGATAGTCGGTTCAGTGACAACAGAGTTTGTCATATGATTCAGGACAATCCGATAAAACCACCACATATTTTAAGAGTCCTCTCAGTCTAGACAAGAGCAAAACTGGACAGAATTCAAATTCTAACAAGTTTGAGATGCAATGAGCACTTGTTCAGAAGAAGAAACCAACCTATAGGAGAGAAGAACAAACCTCTTATTTCCAGGGTCCTCAAGAGCTGCTCCGAGTAATCGCTTCTCCGCGTTGATCATACTTGACTTTCCCCACATTACCTGCAGCATGATGATTCAACGCAATTGTAAAAATGAAAAAAAAAAGAAGAAGACGGAAAAAATTGTAAAAATGAAAAAAAAATGGAAAAAAAAACCGTAATTGGGTCCTACCCATTTCACAAAATCTTCTCGTGTTTTGAATATCTTCAACCAATCATCCTCACAAAATCCAAATTTGTCTATTACACAGAGAAAACCCACCAATGAATTCTCTTCTCAGACCAAAAGCCCATTCAGTAACAAACAAATGAGCAACACAAAATGTTAAGAACAGAATTTGATCAAAACCCTACCATTGTTTGGAGGGTTTATCGGGCATCGCTTTATCAATCGATGGAGCCGCTGAGTTTGCAGATTCTTCGGCTTCGACTAGCTTTCAGAGTCTCTGTTGCAGGGCTCGAACCCTGTCCTCAGTCTTCCGAAGCTATCTCCATCGATAAGTGGTCCATAAGGCAAGTCCACCGTAGACGATGATGTAAGAAGCCCAGACGTAAGGGTAAGTCTCTGCGTGTTCTCTGATCTTCTGGGGTAAGTCTCTGCGTGTTCTCTGATCTTCTGATACTGTTCTCCTACCGTCCCCTTCCAGTCGGATGGTGATGGCAGCTTCGTCGTTTGCTGTTCTTCTCCTTCTCTCTTCTGTTCGGTGGCCATTTTGTAATTTATGTCTTTTACAGTTGCTGAAAGAAAGAGAGGTACAGAAGCAGAGCTCTTATTAGTCTCAAAGGCCGGCCTTTGGCCAGTTCATTCGATTGACCCACCGAGTTGAATAATTTGGGGAAAATTGCACCCAAACTCCAAAAATCTCCATCTCAGTTGTCATGGGTTGTGCACCTCTGCCAAAAAGGGGTTTCTGTTGGCCGTCAATGATCCTCTGTTTGTCTGTGTGCTAGGGCTTTGCTCTGCATTCAGCATCCCCGCTGTTCATTGGCTGCCATGGAAGCTCAGTTCACAGAAGGTAGGGAAATGTTATGTTAGAATTGCCTTTTATG
Source organism: Protea cynaroides (assembly GCA_028583415.1). NCBI lineage: Eukaryota > Viridiplantae > Streptophyta > Magnoliopsida > Proteales > Proteaceae > Protea > Protea cynaroides. Next base: position 46,146,658 of record CM053269.1, on the reverse strand, counting down.
TTTATACCCCCAACTTTAGAGCTGTTGGAGACAAAAAATACACGTGGAACTTAAAATTGCGCAAAACACAAAAAAAAAAGAAACTATTTTTGGCCAAGAGGTCTCGACCTCTTTTTGAAATTGAGCTTGTTTTTATTTTTCTTTTTCATAAATAGCACCTAAAAATTATACCAAACACCTACAAAAACAAAATTTTGAACAAAAATAAAAAACAAAAATGATACCAAAGAGAGCCTAAGTGTTCTAGGTAAGTTGATACCACAGAACTGGGTTTGAAGCTTCTCTTGACTCAACTAGAAAAAGGGAATGAAACAGAAGTAAAAATAAAGTATGCCACAATTAACATTTAAAGTGGCCATTTGTGCCGTTATTCTTTCAATTAATTGAAACATTGCATTTTTGGATGTAAACCCTTGCTGCTTTTGGTACCTATTAAAAGTTAAAAAAAAGGGTTTCCCGTTTACTACTTTGGGATTGTGCTTGTAATACATTTTTTTTTAATCCAGTGCTGATAATACTACCCAGTAATAAGTTCCTGTATATATATATATATATATATATATATACGCACATACTTTCTTTGGTGGGTATTGGATAGCTTTTCTATTATTTATCTTCTTAATTGCTCCATTGATTTGAATTACATGTATAAATTTTTAAATGTTCATTATTTTAATTTGTTCCTTGGAAAATTTATTCAGCAGAGACAGACCTTGAACCAAGAAATGAACCTTCAGAAACAATTTCTGCTGTAAGTCGGAATGTTTTTTGTTATTATTGTGTAGTTAGTGTGGGTCATTCATGATTCTTGATTCTAGTTATGTTCAAATTATCCTGAGTTTTCGTTGATGGAGTAACTTTCTTCTATTTTATGTTTAAATATATCTGTAATAATTCTTTGCTCCTTCCTTCTTGTTCAACATGGACTAATATCTACCCCCTTTGTGCTTCCTGAATTGTAGTATTGATGTCTTGTTGGTGAACCTTAACCTGGACCAAAATTTGGAGTTCACTCATGAAGCTTGACATCTAAGTTACTATTACTTTACATGAATATCTTTTATTCATAGTAACCAATTCAATGAATTACCTACATTTACGTGTAAGTCTTATTCAAATTATGGAACATGGGCAGGGAAATTTTCAGTAGTGATTACATTATTTAGACATGGAGAATTGAAGTATATATAAGATAAGTGACCACACAATATAACTTAATAGTTTCAGATATATGTATCAAGAGATGAAACAGAAGGAAATAAAATATTGTCAGCTGAAGAAATAAATTTGATGAAACAGAAGGAAATAAAATATTGTCAGCTGAAGAAATAAATTTTGGGACTTATAGAAAGAGAAAAAGTTGTCAATTAATTTTGGAAGGAGACATTATTTTTTATGTAGAATGAATTGGCTGATTGAATTAAATGAGTAGGAATAGAGTTCATTTTGGGGATATATGGAAGGGAAACTAAGAGGGTGGCAAACTTAGTATGGAGTTCAGGCATAAACCAGGGTTGGCAACTTGGCATGCCTTGTTCTAAGGATTGCAAAAAGCTAAGGATGAAAAATCTAGAAAGTTATAGTAATGCTAAGTGGGATGCTGAGAAAGTGGTACACATCTCAGTGAGGCTATATTTAAGGTTGGTGGTCATCATGACCATCATCAAATTTGGAATTGGGGTTGGTGGAAAGATGTGTATAGAGAGAGAGAGCACAAACTTAGATACAGATGGAGTATTGGAAATCATTGTGTTTACTCTGGGGAGATTGATAGCTTTCTTTTACTTGGGAGATTATATAAAAGCTTATTCTTTGTTGGCAGTCACATGGTCTTAATTTAGAGAAAGAATGGGATGGAGTATGTATAGAATTCATTTGGTGGGTGGCATGGTCCATTGATAAGGCAAAATGAAGTATATAATGGTGAGTAGTGTTACTTACCATCATTGACTGAGAGAGATGTGTGTTTTCCAATCATTCTAAGTTTTGCGCCAATGTTTGCCTTGAGCTTGTTGTATCTTGTGGCATTAAATATCGATGTGTAGAGCTATCTTATATAGGATGAGGTCTCATGGTATATTTTGATGCAGTTGGTTATGTAGAACTATTTCTCCTACTAGAAAGCCAGGAACTATATGAAGAGTTAAGGGAGGATAAAGATTCTACATTGTTGGAAAAACTATGGAAAATATAATTGAAATGAGAGAACTCTAATGTAGGACAGAAGGGCCTACTAAGTCATGCTGCTAAGGTTGGATGCTGTTCTAATCCTTCTCAAGATCGGCTACAACAGTGTCCAATATATTTTAAAGAAACTAAATTATGTGCAGATTACACAATTTGTTGATCTGGAATTCACTGAAACAGGTAGGAGTTTGAAATATTAGATCTTCGAAAAACTATAATTGAGATTTCTCGAAAATAGGTCCAAGAATGTGGTGAATAATATGTTCACAGTTTGATGTAATCTGATCAACAATGACTAGGATTACTGGTACAGTGAACTAAACTGCAGATTGATTTGAGAGAATGCTACCCAAAACCAAAAGGACTGTAAAGATGAACCCGAATTTATCAAATGAACTGGAGGTTGGTCATAACTTCTTGAAATTGTTTGTAGGTCCCCTTCACATGTTCCTCTAATCTCTGAGCAGTAGTGTAGTTCCTCCTTCATATATTTATCTTGCAAGGGGATATGTGAAAAAAATTCTTCTCCTTTAATCATGTGAGATAGCCAGATGAAGTCCTTGAGCTCTGATACCAATATGATGCTGTAGTTGGTTATTTGGTTCCCATGATCCTATTGAATGGATGTTTTTGGTGTATAATTTTGATTGATGAGACAAGGGAATGTTGATCATCATACAGAGTGTGATGTCAAATAAATCTTCTAAACATAGAAATCCGATAATCGTCTTGCACATCTTATCCAATTTGGCTATTGGTTCATTGTGAAGCTGAACAAATAAACTTTACAGATGTACCAAAGTCACAGCTTCACAAATTTGTTGACCTGGAAATTTATGACCACAACGGGGTGGGGTTCTTGATGCCTTGTAGCCTGATTTCTGATCCAATACATGATCTACATGCCTCTCGAGCACTTAATGTATCAGGTGATTGCTGTCAATTCTCACATTTTTGGCTATATAGATTTCTCCCCCTCCAAAATTCTGAAACCATGACTTGTTGGGTTTGTGAATTAATGCCCTCATCTGTTTACATTTGTTTTCTCATTTTACCTGAAACTTGAAGTTATATTCCTTCTCAGTTATTAGTGTCAGCATTTTGTAATCATTTCTTTTTTTCTTGGTAATATTGATCAAATTTTCATACAATCTATTTACCAATAATTTCTGTAGCTAATGTTGTTGTGTTCTATGATAAACTCAGTCAGAGAATCCTTTGAGGGTAGAAGAACCAGTTGTCAATAGAAGTGATAACCTGAATAATTGTTCTGACAGTAAGGGGATTGATGACCTTGAGCAGATTCTGAAGCAGAAGACCTTTACCAGGCAAGTATTCACAGTAATCAGATTTTTGTATTGATTGTGTGATAAATAATGAAAGTCATATTTATTTGGTTGACATTCTGATGCAATCGGTCACAAAACCCCAATGTGGGTCGCCATGGACCCACCCTGTAATAATGTAAAATTGATAGGGTGAGTGATAAAACTGTAAATAGTGTGAAGTTCTGAACCCTTTAAGAGGGGCTAATTAGATTCAGGGAGCAATTGGAATGAATACTGAAGTGTACAGTGTTTCTGGAAATGAGAGAAAAGATGGGATAAAACAGAATCAAATTTAGAAGTTTAGGGTTTATTTGTAAAATTTTTAATAAACAGCACCTTCTTCTTTGGTCCACATAGAACAACAACCAGCGGTAAACGGGTTCCCTTTTCCCTAGAGAGAACTCTCTCATGCACTCACTGATCAACCTGAAATTTCAGGAAGTGAATCACAACTCCCAGCCCTCTTGAAAGGCTACTAACAGAACCAAAAGACCATGGAATAAAATATTATTAAAATTCCTAGCTTGGTCTTGTGATAGGAAGATGATCAGACGTGAGTTTCAGTTGGGTTCTCACAGCAGGGACCTTTTTAAGGGTCTAGGATCTAGAGTTTAGATCGCCCTAGGGTATGGAAGCAAGTCCCCGGATCTCTGGCCAAACAGAGTTGTATTGACTGAGTTACAATGAATTGTTCTCAGTCCAACGATATCGTTCAACATTTATCGGTTAAGTTCCAGTGAACTCTTCTCTAACCAATGATATCGTTCAACAGAGAAAAGAAAAACAGAATAGCAGTAAGGACAGAACTGGGAGAAGAATGAGGAAGAAAATAGAAGAACAAAGGGAAGAAGTATAGAGGGGTTCGGACCTGAGAAAAGGGAAGACTCAGGAGAGAAATTCGACCAGGGAAAAATTCGACCAGGGAAAGGGAAGATTCACCAGTTGAATGAGCTTTGATTCTCACAACAGAGATCAATTCAATTAATCTATAAACTGATGGGTACAGCTTGTATATAAAGAAACTAAAAAAACTAAATTTGTAATCATAGTCTAAAACTAAAACAGAATTTAAAGTTGATTAAAACTCAGACCCACTACTAACACCTTTTGTTATCTAGCTTCCACACAATGGAATAAAAATTAAAATCCAAGTTACAAAAATAGTTCCATTTAATAGAAAATTCCCTAGACACCCCTAAAACCAGGATTGACCCTGGTTCTTCTTGGCCTGGTTTCCAAATTTGCTTGAAATGGTCCAGCCATGCAGCTGCATTACATTCAAGTTGTTTTCTTTCAAATAAATCACAAGCCCGCACACACACACACACACACACATATGCTACAAAACTACATATCGTGAGCCTTTACTAGTGGCACAATTTTTTTAAATTATCATTTTTTATATTTTTTATATTTTTTATGGATTGCTACATTTATGATGTATACCAGCAAGCAGCATGATGTGAAGGCAAGATAACTGATGATGGGAAGCTATGCGATCCCCTGACTTTGATGTAGAATACTATACCTTATGAAAAGTGAAATCAAAGTTATTGGCTAAAATTAAGTAGTAGGTGAAGGGAAAATAAGGGAACAACTGTCTCTATTTCTTGGGTCAGGGTTTATGGGCTGGGAGAATCAACTTGCTGGTGGCTCTTGTGCTTTCTTTTTTTTGAGCACATTTCAATTTTGAATAAGTTGTAACTTGCTCAGACTAATAAATAGAGCTGGGGTTATAGTTGAAGCCGCCAGTAGAAAACCGAAATAACTGGAGTTAGTAGGCATGAAGGCGCTTTATGTGTGAGAAGCTCTTGTAAGAGTCAAAATGTGGTGTGGAGAAGAGGCTATGGTGGAGGATGAAGTTGCAGGGATTTGGTAGGGGAAATGGAGATGGTAAAGGTGACCAGCAGAAGCCTCAACAGGCGACTCCGGCTGCTTCCTCACTCCATCTACCAAAAGATTGAATCTCTCATGAGCACTTTCCTATGGAAGGGGTCCGATAAAAATAAGTTTTTGCACTCTGTGAGCTGGGCATCCACTTGTCTTCCAAAAGGAGGAGGCCTAGGCCTCAGAAGGGTGAAGGAGGTCAACATATGCATAATAAAGCTAATATGGAAGGTGGCTTCTAGGCAGAGAAGCCTTTGGGTGGACTGGGTTTATGCCAAGTATCTTAAACGGGACTCCATATTTACTGCGCCCGTAGGAAAGGATTCCCCGTGGCCTTGGAAAATGATTCCGGAACACAGACTCTTGGTGAGAGGCATCATTAAGTCTGGGATTGATGACAGATCCTCTACGCTCTTATGGCTGGACAAATGGCACCCCGATGGAGTGTTCTTTCAAACGTTTGGGGAGTGATACAGATTTGCGTCGGACCGTGACAGAAGGGCCACAATGGCTGATAGCCTTTCTCCCTCTAGCCTGCATAATTTCTGTTCTGCACTCCTATACACGGTTAGAAAACCCTCGAGAAGTGGTAATGTAGTTTTGGTGATGGCAATGGCGACAGAGACTGAGACAGGTTTATTCACTTCCTCCTTGGCTTGGGACCTTATTAGATTTCGTGCAGCTACTGTCCCATGGTTTGATGTGATCTGGTTCAAGCTTCCTACCTTGCCACCGCTTCATTTGTCGGAGATCTATCACAGGGACCCTATCATTACGTGCCTTCAGTCAGCTCAGAAAGATCCCCATTCATGTAAATTGCTCACTTTGCTGGACAGCCTCCGTAAACATCTGTCACCTCTTCTTCAATTGCCCCTTTTCTTCTCATTTGTAGGATAAATCCTTTTCTGCTGCTGGCTTTCCAGTAGGCGAATTCACACCCTTGATAATAGGGAGCAGAAATGGATTGCCAAGCTTTCAGAGGAAAAACAATTTTGTGATCGTGTCAGCAAACTGGTCTTCTGTGCAACCGTTTAGCACATATGGATGGTGCGGAACCTCCGGAGTTGGAGATTTAGTCAAATATGGGAATCAATCCTCTTTGATGTTCGAGTTACTCTCACTTCAACGACCGACAGTGTCTGCAATCGCCAAGAAACAGATTGATTGTAATTTGTAAATGCTTGGGGCCTTCCTATCTGTCTTGTGGCTAGAGGCCCCGTGAAACCTGATTGTAATCTTTTTTGGTTTCTCTTGGGTTGTCTTGTTAGGGAGCCATTTGCATCTGTTGCTATTTTGTCAATATAATTTTCTATTCACGAAAAAAAGGGAAACAGCTGATACTTGTAGAAAAGGAAAGGGTCCTAGATTCCTTAGCAGCATTAGGATTGGTAAAACTAAGGTTAGGGTTTAGGGAAAAGGATGGTGAATAATGGAATAGGTTAGGGTTGATGGAATTAGGTTTGTTGAAGTTGGATTAGAGTTTTAATAGCTGGAGTGGGTTATTAATTTATCTTGTGAGTGGGCAGAAATATTAAGTATTGGAAGACAGTTCAATGATTAAGCCTTAAGGTCTTGATGGTGGATGGAGGAGTGGCCATCAGGATTGGTGGGAGCAATATATCTGAGTGATCTATTGGTAGGAGCAATATATGTAGAGTGATCTATTGGTGGGAGCAAGATATGTGAGTGATTGATCTGGTGGTGTTTTGATGGAGCTTTAATGGAAAAAGAGATTCACTTGGAGGTTGACAAAACTACTACTCTAACTGTAAATAGAAAATATAAGGTAGGTCAGGAGAAGAAAAAAATGTCTAATGTGGGAATTCAATAAGATTCTGAAGGAATCTACCTTCAGTAGGGGCCTGTAAATCGACACAACAATATCAGAAAGCTTGGGAAAGCTTCAATGCTTCATTTTATTCACTTGTTGCACAAGTCAAAAAGCAGCAAGTACTTACTAAAAACTAACGTCCACAACTTAATTATATCTAAGTTACTTAAAGAAACTCTAATTATTCGGAGCACACTAAAAGCCCAATAATTGAAAAATCTATAATATTCAGAAACCAATAAGGCCCAAGGCATATTCACCCAAAAAAATAAACCTTGTTACAATGAATTATGATATTGCCACTGCTAATTTTAAGCCCTTAACTGAACATAACTTTTTATCCTACTAGACCTATAACAAAACCCTTTCAATCACATACTACTAAATAATAAACTGTGCTTTATGATGGCGTGAACTTCGTTAAGTATTCCTAGTGTGCCCTATGGGACCCCCTCTAAATCGGCTGTTTTGGAATTTTGCTCTGCATCAATAAGGTTTGCTTTCTGTGCTTCCAAAAGGTCTAAGTTCTACTTAGTTGTAAGTGAAGCCCACTATTTCATGTGGTTGTCTGGTTTCCATTTTCTTTCTTGAAAATGTAAAGGTTACTGTTTTGCGATTCATAAAGTTTGAGTTGTTCTATTTGACCTGGTTACATTTATACTTTATAAAAAGAGGTTCCTAGTTCAAACTGAGGTCTTCAAGCACCCTTGCTCCTGGAAGGACACGAGAGAGTTGACCGTTGACAGGGCAAACTTCGAGCCAGACCACAAGGCCTTGCTATCAGTATCAGCAAAGGGCTGGGGGCAGTTTCCTTGCCTCTTGTCGCTATCTTTGCAAAGGCTGCGATGGTGGAAAGCGAGTCCATTCTAGAAGAAAAAAAAGAAGTGGTTAGAGCAGTTGAATAGGAATTAGGAATGATGTCTCTATGCGACAGAAGAAGAAGATTTGTACGCTTTGGTAGGGTTGGAATTGATCGACTACCCTGTTTTAGTTATTTTTAAGTCTTTTTTCCCCTTGACAAATGCCCATCTCAGGATGGGAATCCCGAAGAAGCTATGTACGTTTGTTTATCTGTTTACATGGCATGTTTGAAGTGGGATCTCAGATCTGGATATCGTACTAAGATCTTTTAGCTGATTATTTGATTTTGACTGTCTAACTATAGATGTCTGGATTGTTTGAGATACCTCTCATCTTTTAGCATTATAAGACAAATACCCAGCTCAGGACGGGAATCCTGTAGAAGCTACACACTTATTTCTTTGTTTAAATGGTGTGTATGCATAGGTATATTAGATCTGATTCCTTTATTCACTGGATTTTGTACCCTGGAAATACTCTTGACCATTATTGACTATTTGATTGTTTCTGTCCAATCTTTAGATGTTTTGAGTGCTTGGATTCTTATCCTTGGGTAGTTTTTTTGGATGCTTCTTTTTTAGGTACTTGCATGCATTGTTAAAATAATATTCATTTTGTTGATCTACCCAAAAAAAAAAAAAAATCATTTTTCTGTGTAGTGTGAACACTTTTAGAATCTGTTCGTGATGGCTTCTGTTGTGTGCAGAGCTGAGATTGACCATTTGACAGAACTACTCCGTTCAAGAACTGTTGATATATCTGCTGAGGATGAGAACAAAAGCTATGAACCTACTACATCTCAGCCACTTGCCAATAGCCACAAATTGGAACTTGCAAACGTTCCAGTGCAAGAAAATGGAGTGGATACCCGAAGATTGTTGGGAGAGGCTTCAGTCCGTGCTGTTTGTTCAAGTGTAGGAAAACAGATCCAGTTCTTTTCCTCCTTTATGTATTTAACATAGTTGCAAATGCCTGATGGAAGTTTGTACATGGGCCTTGCCAGAAAGTTCACATTTAAGCTACTAATCTCCCATTTGCTTCTATGGTCCTTAGGTCCTTGAAGAAGACATTGCTTCACCGGCAGAACTTGCAAAAACCTACATGGGTAATAGAGCTTCAAAAGTGTCACCATCAACATTAGGTCTGCGTAGTCAGGTGCTTAGGGAAGAGTTACCTTTGGTAAGTAATTTACCATTTCCAAGGAGATCATCTGGTCTGTCGCTTGTACCAAGATCATCAGTTCGCTATGCTGGTACCCCTGGGGTTTCTGAAAATGGTTATCAGACACCAAAATCTCAAGGGAGATCTGCCATATACAGTATGGCTCGTACACCGTATGCCAGAATTCATTCCACTGCCAAGGTATATATGAGTTCTGCCCCCTTTCTCACTCTATCTCTTTTTCTCTATCTGTAGTTATCTGAGAGGATGTAAAATCTAATGTTGCTTATTTCCCAGGGTATTGGGACAGGGAATGATGGGTTTGGTGGCCAGTCAACCTCTCCCTGGATGTTGGAGAACAACACACTTTCTATTGGAAAACAGGTGGGTATATTGTTTGAAGCCCCACTGAAAAGGCACAGTACGATATTCTTATCGAAATTCATATTCATGATCTGATTATTGGTCTCATTCCAATATGATATCCAGGTCTCAAAGCGAAGGAATTCAGTTTTTGATAATGATATTGGCTCTATTGGCCCCATACGCAGGATTCGTCAGAAGACGAATCTGATGTCTCCTAAAAGTAGTGGCTTATTAGTTCCTGCCACTCCAATCCCTACTCCTGGAACTGCTTTCGGTTCTGATGTTGCTCAGGGTTCTGTTTCTTCGACTCAGAAGCCACTTCGGCTGAAAGAATCCAAGCATAACATCCCAAAAATGAGACTTGCAGAAGATTGTGATAATAGCGTCCCAAGCACAAGTTTTGCTTCTGTTCCTTCTCAGTCGAGTGAGATGGCACGGAAAATTTTGCAGCAGCTTGATAAGCTGGTGCCTTCTCCAAAAGAGAAATCATCTGAACTCAAGCTAGATATTGCCAGGGAGAAATCACCTGCTAAACTGTCAGTTAGTATGCTACATGGACAGGCTCTTCGGAGTGTGGAGGAAGTAGATTCATCAAATTTGCTGAATAATATACAGATAACTGGTACTTCCAATGGTGTTGGTGGTACATCTTTTCATTTAACTCGAGATTCTGCCTCTCAAAAGCTAGACAAGGTTGAAGAAAATGGCCCATTGAAGATTGTTGGTTCTGTAAACAAACTGGCTCCTGGGGCTAATGGCTCAGAAAGAACAACATTGAAAAAAAATGCTGTCCTTAGTCTCAGGACTGCAGATTCGGAAGTTTCCAATTCTGTCATGACCGCTCCACAGAGGAAACGAGCCTTCCAGATGAGTGTATACGAGGTTTATAATTTCTCTTACATATTCCTATTAGATGGTCAAGAATTATGCCCCGGTTTACTAAGTCTTCCAGAATCTGTCTTATGTTGCTTGATCCATTCTTTGATTAGCCTGGCTTTGGTTTGCTATGTATGCTAAATATTTGATGTTGACATATTCCTGTGGTCTGGAGCTTCCAGTCCTTGGAGCTACTATATGATGCTCATGACAATCATATTGAGGGTGCCACCGTTAATATTGTTCTTGAAGTTTGGAAACCCTTTGATTCTTAGCTGGTACCGTGGCACTCTGTATGCTTAATCATTTGGATGTCCATCATTTGGTGGATGGAACAGAGAACTAGATTGCTAACTTTTTCAGAGTGCCTAGATTTGGTTTATTTCTGTCAACTTTTGTATGTGCTTGCAGCTGTTTTTGTTGATTTTTCTTTCCCCTCATTTTGAAGGATTCTCTGGAGCTGGATGATGATAGTTACAGTACAAAAGGTGGTGTACATACAGCGGGCGAAAATGAAAAACTGGAGGATGCAGCTGTGGGGGAGAGCAAAGCTGTTGCTACTGAAACAGTTACTGTGGAAAAGCCTCCAGTTTCTGAGATCAAGACTACTGCAAGTTTGGTGCTGAACGAATCCAGCAATATGGGAGCTTCTGATGGTCCCAAGGTCAATGAAAAGAACCCTGGTTTTTCCATTCCTGTGACATCACCCTCAAGCACAGTTGTTCAGCCAGCTACTCCCAGTCAGTCGCCGCCATTGTTTAGTAATGTATTTCCAATGAAGGAGCCAACTGCTCCGATGTTCAATTTTGGGTCTAAAGGTGTTGAGAATGCTCCGCCTTCTACATTTACCTCACCTTCCAGTTTCAGTGGAACATCAGGCCTGAAATTCGGTAGTCAGACAATCTTGAAGTCAGAGGCATCGAGCAGGTTAGTCTTCACTCTCGGAAAATATTTCACTTCACAAGCAACTTGCTGTGCTGATTTCTTTCTTCCTCTGACAACTTGATTAATGTTCCTCAGCTAACTATTATTATTATTATAAATTTCATTTATGTTCTTCGCAATTGCATTTAGTTGTGAAATACAAATTTCTGATGCGGTCTCAGGTTGCAAAACCCTATTTTGGGATTGCTCTGGGCTCACCCAGATGATAAACGACAAAAAAATGTAAATGTAATGGCAATCTGTAATTATCTAGGAGTTTTGGATCCCTTTGGGCAGTATAACAGAATAAGGACTCAATGGTAATAAAATCTAGAAAGGAAGACCTTTTTCTGGTATTCAAGTTGAATGGGAATGAAAACATCATTAAATTGTGAAAGTAGGGACTGAAGTGTCAATAGCTGAATTTGTCTGTACTTGCAATTAAAGAAGAATTAGCTTCTTCTTCCGTATGACTTCAGCAGCAAATGGTGAACCAGCTTTGCCTCGATTGAGAGAACTCTCTACAGGAGTCTGATCAAAACGAAATTTCAGAACATGAATCTCAACACAATACACTCTTGAATCCAGTCCATACCTACCCGAAATGGCAACTAAAGATTTAATATTTTAATACTGAAATTATACCTGGTGGTAGCTCTTGGAACAGCTTGGTTGCAGGTTCGGCACTCCTAATTGGAAGGATCTTAAAAGCTGCAACTCTAGGGTTTGACTTGCCCAAAGGTAGGCAACCTACACCCTTAATATCTGGTTGAAGGGATTATATTGAGGGAGATCAATCCAACTTTAGGTGTTGCTAAGTCCTGCCCAGAACAGGGTATACCAGTGAAGAACAGTAATAGAAAAGAAAATAAAGAAGAGGAAATAGAAGGAAGGGGAGAACCAAACTGAGAAAGAGGAGGGTTCCGGCTCATTGGGAAAAGAGAGAGAGAGAGAGAGAGAGAGAGAGAGAGAGAGAGAGAGAGAGAGAGAGAGAAAGAGAGAAGCACAGCCAACAGGCTGCCACGCTGCCAAACCACTGATCATGCACCACTTCAACTAAACACAATTTAAAAAAAAAAAAAACCTCCAATTTCATCAGTTACACTGCATATATAAAAAGAATAGACTCCTTGCAGAATAGAAACTACTCTCAACTAGGAAATACCTAAAAACTGAAACAATTCAAATAATGAAAGCCAAATCTCCTAGGTATCTGGATACTTTCTAATATAAAAAGTCTGTTCTCATTACAAGAATAATCCAAATAAAGAACCATAGCTGCATCAATTTCATTCCAAAATGTCTGCTTATTCCTGGTATTTTGATTATTAATGGGGAAAGGAAATCATTCTTGATTGTGGTTGAGGAGTTATCTTAAAAATTCTTTGTTATTTCTGAAGTTCTGGCTGAATATTGTCCATGGATTGTTGAATACTTTAGCGTATCTTGTTAATTTTCTCTTCCCTGCCCATTCACAGCGCTGCCACAGTTGCTGATACAGCAACAGAAACTATAGCCAAAGCTGCAGAATCAGATAAAGGTGGTAAAGAAAATGCTCTGAAGACCGGAGATTTGTTCGAAAAACGTGAAAATGTCACTTTTTCAAGTGTATCAACATCGACGACTCCAAGCATATTCTCTTTTAACAATTCTACGAACAATTCAAATCTAAGCAATGGTTCAAGTGGACCATCACCTTTGTTATTCTCGGTCCCTGCCTCTCCTTCATTGCCAGTTTCCACTAGTTCTGCGAATGTGATTTTCAGCAGTGGCCCTATGACCACTGCTATCACCACGAGCAGCAGCCTGTCTGCCTCATCCGCAACCCCCACATTTTCCTCAGCACCCATATTCCAGTTTGGATCCAGCACCACTGCGGTAGTGGCTCCTTCAAGTTCAATGTCACAGTCATCAACAACCTCCAGTGCACTGTCTACAGATTCGGAGCAAAAGTTCAAGACGACTCCACATGTTGGCAATCTAAGCCCCTCTTCTTTTGGTACCACAACTTCTCCACTTCCAAGTGCAAGCAGCGGTATCTTTGGGTTCACCAGTGTAGCCCCTGCAAGTACTACAAATTCCTCTTCATCTGCCAATAATCTGAGCTCTAATTCTTTTGGTGCTGGCACTGGACCTGTGTTTGGTTCCGGAACTGGTAGTTCGCCCTTTACCCAGAGCATTCCAAGCCAGCTGGGCTCATCCATCCTATCTCCTACATTTGGCCTGAGTTCATCTTCTACTTTCTCCTCTGGTAATTCTCTATTTGGTTCTTCAACCCCTGCTTCTAAATCATTCAGTTCCGGTTCGGGCTTTGGACAGAATTCTTCGGCTACCTTCTCTACAGGGTCTAATCCTTTTAGCTCTTCTAGTGGTACTGCCAATTTATTTAGTTCTAGTTCGCAGACAGCTTCATCGATATTCAGTCCAGTGTTCAGCTCTGCATCATCTCCAACGACGGGATTTTCATTTGGAGGGACCTCAACTGCTGGTGCTGCTACGGGTAGTGTAAAATCCCCAGCAACAGGGCCTTCTTTTGGAGTATCCTCGACTGCTGGTGCTGCTAGTGCATCCACTCCGGCGACAGGGTTTTCGTTTGGAGGATCGTCGGTTTCTGGTGCTGCTACTGGTAGTGCACCAATGGCATTTGGCTCGGGTATTGGAGCTTCACCAGGGCAATTTTTCTCATTCACACAGGAGGCTGCAGCATCTTCAGCCTCTCTTACCTCATCACAGCCTGTGTTTGGTGCGCCAAATCCAAGCATCACATTTTCATCATCTCCCGCTAATGACCAGATGAGCATGGAAGATAGCATGGCAGAGGACACAATACAAGCATCTACGCCTACTGTTCCAACATTTGTGCAACCTGCTGCTACCCCTTCACCTGGTTTTATGTTTAATTCTGCTCAATCAGGATCTCCGTTCCAGTTTGGTGCCCAACAGAATCCAGTTGCTCCACAGAACTCATCTCCATTTCAGGCTTCTGGTAATTTCGATTTTGCTCCTGGAGGAAGCTTCTCATTAGGAACAACTGGTGACAAGTCTAATCGGAGATACATCAAAGCAAAACGAGATAAGACGCGTAAAAAGTAAACCTTGGGTTACTCAATTCACTAGTTTGGATGAGTTAGCGATTGGGAGCAATGGCCTGATCATCTCATGCGCAAAACGAGCAACTTGCAGGCTGTGCCTGATGTTGGTAAATCTGCCTTCCCCAGACCTGGAAGTCTGGTGGCCAGTTTGCTTATTCTTCCTTTTCCAATGCGGGCTTATAATGTTTTAATTTTGGGTTAATTCCTTGTAGTGATACAAATGAATGTTTGCAGTCGGTCTTAGTTATTTTCTAGGTGTCAGGTTGAGCACTGTTGGTCATGCTTTGTGTACTTTGTTGTATAACATAGGAAGAATGCGTATGAATCTGTGTAGAAGGCAGTTGTTACTTGTCTGCAGTTGCCCTCCATATTTCCTCTCCTGATCTTTGGAAATCCTTTAATTATCTTGTTGTCTAGTGTCGGCTGAGATAAATTACCAACGGAAGATAATGAATGTATTTATGAGCTTGAGCACTTGGAATATTTTGGTGGATGTTTGGTCATCCCACTACATTTGAAATCAGGCATTAAATGGCAGATGATTCAAAATGGTAGCTGTGTGAATGTGGTGTTCTTTTCAGCAAATTGCACAAAGTATTCAGGATTGTTCTATGTATATTACATTGCCTTCGCAGTCATCTGTTGGAAGCCATTTAGGCCTCACTGACATTTTGGGTAATATACTACTGAGCTTTTATTCATGTACGATTAGGAAATTCCATCCAATTTCAATGTTATCTTGCACGCAGGATATTGTAGCTCAGCTGAAATCTAAGGGTGTCAAACCTGGGCCCGGCCCGGTAGCACGGATCGAGCCGGTCTGATATAATCAAGCCCAGCCTGGACCGAGCCCTTAATGGATAGATTTCGGTCTGGGTTTGTAAAGCCTGACATTGGTTTCAGCCTGGACCGAAATCTGACTGGACCAGCCAGTTAAGAAGCTCGAGCTAGCCCGATCCGATAGTATTCAATCCAAACACCGGTAAGGCCTGTTAAGATTCCTAGGTAATCCGAACCAATTCTTTTTGCTGCTCAAATAATAACCGACAAGGATCTAAAGATTCTAACTAGATAAATGTAAATATGCAATCCATTATCCATGCTTAAATGCTCCTAAGGTCAATCAAAACTCAATCGCTTACAATTGTATTAAATATGAACAAAAAACACCACAAAAAAATTATTACTGTGCAAATCATGTGAAGGCAGTTTGATAAGCCCGATGAACCCAACTGAATTGGCACAAAATCAACCCGATAAGCCTATAGCCTGATAACAGTTCGACACTGGACTGACCCGTTAATTATTGTGTCTAGCGCAGCTCACCTCAACCTGAATCCTTAATAGACAAGTTTCGGTTTAGGCTTGTAAAACTTGACACTGTTTCAACCCGGATCAAAAAAGAACTAGACCGGCCCGTTGACATCCCTGATTGAAATCTGTCAAACGGAAAAATGATGATGCACACATTTACGAAATTTATGTTCGAAGTCGTCATTGGGGAAAAAGAAATGATGGCTGTGACAAGATAAAAGTTGGATGCAAATTATAAGAAAAGGGAAATGAAAAATTTTAAACCTAAAAACGAAACTTTAATAATCGTTATTATATAAATTATTTAAATTTCGAATTTCTTACTATTTAGTAATGATACATTTAGATGTAATTTTTATTTTATTTTTCAAATGAAAATGATTTTGATGCAAAATAAAGTGAAATTTAATAACCAAATATAAAATGATTTGGAAATAGTTATAGTCATGTGTTTCAATTAGTATAAAATTTTCTTTTTGAGTTTGAAATTATCTCCACCCTTTTATTTTTCTTGTAATCAATTAGAGCCTTGTCTATGCTTGGACATCAAGAAAGGAAAAGAAAAATTTTGAAATGGAAAAGGGAGAAGACACATAAAGTGATCATTGATTATTTTTGTCTTATGTTGTTTTTTTTTTTTTCTTGACATCTAAACATACTCATAGGGAAAAGTATTCCTAGAAGGACATTTGGGGAATTTTTTTTTTTTTCTTTGATAGGCATTTTTAGTTTTTCGATGTGGAAGAATGATGTGGTGAATTCGATTGTAGGATGAATAGGGAATGGTCTGAATTGGCTGCGTGTAAAATTTGTGCCCTAAATTTGAATAATTTGTGCCTACGGATAGACATGCGTCCTCTATAATTCCATGCATCCCTATCCTATAAGTCCATCCATGCCTATAGTTACTCCAACAAGTATTGGGTTGCTTTTGGCTTGTTAATGCTTTGATTTGTCACTTGAAAAATTCCACTTAGGGGTACGAGGAGGGGACTTGGGCTTTATCTATCTATAAAATTTCAGTTATAACTGATTGGACTTATGGTAGATTTAGGTATCCCTCAACATTGGTATAGAAATCGTCTCCCGCCTAAGTTTGGGCGGGAGACTTGGCGGCCCGGATGGATGGCCGCCACCTGACTCTTGGGTGGATCCGTTAAAAATTTTCTCATTGCGTGAACAAACTTCAGCAGAGGTGACCAGAGATTAGTTACCTACGATTCCTCCCACTTTCTGGCACCGACGACGAGGACGATCATGGTAGGAGTTGCATGTTATTTCTCTGACGGTGAGGAGTTACGTTGAGGGTTTAGGGTTTTGACTGTAAAACCAATATCTAGAAAGCCCGGTTTAACTCAATTTTTCTTCTTGTGCCAGGTTTTCCATCAGTGGATGGAGTCGATATGATGACGACATAGGATTTCGACTCGAACAAGGTGAGAAAATGATAGAATAATGAAATAGATAGGATCGGATCTCCGGACAAGCTAAGTAGCTTGTTCGCGAATTTAGCACATGTCAAATTTCTTCATTTAAGAGAAAGGAAATATTCCCTAGCTCTTAAGCAGGTTCCGTGGGTCTCAACCCAACTCTAACTCCCTCATGGCGGATTAGGGGTGGATTCGCTTCCTAAATTCTTCTAGAATCCGACACTTGTCAAACTACTCCTAATCCCCTACTTGGTAGAGAGTCCCACTCAAGAGAGAGACTCCAAATCAAATTAAGTCTCCATTACCTCTCCTTTATAGTTACGCAGCACTCTTGTCAAACCTTTGATGCGTTCTCGTAAGGAGAGGGAATTAGGAAGAAAAAGTCAAAGTGCAGTGGAGGTTTCTCCGACGAAGAGTCGACATCCGCTTAGGCTACTAGCATTCTGTGACCTGAACGAGCTAAGGTAAGCCCTCTGCCTTCTCTCTTATGGCTTAGGTTTGATGGATATTTTTGTAGGAAAGAATCCCCGATTTCCAACGAGGGAGATACTTCCGTGTATTGATTAATGGTGAGATTGGAGATCTGTCTCGGTCATGTAGGAAACTGGAAAAGATGGAATTGGTTCGAGAAACTCCATAAAAACCATAAATCTAACTCGCAACGTGTAAGGGTATGAGCCCTACGTCTAGACCCCAAGATTTTAGTAAATCGTCGAGAACCTTAGTGCAGGTTTGGCATAATACCCTCGAAAATCCGACCTTGTGACCCACCAATGGACTTTTACAGGGGAGTTTCGGAAGCAGGTCCGGTTGCAAAACCTGTGCAACCGGCTAGGCCATAAAGTATACCTGTCCCTTTAGGTAGGTCCAGTCGCAGGGACCAGTAGCACATCTGTGCAACCGGAGTCTCGGGGATGGTGCGGTCGCAAGACCGGTTGCACCACTGTGCGACCGAAGCTTCAGCCGAACTCTTCTCAAAGGGGGGGACCTATTCTGTCCGAAAGGGAGATAGGTCACAGCCTCCAACCAGAGACTGCAACCGGACACCTTTAGGAAGCCTAGATCAGTTTCTATCATTGGATGATGACTTAATAACTGCTTGTAACTTAACTAGGTGTGTCACGTGCATAGAAGAAGCCGACTCAAGTGGTACAGATTTGTATATTAGCTAAAGCGTAGGTGAGTGATAAAACCCTTACTTTGATAGTATGTTTCTAATTAACATGCTTGTCTGTGTTCATTGTTTGATAAATAACATCCCATCTACTATTTGTAATTATTTGATGCGTGTATTGTCTGTGTGGAAAATTGGAAAGGGGTTGAAGACCTCCAGACCAGTTCACTACAATAGATTGACAGCGTCTAAGGGGGATTAGACAGACGGACGGACGGAGATATCTGTTGGGTTACAGTCCTATTGTAGACGCTTCAAACTTGTCGAGCAAATAAAAATGATTTTCTTAGCTCAAGGCAACAAAAAATGATAAAATAAATAAAATAAAATAAAAAATATAACAAAAAAAAAAAAAAAAAAGAAGAAAGAAAGAAGAAAATAAAATAAAAATAATAATACATAAAACAAGATAAAATAAAACGAACATAAAAAAATAATAAAAATAACAAATAAATAAAAAATCTAAACCTATTTTAATTAATGAATTAATCAATGAAATTTATAAAGTAAACATTCAAATGAATAAATAAAAAAATAAATAAAAAAAGGAGAAGTTTCTAGGCTTATGATTGAATCAAACAAGAGGATTTATTTTTTAAGGGCACTTTGGGAAGATCATATCTTAATAGGTTATAAAAGAAAGAAAAAAAAAAAAGATGAAATCATTTTGAAAGGAAATGTAGGGAGCATGGAAATAAAAAAGCAGAGAGTGAGAGAGAGAAGAGGGTTTGAGGAAGAGAGAGTCGAGAGCAGAGAGAGGGAAGAAGAAGAAGGAGTAGCAGCGACGACGGCGACGGCAGTGGCTTGGTGCTATAGCGATGGCGGCACCGTAAAACGGCGGAAACTCCAACGATCATTGCTGAGATTCGAATCTCATTTCGGTATCTTGAAAACCAGATTTCAGATCTAGGTTTTTGATATTTTTTTTAGTGATTCAAACCAAAATTCCGAGATCAATTGTTTCCTCTCCAGCACGATTCAGTGGATCTCTCAAGCGACGAATCTGTTCTTGATTTGCAAACGGTGGTCTAATTCTTGTAAAGATAAGTTTATCTGTCAATTTCTATTTCTTGATCTATTGTTCTGGTTTGTGATTCTTGTTTAGAAATTTGATATAAATTTTCTTAATCCATAAATTGAATCCAGGGTTCTTGTTAGACGATTCTAGAAATCTGATATGAGATTCTTGAGAAAAATTTCCGAGATCTGGTTTGATGTTTCGACGGCAACAATGATCGGCAGTAGGTGATCAGATCTGGCGGCATTTCTTTTCTAAAAAAACACAAGAGGTTTTTCATTTGGATGACCTGAAAAAAAAAAATTCCAAGCGACGGTTCTTGAGTTTCTTGAAATTTTGTGATTCTTCGATTCGAAAGTTTTGGCGAAGTCTGAATCTTAGCTCCAGTCCAGCCGTAATCGAGGTCAGTGTTTGCTTGTGGCATTTTGATCTAAAATCCAGTCCCATCTAAATCTCCGACGATCGATCTATATGGTTTAATCTCTGTTGAAATCGAGACGTGAGCATCTTCAATCTTTCATGCGGCGTTAAAAGCAGAGGATCACTTCTTCTCCCTTGACATCCACCCCTACTCACACGCAGGTAACGCCATTAACTCTATGTCTTTACTTTATGTGGTATATGAGTTCGGCCATCGTGTGCTAATAATTATCCGATGCGGGTGGGTAATACGATATTCATGCGGCACTTGCCATCCCTAGTGTAGTGACGGGCGGGATAGACGAGGACGTTCCCTACCCTTTCAATGTATCCCGTAAAATGCGAAAGAAAAATGTATTAATAGTTTTGATTCCCAATCCCTACTCATGTATCCCGTAGGAATTTGTACAATTTTTGTAGTTATTTCCGCGCAATGCGGACTCACGCGCTTGTGATGAGCAAATAAATGTAGATATGTGGATGCATGTAAGAATAAAGCGAGGCTCAGATACCTATCTTCCAATGTCGAGAGCACATTTTCACATGTTGACAAGTAGAGATCATTTCCATATTTCTTTATGCGTAGTTCATTCCAAACTACTTATGAGCTTGATTCTCGGACCTCACCCCGA
The DNA here is from genome assembly GCA_028583415.1 of Protea cynaroides. Lineage (NCBI taxonomy): Eukaryota > Viridiplantae > Streptophyta > Magnoliopsida > Proteales > Proteaceae > Protea > Protea cynaroides. The sequence continues at coordinate 46,126,157 of CM053269.1, read as the reverse complement.
GATACGTAAGCTGCCTGGGTATTTATTACCCAAGTTCAGTCCAATTACAATGAGGGTTAATAATACCCAATTTGCGTCATGATGTGTCTTGCATTTTTGTACATTTGCTTCTTATTGTGTTTTCAAACTTTACTAATTCAATCATATTTTCAAATTCAATTTCAAAGTCAATTCAATTTCAATTTCAATTCCAAATTCAATTTCAAATTCAAATTCAATTCAATTTCAAACTCAATTTCAAATTTCAAATCCAATTTCAATTCTCCATCTTTGCATGGAACCTTCGACAAGCATTCCATCATCGCATGGAAGTCCCTTTCAACCTTGGACAAGCATTCCAGCATCACATGAAAGTCCCTTTCAAACCCTATTTGTACATAGACGGTCTACCAGCTTGACTAGTGGCTGTAGAAGTCTATTCGATTGCTTTACATAGACGGTCTACCAGCTTGACTAGTGGCTGTAGAAGTCTATTCGATTGCTTTACATAGACGGTCTACCAGCTTGACTAGTGACTGTAGAAGTCTATTCGATTGCTTTACGTAGATGGCCTACCAGTTTGACTAGTGACTGTAGGAGTCTATTCAATATCTTAAACTTAGATGACCTATTAGCTTGACTAATGGCTATAGGGATCTACCATCTTACCAACCCAAGCGATTAAACTACGTTGGGCTTGATTCTTGGGCTTATCCTGAGATACGTAGGTAGCTTGAGTGCTTATCATTCAAGTTCAGTCCTAAACTAATTTACTTTAATTTACTTTTAATTTTTCATATCATTTAACTGTCATTTTAGAATTAATTTCAAGTCATTGCATTCAAACTTTGGATTACGCTTCAATAGTTTAAAATGATTTAATCTGTCAATGTGTTGAGAGTTGCATACTTATTACTCGAAATTGGTTGATTGGTCCGTCATCCAATCATTTTATTTCTGATCTATATCACATTTTTAATTATTCTTTCTATTATATTCACAATTGTATGGTTTGTTCCTAGATTGAGATATATCTAGAACCTGGATCTAGTACCTGTCAAAATTTGTTTAGCCATTGCCTGTAATTTAAATTAGGATAGAAAATGATAGTATATGGAGACTAATCTTTGGATTAGGCAATTTGGGTGCCTAACAACCCAAATTGTAACATTACACTTACCCATTGTTTCTCTAATTTGACCAAAAGCCTTAATTCATTACGTAAGTCATTAGTATTTCTCATTTGAGAAATTATACACATAGGTCCTAGACCTTATCTAGGTGGCGACTCTATTTCTATTTTTTTTCATTATATTTGAACCATATCAACCATTACAAAATTTCGTCCTTACACCTAGGCATTTTGATGGCATGTAGGACTGGTTGGAAACACGATATCCTATGTTTGTAACCCTGACCAGTAGGGAGTTAGGTACTGGTGTGCAACGGGGGATGAAGGGAGGTCTAGAAGATCTTTTTCGGAACGTCATCGGGCGGGACTCAACCCTATCACCATCCACAGTGGGAGACGTATGGCTTCATTAGAGTTGTTGGAGCAACACTGAGTGAGTGATCATTTTCTCCTGTGCATGGAGGTTATGTTCAACTTCGGTGAGTATAGCCAGGCCTTTCCATAGCACATGGCAGACTATAACTGACTTTACTTGATAAATCTTATTCATGCATTATTGCCTACTTGATTGTCTATTTCTCATTGAGTTCATGTTGGAAAACTCACCTCACGTATGTATTACTATTTGTAGATGATGTTGCAGGACCTACAGTAGCTGAGTATATGAATGCACGGACTATCACCAGCCTAGCTCAACTGGACGTGCAGATGTTTCGAAGAAGAGGACCATGGTGATGCCTGCGAATGCGACTCCTATTTGTTGGATTTGATGGAATGACTGTTCACATTTCATCGTGTTCGTTTAGTTCATTCTATATTTTCATTATAGATATTATTAGTAAGACATTGGATGCTATTAAGGTGATATATGAATTTGTGGTATGTTTCTAGTGATTTGAATAGACAAGTGAACTTCAATTATCTAAGTATGTTATAATGAACTCTTAGTTCGTTTAGTAATTAATTCTTCTGCTATTTTAGGATATCTCCTGTTTTGATTGGTTAATGACGTTAGATTGACTGTGGTTGGTGGGATATGCATGGCTTATGCTTATTGTAATTATGGGTTGGACAGTATTTAAATATTAATCGGTCTAATCACACTTAAAACCTATGTCAAAAATTGGGGTGTGTCATTGATCGGTGAAAATTCTGGCGGCAGATTTGATTACGATTACAATTACGACAACAAATGCAAAAAAGATGAGCAGGTGTTGAAGCAAAGGCTGCAGCCGTGAGAGAGTAATGGCGGATCACGAGAGCTGGAGGTCATTGAAATCTATGGAGACGATACAAGTATATATGGATATGACTTCTCTACAGGCTAAGAAAGTTTACAATGATATTTAAGTTAAGGTTAATTATAACTTGAGGAATTTAGTGGTAAGGATTCTAACTGATGGCATGGTCATTATGGAAGAAGAGATCTATGATATGGAAGAATGGGAGTAGAAACAACAAATTTTTAAGCAATTGACTGGTAAAAGGTATTTGATGGTTTTCCAACAAAATTTGTTCTGCACAGGATGGGATTGGGGTGAATTAAAAGATGTTTTCCCCAAAAAATAAGGTGGGAAGTTGAATATTATTAACAAAGGGAATTTGCTTTGTTTCTAGCAAGAGCAAGTAAATGAAGCAGCTCATGATCATAATCAAGGCTGCGAACACGAGGAGATGCAGAAAAAAAAAAAAAACTGTAGGAGATGAAGTTGTCGGAGGTAATACTTGCCAGATCTTCATGCTCGCCGGAGATACTGATTCCTTTTCGGTTGAAATAGGAGTTTAAGAGTGATAAAATGATGGTGATATTTTATATTCATAGAAGGTTAAATTTGTCATTTCAATTTCTCAGAACCTAAATCCTGTAAGGGTAAATCGGTCTTATAATTTTTTGGGTTTTTATCGTCAATTATATATATGGGAGCGGATGTAATTATTAAAAACTATGGGTGGTATTTAAAATTAAAACATAAACAGAGAGAAGTATAAGTAATTTTTCCTTATGTTTTTTTTACTTTTTGATTTCCATGACATAAGATGGCAGATGCCAAGAAAAGGGGAATTTTTTTTTTTTTTGAAAACAAGGAGAAAGAGAGACACAAATATTAATCATTGTATCATAATTATTTTTTTCATTTCCTGACATTCCATAGCCTCAAGCTAACTGTCTAAAACTCTGACCTGGACTAGTTCTCTTCCTATTTTCTAAACTCTGCTTGGGAGCTCTCTGTGCTCATGATTTAGGACTCCAGACCTCTACATGCAATGTAATCAATGGCATCACTATTTCATAGCTAGTCATCAATTTTCAAGCAGAATGTCAAGAAGCAACCGAAGTTGGTGGTTCAGTTGTGAATGATTCCATGTAATTATTAATTTCAAATTCCATTTTTTTATTACACTTAAATTATTCATGTACTTTGAAAAATCAGAAATAAATGTGATATTCAAATATATTAAAAAAAAAAAAAGAAAAATTTTCCCAAACATTTTGAAGAATTCATATTTAAAAGAATATAATAATACAAATATAATTCAGCTGGGTCTCCAATTATAAGAAAAGTTAAAACAACTAAGCTCCAAATCTTGCAGCCAGCCAGCCAGCCTGTGGCGCAGACAAGGATTAGACTAAAGAGAAAAAGGAAACAATAGAGTGCAGACATGTTTGGTGTTTGGGGCCGTTGGCTGATACGAAAAGGTCACCCATTTTTGGTTTTGTTCCCCACTGTCTCTCTCCCTCAATCACTGATATCAGATTAGACGTTTCAGAAGAACATTGATTTGACGTTTCAGATTCGGTACGATGTCCTCTTCCATTTCCAAATCCCAAATCCCAAATCCCCAAATCCCAAATCCCAATCTCTACCAACGAACAATGAAGAGTGGCACAAGATTTGGAGTGAGATTCTTCAGAAATACGGGCATATATATTTATATATATATATTCGTGTAATGAGAAAATTTCTCTTTCTTGTTCGTGGCTTACTTAGGTGCTAGTATTGGGAAAGAAATATGAGAAGACTGACTCACTCTTCCCAAATCTCAATCCAGATTCTCAAATCCATTAACTTTCAAGTTTCAACTAACATAAATAATTTGTCTGTCTTGGATTCAAACTGTGCAAGGAACAGTAATGTGATCTCTTTTTGGGTGTAACTGTTAGGCTGTTTTTTGTTTTCTCGTTTGCTTTCGGATGCTATTGTATCTGCTTTGTTGCTGTCTTCTAATGAAGAAAATCTATACATTAGTATTATATTTTGAATTTTTAAGAGGACGGTTGACATGCATGTGCAGAATTGAAGCACTGACGCCCTTGGTTCAGTAGGGGATGGTAGTTTTTGAATTATATCTCTCTTTCTTTGTCACATCTAACAGTTGAAAGTAGGATCATTGGTAGATAAACAACTTTGTATAAGTAGTGAGTATAAGGACAGAGCAAGGACTAGGTAAAGAAGTATCAAGTGAAGCATCAGTGACTATTGTCCTAGGCCTGTAGGTGTAGATCTTCTCCTTACTTGGTAATCATCTCACACCCTTGAGAGATGTGGATGAAGACCCACAATTATCAACAACTCCTAAGGGTATAGGGTGGTTACCACTTCAACTCTCTCTCTCTCTCTCTCTCTCTCTCTCTCTCTCTCTCTCTCTCTCTCTCTCTATATATATATATATATATATATATATATATATATATATATATATGTGTGTGTGTGTGTGTGTTTAATGTATTATTATGTGTTTCATTACGTCCATTAATATTCTTGTTTAACGCATTAAAAGGGGGAGAAAACCTGACCAGCTAAACGTACGAGAAGACAAAATGCAATCCCACCCTACTCCCTTAAAAACAAAATTTTGAAGCAGACAATTTAATATCTCCCCATGGCTCTTATATACTGACAAATTGTTTGAAAGATTGTAGCACGAAAAAAAAAAAAAAAATCTATTACTTTGAATCCAATTTTTTGTTTTTTTGGCTTGAGCAGTAAATTATTTTATAGGATTATGCAATTGTTCTCAAAAAATGTAGTACAAAAAATTTATTCTATTACTTTGTAACAATTTTTTTTTTGCTTCATTAAATTCTTTTATGGGATTTATAAACTAGTGCACCTTACACTTATCAGGATATTTTTTTTAGCCTTGTTTTAATTTTCTTTATAAAAGTGGGCTTGACACAATGGTTAGGTTGTTCTATTGTGACCTGGTGATCATGGGTTTGAATATGAAAACAACTTTTCTATCAAGTAAGGGTACGTATGGCTGCAAAAGTTAACCTTTCCTAGATCCCATAACGACTAGAGCCTTGTTCACTAGATACATTTTTTTTAATTTCTCTATAATTTATGAATGTTGCCTTAGTGTTCTCTCTCTCTCTCTCTTTTTGGGATGGTCTTTGGGGGGGGGGGGTGTTCATTTCCAAGAGCCAAGGCACAAGGCTTAGTTGAATAGTCATCAAACCAAGATTATTGGAATATCCTCATATCATTAATTGGATCCGAATTCTATTACAGAGATCCATACCATAAGGTTAGGCCAATCCATAAATTAATAAGCATCACATCATCCTTGGGGAAATAAATGACTTCAGTATTGACTAAAAGTTTAAAATTCTCTGCCTTTGATAAGTACCAAATCTCTAATTTCAACACTTTTGTTGACAATTATTGAAGCTCTGAACATGTGATATCCTTTAGGTATCATACTGAAAATCAAATATAAATGTCAAAACCATTTCTTTGTGGTTTTTAGTTTGAGATAAAAACTCTTTTCTTCTTGGGTTTTTGGTTTTTATGTCATTATACAAGCTTCATGTATCTGGACAACAATTAATTAGGGGTTTTTTTTGCTTGTAATATTTTCACTGTTAGATTTACGCTAGTTTCCAAATGAAATTTCAAAACTGTCCCCTATATATTGAGGTTTTCATGATGGGCCAAGGACTGTGCATTAAAAGGAATCAATTACAACTACATGTAATTAACTTGTAACAACCCTTTTTACTTTCAGATATACCCATTAATTAGTATTTCACAAGTAGATCCTTAAATGGACTCATGTTCAATCCCATGCTGTTTAGCTGTTTAGCTGTTTTAACACTCAGCCCAAATATTGAAGCTCACCACTGTTAGTGTTAGCGATGTGGGATCCACTCTATTTTTGATATTTATTATTTTAAAATATTTATTTTTTGATGTAAGTAGTGGATCTGTTTCCACTATAGTCTTATCTTTGTTTCCTAAGTTGGTTAGATCTCCTTTCTTAGTTGGGTTATATAATTAGGAAAGTTTCCTAAATACCATTGTTACTATCTTTTCATTATCAATATAAATAAAGGAGTGTAGGAGGAAGACAAAACAATTGATTCTTCCCCCTTCTACCTTTCTTCTATTTCTCTCTTTTGGTTTTCTGGTTTTCTTTAATTTTCCAAAATATTACAACCACAACACCATCGCAGTACGGAAGAAAGGAGAAGTACTGTGGGGAAATAAGAAGCCGATCCCTTTATGGTATTAGACAGAATATTGATGATGCAAGCAATAAAATAATCTTGGAGGTTCATCATGTCCTACACCTGGGATTAGGAGCCTTGATGATCCTCTTTGCCAAAGTCATTTAGTAGGGATATTCTCAAACACTAACACCTACTTGCAAGATAAATTTCTCAATAGAAGTCTTGAGCCTTTTTAGGTCCTTCGCTGCCAAATGCTTCGTCAATTTTTATGTGGTTGTTGCCATCAAGAGTTAGACCAAAGTGAGTGTGAGGAAAATGAGCCCACTGCCAAACAATAATAAACTTTAAGCAATTTTGCTGTATAATTATCCTTTTAGCAGTATATTCATCATAGGTCAAAAGTAAATAGTTCACAAAACCTACCAATTGTAAACAAGCATTTTAAGAAAGTTTTTCTTATTGACATTGATTCCTCGATGACACCATTGATTGGTGTCTGTCGGATCACGCAAAGTCTCAAAACCCCTCTAGTCTTAGATACCAAAATGCCCCCTTATATATTCTGGTTTTTGTGAAGACCCAATGACATCCCAAAAAAAAGAATCGGTGTCAACGGGCATTGACACCACAGCAGATGTCATGTAGAAAGCTAATGTTACACCATAATATAATTAAAATCGTAGTAAAATAAGGATAGTTTTGATTATAGGATTGAGAAAGTAGAGTTCATATAAATTAGAGCATGTGAAATACATACTGCTTTTTGGGTAGTTGTTATTATTTCAAATATATATGATATACATATAACATTAGACTGTTTTGAGTATGACTTACTAAGATCGTAGAGCATGTGGGTACTGATACCACAGGCTAGGGTTCAAAACCCTTCTTAAGCCATAAATCAGTAAACATTAACAAGTCTATTTGCCAACCAAAAAAATGAAATGAAGCTCTTTTGAGCAATTTTGATTCAGTAGATGAAAATGACAACGGCTATTATATCTCATATATAATTCTCTATCCTCAGTTTTCTAGTGGGGGTCTAAATAAATCTTAATTCTATCATGGCTTAAGAAGTTGAATTTTAAGAAGGTAATTTTTGGGGTTAAAACCCATATGAAAGGAAAATATGACTAATATGGTAAATACATGAAATGAGAATGATAGGAATGTAAATATGGAGAATAGTATATATTGACAAGATTACCCTTATTGTAAGGGGAAAAGTCGAGTTTACCCTTCAGTAATTTTAATCCTACTCCCAATCATCTTCTTCTTCCTCTCTGAAATCACCATTAGAGGTGTACTAGGTATGCTCAAGGATACTATTGACCCTACAGACTCCAGGTCTACCATTCCTCTCGGCCATGGCGATCCCTCTTGCTTTCCTTCCTTCCGTATGACCGAGGTTGCCGAGAAAGCCATTGCCAAGAATCGGAGCTTTTAAATGGGTTTGATGCCTACAAGCAACACCCGAAGGGCAACGTTTGGGGTCTCTACCAGATGGGTTTCTCTGTTATGCATTTTTAGTTTCTGCTTGGGAGTGTTGGTAGTAGACAGGTTGGTTTCTTTTTCCCCCTTTCCCTGTTAATCTCCTATTTCGTTCCACTTTTGAAATGTTTCTCTCTTCACTAATAAGAAACTTAGACTCAAGTTGATCTCTCCTTTATTTCACCTATTCTAATAAACCTTCATTGCAATTTTATTTTTAGTGAGTTTTTGGGGTTGGAGAAATTGCTTTGCTTGAATCTAACAAACTCTGTGTCCCTTTGATCATCTCTCCTCACTGCCATGGCCAGAGTCACGAAGCTCCCATTGCAGACCAACAACAACATCAATGTCCCAACCTCGCATCCCCTATAGCCCCCTCTGGCAAGACCATCGAAGAAACCTACCAGAAGAAGACTCAGGTTGAACACATCATCCTCTGACCTGGCACCTACGTTGGCTCGATCGAGAAGCATACCCAGACTCTCTAGATCTACGAGGGGGGCGAAATGGTTCACCGTCCCGTCTCCTACGTCCTTTGGTCTCCACAAGATATTCGATGAGATCCTCATCAATGCGACTGACAACAAGCAGCGTGACCCATCCATGGATTCTGTTAAGGTCTATATCGATGTTGAGCAGAACTGCATCAGTTTGTACAACAACGGTGATGGGGTTCCTATCGAGATCCCTTAGGAGGGAGGGGTTTATGTTGCGGAACTGATCTTCGGGCATCTGTTGACTAGCAGTAATTACAACGATACAAAGAAGAAGACGACTGACAGGAGGAATGGATATGGGGCAAACCTCACCAACATATTTTCTACTGAATTTGTCATCCTAATTGCCAATTGTTGGAGGCAGACCCTTACTATTGATTCTTGTTTCTTATCTGATTCTGTTAAGTTACCATAATAATTTTGGGGTCAGAGAAATTTGCCGGAGATTCGATGTTGCTGGAGAAGGAACCAGTGGGCGGTAGGATGTTGCCGAAGAAGGAACCAGTGGGTGGTAGGTAATGTTTCTCAGTTTAAAATGAGAATGGTATAAACTTCTAGACAAAATTTCAACTCTTTTTCGTCAATTAATGGGGTAACGTTTTGAAATTTTGGGTGGTAATTGATGTTTTCAGAAATCTTGGGTGGTAGGTGATGTTTCTCAAAGTATTGTGTAGTACATGAAATTTTCCCACTGCTTGCTTAATTGGTGGATCATCTTATAGTGTACTATAAACACTTAGGAGGTCAAGAGTTTGACTCTCTTGATTTCAGTGTGTGCACAAGTTGCACCCCTTAAATTTCTCACATCCCCCCCACCTTGGTAACTGTATATAGGAGCCTATAAGCGATGCAGAGTAAGGATGACCAAAAAAAAAAAAAAAAGAGATGGAATATCATAGTGTAAATTGTAAGTTTGAAATGGCAAGGAGTATACAAATCTAAGTTGCAAATATAGGGATTAGATTTTTTTTATATTTGTTTGTTTTAACCTTTATTAAAAAATAATGATTTGTGAATATCATGTGTTTCTTCAATAAACTCACTCTTCAAGAAGCTACGGGTGAATTCAACAAATTTTTTTTTATTTTTAGATTTGTCATAATGAAGTACTTTGCACTTTGCGGAAAAAAAAAATGCAAGAACTGTTTTTAAAGAAGTTTCCATGTTATGGTTTGAAATACTCCAATTAGAGAGAGTATAAGAACCCTGAACCATTAATTTGACTAATCAAGTTTTATAGTTCCTATATGCCAGGGCAATCCACGTATCAATTAGGTATTTAGTTATTCCTCAATCCACGTCTAAATAAATCTTAATTCACTGAAGTTTATTCTTCCAAACTCTCCTTCCATTTTCAACCCTTCTAGGTGGTGAATTAACTTCTCATCTCCTATATATGCTTGCTTTTTCAATTTTCGTCTTTCTAATTGTTGCAGAGTTCTCAAAAAATCAGAAAAACAGAATTTAAAAAAAAAAAAAAAAACCTCTTTTGTCATCACCGTCAGAAGAAGAAGAAACTCACATTTTTAGCTGCAGTGCTAAAAGCTTCCCTGTGGCTAATGTCAGGATTATTAGCCTTAATCCTTTGGATCTCTTCCCTGTGAATTAAAAAGCAAAATTGAAGAATTTTCCTTAATTCATTGCCAAAACCAATAGGTCACTCAGAGAATAATTGAAGAATGGTCAAACTTTGCACTTAAAACTCACTTAATAAATCTGTTGTATGCAGATGGAGCTCGTTGTCTCTTCTCTGGAGCTGCTTATTTCATGATAGCAAGAAATATAATTAGCTCTCTTGGTAATTAAAAAATTGACAAGTTCCTAATAAATGTGTTATTATTTTAAGGCTAAATGTAAAGCTTAAATTTGAATCTAAACATATATATTCGTACATGTACATATACTTGAGTTCTTGCATACATATATGTAAGTACACATGTGCTCTTTATCAAGAAAAAAATAAAAGTACACATGTACTGCCTGGACAAAATTTTCCTGCAATTTGAGTAACATGAATTTTCCTGCTGCCAGTTTTGCGTGTACTCATATGGAATCCCCTTCCATTTAAATTGATATTTAAAAAAAATACTAAAACCTAAGAAGGATTTGTGAACCCATTGGGGAAGGAGCTAGAGCTAGTAGATTCTAGATCGGTGCACACGAAACTAGACAATAAGAATCTTCTTGTTACCTAGATTGTAAGAAATTTTTTCCGTGCTTCCCCCTTCCTTTACAATACACTACCCCCACTACCCCCCCCCACCACAAAGGAGAGAAAGATAGAATGAAATTCTATGTCGGACCCAATTTTTTAACTCTGGCCCATGTATATACAGGATCACACATGAGGTCTTTAATGGTCAGCTATTATCAATGGCTCTTCCTGTGGAGCTGGTTAAGTCAGTTCTCTCTAGTATGTTTATTTATAGTTTTGCTGTTTATCATTTGCCTATCTCGTTGACCAAACTGCTGGAGAAGTAGATGAGGTATTTTCTATGGAGTGGAGACCCTGAAAAATAGAAGAGCTGTTTATTTAAATGGTCTACTATCTGTCGTCTGAAAAAAGATGGTGGCCATGGTATTCATAAGCTCACAGTGGTGAATTATGCAATGCTTGCTAAACTATGCTATTAAAACATCAAGTTCGTCATTGGCAAGCTATGTTAGAAACAACTACTCACAGATACTGGTCATCCTAGAGTGACCACACTCCACCCTGCGGTTTGGGCTAACATAAAAAAACTTTGGACCTAGGTTTCAGACAGAATCAGGTGGATCATTGTAATGGGCATCAGATTGATTTTTGGAGGGATAAGTGGTTAAGTGATTTTTCCATTATGGAGCTCTAGGGTTGGGGGAGGACCGGTTCGAGTCCGCTTATCTCCACCTTGTGAACTTAGTCGATGCGAAGGTATATGATAGCAGCCAATTTTTTCGATTCGGTAGTTCAATCTATGATTTATCATTCATGGACATTGATAAGATCTTTCCATTTAGCAGCACCTTAGGATGACATAGCCTTAAAGTTAGGTTCAAACGATGAAAGGCTTATGGTGAATACTTAGGCACCCAGAGACGAAGAAGGGCATAGTAAACGACAAAATGCTTCGGGGAGTTGAAAAAAGACATAGATTCGGAGATTCCTAAAGGTCAACCTTTCGAACTGCTGCTGAATCCATTGGCAAGCAAGAGACAACCAGGCTAACTGAAACATCTTAGTAACCAGAGGAAAAGAACGTAGAAATTTTGAGGTTTGTCTGCTAGTGTTTCGGATTTCATTGATAATGGTTGCTGGGTATTTCCAGATGTGGTAGGTCTGTTAAAGCAGGTGGTGGAATTGGCGAATGATATTCGTCTACTGGAAGAGAGTATGGATGATCGCCCAATCTGGTTTGGTACTAAAAGGGGTGAATTCACTATTAAATCAGCTTGGCAAGAGTTGCAGTCGAGCCTCCCTAGACCTGCTTGGGTCCCCTCGGTTTGGTCCAAGGCTTTGTCTCCTCAAGTTTCATTGTTTGCGTGGCGATGGAGCAATGTTTGCCTTCCTATGAATGACAAGGTTCGAAGATGTGGAGTGCCAATTGTTTCCAGATGTTCGGTATGTAAGAAAGATGAGGAAAGTTTTACTAAATTTTTTTTTTATATTGTGAGATTTTCCAGTGTGTTTGGTGATCCTGGGTGTTTCAACGTTTAATGGCCTTGGTTTGACACTATCCAGCTTTTGTTTTCCTAGGTGGAAAAGGAGAAGAAGAACAGTTATTATGGCAAATCTCTAGATATGTGGGCTGTACATTGTTGTAAGGCAAATATGGTTAGGACGGAATAAATATTTGTTTGAGGGGTAAATTAAAGTGTTACGATTAGAGTTCGTATGTTGAAAATCGATCGAGACTTAAGGATTTATCTATTTGGGCTCCTTGTATTGTCAAATCTATGCCAGAGTGGATCTTTGCCACTAAATTTAATCTCGTGTCGACCGCTTCTAAGGCCTCGGTTGTGAAGCAAGTAATTTGGCGCAAACCTACTGGAAGCTGAATTAAGCTTAAAATAAATGGGGGTCTTCTAGGGAATCCAGGTAGAGCTAGCGCTCGTGGTATCTTCAGATATAATGATGGAGTGGTGCAATTCATTTTTTCTACTCATCTGGGGGTTTCAACAAACTAAATTGTTGAGTTAAATGCAGCTTTGATAGGTATAGACTTTGCCAAAGTCTGGGATATTCTTCAATTTGGATGGAAAGCGCGCGACTCTTCGGCAGTGGTGGAAGGTCTTCGACGTGGTAGTATTCCTTTTAGTGCTCCCAATCCTGGTAGTAAGTGTCTTCCTTCTTGAAGCAAATTCAATGACGGGTTTTTTCATTGCTTTCAGGAGATCAATGAGGCAGCGGATTTATTATCTAGAACTGTAGCTAGATTGCTGTTGTCTTCTTGAGGGACTTGTTGTCCTCCATGGCTTGCGAATATAGTAGAGTGGGGATGTACTTGAGTGCTCGCGTTATAGAATTTTTTTTTTTTTGTTTCCCTAGTTTTTCTTCCCTGCTGATGGCAATGCCATAGGTAAGGTGGTTCTGTTTTTTTTTTTTTTTTTTTGGTGTCTTCAATTTTATTTATTATTTGAATATCCATTTGATCTATATATATATAAGAGTGGGATGTACTTGAGTGCTCTCGTGATAGATTTTGTTGAGGTGTTTTTTTTTCCCCCTAGCTAGTTCTTCCCCGCTGATGGGAAAGCCATTGGTAAGGTTGTTCTGGTTGTTCTTTTTTCTTTTTTTTTTCTGTATCTTCAATTTTATTTTTATTTGAATATCCATCTGATATATATATATATATATATATATATATATATATATATATATATATATATATATATATATATATATATATATATATATATATATTGTCATACAATTTATTTAATTGAAGAGAGAGAGAGCTTACGCCGTATAGGGAGAATTTGAGATTGTCCACTCTCGGGAGAGTTCATTAATGTAGAAACCATATTGCCTTTGGAAGAAGATCCACCATCCTTACTAGAATCTTCAGAGTACACAGTGTGATTCTGAAAATTTTATCAACCAAAAAAGGAGTTATATTCATCATCAAAATAGTAAGTTTTCATTTATTTCTGGATTTCCTACATTGTATTGATCGGCTACCAAGATTTAAAAAAAAAAAAACAAAAAAATCTTATCCCATTTAATCGTTTAAGTTTGAGTCAGTCAGAATGTAACAAAGGTTGTTATAACATGTAATTACTTGTAATCAATTCCTTTTAATTCATATTCATTGGATTCTTCTTGGAAACTTCAATATTCTTTAAATAGTGATGACAGAATTCTCTCCAATTTTACAGAAAATAAGAAAAACCAAATCTGTGGCAACCAAAAAAAAAAAAAAAAAACCTACCAGCCAAGTCAGTAAATGTGGAAACAAATTGTGACTCTCAGATTCACGTTCTTCTATTGCATGAGCATCATTTGTTTTTGTTATTGTTTTTTAAAACCAAAAGTTTGGAAAGAATTTAAGAATAAAATCCCAGAACTATTTTTAAATTTTTTTAATGGCATGACATACCTGAAGATCTTGAAGAGGGACTGTCTGCAGCGAAGGTCCCATATTCACATCCAGCAAATTAGCGCAATGCCCGCATCTCACCGTCACCACATTATGTAAACTGGTAGCTGGAACGCTAACCTGCAAAGTAAAAATTGAAAACAAAAGGAATAAGAACAAGAATGAAAGAAGAAAAAACAGTATTGTAACCTTTTATTCTTTTGATAATAAATTTTTTTATCAGAACAATGAAACACAATGTAACGATTCAGTGTTGTTCTTAGATGTGATACTTTCTTAACTCTCTTAAGATTTCAAAAAAAATAAAAATAAATAAATAAAATAAAAAATAAAAAATAAAAAACCTCTGAAGACTGCATAGAGACTTGTGCATGGTACTGTACTTAGTACCAAGCTCTCTTAAGAATAACATTTTTTTTTTTAGATCAAAGGAAAACATGTGATTCTAATATTTCCATCTTCCTTGTTTTGATTTTTTTTAGCACCAAAACTAACATTTATAATATTTCCACCTTGAGTTTCTTATACAGTAAAACAAACCCACAAATTTAATTAAAGTTACGTTTCTATATTCTATCAGTAATAAATCCAAATGATCCTGTTGTTGGGATTTGGGAAAAACTCATCCCTAAAAGCTAGGTCATTATGGAAGAGGTATTCATACATTCAATGTGGGATCATAGCATTTGCATGGAACCCTAACACTGTTCTACTGGAAGAATACATGAGGGGAAGGCAGGTACGAAAAGAAGAAGAAAGAAGAAAGAAGAAAGAAGCAGAAGCAGTCTGTAAGTTTTCATTTTGTGGTATACGGAGGTTTGGTTTCCTCTTCATACAAACTCATGAGCTTCAGAGTCTAAAGCAAGCCTCTCACTACAAGGACCACTGTATTGTTTTGAGTGCGGAGGAAGCTCGCTATCACAGGTCTCACATGAGTAATAATTTTAAAGAGACTCCTCTTCTGATAGATTTTCAATAGTATACAGTCTCTCTTGGTCATTTCTCTTTCCTTTCGGTGCACACCTGACTTTCTCTCATTTCTGTCTGACACCAAAAGCAAGAGGAAGAGGAGGGAGGAAAAAAGGCTAGAGAAAGAGAAAAATGAAGCCTAGTGGGAGGGGGAAAGAGTCGATAAGGACTTGACTGGTACAGAAACCACTGAAGCCATAATCACAGCTCTTGTGGACATCAACATATGAGAGAGAGAGAGAGAGAGAGAGAGAGAGAGAGAGAGAGAGATGAAATAAAGGAGATCTCCTGCTCTTCTTGCAGTCTGAAATCACAGTGCTGGGGTTTCAAAAAGAAATAAATGAGGAAAGCTTTGAAAGGGTTCGTTTAAAGAGGGTTTGTTATGATGAAAAGAGGTTCAAAAAAGAAGGAAAAGTTTTTGTGCGCTAGACATGATATTTCTCACATTTACTTCCAAATGTTCCATCAAAAATATGGTCAAAACTATGTTGAACATGGGAACCCAATACCAAAGAGGAAACCAACCCACATGCCAAAAAAACCCAAAAATAAAAATAAAAATAAATAAATAAAGAAATAAAATAAAATAAAATAAAAAGAAAGATGAAATCATGGTGTTTAATTGATATGAAGTTTCAATGGTTTAGTTGGGAATGGCGGTGGTGGATGGAGGCAACCCATCTATATACTAATGCATCATATGAGAGTAAATTCATGAATTGAAGCAAATATAAATAAGATGGTTAATATGAGTAAGCTTCACTAAATTCAATTGAAATGACATCAAATAATTAAAATTTAAAAAAAAATCAAAATATAAATTGGGATGGTGGTATTCTTTTTCTTCCTATTTATTTACTTCCTTAGGAGTATAGAGGAGCCTGGGATATGATACTAGGCTAGTCTTGGAAGTTGAAAGCTCCATTTCGTCAGTGACTTCTGAGAAACCCTAAGAACTAGCCCTAGCGCTAAATGTAACGCCCAAGTACATTCACATTCTGAAGAAACCAGGATTCGTTTTTAGTGATCTACATGCAGTCTCATGATGGATCAGTGATCAAGCTGGCTCTTGGGTTTTGCAAAAGGGTCAAGATCCTAAACATTCCTGCAGTAAACTCAACTGTGTAATTAAAATGGGTTTAAAAGCCTAAATGTTTCAGTGTGGTTTATTCCCCTGTAAGCTTTAAGGGATAAAATATGAGTAGGCAAAACTGCAGCTCATTCATTTACTTCAAATTATTTTTAACATTCTATAATCTTATTTAAAAAGATCAATCACATGAATTTTTCAAAATTTAAGAGAGGTCTAGAGATGCTCCTACGAGTGAATCTATAGGGTCTGTCACTTCTTATCAGTTGAGAAGATAGATATGACACTTCTCACACTCTCCCCTTTTTCAAATCTATAACTGTAGTGTTTAGATCCGTACAAGGAGCCCTATCCCTGTCATTGAAATTAGACCTGCTTTAGGGTTTAAATCTTGAAGTTGAGTTAGATTTTCTGAACATTGAAGCAGGAATTGAATGGTTAAGAAAAAGAAGGAAAAAAATAAAAAAAATAAAAGGAGAATGGATTAGAGGGGAGTGGTATACCGCTAAAATGGTGTTGCAGAAGTTGCAGTGGACGTAACAAACGTGTTCAGAAGAGACATCAACTGACATTTTTTGTTTTGGAGAATCGCAGATCGCCAGAGCCGTGTGAATTGTCTAGAAAAAGAAACACAACTGAGAAGAAAAAGAAGAGAAGAAAGAGAGAGAGAGAGGGACGCAGCTTTACAGTGTGAGAGAGAATTTATAGGGATTAGGAAGAGTATATATACCTGGAGTATATATTATACAGATAACAAAGATGGAAGATGGTATTGATCGGATCGGCAGAAATCCGGAGTAGGAAAGGAAGATGTTGAGTACGGGAGAGTGGTTTTATGATGTGGGCAAAAGCGGTTTTGTCTTGTGAATTGGCAGATAGTGGGTTCATTGGGTAGAGAGAGAGAGAGTGATGATTGAGTGAATGACTGGGTGGGAAGGAGAATAATTCGGAATGAATCGTTTTGATAATTTAATAATTCGATCAAAGATGCGATAAAAAAAATAGACTTAAAATAAAATTCAAATTCGTATCGGTTCGTGAATTATTCTTTTGTTTAAAAAAAAATCGGATGTTAATTTTTAATATTTGGTGCTCATATTTCACACTATCAATCAATTATCACACCTGCATAATATACAAGTGACATTAGAATAATATTTAATGTATAAATAATAATATAATACATAATAGATGGGTATGTGTGTATAAAGGTGGATTTGTTATATTTCATTACAATATATAATGTGGATCATTAGATTTTATCATGATTACAATACCAATTTAGTAGAGTTGATGTTCATAAAATCAAACATTTTCATAAATTCATCCAATCATCCTCATGAAATCCATCTCTTTTTCATGTTCGTTAATTACTTTCTCATGGTTTGTATTATAATATTTATTTTTAGACTCATATTTAATCCCGATTGAAAAAACATACGAAAGTAATGACTTGCTTTGTCTTATGGTATGATTTTTATACTCATATTTAATTTTACATTGTCTAACGAAATTAATGATTTATTTTGTATTATGATTCGATTTTCATACTCATATTTAATCTCACATAGAAAAAAAAATGAAATTACTGATCTGTTTTGTATCATAATGTGATTTTTAGACTTATAATTAGTCTTAGATTGGAAAAGATGCAAATAGTTATGGCATTAAGTTTTTTTTTTTTTTTTTTTTTTTTGAAAAACTTTGTTTGAGAATTAAGGCATTAAGTCTTCCACTAAGATAATAATAGTTTTTTTAGTATAAGAATTATTCGGTATAATTCGGATTTGAAAGAATTATTTGTGATATTTATTTCTAGACAAAAACTGCGAGAATTTTAAAGAATCATTGAGTATAATTCGAATTCGGGAGAATTATTCGTATTATTTGATTCGGAAGAATAATTTACTAATAATTCGGAGAATTAAATAACTATGGGTGGGAGTGTCAAGTCTCAATCCATCCTCATGTCTTTCTGTAGCAACAGGAGGGGGGTTTCACCAAAAAAAAAAAAAAAAAGAAGAAAAAAGCAGGAGGGGGTGAGGGTTAGGAGCACGCGACATTAATTGCTTGGAATATCTAGGGATGAGAGAGAACCAGCGGTTTTCAGGCTTCGGAAAGATTGAGAGAGAGAGGAGATAATTTGAAAGAAAAACTAGGACGGTTTGGTCAATTTTTGATCCATGGTTACATGAGTAATGTGCTTACCAAAAAAAAAGTAATATGGGAAAAAGATCCTCTACTCCACTCCTATATAGCAGAGACGATCCTGAGCATTGGAAGGGTATCATTCATGTGCTCCGATGCTCTCTCATTGCTTAGGATCGAGTCTGCTATACAAGAGTGCAGCAGATGATAAATAGGTCTTATTCCTAATGTGGCGCTCTTCTCTTGCACTTGTTCTCACTTGAGTAGTAATATAACATAAAATGGGACTGATAAAAAAAAAAAAAATGTAACGCTCACTCCATGTGTAATCCACATCATACTTATTAGAATTTACGAGTACTACCGAATATTTTTTTGTCACCTTGCCATTGGGGGGGATAATTTTGGTATTATGTAAGAGGTAGTCAATGTAAGATCTATCAACATACAACCCTGATGACAATGTTGTCTCTTTATAACCGGATCGGTTTTCGGATTGATTTCACCTCTAGCAAATACCATGTCCAACACATGAAACTATATAGATATGACTATGCTCACAAACTCACACAAGGAAGTTAGGTTTTTGGTTGCTTTCATTTAACCGAAGTAAACCAAGTCTTACTGCACCTATGACGCCCTAGATGGGTTCCATGCAGCCCCAAGGGCCGAGGGCTGGGTGAGAATGACCAAAATCCATGAGCAGAGCAGTCCTTCATTGTCCAAAAAAAAAACATAAGGAACTGCCACGTCACTATCACATAGGTGACATAGCCCTAGCTAATGTCTCTTTTCACAAAGACATATCATATCTCCATTCCCTTCCTGAAATGAGAGGCAAACAATATCTAAAGATGATAAGGTGACAGATTCTTTGCTTAAACCCTAAAAACCTTCCACCACTTTAAAAAAAATTCCTGAATTGACATTGATCCACTGTCGCCATGGTTGATGACGTACACTGGTGTTTAGTATCTGTCCGATTGATACAAAAGTCTCTTGTCTCGTTCATCTCAAATATCAAAAATGTCCCTGTAAATTATGTTAACGTAATAAACCAATGAATACGGCCAAAAAAAAAAAAAAAAAAGTTGTAAATGATCATTGATTCAAACCGAAAAAAAAAGTTGTAAATGATCATTGATTCAAACCGGGGTAACTAAGAAAAACCCTAAGATGATACATATACGTAGAGCAAAGATACCGTTTTCATGGGTTGGTTAAAACATCCATCTTTACAGAAGAATTGGAATCTTCAACAACTTGCCCCTGGCCCACACACCCCCAATCATTTACTGAGAATTTTTGGATGTTCCCGCCTTCTTAAATTGTGATCCAGAGCTAGGTTTTTGTTGGTTGTCATCATTGATTTTTATACCATTAAATGTCCCAAACCGTATATCTGACTCCATGCCTTCAACTATTGCTGTTTGGTTCTTGACAGCATAGGTAATATTGAACTGATTTAAACATAAAAGAAACCATTGAACTGATTTAACATCCACGGGCTAAATTCAATTAAGTTGGTTTCTTCAAGTATATATAACTTGAGACATACCAAAAAAAAAGTATAACTTGAGACGTAAAACGATAATCGAAAATTCAGATTTAATTGGAATTTGTAATTCAATATTTACCTTTATAGTCAGATATTGGAAGCAAATTCGGATACTTTTGACACCTCAATGATAACTCGATATTTATTCGAATATTGATGTATCTACTTCAATAATATGCATGGTAATTATACTTTAATATTATTCATTAGGATTTGAGGAATCAAATTAGATTAATTGATCCTATGCAAAATGCCGAGTCAATCCATGCATGTGATCAATTTTTTACATGTGTTATTTGATTCTCGGGTGGTTTTTGGCCCAGTCAAGCCCGATCTTGGCCAATCCTACGTGCACTTTATAACCTTGTTATCCATAGTTATTTTAAGAATTCAGGCTATGTTATAGAAATTTTTTATGTATATTATTCATAATTATTTCTATGGTTATAATTATTATTTTTATATATTAAAAATTTAATTGGATAATATAAGATTAGAATTTGGATATCCAACTCATTGGTAAATATTCGAATAATTAGATGAAATATCCATTAGATACACTTCAAATTAATTTGCAGGAGCCTCGTGCATTGGAACGCCCATTTTTTTTGCACTTCGAATTAATTTGCTCAGTTTCCATCACTAAAACTAACCTGCCTCCTTTAATTTTATTTACTTATTGATAAAATGCTTGTTATAATTTACATCGCTGAAGAGGTTTTTTTTTTTTTTTTTTTAGTTGTTAAAGACATCGCTGAAGAGTTCAAATGTTCAATGTCCTAATGTCAAAGTCTGAATCAATTTGCCATCTCTGAGGCTCACCCAGTTAGACAGCTACCTTAATATAGAATTTTTTTTTGTAAGAAAGCCACCCAGATTTGTTGATCCCATGACCCCTAAAATATGGCTTTCATATGCCTGAGCCCATTTATGGGCTCAAACTAGCATCCTCCTTAATCTCCTTTTATGTTGGTTTTATTTGCAGTCATTTTTTATCGGTCTGAGGTACAGGTCCCCAGTGTCTCAGTCTATTATTTTTTTAATAGTTGTCCTTTGTAGGCCGTAATTCGACTCTTCTTGACTTTTTAACCGTTTTTTTTCTTATTTTTTACTATACAAGTAGTTTGACATGAAAGATGAGTTGGGGAATGAATCTGCATTAAAGAGGATCAACATGAAAGATGAGTTGTATATATTTGTTTGGACGGATGACTGGGAGGTAGAATTTGAGTTCGAGCCTTTTCTCTTGCACCACTTTCTTACCCCAATGGTATAACATAGAGTAGCATCGATCAAAAAAATAAAAAAAAATAAAGATGAGTTGAGCAATGAGTATGCATTAAAGGGAATCATCAAGGCATCTCAATATATAGGGGTAGTTTTGATATTCCATTTGTTGAGCAACAAAACTCTTGTTACAAGTCGACTTGTTATAAGTAGAATTTCCCATCTTCATTGGCTTGCCTACCAAGACCCAAAAAAATATATATATATATATATATATATATATATATATATATATATATATTTGATTCACACACTACTATAGTCTATAGGATACAATGAAGGGTCCGTCTTATCGTATCTAGGTAACCGATCAGGCTACAAAAACTTTTGGCTCTACTTTTTTTCTCGAAAATGACCCTTCTTAATTATAGCATGGTTCGTGGAGCCCCGACAAAAATATCAAACCAGTTTTTCATGCAATTTTTCCTAAAAGATTGCTATTAAATGGGTACGTAGATTTTTTAAAGGAAGGGGAGAAGTTCTGGAGTAGTTTACAAAAAGGGGCTTTTGTGACTAGTTGGATAAAAGTGAGGGGTATTATGAAAATTTCAACTATAAGGGGTGGGGAGGCTCTACACCTTTTTAAGGGTGAGATGTTCCAAACCATGAAGACAGACAAGTAAAATTTTTCCTTTAATGCTCCGTTTATTTCGACGTAAAATTTTACCGTAAAATTTTATGTGTAATATTTTATATGTAAAAAAAAAATTTCAAATAGGTAAAAGAAAGACGAAATTCCTTTTCCATCTCCCATAGAAATCACTATATTTTATCTCTTGGAAATAAACAATGAATTTTTTTTTACATATAAAATGTTATGTGTAAAATTTTATATCAAAACAAATGGAGCATAAAAGGAAATGATCTTTAAGATCCATCTGTTACAAAACCGGTGATAAAGTCTGATCTAACCCAATAGATTACTAGTAGACAAACCTAAGGGTCTATGCAAATGTAACAAGGCTTGCTATCATATGTTGCAACCAATTGTTTTTAATGCACACTCTCAAATTCTCAATAAGTCATCACAAAAACCTCAATATACGATGACAGTTTTGATATTTCATTTGAGAATCGACACAAATCTGATAATACTTGTAATTGTAATCGTCCTAGTTACAACTAGAAAAACCCACTATACATTATCCACCCAAAAAAGAAAGATGTATTATACGTTAGAAAGTTTTGTGTTTTTTTGGATGAGGGGTCAAAACAATCATTTTTGATAGGACAGATAGGCACTTGTACTGGGATTTAATACATGATGAAAATGTTGTGTTTTTTTGAATGAGGGTCAAAAGGATCATTTTTGATAGGACAGCTAGGTAGTTGTAGTGGGCTTATCTACTCTATTGTTCCTTTAAGGCCCTGAAGAATGAACTTCTATTTAATTTTGTAAGATCTCTATAAATAGTCCTAGCTTCTGTGTAAATGAAAATTGTTAATCTTGCCAATGGATGAAGCTACAGTAATTAGTAAACAATGGCAGGGATAGCTGAACACAACCTCAGAAAGAAGAATTAGATGCCAAGGAAATAAAACGTTGCATTAATGGCCCCAAACTTCAAAAGAAATAGTAATTATGTGTGGACTTATCAAAGGGTCAAATACAAAAGTCTTGGGATGGAGATTGGGTAATGATAGGGATCTAAGTTTATTTCTTTGGCATAGTTTATATTATGTTTATGAAATATTTATGACAAATAAGTTATAAAAATAAATTATGAATAATAAATAGTAACTGGCCTTTTAGTACAACTAGACATAAAGAAGTAATAATAGATTTTGACAATAATGATAAATACCTTCTAACCTAGGCTCTCTTTGGTTTGTATTATATAATGTATTATGTAATACATTATGAAATTTGTGATTGTTTGGCATGATTTATAATATCTATTTATAATTAAAATAAATAGATATAATGCATAATCTACAAATAGGTTATTAGTTGTTTATCATTATAACCTATTTCTCATTATATAATGTATTATTTTTAGTGGTACCAAATGGTCATTATTTATTACTCAGAATCTATTATCATAATTGATTTGTCACAAATAGCTCATAATACATTATATAATACAAACCAAAGAGAGCCCTAATTACAGATTTTAGATTATATTAATTTATTTAAAGAAAAATTAATACCATAAATCATACCAAGCAACCATATATGCGATAAAGTATTATGTAATTAATTTTATAAAACATATCAAAAAGAGTTAAAATTTGGGTTCGTATTTCATGCTTGAGGACCTAAGCTGACATCTGCTGGAGATGGACTAGCTATGTTAAGGGACAGAAGTTTATTAGGAAATTATATGATTACCCATGTTTGCACTTGAGCTTACCAAACTACACATTCTATGGTTATGTTTACAGAAATACCTATAATGAGTTTGTGTATTACAAAAACTCCCAAGTTCGTTTACCTCTATGTATAAGTACAACAGCTTTTTAAATCAGACTTTTTTTTTTATGTGGGTCTAACTGTAACCATCAATTTATACATGCTTTCAACAGAAGGCGCCAAACTCTCATACCAAACTGGTTTGGGAGTACTTATACAACTTTTCCGGCCCACCAAACACCCCTTTGGTAAAAAACATGCTTTGGTACTTTGTTTGGCTCCTCCACCCTCAATATATGATAGTCATAATAACATCATGACAAAATTGGCATTAGAAAAGGATGCTCTGTGTCCCTGTACATCTTTTTTTTTTTTTGTTAAAAGTTCAAATTTTTTTTTGTTAAAAAAAAAAAAGAAGATAAACAATTACAACTAAAATCCTACTGGACATGCGACCCACTTACACTTTGTAAGCCATAACATAAACCACTAGCAGAACCAAAAAGAAAAGAAAAAATCAACATCACCTTCAATCCAAGGTACTGATTTCTCCTTTATATAGCTAGACTCTTTGGTTATCTCATATTACCTTGGTTGATGACCTTATGATCTTCTCTAAGGCACAGAGAAAGGAGAGAGGACTGCACTAAAACGTTTCTCTTCCATTCTTTAGATTTTTTTTTATAGCACCTTTTAGTTCTATTTATACATATATTGATATATCATCCAGCCATACATTTGATCTTATCTCTTGCAATGTAATCTGACTTGAGTTTAGTTAAGAAAAGTGATATCTCTGAGTTTGGATCATCCGCATGTACATGTACTCTCTATGAGATCTTATCGGTATCAACGTGGTGTGGGACCCACTGAATATCGATGGTGATGAAATCTCAAGGAGAATATAGATACATGCAGGTGAACTATTCTCGATATCTCCTTAATTTGTAGCTTATGATTAGTTCAAGGTTAAAGGGCTCGTTTGGATAACCTGAAAATATACTAACATCAAACAGCAAAATGGAGATGATGGGCCCAAAGGTGAGGAAATGAAGATGATTTTTGTAATCTAAACTGTGGAATATTGTTCATTGATCAGGTATCAATCATATGTTAACATGGCATACCTTTTTAAGTATCAATCAAATATAAACTATATGCTGATGTAGCATACTTTTCTGGCATCTGTCAGATATCGGCTTCATATTAATTCAGCAAAACAAAACCATATCAATCAAATATCTATATCAGTCGTGACTAATCCGGCCGATACTATATTGTTGTATTTCAAACCATGATCACAAAGAAATGGAAAGAAAAATGGGATCCAAAGGGATCTGAAAGGACAGAATTTAAAAGAAAAGACAACGGTAAAACCAAGAAAACAAAGGAATCAAAATAAGTTTAAAACTAACAAAGAGGAGAGAGAGAGAGAGAGATAGATTTTTGGGGTGGAAGGCAAGGACAGACAGGGTTCATCTCTTATCGTCCGGTTGATCCAGTCATCTATCGATCAGACGAATTGAGATGTACATCGACGTAACCCTCCCTCCCAACCTGTGTATCGAACAGAAGGGATGAAACGTACATCGATGTAACTCCCAACCCGTTTATCATGAATGGACAACTGGACAACAGAAGAGTTCCATCCCAAAAATTCCTACCATTCAATGTGTCGTACTGGCTTATTGCATGAGTGGCTCATAAAGAGATGTTTTCCTTTCCGTATCTGACAACTGGACACTTCTTGCCTGCCTATTTCTTCGTGACGAGACGGGAGAGGAAAGAGATGTTTTCCTTTCCGTATCTGGCCAATATTTTTTAGACGACGAGGCAGATTATGGCAAAAGCCCTTGTTGTTCGGATGGAAAGAAAAAGGACACCACTAGGGGTAGTATGGTCATTTCGTTCCTCAGATAAGAATCTCTTGAAATCTGAATTCTGATCAGACTGATGCCCTGTTTCATTCATTTCCTACCCGTGTCATTCTTCTCCCTTTTTGTTTTATCTAGGGGTGCACAGAAAGGCCTGCCGGATTTCTCCAAGTTGTACAGTACAGTCGAGTCGGTTCAGTAAATGATTTAGCTATTCAAGTTATTGAGTACACATATCAATACATTGATATACACATAAAATAAATTTTAACTATTGAATTACAGTTTAAGAGACTACATAATTGGAGACGAGATACTTCCTCAACTTAAAAGAAAAGTGTTACGTGAACACCAAGATAAGATAAGAGATTAATTTGAACCAGAGATCTCCAAGACTTGCACCTAGGTAGCTAAGGTGGTAGCTCTACATTTAACAGATAGTGAAAGCTCAAACCCTGAAAAAAGAGTTAGTGGAAAGACAATATAGGTTGTTTTTCCTAATTTAAGCACACATAGGATACTTAAATCACTATGGTGCACTCATCCATTGTCATGGAATTTAAAAGTCATATATATATAGTTTTTTTGTGTGCTAAAAGTTAGTAAAAGAATATATAATATGTACAACAAGATTTACAGTACATACTAGCAGAATGCCCAGAGTAATAGTAAAGAAAAGAAACAAGGCTTGAGACCCCACCTACAACATTGCCATTAGTGAGTATTAAGGCTACTTCGGCACTGCCATCAGCAAAGACTCAACTCCAGAGAAGAGAAAGAAAATCAGCTCTTCAAAGCGATATTGAAACCGTTCTTGCGAATCT
This sequence comes from Protea cynaroides, assembly GCA_028583415.1. Taxonomy (NCBI): domain Eukaryota; kingdom Viridiplantae; phylum Streptophyta; class Magnoliopsida; order Proteales; family Proteaceae; genus Protea; species Protea cynaroides. The sequence continues at coordinate 46,099,924 of CM053269.1, read as the reverse complement.
TCCAAATGAGGTTACTATGGAGATCTTTCAAGAACAAGTTATCTACCAAGTCTAAGCTCAAAAACCCCCTTTCTCTCTTCTTTTTACGACTAAGGTCACAAGGAAAGAAAAGAACAATATATAGCTCCTACAAGTCAAGCCAATCCATTGGGTTGGGTCAAACCGTACCCTACCCTCTACTACCATCTCAGACCTCGGAAAAAAAATTCCCATTCGAGTCACCACCAAATTTCTCGGAGTGGGTCAATCTTCAAAATGGCTCATGAATCCAAAAGTGCCAAAAAAATTCAAGACACACAACAAGTTTAATGGTACCTGCACTTTGCTTCACCCACTGAACTTCAATTATTTTTTTAGCAGGAAAGCGGGGAAAGCCAAACCGAAGTGCTGCGAGAGAATAAGGTCCTCCAACAGATGGACTTTACAAGGCTTCAAGGTAGTAGCTTCATAAATGTCACGAGAGAACACAATGAGATACCATGGCAATCCCTTTTTGAGCTATATTCTCATCCGTTCTATTTAATAACAAGAAAAACTTCAGTTGAGTTAACTTGACATATAACGAGGGCACCTAGGGGTCAAATTGTTCACAAAATTTGAGCCCACTCTGATGTGCCATGTGCCAAATTTTAACCCAACCAAATGAACTTATCTAGATAGGCTAAAATTATCTAACTATCCAATGCTATGAGGCTATGCTCAATTTTAAGTTTTATACGTTTACAATTAATTTGGATCGTTGTCCATGTAACAATAGACTCTTATGTTTTCAAAAATCACAAGACAAACCTGAGTCAATATTCATTTTTATTATTTTTTTAATTTAAACCATTCAAAGTTGGGATAGTGCATAGTAATATTTAGAATATCAGTACACATGCATGGACATATATAAGACGTATGCCAATACAAATGGGAGATATGTAACTGAATTAGAACTTAAAATTTGACATGCGGCTAGTGTAGACCATGTTCTCTCTTTCCAATAGTCGGAAAGGGTACATCATCAGCCCAAGTGACAGAATATATACTTTATAACGTTTGGAAAAATAATTAACCCCTTGTGGCAATAAATAATAATTTACCTTTAAAAGACAAAAAAAAATGTTGCACTAACTTTTTCCTATTCACGAAAAGATACACAATTTATGCTACTGTTCTATTACAAAGAAAATATTGTGTCCACGTACCTTTAAAAAATAAATAAATAAATAAAAACGAGTGAGTTTGTATCTTAAAAGAAATCAAAATGGATTCATCATTATCAAAGCAGTTCAATGATGAGTTCTTCAAATGATAATTAGCTAACTTTAATTAGGCCATGCTTGCCCAGTTCTTTGATATGGTCAACACAGAAAAAGATTCGCGATCAAAATCACTGAAAACTACTATTTCATTATTTTTTTTTGTTGAACTTGTTCAGTTTCAATAGTTCAATGAATGGATTGTTAAGTTTTCATTATAAAAGTTCAAATTTAGTAAACAGAGAGACTCACATATATATAAGATACCTAAGGTTTCAAATTTAGGTAATGTAAAACTATTCCCAACTCTCCCCTTCATATGTTGCCCCCTCTTTTTTGTGGCAGTACACATGAAAAATTTGATCTACTTTTGGGTAAAAGTGGTCTCTATTTTTAGTGGTCGTCCCTCTCTCTGAGACCATATTACATTTTCATTTCAAAAGTTCGAACTAATAAATGGAAGAAACTTGTCACACCCCAATTCTGTACCAACCAGAATGGTGTAATGAACCGTCAATAAATCAACGGTTCAACCAGGATCTCGAATAAGCTGTGTCCGTTTGCTTAAACTATACACATCCACAACAAAAATCAGAATAAATACACGATAGCGGAAGTCTTTAATATTAAATGAGCTGAGAGTCTAAAGATGATATCAAAATAAATTATCCAATTATCTTCAAAAGAACTAAGACATAAATTAAAATAATTTAATCAATTACATCGTCTGTATAACTTAAACAAAATCTAATCGAAAACGCATGAGTTGCACTCGCATGACGAATCATGCGACTCCATCATAACTTCTGCATCCATCGCCGCCGCATGTCCGTACACAGGAGCATTCATATAGTCTTCTACAGTTGTACATGCATCATCAACTTAAAATATTCGACGTCGAAAGGGTGAGCACACATCACAGCTCAGTGAGCAAACAAAACAATGCAACAAACATATACATGCATTTAATTCATATCTTTGGTCTGGTTCATAAGTTTGCAATGTGCAATAGAAAGGATAGGTGGCCGCCGCACCTCTATACACGAGTGTGTGAAGCCGTCCAATGGATCAAACACTATTGTCGTCCCACATGCACCCACCATGGAATAGGGATAGAGCTAAAGTGCTTAGGACCGCACCGCATCACACTTCCCCTGATACCCTACCCATACCAATACGTAAGCCCCTATTGGCGAGGGCTTACAAACTGGGCTCACAACTAACCAATCCTAATGTCAAACAGTGTATCCAAGGCCTCACCCCAGCATCCATCAATACGTCCATAGAGATAGAGCTAAGGCCCCCCGACAGAGTCAGAGACTACATGGTCCGAGACCACCTCCCCTGATGCCCTACGACGTAATAGTTCTGCTAAGGTAATGACGATACAACGATGTTAGTGAACAAGACTTGAGTAGAGATAGAGTTAGAGTCTGGTGACCAGAATGAACCACAGTGTCACGTCCTCCCCCTGATGCTCCACTAGCATCAAGTACACTAACCACACACATACATTCACATGCCTATTCCTAGCATCATCATCATCATCATGTTATAAATAAACAGAATTAAATATGCATGAACAATAATAACAGGAATAGTGGATGACATGTGATATGCACATAACAATCATACAAACATAGAATCATTCATGGTATTGGACTCAATAAATAAAAACAGTTTATTATTAGTCAATTAGTTTAAGTCTTGTTCCCTCAACTTTGATTGTTAGTAAATCCTCGTTCAAGCTTTATAATTCACTTTTAAACCACTGGAAAGACTTAACAAGTCGATAGATTTTAATTAGAATTAATTCTAATATGTTTAAACTAATAGAAACTGTAGGATCGCAAGTGGGGTAGCACCTGGGGTAGCAGTTTCTGCGACCACAGGGGTAGGGTCGCAGGGTAGGGTAGCACCTGGGGTCTCAGTTTCTGCGACCCCAGGGTGTAGCAGGTGGGGTCGGATATTATTTGACCATACGTACGACCACACCCTCCCTGGAACTTCCCGAGGGCATGTGGTCGATCATGTGGTCTCGTGGAGTCGGATATCATTCGACCCTATGTGTGACCACACGTGTTCTTGGTCGACCTTTCACTCTTAAGTCCATTCCTTCATGTTTGAATCCTTTGGCTTACCATCATGGTCCATCATATGACTGTTCTATGGTTCAGAACTACAATTTTATACACCATTCATTGTCCATAATGATTTTCTCCATGGAATCTCTTGGAATTTGTCCATGGATGAATGATTTGGGTTTCTCCTAATCCTAGCTATCTTCTTCATAAACTATTCTAGGCTCTCAATTCAGGTAGGGATTTAGGTTCATACCTTGGGTTTACTGAGATTCAGAGGTTTCTCTGAACTTCCTCTCTTCCTTGGCTTTCTTCTTCAATTCTCCTTCTCTTCCTTCTCTTCTCTTTCTCTCACTTTCAATTAGGGTTCTAAAGGAGTAAAAGAGGCTAAGGGACGTCCTATTTATAGAGAAAAATACTCCATAATAAGCTCTAATGAGTTTAGGAAAGAACCCCCTTCGGATTAGAAAGGTTTCTTAAGTTCGATTTCTGACTGTTTTCGTAGGGTCGCATGTAGGGTCGCAAAATCCGTGACCCTACATTTTTAAAATGTGCGACCCCACGACCAAAAAGTCATGGGTTGGACTCTTTTGAGGTGGGGTCGGTCACACCTGTTTAGGCATGCGACCACACAGTTTGAGTATTTTTGAGTTAAATTTCATACATGGTCTTGTGGTTTCTTCACACACTTGGTCCACTTGGCTCGACCATGATAGGTAGACTGGTCATGACACAAGAATGTAAGGTTAGATCGGATTCGTGGCGTGCGGATCTTACAAAACTCTTACATATATAAGACACCCAAGATTCTAGACATAAATTGTTAACCTGCGTATATGGAGTTCTACATGATGTGGATAAAACTGTCATCATGTAGGACTGAATTGAAGAAGGACTCTATAGCCCTACGTGATCTGCAGTTGGTTAATAGATTTGAAGAAGGACTCCACAGTCCTAATGTATTTACAGTTCTATATAGTCCTATTATAATTAGATTTCCTATTAATATATGGATTCCTAATTAGTTTATTAGTTTGTTTTATTAGTTTTCTTTACCAATTAGGCTTGTTAGTTTCCTTTTCTTATTTTGAGTTTACTTTGTCTTTAGTTTATTACTAGGACTCTAACTTGTAGAGTCCTAGATCTTATCTAATAGTTGTTTTCTATTTTCTTTAAATACAAACTACAAGGAGATGAGCAAATACATACACTCTCTTTCCTTAACACATTGATTCTCTCTATCTTCTCTTATTTTTCTATTTTGTTATATGGTATCAGAGAGGGTTGCCATTTTGAAAGTCATTTAATGTTCTCGTCCGGGTGTACACCACCAATATTGTTGTCTCTGCTACTTCTACTTTTGTTTTACATTCTCTGCAAGTTCTGAAAGCTTAGCCTACTACTACCATGCTCGTGTTGGAGCCTACTACAGTTGCACCTGATGCAACCTTTACTACCTACACTTGTTGCAACCTTTACTGCCTCTTCGATTGTATTAGAGCCACCACTTTTGTTGCTCTTGCTACTGCTACTATTTCTTGGTTCACAATGACCTATACTGTGCTGCTACTATTATTACTACAACTGTTACTGTTACTTCCTAGTTCATAGTGATCTATATTGTGCTAATATCACTACTTGGTTCACAGTGACCTATACTATGCTGCAATTACTACTGCTACTATTGCAGCTGCTGTTGCTGCTGCTGCTACTGCTATATTGTTCCAAGCTGAAGCTCTTACATTCTCCCGTGCTCCAGCTTGAGAGGGGGTGTTAACCTATGTATATGGAGTCCCATACGATGTGGATAAAACTGTCCTCATCATGTAGGACTGAATTGAAAGACTCTACAATCCTACATGATCTGCAGTTGGTTAGCTGATTTGAAGGAATTCACAGTCCTAATGTGTTTACAGTTCTATACAGTCCTATTGTAATTAGGTCTTCTATTAATTTATGACTCATAATTAGTCTATTAGTTATATTAGTTTCCTTTATCAATTAAGCTTGTTATAGTTTTCTTTTCCTATTTTGAGTTTACTGTCTTTAGTTTATGACTAGGACTCTGACTTGTAGTTGTTTTCTATTCTCTATAAATACAAGGTACAAGGAAAGGAGTAAATACATACACTCTCTTTCCTTAACACATCGATTTTCTCCATCTTCTTTTATTTTTTTATTTTGTTACATAAGTAATGTCAGACTATTCCCAACATAGATGCAGTCACCACATTAAATGGTTACATTACGTTTTATTGATGGAACAATTAGGTTTATCCAATAATTTCGATCCATGAATCTACCTAGAATACTAGTATTACAAAAAGCATTTTTTTTATTGAAGTATTGCATTAGTTACCAAGCAAGTATACAATTCTAATATTACAAATACAAGGACAGATATATCACATATTTATATTTGTGATTAGTTTGGTGTAACAAGGTAAATTGAAATAGAAGAAAATAGTTGATTAATTAAATCATAACAGATTCACCCCAAGAGGATAGTTTAGTTGGTAAAAGACCAACACCTTAAAATGAAGATGTCATGAGTTCAATTCTCCTTGGGGCTCTAACTACCCAAAAAAAAAAACCATAACAGATTCTCATGAACACATGCAACCAGTTTACATTTTCAGCAAAAATAATACACAATCACAGTAATAAACACATGTTTGCAACTATGCCATGTTAGTTTGGTAGTAAAATTGGATTATTTACTCTATCTCTGTTGAAAACCACCGTCCCATCCTTTTCACTTTCAATTCCTCAGTCCGATCCCCTCTTTCAGACTTAGCTATCCATTGAATTTAGATGGTCGGGACACGGGAAGAGTACATTGAACCAAGTCTTTCCATTTTGGTGGTCACAGAAGAGGAAAGTTCAGATTGGAACTATATAAGAGCCTTTGTAAAGGATTTTTCAGTGCAAATGATATTTTAGAGAAATTTTTTTCTCTATGACTCTTTCAGTTTCATTGTAAAATTTTCCATATAACTATTATTTTACATGAAAATTTTCCTATACTATTTCAATTCCTTTCTTTGCGTTTTACAATAAAAACAAACAGTATAAAATTCCACCCCCCCCCCCCTCTTCTCCCTTTTTTAATATTTTACACTACAACAAAAAATGGAAAATCATAAGTTACAAGAGAAATTTCTTTTCCCACCTTTTTACATGAAAACGATCGAAATCTAAATGTAAAAGCCAATTGATTCTCATCTGAACGGTTTGACCTACATTAAGTCACGGCTGGTGCTTTGATAAGTACTTATTTTTTAAGGTCTGAGAAGAACATTATGTCATAATGGGAGTTGGCCAATTTCAAAGCTTTATGGAGTTAATGATCTTTAGATATTGACTTTTTGTGACCCAAATCAATAAAAAAAATGATAGGCCATGACTTGGAACTAGACAGAATGGACATAAATCAGCCAAAAAATTCCCAACAATAAGTCAGAGAAAACATTGATATGAAAAAACTAATTTTACAGTTTGGAGGTGAAAGATTTCATTTTGGCAAATACTAGAAATTTTTTCAAGCAAAATTTTCCTTCACCCTGGCACTGACCTCTTAGAAGGAATAATAGTAGCCATTACTTTGTCACCCGTGCGTTTCGGACTCACTGGTATTAAACCATGATGAGCAGAGATTGAAAATAATAGAAAGTCATTTCAAGAAAGTTATGGAACAATTAAACCATGGGAGGTCACAAACATTAATTCAACCACCCCAACTTGAAAGATGATATCAAGGCAGAATGGCCATTGATGACAACTGTCGATCCAAGAAGGTCATGTTCAACAATCATCAAACCATTCAACTACGTGTCCTTTTAAACAACCCATCCGTTAACCAAGAGATTTTCACTATTTCAAAACTCTAAGCATGCATGTATTGTTTATATACAATTGTCTCAGATGGTTTTAGCCTTTCAAAGTAGAGTAGTTTTCTATCTCAAAAGTTTGAATTTGTAGGTGGAGGGACTCTCACATATATATAAGGCACCCAAGGTTCTAGTCTCTAAACAATGCGGGACTATTTCCAATACTCGCTCTCACGTAGTGCCCGCCCCTATTCTGGGTGGCAATACACGTGGCCTGTGGTCCTTTTGGATGATTGTATGGAGTGAACCTGAAACTCTGATACCATGTTAAGTTTCTATCTCAAAAATTTGAACTTGTAAAGGGAGGGACTCTTACATATATAAAACACCTGAGCTTCTAGGCTCTAAGCAATGTAAGACTATTTTCAATATTATTAACCACACGGCTGAATTTTTAACCATTGGATCTGGTATATTAATTACACACCCTTGCATCCTCGGACTGCGAGAGGATGCAAGATGGACCAAGGATGGTGCTTCTTCAATTTGAACCTAATGATCAAACCTACTTGTCTCTTATCAATGGGTACACTACAGCGAAGAAATATTTTAAAGTCTTGATCCTGTGGACAGAATTGAAGAAAGAAACGGATATCCCCAGTGGGGAGAAGGGTGTCAAGGTTGATAGCAACAGGGGGAAATGCTGTTCATTCTGCAAGGAGAAAGGCAGAGAAATGAGGAAGCGAATGAATAAGGACCGTAGGATCTCTCCAGACATCCCCTGTCTTGAGAAGATCTTGATCCAAGAGGAAAATCATGAATCTAATCCAATTATTTCTCAAGAAATGGTAAACCAGCAGTTTCTGTTTCTAAACAACGTTGAACCAAACGATGTAACAGAATGGTTGAAGATTGGAAAAAAGATTTGTGTTTGAAGGAGTTGAAGATTAAAATATGAAGCTTCTTAGATCAGTAGAAGCCATGGAACAGAGATCTAAGAGAAACAAAATCGAAAATGCCAAAGAAAAATTAATTAAGCTAGGGAAAGGAAGTGAAATATTTTTAACTTAAAAAAAATAATAAAAATAAAAATAAAAATAATCATTATATCATATGACTATGTAACAAACTTTAAATCATTCTATTTTTGCTTATTAATGTCACTTTACTTTACATCCAAATCCCTTACATTTAAAAAATAAAATAAAAATTATATCTAAAAAGTATCATTATTAAACATGGTAAGAAATTTAAATAGTTTATACAATCATATTAAGGAATTGCATAAAAATTTCATTTTTAAGTTGGAAAATTTTGCTCACTTCCCTCCCCTTAATTTCCCTTGCAACCAAACTGAACCTTAGAAATAATACAAAAAACTCTAAGGGCTGCTTGAGAAAAAAGAGGGAACCATGCAAGCATCCGCTTGGTCAGATGGTTGGCTCCTTGCGCAGGGGCTGGGAGGAAATCTCCAATTCAAGTCTCTTTTCTTGCAGCTGTCCCCTTTCCCACTCCAATAATGTAACTTAGAATAAGACTAATAAAAAATAAAAAATAGAAACATCCAAAATGATCCATTTAACTATACTGATCAGATCTTATTGACTGTTATCTGGATTCTCCATATGGTTGTAAAATGGATTGTTTAAATAGAGTTGAATGATAAACAGGATTTCCTGTAGCTAACCCCATTTAGCTGATTTTCTTATGTTTTGACTTGACAATTAAGTGAGAATTGGGCATTTTAGCCTCATTATCAAGCTTGGGTCAGTAATCGATGGTGGAGACATTTTCTTTAGGGTCCTAGATCCAAATACCTCAAATTAAATAGATCCTGTAACTTAATTATTCCCCCAATAAAAAATATGAGTTGTAGCTGCAAACTTCTCAATACATTCAAAACACATTTTCCAAAGTTTGAAACTTGGATGCAAAATGTGCCAACAAAATAATGTCAAGGACAAAAGTCGATGGTGTACATGAACAATAAAATTCAAGAAATAGCCAATTGCAATGATTAAGAAATTCACTATAAAACGAGATAGATCACTAAATAATCAACAAATACACCGTAATTTAGTGGAAGTTGTCATCCCTTCAAGAAAAATAAAAAACAGGGAGACTTTCCTTTGGTATAAAGTAGTTATACATGTAAAGAACTTGCAAAGGATGAATAAGTATTCGCCTAGAATTTAAGAATCTCAACTCATAATTGTTACAATGTTACAGTCATCCAAGGCACAAACATTACACTCAAGATCCCCCTTTCTTATGTCCATGGCAAAAGGTTAATGTAAACTATGTAATGCCGACGACAAAAGAATGCTTACTATAAGAAGATACATGTTAGGCTACCAAAAAGGAGGGGATCATCCAGGTAACTGGTTTCCAGTGGTTAGAAGTTACTCTAATTGTATAGATCATCATGCATCCGTTACTCTCCTGTAGAAAAGAACATAAGCAGCTGACGTCTTTATCTTGTCCTCACTAACAGGGAAAACATGGCTGTCATCGAACTCATACCACTGTTTACCCCCATGCTATAAAAGAAAAGAAAAGAAAACAAAATTAGTACATTCCAAATGTGTAAACATTAATATGAGAAAATGTTCTGTAGTAGACAAAGTGATAATCTTTTTTTTATTATTATTTTTTTAAAGGAAATCAAACATAAAAAGCACTAAGAAGAAATATTACAGAAATAGTTAGGAGGGCTACTTACGTACAGATAGTGATAAACCTCTGGTTTAACTACTTAAAATTTAGTAAACTATATAGAAAAATGCAGAAGACAAATCCACCTCCCAGATACCTTTGATAACCACATGAACAGTTGTTATATACTAGAAAACACAGGTCCTCTTTTAAACAGAAAATACGATGCAACTTTAACACCTTGACTAGGAGCACTGAGTATCCATTACAACAGAGCAGCATGCTCATGGTAACCAAAACAGGAAACCATCTAACAAAAACATAATACTGTAGAAAAACTTGATCAAGAAAGTATAGCATTCCTGCTCAATAGTCCAGGGATGGTCCTAACTATTGTGTATGTGCCTAGATATCACTGTCTAAAAAAATGACAAATTTATTTTAATATATATTTTACTTATCTGAAATGCCCTTCATCTATTCTATTTACTTACAATAATGCCTCTTCCCCAATCAAACTCTTATTAGTTTACCCAAAAAAATTCGAACTCTAAAAGGATAAGAAGAATGTGAAGAATTGTGGGAGAGGGAGGATGATAAGAGACGTCATTTACTTAAAAAAAAAAAAAAAAAAAAAAAAAAAAAACCTCTCCAATTATTTAGGAAAAATCATATCTTATCCCCCTTCTTTCTCTCTTATAGTATATCATGTCTCTCCACCTGATTTCCAAATTTTAATCCTATAACTACCATCCCACCGAACTCCTAAAATTTCTCTCCTTTTTCTAGCCAATGTAATCCTCTCACTCCCTCTCAACCTCTACATCTCATTCCCCCTCTCAACCAGTCCCCTACATCTCTCTCCCTCTCTCAACGAATCTCCTTTCTCATACTCTCTCCCCTCTCATACTTCCCTCCCCATCTCCACCTCTTTCCCTCTCTCACGTCTCTCTCCATTCTAAAAATTCCTAGGACCCTTCTCTTTCTCCCCCTATAGCTTCCTATTTTCTTTCATGTCTCACTCCATATATCTGGGTCTTCGCGATTGGTATCTCTATTCTTTCTCTATCCTCTTCCTCTACATCGATTTCCAGGTCAGGGTTTTTCTAGATCAGCTTTCTTTTTTTGGGTGAATAAATAATTGTATTAACACCACCCCGAAAAAGGCAAAACAAATCTGGGTAAGGATAGAGCCAGACTCCTTACACTCTAGCAGAAAACCCAGCAAAAAAGGAACACAAAATCCACCTCAGGTGGTGGTAAGATTCCAAAAAGATAAAATGAATCTATTCTAGCATTATCTGGAGAGGGGGAAGGGTGAGGAGGAATGGATCCCTTCACATCAAAAGTAATAGCATCCCAAATCTGAGCAAAAGATCTTGATTTAGAAGTCCATCTTCCAAGGTTTCTCTCAAACCATATGTGGTACACCGTGGCAGCAAATGCGAGTTTGGCAAGGGTGTCGCAATGGGTCTTCCCTTTAAACTTCTTGAGCATCCATTTCCATTCTTGATTGAAAGGCCGGATACTTCTGCGAAACGACCAACACTTCCAGAGGATCAATTCCCAGACTAACTTGGAGAAAGGGAAATCAAAAAAGAGATGGGTGATGTCTTTTGCAGAAGCCCAACAAAGACCACAATTAGAGCTTGGGAATAATACACATATCATAGAGCAAGGTTGCGGTGGGCAGAGATTGAGTCAAAACTCTCCACAAAGTAAAGTTGTGCCGCAGCAAATGACCTTTAAACCACACAATGTCAAGCCAATCCATCTTGGAACTACGGGATCTGACCATCTCCCTAGTCGACGATACCGAAAACAGACCATTGTTGGATCCAATCCAACTGATGGTGTCGCCACTCCCAGTAGGATAGTGAATGACAAAGTCTAGAGCTTCCCAAGCCCGCGCGAGGTAAGAGGATGAGGCCCTTCCTGTACACCAAGCTCCTTCCAAGATGAGGGAGGAGACAGTAGCTAGTTTGTCATGACCAAACTCCATCCGAATTCTCTCACCATATGTCATCACTAGAATACCATGAGGATGCCAATTGTCCAGCCAGAGAAGGATAGACAATCCATCATCAATCAAATATCCAGCAATTTTGATATTCTGCTAAAACTAAAGTTCCAAGCTTTGGTATTAATTGAGCTGTCTTAAGTACATTAATTGCTTGCTGTTCTGCCATACATTGCTTTTGATTAAGTTCATTGTTTGGTTATCCAATTAACATCCTAACTGAATTCTGGTTTAAAATCCTAAATCAGGCTCAATTCTGCTGTTCTGGGTTCCAATGAGAAGGACCAGCAAAACAATGGTTTTTTTTTTTTTGAGTAAATTATAGGTACCTCCCCTGTAGTTTGCCCGAAACCCAAGTACACCCCAAACCTTTCAAACAATTATGGGTACCTCCCCTAAAATCCAAAAAAACTACAAAAACACCCATTCCGTTAGTGATTTTTCGTTAACTAACGACGGAAAGAAGAGGTTTAATTTTTAATATCCAAAATGCCCAAATTTTATACTTATTGGTCTATTTTACCCTCATTACTGAGAAAGAAAAGTAAAGTACAGTAAAAGCTTCTTCCTCTTTTCTCATTTCGTTCAGCAGTTAGAAGACAAAGAAGAAACGGAAAAAAAGAAGGAAGAACTGATCTGGGCGGAACAAATGGAAAGAGTACATTTCTTCCTCAACTCCTATTGAGGAAGAAAATCAATTATTTGTGGCAACACTCATCTTGGATAATTAACCAGATCGCCAGATCACTTGCCAAGTAAGAACCCAACGGAACCAGATCTTCAGTTTAGATAAAACAGTTGCAAGCCTCTCTGATCACATAAAAGGCCAACTTCGTTATCATGCAACGAATTTGAGCATCTCTGCTAAGGTAAGAATCCTCTGTTCATCACTACCATTATTGCAAAGAAATACCTGAATAACCCTGTTCATGAATGAGAGTGTATTTCTTCTAGGTTCGAAGAGTGTTGTTAGTAATGGACCCAAAGATACTTGTAGCTGAACGTTGAGCCTTGGAGCTAAGGGAAAGTAAAGTAGCTTGCAAAGTCAAATGACAGATCCATGGATTTGAAAATTGAAAACTAGGGATTTTTTTTCTACGTTTTGGGTAACCTAGAGAAAAGAAAGTTTAGAGAAGAAAAGGGTTTTGGAGAAGAAAAAGAATTTATCAATTCTGGTGGTCTTCTCTGCAATGCCGCGATTGATTCGTTTGAGTTTAGGCGATTTTCATTTGAGTTCAAGCGATTCGATTTTCATTTGAGTTCCGCAACTGATTCATCGGAGTTCTGACAATTTCACTCGAGTTCTGCAATCGATTCAATCAGAGTTCAAACAATCTTTTGTTAAGTTCTAGTGATTCGATTTAAAGCGATCTTCATTGTTGTTTCTGATCTGGTTCGTTGAGATTCTTGGCGATCTGCATTTTTTGTTTGACGTTCTGCAACTATTTTCTCTGCTCTAACTGATTACAGCAACCTTACTTGTTCATTACCAGTGGCAATTTCATCACGACCGAACAACAACATCATCTCCCGGTTTATGAGCTATTTTTGAGCTGAGATTGTGATTCCGATGAGGATATTCTAGTCTATTTCATTGAAGTCCCATGATCTCTGACGAATTTGGTTCTTGTGAAGATAGTTTGTTCTCCTTCATTGAAGTCATAGCACACGACCGAGCAGGCCTCTCTTCCCTTTTAAACTGACCTTTTGGTTTTAATACACGCAGGGGTATTTTTGTCCATTGTATGTAAAGAAAGTTTAACGCTATTCAAAATAATGGGACAGTTGTAATTGTTCAAAAGGTTTGGGGTGTACCTGATTTAAGAGCAAACTAGAGGGGAGTACCTATAATTTACCCTCTTTTTTAATACTTTCAAAACAATGGTTAAATACACAATCCTTGTTCTGCTTTGTGAACTACGAAATCATGGGAAAAGAGAGGTCAGAAAGATAAGAAAAAGGTTAGCAGAGTTGGTAGTGATGTCGGCCTCGAGTCGCTTGGCCTGTGTGAAGGAATGGGTGCTGAGGGTAGGCCTCAATGGAAGTGCAGGCCTCGTTGTGGCTGAAACGACCTTCGCTGTGCTCGCGAAAGCTGATCTGCATATATGGATTCACCATGTTCATCAGCTGGAACAAGTACACCTGTATCAAATCCCAGAGATATCGAGGGAAGTAATGCTGAAACATGGCCGACATGAACATGATTCTGGTCGCTATTGAAACCAATCCCACCCATGTCTCCCCCATCATCATCATCTCCTCCTTCATCACCTTTCCCCCTCTGTTATGTCTCTTATAGTATTTTCTCTTGTTCCTCACCAAATCAGATACTGAGAGCAGAAATCCGGTTAGCTTCTTCAGCACACTATGAATGGATGTTTCTCTGGAACTCCCAAAAGAGCAGCTCAATGGCAGTTCATCATTTTACTTCTCCTCTTTTGTATGTGGTTTTTAAAACTATATGATTCTATTGTTTTGGAGTTGGAATACTGGCGTTAGATTTGAACATTTGGTTTCTACATGATTAAATAATTGTTGGCAGCATCAACTCGTTGCCACTGGAAATAGAGATGCAACTTGGTTGAGTTGGGTTGAGCTGAGGCTTGAGAGTAAACCCAGCAAAAAAATAAAATTTTGAATGTTATTGTGCTTAGGCCTTAGGTTGTAAACGGAATCTTTTGGAAAGATTGGTCAACTTCCAAGGCCAGAGCAGGAACAGAGGATCAACTGGCCAAGTCAACATCTGATATTCAAACTGAAAAGTCATTCCCGTGCTCTGCTTGCTCTGCTACTCCAAGCTCCACCTCGGACGGCTGCCCGAGATCTCCAAGGACCGCCACAGGCGACATAGTAGTACCATCTTCCTCACCAGTCTCTGCCTCTACCACCTTTTCCAGCCGCAACACCTTATGCAGAGAAACATTCTCAGCCTGCTGATTTGGAGGCTCCTTCCTATTAAACTGTCGAGTTTTACTCTTTAATCTCCATTGCATGGTATTTGAGGCACCAGCACTTCCATGACCAGCAACCGGACAATTCAGTCTTGTGACCAAACACCTTGCAAGAGAATCAGTAGTCCAGTTTCCAGTCAAAATGGACAAGTTGACGGAACTTATTCCCATGGCATCTTCAATAAGAATCTCCTCTTTCAGCCCACTCTCCCCAGTAAATTCAATACATACTCTAGCTTTTCATCATAGTAGTCCTATCCGTATGCAATGGCTGTCCAAGAACAGAACAGACTATATTAAGCACTCTTTGACTCCAAAGGTGAAGGGGGGAGCCCCGGCAATGAAATCCACATGGGGAGCGTTAATCCCATTGCTAATGGGTGCCATATTCCTCTCCCACTTCTTGACAAAGATGGATTTCCCAGCAACAATTAACACTCCCTTTTTCAAAACCCTTTCAAGGTCAGCTTAATCGGTGAATTTAACGATAAAGCTACCATCCAGTAATAAGAACGGAGACACAGACCCCCATCATCGCCATTTTTTTTTCAATAGAGGAGCTCACAAAAGAGAAGGTTTTTTTCCCCCCCTAAAAAAAACCCCACTAGAGCCAAATTAAGACAACTAATTTCATCTTCAACAGCTTCTGCATCACACCTACCAAACTCAATATCCCCCTCACGCAAAGGTGGAAAATAATCCAGAGTCAAAGATTCTATCGGCTTACCAGTTGACGACCCAAAAACCTAAAAACCCACAGTTCGGAGGGATTCTTAGCAGCAACAACAGTTGGGGACAATTGAAGAGCATCCACTTCCCTCATCAACACATAAGGCTCTCAAGTTTCAGCATCCGGCAGCTCAACCAAGGAGTCTCGTGATTTAGACCCCGCACGACGACTTCAAATCTAATCACTCCCCCCCATGTACAGACCCCAGTCCTTGAGTAGTCCCCATCAACACCTGTCCCCCCCCTCCCCCAACCAACTTATCGAAGGTGAACAGAGTCTCCCTACCCTTCCCACTAGCACTATTCCCTCAAGTCCGCAATCTGCTTCTACTCTCAACTTCGGCCTGCAAACCTCCACAAGGAACCAGAGGAGGGAAGTAATTCCTATGTATAGGAAGGAGCTCCACGGCCCCCTCACTCATCACCCCGTTCTGACTTGTTCATCCTTCAGGAGTGTTGAGGAGAAAGACGACGACAGCCCCCTCACTCTTCACCAGGGGAACTATTTTTCCTCCATGAGTAAGTTCAGAGGGCTAATATTGATGTCATCCATTCTGATGTCAGAACCAATGCAATATCCAGTCACTTGAGAGAAGCAAAGAGTGTGAATGAGTGATCAGAGATCAACTATACGATTGGAGATCACTAGTGAGGAGACTCAGTGCAGGAATGGAGGTTAGGGTTAGGGACTACGGAGGCGAACTGTTTTGCCTAGAGAGATCAAAAAACTCCATTTCTTAACCCAACTGAGCAGAGAGATCTCCTCTGATTCTGGAACACGAAACGAAAGAGGCTACCTAATGAGGATTCGAAGATGGGGAAAGGGGCAAGTTAGGGTTTTGCCGAATGAAAGTCAGAGTGGGAAAGGGGCGCACGCAAGAGAAGTAAGAAATCTCTATAACACTTTAGAGGTATTTCCTTCTGTTTTTTTTGTGTATATTTGTCATTTCTTAATTTTTTTTTTTTTTATCAATTCTGCATTTCTTCTTTATATACTAACATTCGAGTCTTCGGTTATAAGAGGCTGATTTTCCTTGGGTTACAATTGAGTTTTTTGTTGCATTGGTTTGGGATACATAAGAGTTTTTTATTTTTCATTTGTAGGTACTCAATGCAGAGAACACATCTTGGTTTCATGAACTCCAGTGAAATGAGCCAATTCCCTGTTTACTAGATATTGGCTTGCTGGAGCAAAAACAATTAACTTGAACTGAAATACCAGGCTTTTCTTTACTTCAGTGTGCCTTTTTTCTTTTGCATCGCTTTTATTTTGCTTAATAATCCTGGCCAAGAGGAGGCATGAGAATCTCTCTCTGGTTCCCCATTTCACTACTAAATAAAATTTTCATTGTCAATCAGAAAGAAAAAGGAGGCTTCATGGTCTTCTGTGAGACCAGTACTAGCAATAGATCAGCCCAATTAGATCTTCCAGCCATCAAAGAGGTTTTGTCAATAGCTCCATGTATAAGCACAACCACGAAAACAACTCTAGTGGCCTTTTCTGTTAAGTATCCCATAACTCAGTTTCTTATATTTTTCAATATCCAGTATGAAATCAAGAAAATGAAGAAACTTCAACTAAAGCATGTTTGAAATAAAATAAATAAATAAGGTGATTTTGCAAGGAAAACTCCCATTAATTCAACGATCTGCAATGCAGAGAAGGAAACATTCTAAAGCCACTGGACCAACATAGGACCAAACAGAATATAACTGATAGAGGGAGGGAAACTTATAAATTTTAGTGCTTGATTTCATTTATTTTCAATCACTCTTATTTTAGGGAAAAAATTATATTGGTATCCAGGGTTTAATTCTTTATTGTTTGAAGATTCATTTAAGTATAATCAGGTTTTCTCTCATTTTGGGATAGTTTTGGGTAGTCCACTTAAGTCCCCTTCTTAATTTGCCACATCTTTGTTATATTTTTTTCAGTCCAAAATAATCTAGTATTATGTCATTGTGAGCCCGCTGTTCAGACACAAAAAACAAAACCATCTGCCTATTTTAGAGTCACTAGAGAGGCTTATTAAGTCCCCTCCCCCTTCCCTTTTTTAACGAGGCACTTATTAATTACACATCTAAGACGCAAGGTTTTATGAATCGTGAATTTTATGTGATTTGGCAGTTTTATGGCCAATAGTGACTGACTAGGTATCAGTTTGTTACAAGGTTTCTATTTTTTCAGATTCACAATCAGGGTAAGACCGTAAGAGTCAAATAAAGAGGGCTCATGTGGTTCCCTGTAAAAAGGAAGTCTGCTCAAGCCATTTTTCTTTGTTGTAATTTTGTTGCTCTACTCGTGGATTTCAGGTGTGAAGGTAGATTCCACAGTGATCTTTGTTCTGCTTTTTTTGGTGCCAGGGGTGCTAAAAAAATAAAAATTCATTTCCCACCATGCTGTATTGATCTCTCTCTCTCTCTATTTTTGCCACAAGATCCTAATTCCTAAATTTTTACATCTTCAATGTCAATATAGAGTGACCCACGGTGGTACAGGATCATTCGGTTGTGGATGTATGAGAAAGACTTTGTTAGATGCCACCGTACCAAGAAAAAAGGTGATGCATAATGACAGACACCTTAGCTGTCCAATTTCTGATTTATCCTCATTTTGAGAATGTAAGAGGGAATGCAAAAAAAAATGTGACAGCATAGAACCAACATATTAAAACAAGAAATGTTAGAAACACAACTCACGTGGACAAATGCAGTATAGTGACCACCTCCCATGCCTCCATAATGATTACTAACAGCATATAGCACGTATCGGTTAGACAAGTAGCTGTTATTGTGAGCAATGTAGATAGATAGGTCAAGGTCATGAATGGGAAAGTCCACAAATGTCTCGAGCTTGTTCTTCAGGAAGCAGCTGTATGAGAACCTCTTTAGATGAATAACAAAAATCTCCGGAAGTCTCCAGAGATCTAGTTTCTTGCTCGCTTGCTGATGCTTCTTGCAGCCCGGGCAGTACCTAAAGTTAAGAAAATAAATATCACCCAAGCAAACATTAGAAAGAAAAACAGCCAGACCATGGAACCAGGAAGAAGGGATAGGGGAAAAAAAACCTCATGGTGCATGAAAAAAACTAAATAATTTATATAAGAAACAACTACCAGTATATATTAATCCTTTGATTAAAAGAAGGTAACAGGACCGACTTGGTTTCATGGAACAGAAAGTTTACCAATAAAACAATGATATTTTTATGTAGAAGAAATTGGATCTTTAATGGTGAAAAAGAAGGAACAGGAAGTACAAATGAGAAGGAAATCATAGAGAAATCCAGAACTTCGAAGTATCTCCAAGAGATGATAGTAGAAATTCGATCAATTGGCATGTGTTCATAATGTGGGAAAAAAGAAATATCTGAATCTGTCAAGAAGCTCATGTGTGCCCTAAAGGAAGACAAAGACAAAAAGAGTATCAATTTACACAATCAACAATGAAAGAGGTTCTTGCAACTAATCCTGAATATTTGAAACAGGTTTAGACGAGAATGAAGATGATGATAAAAATGAGCCATCAAATTTTCAAACCACTTAAACAAGTTGTGGTTGACTGAATAATCAATAACCCAGGATGTTCTTGTGAGCAAAATAAACATGCTTGATACTTCACTGAAAATCAGTATAAACCTTGAGTTTATAAAAGAACCAAGTACACCAAATGAGCAAAAATTATTTTTCTTAGTTTTCCTGACATCTATACTACCCACCAAGTGGAAAAATAATAGTTCCAAAAGCTATGCTAAAAGAGTGCAGACTCACCACATATCCTCTGGTCCTAAAGGCTCCTCCTTCAGAAATGCCTCCAGGCATGTATATAGAGAAACAGATTCCTGGGGCCTTCTCACAATAAAGCTTGACTTAAAGACCTCGGGAAATGAACTGAGAAGGCTTGTATCATACTGCTCAAGCTTGTCACTAGGCCAAGACACATGCACAAAAAATCGTTTAGGCAAACCTGTTACCAGCACTGTCTCATTCATTTCTATCTTGGATTCATTTACTGTACAACTGTGATCTGTTAGGTAGAACTGAAACTCAGTATCAGAAAGCTGCCCATCCCCCATTTCATCAGCAGCTCGCTTTCCACCACTACCAAGGTTTGTGGCTTCCTTCATCTCAGCGATTTCATCTTTTGCATTATTTTCATTATCGTCAAGAGAGTCCAAGGCACCTTCATTGCGTATTAGAAATGGACTGAGCAATTTCAGGAAAAGGTCACGGATATCTGATCCCTTAAGGACATTACAGAGCCTCGATACAAGAGGAATGCCAAACGCTTTCATAGATGGTGTGGCCTTCCCATGGATGTACTGCCTGACAATATAAATGTTCCCACCAGAAAGTTCCAGGTTAATAAAAGAAAGGGATACACATATATGTAAGGCTTGAATTTCAGCTGATCACTGCAGCAGCCAGAAAAATTCAATTACTTTAGCAGGGGAAATAAGCCATTATACAACACACATAAATACATGCAGATGGTCGAGAACAAGGTTGTTTCAAAGGAAGTGGGATATTATGTACCTATGGATGACAAGCATCTAGTAGTTGAGTTCTATATGAAAATGACATGGCATGTGGTTGTGTTGCAGTAGTTATCAATGAAGTTACTTCTTGTTTAGTTATTTGTTCCCGTTATCTGCAAAGCAGAGATATGTAGGCTGCCACATGGGCTTGGATCTGTATTTAAGAAAATGGATGAATTAAGGAAATGAGAAACGTTAGATTTGTTTCATCTTCCATCAGTATAAGAGATTGGAGAATTTGGGTTCCTCTGAAACACAGCCCATTTGGAGAGTTTGGATTCCCTCAAACTGAATCCAACATCCCCAAATGTATCATTACTATGCTACATAATACATTCATATCCTCATGTAACATACTAAGTTTATATAAATCTCTTTTCTAACAAACTTTATAGATATACATAACTTCTTTTCCTTTTTTTGGTAGGAAAGCTGAACAGCTTAGGAACCAAGGTCCGCAGTACAAACCCACTCAAGTTGCATTCCCATCTATCCATCACTTATGAAACCCAAGACTGACAATTGACTGCTCACAGAGTAAATATGTAATCTATCCGAACAGATATTCCAAATGTATGGTTTATATTTGCTTCCTTTTCACTAACTAATTATCACAGAGAATAATTTGGAAGTGTTTTCCAGTCACTAGCTAATCTGTAGAATTCTAAATACCAATAAAAGGAAGTTGCAATTCAACATCCTAAAACAAGAGGAAAGAAGTAAAAACAAAAAGCACCACCAACAATCTGAAAAAGAATTAAACTTGTAACAATTTCTCAAAGAAACAACCAGCAAGTATACAACCAGAAATTAAAAGAGAAGAAGATTGAGGAGGAGAGAGAGAGAGAGAGAGAGAGAGAGAGAGAGAGAGAGAGAGAGAGAGACAACAATGTGCTGTAGCCCAAATAGTTAAATAGCTCTCCTCTCTACCTTGTATTTATAGAGAAAGAAAATAAACAGATTTACAAGGAAAATCTCTATTCTAAGAAGAGACAATAAGAGAAGATTATAATAAGATTACAATAATAAAATAAAAAGAAATATATCTGTAATTAATTAAAGAATGAAGAGAAAGGGGAGCCAGCACTAGATATCGCCGGCGCTAGCCGGCGCTAGCCAGCGCTAGCCAGCACTAGCTATATCTAGTGGGTCCCAGTGGGTCCCATGGGTCTATGGGCCTATGGGCCAACTTCGTAACAAAACTGAATACAGATATGAAATCAGAAAAGAAGAAAACACCATGCTAACAACAGATTATAATAAGAAATAGATAACGCTTACTCCTCCACCCGCTGATGCATGAACACAACCAAAGGGAATCTGTCAAGGTCTTTTGGTAAGCGATAAGCAACAAGTCGATCATCATCCCTAATCAAGGACAATGAATCAGACGACTCCTCTAGATAACGAATAATTCTGTTCGTATATATCTGCACAGAACTTCATATATTCACAATTTGAACTAAAAACAAAATAATGCATTAATGCTCACACTGCTAGAACCAAGGCAACCCACCCACCCATACCCAGGATGTGCACATGCTAACTATACACATACTAATTGTAGTTGCATGTAAGATAATGGCTCATTCATCAATTTTATTACAACATACCTCTGCCACCAATAGGGTCTCATCACTCCTTAAAGAACAAGCAATGCTTAATGCCTGAAGAAGATCCTTGCAACATCCAACCTTGGGCACAGTTACTGTTATTGGACATGGTTGGGTAGTTCCATCAGTGCCAAAGATTGTCAGAGTCATTGTCCGAATTGTTGTTGAAGGTAGCGGAAGTGATAGGTACATGAATGGATCAAATGTAACAGAGACTTTCTTGCAAACAGGGCATTCTAATGTTGATCTGTATTGACCCTGCAGCAGAGACGAGGGAATGTTCGGTCAAGGAAGCAAAGAAACTAATTGCAAATTTACAAGCCAAGTACCACCCAATTGTGGCAATAGCTTGTTAAGAAAACTGTGAGACCATCCATCTAAATTATAAAAATCATAAAACCATAGAACCACTGTCAGTACTAAACTTCTTTGAAGACTTCTGAGTGATTGATTCAAAATCTTTGAACAAGCAAGTTTACAAAGGATTACATAATTGAGTTGGATTTCACAATTGATAAGTTTATGAACAGTGCCATACCATATCATCCACTAAATTTTAACAGGGTTAAAATGAATGGTGGAATGGAATTCAAGTAACCGCACCTAAATAGTTGGGATAAGGTTAAGTTAAGATGATATGCACCATAGAAATGGAAAAGAGAGGAGGGGGGGGAGTGGCAAGGATAAAAAAAGGGGAGGGGGGAGTGATGGTTGAACCCTTACAATACAGAGGAAACCTAGTTCGAAATACTCACTTGGCATACATCAACTATGATGGAGTCATTACGAGCCAGATGATTCTGCCAATATTCATCAGCAACTTCTCTATCTGGACGACCATCTGCATCCTTAGCTTCTATGTAATGCTTGCATTTCACACGATTTAGATCTTCATGGAGTCCATCCAACAAAAAAGCAAGAAGCTCCTATGTACAAGCAACTCCAACACATTAATATTTGATTTGAGTATAAATTAAAAAAAATTAATGGATTATTAAAAACTCGCTCCAAGAACACTGACTTGAGAATCATGCTGGTTGCATCCACTAAATTGGGGGGCAAAATGAGCAAGCTTTGTTTTGAACACACTTGGTGCCAATGGAGTTGCCCCAGGAGCCCACAACTTCTGTAATAAATCTCCAAATGCTAAGGCAAGTTCACCCTGTCCAAGAAGTGGCATCACTCCAGAGAGTGAGAGAGAGACAATGTTTCAAGCAACAGAGGAACAATTTCCAAGACCACAACCAAGTACTTTTAACTGCGGGAAAGAAAAAGCCACAAGATGCTACTACTTCCAGACCATAGTTTTAAAAACCTGAACTAGACATCAAACTGTTTACAGGCCTGGTTCCAGTTTTCCTGGTTTAACCATTGGTATTTAACAAAACGATGGTCTAACAAGGAAACCAGGGATCATTGGCGACATTTCCACTTTAACCTGGGCTGACTTCCCAGCCTAGTACAGTATATAAAACTATGTATCAAAGTATAATCTCTTTCTGAAACATGACTAAAATTGATATAAAAAAATAAAAAAGAAAACATACATTCATGCCCAATGGGTTATCTAGATTTATTTCTCTACTGTAATCTCCAAGGAAATAGTCAACGAGTTTTGGGGTATGGCCCAAACACTGGATAGCACTGTTCATGAAACAAGTATTTCCAAGATTTTGTAATCCTGTCAAGCCCAAAGAACCAGACTCTCTAATGCTGCCATTCATGAAAAGGGAGCTACCACACGAAGAAACTGCCATCTTAGACTGTTGGACTGCCAGTTCATTTTTCCCTCCTTCCCTACACTTCATGGAATCTGATAGTCCATAAACTTGCAGCTCCAGGAGAATCTGAATAAAAGTACAGAAGGATCCAGAATAACAAGATAAGCGACCAAACAATTAATGCCAAAAATGACAAAGGAAACATGTAGGAATATGAAAATTATCAAATAAACAAGTTATTGTACTTGAATTTGAAACGTTCCTTTAAAGAAGAATGATAATGGAGCCCAGCATTCAATGTATTAATTTGGAAGCTTTAAAACTGATACTCAACCCTATACAAGTCGCTGCCTTTGAATAGTTTCTAAGAGATCCAAAAATAGAGAAGGAAAGAAAAAGAAAAGAAAATGCCAATCATTCATTTAGAAGCAACCTTTGAACACAGCTGAGTTGGTCCGGTTTCATCAAGAGTAAAATCCACTGATCTTGAATGGACTCAATCCTAATACATTTTGGACTTAGGTTCCATAAAACCCTGAAAACCTGCAAATTCACCCCAGAGCATCACGCAGCTCAGAATCCCTAGTGATGTTAGAAATGCTCAAGTTATTATGGTTAAAGAAGTATCCTAAACTTGGTTATTTCAGTGTGTTTTGTTAGTGAACAAATTTTTCAATTGAAAGCCACCTTGGTATTTAAATAGTAAAGTAATCGCAATGCATAGAAGTGGGATATAGACCAAAAGATTACCCCTATTCTTTTTCTTCCAACCTTTCTTACATTCCTCCTCTCCAATTTCATTTCAGAAGGGCTTCCCTAATCACCACCCATGTTTTAATCAATGCGTACCATAGTTTCAAAAGCACTAACTCGAACCAAGGTGCAGACCAGGGGCCATGGAGACTTGGGGCCTAGGGGCGTAGGTGAGGCCTTAGTTAATATTTAGTCTACTTAGTGGGAATATAAGGTATAAACTAAAGAATAGACATGAAGCATTTGCTAGTCAATCAATAATCTATCAACATTCATTAAAACAATAAATGATTTGACTTATATATTTTCCTTTTTTGCCAGAAATGAAGAGATGAGGCTAAGAAGATTACGGGAAAGCAAGAGTAAAGAAATATGAAAATATTTATAACAATCTGACTGCAAAGGAAGGGGAAAAAGCTATCCATAAGGTAGCTAAAATGAGGGAGGAAGAGTAGAGATTTTGACCATGCTAGATGGTATATAGTTATAGTTCTAATAAGGGATGAAGACATTAAGGAGAGATGGAATTATTCTACAGTCAACTAAATGAAGATGTTTCGAGTAACAGTGTCCCGGGAAAAGCTGACAAAGGCAAAATAGTTCATACTCTTCCCTAAGATACTTACCTACTCCTAGGAGGGAAGGCCTTAATCTTACTAAAACTGGTAATGCTCCCTCATTGCAGATTACACTAGCATCCATCACCAATGATGATACTGCTAATATGCACTATAAGACCCGCACCCGAAATCCCTTACTGACTGGAATTTCTCCTGTGCCATTCTTCCCACGCCGACAACGGATGGACCCAACGCGGAACCAACGGAGATATCCAGATCCTAGGCAAGGAATTCTAACCGGACCCGTAATCATTGTAGAAGGCCTTAGGTGGGCCCAATATACGCTGTCCTTTAAGCCCTGTCGAAGAAATGGTGCCGGCGGATAGACCAGCCGGCTTCTTGCCGCTGGCTTAGTTGCAGGTGTCTACACCCTCTCTCCTATTTATTATAAATAGAAAGCCAAACCCTCATTAAGGGTTTTGGCCGTATTGAAGAAAGAGAGCTACAGCTTGGGAGAAAGCTTTGGAGAGCTTTGAGGACTTAAAGTTCAAGCTCCATTTGGACTTCCCATGCATTCCCAAGTAAGTCCACTCTCTCCCTCTCTTTATTGTGGGATTAAGACCACCATTAATGGTGGTTGTTGGCCACCATTAATGGCTTTACCAAGAAACCCTAGGTTTTGGTTAGAAGATGCACACCTCCAATGGAGCTGTTGCTTGAACCCAAAATACCACACAAAGGTGGGGAAAATGATCCCCACCATAATAAATGGAGCGATGTGAGGTGGGTGAGACCATTCCCCACCTTTCACTTCATCTTCTCCGGTTGAGTCTGGTTCTCTGACTCAACCGGCGGAATCGAACCGGTGGCCCTTGTACCTGGCTCCGGATTGGTTGAGAATAGGGGTCTTATTGGTGGATGGATCCGCCGGACTACTATCCACCGGCAGACCCACACTTAACATTTATTGAGCTGGGCTCAGCCGGCGGACATAGACCGGTGGCACATTCTGCCAGGCTATTGTCCACCGGCTAGCCTTGTGTTGCCCATGGGACATTCGGCCAATGAGCCGGAGGCTACACATAGCCCGAGGATGCATCCTCCGACTCCACCAGCCAGCTCACTCACAGAAAGCCTTTAAGGGCATTGGCCTAGCCAACGGACACCAGCCACCGCCAAGGGCTTCCATCCGCCGCCTTGACAGTAGTTGTCCAACTAGGATACCTTTTCATTCGGGGATCGACCATAGGGTTCCCGGCTTGTCTTGGGACCCACATAACGATGTTGTGGACATGTCCACACCGGTTTAAAAACTATCTAACCAATATATAAAAATTTATGCACATGTTTAGGTAAACTGACGTGGGATTTCGAGGCTAAATCTTTTGCCGACTTCTAGTAATACACATAGTTGTCAAGGCGTCCAGGCGGTCATCTATAGGCTAGGCGATGAATCACCTTGTGAATGTTCAAAAGGCAACCGCCTAGGTCGCCTAGGCGTCACCTTAGGTGCCTTGGATGCCCTAAAGGCCAGGGCAGTCACCTTGTTGCCGATGTATAGGAAAATCATTAACTAAAATGGAAATTTTCACATACCTCCCTTAAGGTTTCCTCTTGCCAGCAATACAACCCTCCCCCATTATCGGCCACACGCTGTTAAGTTCCCTAACAGAAAAGGTGGAAAATGTTTTTTACCCTTATACTAAAAACCAGTCCGAAAGTACATTATAGTCTTGCTCTTGCACTCTTATTTCTTACTTGTATGCTATTATGTTCTAACTTCTAAGTTTATTGATTTGTGCTTTTTTTATTTTTATAAATATGCTTCTTCCATTATTTGTTGGTTTTCTCATATTAATTAAGTTATGCCTTAAATGTTGATTCTTTATGTAACATACTACATATATATAAACATTGATATCTTAAAAATAAAAAATAAAAAAATGCACCGGGAACGCCTTGGTTGCATAGTTGTCAAGGCATTGCCTAGGCGTCTGGGCGGTTAAATATGGGCTAGGCGATTCATCGCCTTGTGTATGTTCAAAAGGCGACCGCCTAGCCGTTGCCTAGGAGTTGCCTTGGGCACCTTGGAAGCCCTAAAGGTGTGGGCAGTCGCCTTGTTGCTGATGTGTAGATAAATCATTAATTAAATGAAAATTTTCACAAACCTCCCTTAAGGTTTCCGCTTACCCGCAATTCAACCCTCCCCCATTATCAACCACGCGCTGTTAAGTTCCCTAACGGAAAAGGTGAAAGGAGTTTTTTACCCTTATACTAAAAAACCAATCCAAAAATATATTATAGTCTTCCTCTTGCCCTCTTGCCCTCTTGCTTCTTACTTGTATGCTATTATGTTATAACTTCTTAGTTTATTGATTTGTGTTTTTTTGTTTTTTATAAATATGTTTCTTTATGTCCTATAGTTTGTCCGTTATTTGTTGGTTTTCTCATATTAATTAGGTAAGCCTTAAATGTTGATTCTTTATGTAACATACTACATATATATAAACATTAATATAGCATTGATATTTTAGAAATAAAAAAAAAAAAAAAAACACCGGGAATGCTTTGGTTGCCTAGGTGCCTAGGATAGCCTCAAACGCCTTGGGTCACCTTGTCGCCTTGGGTCACCTTGTCGCCTTGACAATTATGCTTGGTTGTCTAGGCAACGCCTAAGCTCTTAGGATGGCCTCAAACGCCTTAGGTCACCTTGTCGCCTTGACAACTATTGTACTTCAGCATAGTTGTGCCTATAGGTAAGAGGTTGGGTCCACAGTCTAATAGAACATTCATATGAATGCTTGTGATTGATGATGACATGCCATTTATATTTGTGATATTTGTTTAAGCATTTGCATACAAATAATTATGTACGTTGTGATGTGTGGTATGTTTAGTCTGTGTGGCATGCGTGCACCGAGGTACTGGTGGCGTATGGCCATATGGACCCTGCTTTGCATAGTTAGCACTCTAGCGGGGACACGACGGCCCGAGGGGACTAAGATCGGGGATCTCTGCTGTGGTGTGGTCCCCTTTATAATTGTGCACTTGTTTAGACATAGGATGGTATCATAGTTCGAAATCTCGAGTCTCAAGGGTGTCTCGACCCTCTGAGAAACCGAAATCTCGGAAATCTCAGTCGAGATCTCGGCGAGACACTGCACAAAAGCCGTGAAGGCTTAAAATGTGTATTTCGACCCTAAAATGACAATTTTAAAGCTTGATACTCTGGGGGAACCCTATTCTAGCATATATAAACATATTTAAACCATAAAACTGTATAAATAATCACACATGGTGGTTGTTTGGGTTTACACCCATGTTTGGCAGTGTCGGTTTGAAATTCAAATGTAAACCTAGGGTAATATTGGTTATTCTACATAATGTGACACTAATAGAAGATCACAGAAGACCAAATGAGCCAGTAAAATGATATTTTAGGAGAAAAATAAACATAATAACACTTAATTAGTTAATTGTAATAGTAAAAAAACCCAAAGTAGTCGAGTAGACTATACAATCATAATTCTACATTATGTCAAGACCAGTCAAGAACTAGTCGAAAAATGGTCGAGAACTGGTCGAAAATGTTGAGAAATGGTCGAAAATGTCGAAAAATGGTCGAAAATGTCGAGACCAGCTCGAGAACTGGTCGAGATGGTCGATACACTATATCGAGGTGAGATCTCGTCTCGAGCCCCTCGAGATCTTCGAGATCTTGCCGAGATTTAAAACACTGGATGGTATGCAATCATAGTTGTCAAGGCAAACCAAAGCGTTGGAGAGGTGCCTAGGCACCTAGGCGTACCCAAGGCGTTCCCAAGGCGTTGTAAGTGTACATCTTAATAAGAGGATTTATACAAAAAAGAAGGGGTTAGAGTATCAATTTTTATTATTTTTAATACATAAGCATTGATTCCATGCATTATGGTGTGTATATGTACTTTATACATACAATAAAAATGCTACAAATGGCATTAATTAAAAAAATAAAATAAGGCATGATACAATAAGGTGACCAACCGTCTAGGGGTTAAAAAACAGCCTGGACGCCTAGGCGGTGCCTCGGTGACGCCTTGACAACTATGGTATGCATTCACTCCAAGTTTACTGAAACCCTTGCCAACAGAGGGTTAGGTGCTAGCATAGGCCTATTGCCCCAGACGCCGACAGGATGAGTCTGATGCGACCTAGTGTCTTGGATGCCAGGACGGGGCCTATGGCAGAAGATAACGAGCCATTGATTCATGTGTGTGTTGGATCATGGGATCAGCGGTTAACACTCTTGGGGTGCGGGAAACCGCTCTATCCTTAACTGGGGCTGAGTGTTACGGTTCATGTGTAAGTACCTGGGACCTTCGTGAGTACGGGCACTGTCAAAAACAGTACACCCGACCTAATTAATGAACTGCATTCGCATACATGTACATGTGCATTTGATACTTGACTTCTTCACTGAGCTGAGAAGGGAGCACACCCCCTGTATTGATACTGTTTTCAGACTCTAATGCAGGTACTTTTTCAGTGGTCGACTTCATGGAGTCTCCACTGGTGAAGGATGTCTCAACCGGCGAGGACCTCTTGGAGAAGCACGGCGAGGGCTGCGTCTACAGCGACTGCAACTATGGGACCTGATGCGGTGCACCCTTTCTCCCACATGATTATTAGATTTGTAGATAGGCTGTTAGCCTATGGATATTAGCTTTTTGATTCAGATTAATTCTTTTGGTATACTTGTACAGTTTATACACTACGGATATGTTTTGGGAAACGGTATGATGGTTTATTGGATAAAAACAGTTTTATTATGTATTTCAATACAATTTAGATGGCATCATGTTACTTAAGAGATATGCTTCCGCTGCTATTATATTTGATTCTTTACTTGAATTACTTGGATATTACATATGTAGACTGATGTGTGATGATTGGTAGATCACAGCAGGCGTGTGATCCTGGGTGATTCAAGTCACCATTCAGGCGACCCGAGTATCATGCCCATATCCAGAAATGGGTCGTGACATGCACCCTCCTTGATTCCACTCAAAACCAAATCATGGTAGGAACTATAGGAATTAAGCAGTTGTCATTGAGTTTTCTAATTTATTTAATCCTAGAAATTATGGGAACAAGAGAGAGAGAGAGAGAGAGAGAGAGAGAGAGAACAATGAAGTAAAAGTGGAACAATTTACTTGTCACCAATGCTCCTCTTGGGCCACAATTAAAGCCATCCATAAATAGTTGTCAAGGCGTCACCTAGGCGTCCAGTTGCCTTAGTGGCACCTTGGAAATTAGGGTGCCTTGGCCGCCTAGGCAGGCGCCTTGAGCATCCTTCAGCCCTCCAGTGCCTTGGAACACCTTGTCAACATGAAAACCTTGCATCCATAAACATATCCCACTTAACCATTCAATTCAGATGGAACTACCGTAAGGTCAATTTTGAAATTAAAAATTCATGCACTGTAACCTTGAACACACGAAATTTGACAACCAATTGTACATATCTAAATAACTTATTCAAAAAATAACATTATCCAAAAACAATTTCAGGACCAACTATTATATTGGTCAAACCATTATGACACATAAATACCCTTTATCATTCCCTCTCCACTTTCTAATGCCCCACACGCATGTGATGAATTATTCCTGGATCTAGACTTTAAATGACCAAAAACAGCTTGTATGATCCAGTTTCAGTTATAAAACCCTTACCAAGAATACAACATAACATTTCCCTGTTCCTCTCCCTCTTCACCATTCTTACTAGCATGTGATGACAAGCTTGATCCAGACCAGCAGCCGGCAGGGGATGGTAACAGAATCTAATTGACGACCACCATATGGAATCATTCATCAAGCAGCACATCCATGAAAGAACTTAAATTCATAGAAACTCAAAGGAAACCTTTACAAGCAAATCCAAAAATGAATTAAAGACCATACCACAATAAACTCCAACATAAAATGCTTGTGCACCTCCCCCAAAGAAAGCCTCAAAACAGTTTCTCATATTCTAGAAACCTCCAAACTCAAATTTATAACCATTTCTACATTTATCGAAAGAACTTATAACCCTCTTCTCAGTTCCCAAATCCAGGTATAAAACCTCTCAATCTCACTTTTATGCATATGATCAATACTACTTACTATATTTCAGATCTGAGCTGAACTTTCTTCCTTTTTCAAATTTACTTGCATGAATAAACATGGAAATTCATTTTTTTGTACTCCATATATGCCCTTCACTACGAATGCGTTTAATATCACCCTATGTGACCCACTTACTGTAAGGTTTATAGTGTGGTTTCAAGATAGGAGAACAGTCCCGAAAGACGAACTTAGACATACAAGATATTATAAAAGTATTATTTTATATTCTAACCAACTAAGTCCTACTGATTCAGGAAAACATGATTGCAGGGCTTCCAAGTCTTTCCAAAATCCAAACAAGATTTCAAATCACTTTCTTTTTCCTTATCCTTTTTCTCTTGGGGTGTGACTAGCAAGGCAAAATATTTATTGATAAAAAATGAATAGCATGATTATGTAGGGATCAGAGGATTGAAGGACTAAAATAACCCCTTGAATAGATGTGTAGAATTCAGAAGTAGTTGAGGGTGAGAACTGTTTGGTAACCTAACATTCCTTCTGTCTTGTGCATCGAATCATCTGCTAAAGGAAAAGGAAGACAGGACACAGCAGGTGTCACTAAAGAGGTGGATATAAGAAGTAAAAATGTGAAGGAAGAGAGGAAGTTGCACCATTCCTTATAATTCAAAAAATTACGAGTATTGAAGAATTATTTTGGTTCTTATGTAAGCCAGACACCAGAAAGTGAAAAATTGCGATTAAAGATACCTTTTTCTGGTTCAGTAAAGTACAGTAGGCTTGACAGGAAGGATTTCTCTTCCTAGAGACTATTTAAGAAATTAGAAAATAATAATAAAAAGGCATGATTTGGGATAGGGTGGAACTCGCTACATTGATACGGGTTTGGGAACTCGTCAAGAATAGTATTAAGATGGAACAAAGACCTACTTGTGAATGGTATAACTCATTTGTACATAGAAAAGGACATGAATAAAGGTAAATAATTTTAACAGGAGAAGACGGAAACAAGTCAATAAAGGCTAAACAAACATGTGGAAACGAAAATAAATAAATAAAAAATAGGAAGGAAAAACTAAAAGTGCCATACAATAGATACTAGAGCATCAGAAAACAACCAGTTCAAGAATATTAGGTTATAAGGAGTGATGCCTAGAAATATATATAATCAATACATACAACTCAGAAATAATGTAACATATTATTGCATAAGATACATCATTTTCGGATTATATTCAATTACTAAGACACTTAAGCACACCCTTCAGGTTCCGGCAAATGGAAAAGAGCATCAATGATGCAAAACCCTTCTAGCATAAGCTTATTAATACAAATGCAAATGCAATGATAAATAACTAAGTAAACTTCTATCAATCACATCAACTATTTACCTCTTCTGACTGGCGTTGACCATCTTTAGGGAACTTATTTCTGTCACTTATGGAAAACCGGTTTATCTGCCCAGAGAAGTCCCAAATGCGTACCTATCATTAGCAGAAATAAGTTACTCAATTCTGCCAAAAAACCCCAAACACCACAACACAGAAATCTAAATTGATCACTTGAAAGCCTACCAGCTCAGATTCCACACTGAAAATCCTGCAGGCTCTTTTGTAGAGTTCAGTTACATTGTCCTGTACAATACACACTAATATTTTAAAACATAAAGAAGCATGTATACCAAAAAAAGTGGTCTTATAATTCTAAACCATGGAAACATCAAGAACTGAATGGATTGCATTCCAATACCAATACCAAATGGATTGCATTCCAATAGCAAACAATCATGAGGTATTAACTCCACAAGAGTTTCCCATTTTACGCATAGGGGTATGCAATATCAATAGAGTACAACCAACTTACTATTTTTTGGAGGAACAGCGGTCAAATGATTCTAGTAAAAGCACAAAGGATGAACGGATGGTTAACAGATTCCTCATTCACATAGAATAACGTACAAGCGTAAGGAAACATAAATCAACTCTTCTTTTATCTCTGAAGTCCTTCATTACAATTCACTTATAGTTATATTCGAAAGGAAAGCCTCATATTTTGGCAGAGAAGGAGATTTCCATATGAGTCTGTAATAGAAGAGGAGATTTTCATGACCATCAATTTGGAAATTGGAATATATTCAAGTGCACAAGGATCATTACACATGATTCTGGTGAAAATTCAACATTAGAGGTCAGAGTCTTTTCTTACCAATTTCATGAACCTCTAAGAGAACCTCCTCAAAAAATATCCAGCATTAGAGCAACGTCATCAACTCATTCTCTAAGATCCTCCAAAAGCCAAACTAGATACACGGCCCTATGACTCAACCTCAAATTCTAAAGATAGCCAAGGGAATTTCAAACTAAGAGGCCTCTTCTCCTCCCACCAACCATCTGAAAGTCTTGACTCTATGACCTCTCCTACATTGTACATACAAAACCTAGATACCAATTATCTCTGTCATCTTCCCCCTCTATTTATTGTTAGTATTTGAATTTCTTGACAGAGGAAGGCAACCAATAAACGGCTTCCTGATGCAGTCCAAGAAGGCCCAAGGCCCAAGCTCAAGTCGATAATGGGTCAGCCCAAAGAACCAGTCGGTATTGGTCCATTGGACCAATCCAAAGACCAACCCACACTGTTCACGTGAACAGTGTTCACGGTACTGTTCACGTGAATAGTACCAACAGCAGAAATTTTCCTTCTTTTGTTATTTATTTCCTAAATTATTCTTAGATTTTGTTTCCTAAAGTTAAGTTATGGATTGATATTTTGTAAGTTGTTTTTTTGGAAACTTTCCTAAATCTATAAAGGCAAGTTTCTCTTTTAATTTATCTTATGATATTTTTTAGATTGGAAACTTTCCTAAATCTATAAAGGCAAGTTTCCCTTTTAATTTATCTTAGGATATTTTTTTTAAGATGACTAAATCCTTCCTTATTTTGTAATCTTTCTTAAGTCTATAAATAAGATAAAGAAGAAAAGAGCCAGCAGATTTAGACCAGAAAAAAGAAGAGAGTTTAGCTCCTGATTTTCTGGCTGAGTCTCATAGGTTGTGAGACTCAACCGAAATATTCTGTTTTATGGTTTTCTTGTCCTTCTGTTAATTCCTTCAAGTTCTTATTATTGCATACTGAATTGTGATACCATTAAGTGCTGATTTGATCAACGAAAGCTCGTGGGATTAAAGATTAAAATCATATCGACCAGCTCTAACTAAACCAGTCCAGTTTTCAGATGATAGGTAGTTTTCAAAAAATCACATCTCTCTCATCTGTGATCGGATCATCTCCAACTTTGGATATGTCTTCAAGTACATCCTAAAGAACATTTCCTTCAAGTTTGAAGAACAACCAACGGTCAGATTCTCAGATAAGCCGAATTTTCTTTAAAGTCTCTATTCTGATTTCTGGGTTGGGTTAAAGAAAGATCCTGCAACAAAGGGAATTAATTAGGATTGTCATCCTTGAATCCCCTTTGCCATCACTTCCTCAACTCCAAGGCATAGTAGTCAAGGCGCCTAGGCGTCCTGGCAAAATTTTTGAGGCTAGGCGTTGAGACTCCTCATGGATGTGCAAAAGGCAACCACCTTGGTCTTCTAGGCAAAGGCCTGGGCGCCTTGTTGCAAATGGGTAGATAAATCATTAAAGATTGGAAAATTAACTAGACTCTAAAACTAACATTTCAATTGGCTTTGTGTACAATAATGTATTGTACATGATGCATGGAATCATCAAGTATATAAGGCAAGGGAAGGAGGCAAAGTGCATTCATTTGAAAAAAAATAAAAAAACAGAGAGGCAAGAGACCAAAGAGAGTCGTTGCGACTTGCAGTTAGGGCTGCAAGCTTCTCATCCTCTGTTCCGGTGGTCGGCATCCCCTTCAGGCCTTCTTCTTCTCCTCCTCCTCCTCCTCCTCCTCCTCCTCCTCCTCCTCCTCCTCCTCCCCTTCTCTGCTATGTTTTACCGCAACTGTTTTTTTTCCCCCTCCCTCTCTGCTAATGCAATTCTGCAACATTTTCTTCTTCTCTGTTTTAGTGTTTTCTCTTCTTTTTTTTCATTTTTCTTCCTCAAGTTTAGTTCTTTATTGTTCTTTTGTTTGCCTTTTCTACAGATACCACTGGACACTAGTATCATTGAGTTTCATACTTTCAGTGTCATTAACCAAGTGCAGATACCACTGGTAACATAATGGAGTTTAATTTATGATTTTAATTTCTGCCTGTGCAAAACTACAAATCAGTTGAATTTTTAGTGTGCAAATCTGAGTTTAATTTCGGAACCTTGTGTTGCATACTTGGATTGAATGCCTATAAATCTGGTTTGCTTATAATAGAATCTGAAAATCTGAAGTTGCTTATATGCTTGTGTCCCTCAAATGTTGATTCTTTATGTAGCATACTGCATATATATATATATATATATATATATATATATATATATATATATATATTACCATAAGTGACTCAGGATCTAAACACAAGACCAGAGTAATAATTTTTATGCGGAAATTGAATTTGAAATAAACCGACCATTAAGGCGGTATATGCAAGATGCAAAAATAATTTATATAACATAAACTGAAAGTAAAATGAAATACAAGTTACAATCAGAAATGAAATATAAAATGCAAGTTGAAAATGAAAACAAAGTACTGAAAGAACTTAAAAGAACTTACAGGACACTACTGCAATTTGATAGCAAGTAGGTTGAAAGCTTCAAGGAAGGATGAACCTAAAGCTATGGAGGTTTAAGTACAGAAGGGATGCTAAGAAACTAAAGGAACACTCGTTGGTGAAGTCTCCCGCCTTCGAGGGTAAATGCTCTCTCTAACTTCTATCTTCTGACTCTATTTTGCCTCCCCGAATGAAGAGGAGTTCTTCTCCATTTATAGAAGAAGTCTTGATGCTACTTTGGATGCCTTAGGGAATTGGATTCCACTTTGATTGCAGGTGCGGGGCCATGCTTTTGATAAAGGAAAGTTGATTGGAATTTGTCTCTCCTTTCTTTTTGAATTTTGAATTTCTTTTGAAAAGAAATGATTTGCTTTTGAAAAAGCAAAAGAGTAATAATTCTTCTTTTGACTTTCTTTAAGAATTATTCTCAATCACTTTACTTTTGCTTTTGTAGTTGTCGGCCGTGAATCACGGGAGCTGATCACGGGATTTGAGTCTTCTAGATCCGCACCGAGGCATTCCACATGTCCGAAGACACTGTTTTCCCCTTTGGTTTGGATCAGAGTTTATACCGTATTAGTGTGGGCCCGGTAGTGGCTTGACTATCTAGACTGAGATAGTTACAGAATACGTTTGGATACGGTTACGTATTATACCCGACTATCTATACTGAGATAGTAACAGAATACGAATAGATACGGTTTCGTATTATACCGAATGCAGTTTGATACAGGCTGCATTAGACCTGAATACGTTTTGATACAGGTGGTATTATACCTGTGCCATTCTTTTGTTGACGTCATGGCTGACGTGATGTAGTCTTTTTGGCAAAGACTCAGCCTTTGAACGGATTTGATATGCCTTTACCACGAGCCGTTTGCTGTGGGCTAGCCAAGACTTTAACCGGGTCTTGGTCCGTTGTGCCCAAATTGGGACTTATTTGCGAGATCCTGTTTGGGATCCTTTTTTGGTGCGATTGGACCGCCGTCTTTGTGTAACAAATTGTTGAGCCAGTTCTTCAGGCCGGCATATGCATCAGGGTCTGAATCTGGAGCATAAGGATCTTGAGCGAACTGTTCGTGAGACAAGTGAACGGATCCATGGGCTGAACCGGTGGATTCTTCATCTGTAATTTGAGGTTCATTTTGCAAGAGTGCCAATTGGGCTTCAATCTCTGCTTGTTTGGCCTTCAAGATTTGATATGGTGTTGATGGAACTTGCTGTTCTTTGAGAATAGCATTTGCTGCTTCAATGCCTGTGACGGCTTTGAATAATATATTCTTTTGAACAAAATTTTGTGTCACAATTTGCCCACCATTTGACATGGAAGGTTCTGATGAGGAAAGGTATTTGAAAATCCTCAAAATGTTTGATGATTTGGTCATAACTCCAATACATAATCCATGCCAGATGACAAGTGATAAAAAACCGGAGTAATGGTGGTTGAGTTGTAATTGGAGTGGCTTTGGCACAAAAATATTGATAAAGATTTTAAATTTGTTCAGGCAAGATTTCAATGATGGGACCGAAGATGTTCCACCATAAGGAAAACCATGCTGGTAATTTGCTATGGAATCGGTGGTCAAAAGAGAAGAACCACGAATGTTGATTTGTAGAATTTTGAAATAAAAATGCTCTATGCCAAGCATCAATATAATCAAAATAATGATAATTTGGGGGTTGATAACTTTGAGAGAAAGATTTGAGAGTCAATGGATTTTGGGACCATTCTTCAATGGTGATGATTTTGCGGATAATAACAGTTGAATGGGTTACTAATCCGGGTTTGATTTTGTCAAAATGTTGTTTGATGGTGATTGAATCAGTGTCTATGAGTATAAACTCATAAAACTCCTGAGTTTTGAAAGGAGATTGGTTATAGAAGTGTCAATCTTTCCAGAAATGTCTTTGAGCTATTTGGAGAGGATTATCACACCCTCGGACTTGGGGTTCATCCAAAGGAAATAAGTCCTCATAGGGATCTTTTGTGAAATATTGTGGTCTATTTGCTGATGACTTTGGAAATGGATTTTGGAGGGTTTTGTTGACTGATCTGGTAATAGAATGGGTCATACCAGTATCATGAGCAATTTGACTGGAACTTCGAACTACAATTTGATTAAATTGAGTACCTGGTTGGATGGTTGAAGTTGAGGCTTGAGAAGGTTAGGCGTAACTTGATTTTGATTTGGAGACTGACTTTGGAGGCTCTTTGGGAGGAGCCATGATGGCCGAGATTTCTTTTGGACTGGAATCCTGAAGGAATTCACGGGTTAGGAAATCCGGTATTGAATTTGATTCTCCTTTGATGTATGTAATGTCAAAATCAAAATTTGATAATAATGTTTGTCATCGTGCAAAAATCTGTTTTGATGCAATGTTTTGAACATCATTTTGTAAAACATGTTTGGCGGCACTGCAATCGACTCGAACAAGAAATCTTTTGTTGAGTAAATCACTTTGAAATTTTTGAATGCAAAGAAAAATAGATAAAATCTCTTTTTTTATTGTACTATAATTTTGTTGGGCTGGGTTCCAAACACCAGAAGTGAATTGAACCAATTGTTCTTTGTTGTTTGAAACTTGTTTGAGTATCCCCCCATACCCTAAATTAGAGGCATCGGTTTCAACTATTTTTGGTAAATTTGGGTTTGCCAAATGGAGGCAAGGAATTGTTTTTACAAGTTGTTTGATTTTTTGGATCGCTTGAGTGTGTTCTTCCGTCCAAGGCTTAGGTTGTTTCTTAAGACGATGGTATAGAGGAGCACATAGTTTTGCAATTTGGGGAAGGAAATCTCGAACATAATTCAAGCTTATTAAAAATCTTTGTAATTGAGTTTTGTCATAAATTTGATCAGGGAATTTGTCAGTAAAGCTGATTGATCGTTCGATCGGGATAATTTGGCCCTGATGAATATAATGTCCTAAAAATCGGACACGGGTAAGGAATAGTTTCATCTTCTTTTGGGAAAGAACTAAACCGCTTGTTTTGATGACCTTGAAAAAGGTTTTGAGATGTTTGAAGTGTTGTTCAATTGATTTTGAAAAGACTAAAACATCATTTATGTAGACAATGGTAAAGTCATAGGGGTTGAGGATATCATTCATGATATTTTGAAATTCACTTGGGGCATTTTTGAGCTCGAATGGCATTACGTTCCATTCGTAATGGCCAAAAGGGGTTGTAAAACCGGTTTTATACCGATCTTCAGGATGAATCTGAATCTGCCAGAATCCAGACTTCATGTCAAATTTTGAAAAGACTTTGTTTTGTTGAAGACCCTGTAATAGGTCTTTTTTGTTTGGGATTGGATATCGAATCCATTGAAGAACTTTGTTTAAGGGTTTGTAATTAATTACGAGCCTAGGTGTACCCCTCTCGAGTTCAGCATTTTTATTTACATAAAAAACTGCACAACTCCAAGGTGATTTGCTAGGACGAATTAATTTTTTGGTGAGGAGATCATTGATCTCTTTTTTGCAAGTTTCTTGCAATTCTTAGTTCATTTGAATGGGACGAGCTTTGGTTTGAGATTCAGAAAACCCTTGCTCATAGGGTAATCGAACAATGTGTTTTTGGCGTGACCAAAATGCATCTGGGAATTCAGAACATAATTCATGTTCGAATTGTTGTCGCAACTCTTTGATTTGATTTTGAACTGAGGATTGGTTTAAACGTTCCTCAATACGTTTGTTTAAAAGTTCTTCTTTGAGAAACTCCATATGGATTTCTTTGTTTTTTATAGATCGACTTGGGTGATCTAATGGGTTTGGTGTTTGATTTATCGACCTAATTTGTTTATCTGGTCGAATAAACGTGAACATAATTGGTTGGCCAAAGGCCTTTGTTTTGATTCCTTTATCCGTAACAGAAAAATGTTTGATTTGGTCTAGGAAGGGTTGCCCTAGAATTATGTTTGTGTTTAAGTCTTTAACTAGACAAAATTGTTGTTGAAGACAAAAACCTTTGTTGCAAATATGAACATTTGATAATTTGTAATCAACCTGGAGGAATGTACCATTTGCTCCAGTGAGTTTTTGAAACGCCTTTTCAAAGAATTGGGTAGGAACCAATCCTTCTTTGAGACAGTTTAATTGGGCACCTGAATCAATCAAGGCATGAGTTTTGATTTTGAAAACACCAGAGATGACAAACCGGATGGTGGTATACCATGGTTGCCAAATGGGTTTATGAATTGTTTGAACTTGTAAGTCATTCTTTTGATCAGATCCAGATGTTGAATCTTTTAATTTGGAAATCTCACTTTTGATTTGTTTAATTTCTTTTTGGAGATTTTGCATAGTGATTTCAGAAGATAAATTCTGAGATTTGATTGGCTGGCCTATAGGGTTGCTATTTGATTGGCTTGATGTAATCATGCCAATGTTTTGATGCAAATTTAGGCTATCATTTTGAAGTTCCCAATTTTGATTGATTTGTTGAACAGGATTCAATATTGAATCTTGTTTTTGGATTCTTGCTTTGTGTAAAACAGTCCTATATCTTTGATATTTCCACTGTTTACAAATTTTGGGATTTGTTTTTAATTTTGAAGAAATTTTGTTTTGACCAAGTCGTTTGACTTGTTGGTTTTGAG
Organism: Protea cynaroides; assembly: GCA_028583415.1. Lineage (NCBI taxonomy): Eukaryota > Viridiplantae > Streptophyta > Magnoliopsida > Proteales > Proteaceae > Protea > Protea cynaroides. The sequence goes on along the minus strand of CM053269.1, from coordinate 46,059,849 downwards.
GATGGTCTGGTGGTGACCTTTGATGGAGCATAAATCGGGCCATAGGACCTTGTTTCCTAGGGTCTGTTTGGTGATTTTGTTCCATAGTTTGATTAACATTTTTTAGTTCCTTAATTTCTAAGGATTTTATAGAAATGTTAATTTGTTTGGGAAACTTTCCCTTTTGATTTTTAGAAATTGAAATTGTCTTAGATTTATTGTTAGGATCCTTAACATTGATTTTGAGAAGATAATCCTTTGAATTATCTTTTTGAGTTTGACAATCTTGAGAAGGAATATTTAATTCCTTATCAAGAATTTGGTTTGAATTTTGGGTAGAGTTAGGCTGTGTGCCGGACTCGTTTGGTTTTGTTTTGTCAGTTCCTTCTGTAGGAATCATGACTTAGTTTGAAGTAGATGGAAGGTTGGACCTACAATCTACTATTTTGGATTTGGATGAGGATCCTTCAACTATTCGGGATAAATCCGGGGGAATAGCTGGTTTAGGATCATCTATTAATTTCCATCCATTATCTAGAGGATCTCCTAGTTTTGGGGATCGACCTTGATTTATAAGAATGGATTTTAATAATTCTTTTGAATTTTGGTCAAGATTTGAAATCTTTTGTTTTAAGGTTTGGAGTTTTCTCTTCTTTCGTTCCAAAGCATCATCTAATGAATTAACAAATAAGATGAATTTTGGATGGATACGAGTATGAGGAAAAGAATATTTGATGTTATGGATTTGTGTAAACACATCTAGATAAACATAAAAGGACATCGTCCATTCTATGGTTTCCATATGGTCATACCAATTTTGTTTCATATTTTGTTGTTCTTCGTGGAAGAAATAGTTAAAGAACCATTCTCTTTTGAGTCTATGCCTAGGATGAGCGAAGTCTATCCTAAGTGTTGGTTTGTCAATTTGGAATTTTGTTTCGTTTAAATTTGGTTTTGGTACAAAAGGTAAATAACGGTTTTGAAAAATATTTGGAACACCCCAATCAAAACCGCATTCTCTGTCTGATGTACCAGGTCCTACCTCATGAATGATATTAGAAAACATTTTTCTAAATAACAAACAGAAATTGGGGATAGTGTAAAATAGTTTGGTCGAGTTATACTCTTACCCACTAAATGGAAATAGTGTAAGATATTTTGAAATAATTAAGCTACCATCTGCAATATACTAGGAATAGTGTATAGTATTTTGAAAGAGTTATGCTCTTACCCTCCGTACCGGACAACGGCAAGGGATTGGTTAGACCTTGTTCAGGCTCAGACTCTGTCGTGTTCGTCGGGACTTACAGTCTCATCTGCCCTTCACGATCTAGTCCTATTGCCATATACCTCCGTCTAGTCCCTCTCTCCGAGGTGGGATTTAAGCAAACAACCGACAAAATACTAACATACACCTAATATTGATGCTAGATCTAAGCTTAACAAAGACAAAATATAAAACATACGTCCACTATGCAGGGTTTAAGTAAATATATATATATATACACTGATATTTTAGAAATAAAAAAAATATATACTGGGAACGCCTTGGTGGCCTAGGCGCCTAGGATGGCCTCAAACGCCTTGGTTGCGTTGCCTTGACAACTGCTCTGAGGTTCACATTTATGACTCACAGCACCAAACTAATTAACTTAATCCTTAGCTTAAATTTTCAATGTGCACTTGAAAGTTCAAAGTAGGTTAGTAGCTCATTGTAGAGCACCTACAAATACAAATTCAAACTCTATTGACCACAAAAAGCTATGGAGTCTGGAAGACAAATTTCCACACAAAACGGATATGCCTCATATGTTAAACTGTGGACCACTATAATATTTAAATAGCCTTCACAACCGAACCCTACTTCAGAGACATATCGAAGGAAATGAAAAGCAAAATGGAATTAGAAGGATTGACCTTCTTACTAATTTTCACAGCCAAAGAATTTGTTTCTTGCATAACAGATAGCCTCAGTTGTAAGGGGTATACATCTGCCATATCAACTGCTGAGGCCAAAAACGGCCTACCATCTTTCATTGCCGTAGTAGAAATACTGTGCCTACAAGTACAAAAGGACCAACGTCAATAAAGGATGTAAGTCTAATACAAAAAATAACCACAATATATAAAGTATAAAAAGTATTGAAGGACATGCATAGCTTTGCATATAACTGACTGGAGAAAAAGGATACATGTAGCCGATCCCAATTAGTTGGGATAAGGTCGAATTAAGTTGTGTTGAGCTGATATTAAGGGGGGAAATACTTAGCTCTAAAATCCATAGTTCTAAATCTCGGAAATATCTCACCAAGATCTCAAATTTCTCAAGGATGTCTTGACCAATCACAACCTTCTAGTCCATCTAGACAGGTTCGGTCGAAATTTCGACCGAGACTTGTTTTTCTTGACTGAAACCTTTGTTTTTTTTTTTTTTTTTTTTTTTTGTACTAGACAGAGACTTGATGACCTACATAAAATGATTCAGGGAACAATACACAATACTTAGCACTTTTTATGACTAATATCATTTAAGTAAATATGTTTATTAACTTTTACATTTCATTTACATAAGATATTATTTATATATAAACATTTGAATGCAATAAAAATAAACTAAAATTCAAAATCTAAATCAATAAAATGTCAACCTCCAATTCAAGAACAAAAACCGCATTTCAAGTTTCGAGAGCGATTTTGAACTTTCAAATGCTAGAGCTGTTCTATAATCTATAATTTTCATAAATCTCATTATTGTGAAACATCATTAAAGAGTCAAAATAATCATTTGTTTTGATTCCCAAAAAATTATTCCATTCAGGCCACTTTAAACAGTTTTTGCATATTCCAGATAAGGTTTGACCGGAGCATAACTCCTATATAACTCGGATTCGAGCAATGTCGTTCTTAGTGATGTTTTACACTAATAAGCAAGGACTAAAGTGCCGTGTATCGGTAGCGTAATGGTCGGGAGATTTTAAGAGGCATATCGCATCATGGATAAACCCGACGTATCTCTATTTTTAAAGAATGTGCATAGCTGAGATACATATCGGAGTGTATGATTCGGTAATCGATGGTAGTATCGACGTATATCGGTAGATACAAGGAAGATAAAGGTTTTTTTCTAAATATCGTATCGGTACCATATCGTATTAACACCTACCGATACAGATAGGTATCGGCTAGTATCGGATCATATCGAGGATACTTTAGACCTTGCTAAAAAGATATATGGAATTTTTAGATTGAAGAAAAAAAAAAAAAAAACTAGCATTTTAAAGTTAGAAATCACCCCACGATCTAAAATCCAGTTTTTGTTCTTCAACTAGAAAGTTAACTATTATCCTTTTGGAACCTGAATTTTAAAATATTCAAATTTGGGGGGGGGGGTGTTTGCTTATTTATGAATAATATGTTAAGTGATATAAATAAGTATTAGTGTTATAAGCAACATAAACAAGTGCTTATTCTTATAAGGCTGTAACCATAATACCAGTATGTGTAATACTTTTTTCTACCCCTATATGTGAGTATTATTACAAACTAAGAGTTAGCATATGTTTATATGGGTTAAAATAAGGTTTTTCTAAAGTATGGAACCTTACAATGCCGATCAGACCCACGAGATGGCCAACCGAGATTGATTGACTGACAAAAAATGCACTATCTAGGTATCTCGACCTAGTTGAGACTTGAGTTTTCAAACCTTGCTAAAATCATCATCAGTAGTATACCAGGACTCCAGGAGTTGGACCCAAATACCTCATCCTTTCATACTAATACTGCAGTGCATTTGTTTTGACACCTAAAAAATTGGAAGAGGAGGGAGGAAGAAAAAGGGAGGGGGGAAGGGAAAGTTCCAAAAATTCATCTGCTATTTCGCATCTCAACACTCAATGGGCTGATTAGCCAAGCAAAAACAATACATCATTTCAATCCAAACATCTAGTTACAAGCACATGTGTTGAGAAAACAACAATCCACCAATTAGAAAGCCATAGTTCTTCAAGCATGCACATTTAATGAGAAAATAAAATAACAAATGATTTACATCAGTAACTTTGCATAGAAATAAAAATTCTCCAACAAGAATCCCTTTATTTCTTTTTCCAATGTTTGGCAGAATTTACGCTGGTTGACAACCAGATAAGGAGTCCCTGGTCAGAACACCTAATTCCACCATGCGCATGGCTTGGTTATGTGGACCACCAGACTGTCCAGACTCCAGACCAGAAACCTTCTCCTTAAATGTTTCATCGCTAATAACATGTAATCTAGCTCTTGGGAAGCAAAAGCAAGAGAATTAAGGCAGGGTATTTACAGAAAATAAATAAATCTCACAACAGATTGTAAGATTTGAAGCACACGCATAGTTCAAGATTTTGGCAAAATTTCTGAAATTTCACCGAAATATTTCGGTTTCGACATTTTTTGAAACGAAACACAAGACGATTCAGTCATTTTAGCAGATTTTTCTTGAAATTTCGCCATTCGCCTCATTTCTGTCATTTCGAACAATATTTTGCTGAAATTTAGACAGAAATATTTCATCGAAATTTCACCTCATTTTGCCCTCTTTGCCTACGAGCTCCAGAACTGCTAGAAAACCTCCTCCTTTTTTCTTTTATTTTTTTTTTATTTTTTTTTTTTTGCACAATTCTTCATTTTTCTGCTGAATCAATGCTTAAAGGTAGACTGTAGAGCATCCACTTCAACACATTTGGGTGTAATTATAGCATCATTTGATCAAATTTTCCCAAATTTCAAAATTTTCACCTATAAGGCTGTCGTGATGGAAAAGGATACACTACACCAGGTTGTACACTAGCAAACTATCATTTTGAGGTGTGTGTTTTAACAATCTAAAAATTCAAACATGTGTAGAGATGCTTAATTAGGGTTTCCCTAAAGTGTCAGATCAAAATATGGTCATTTGACCACCAAAATGGTCAATCAAAACTTTGTGAAATATTGCGGTTTCTGTAACACCCCAGGTGTTGTAAGGTAAATTATGTCTTACCTTAACTGTATTGTAGCAAGCAGAGAGGACTGAGGAGTGAAGCTAGGCATTAAAGAAGGCCTATTTGTATTAAGCTATGTGCAAGGCAGGTTTTAAATAAATTATTTTCCTTAAATAAGAATTATTAGATTCTTTATAGAAAATTTAATTTTAGAATTATGTCATTATAGATAGACTATACCTTTGCTTATATCATGATTTAATTATGTATTTATATACGTATAAATATGCATTACAATTATGATAATATAAATGTATAAAGTAAGATATTTAAGAATTAGGACTAAGGTAAATATGATGATGTTAGGAGGGCATTTTTGGACTTTTAGAAATATGAGGATACCAAAAAAATGGCATGTGTATGAGTGTGTACATGAACACCAAATGGAATCTTGAGAGGGTAAAATGGACCATGTACATTTGGTGGGTACCCAAGCTAGTGGATAGCTTGATCATGCATTTGATGACTATTGGGGGTAGAATTGGGTTTTCACAAAACCAACATTTGGAGAGAAATTAATTTGAAAATTGGGAATTTATAAAAGAGTCTAAACTAATCATTTTCCAGCCCTCTTGTTAGTGCTGAAACGTGAACGAGTTAGAGAGGCTTCCTTGAGACTTTGAGAAGAAAGGCTGGAAATTCCTTTGAGTTGTGAGATCAAGAGGGTGGTTTGGTGTTATCAAAGGGAGGTTGTGAAGGTTATGGGACTGTAGAGAGTGGAGTTCCAGCAACATCAAGGTGTGAAGAAGAAATCAAGGGAGTTGCAGAAAACGTGAATGCCTTAAAGGTGAGTTTTCTTGGTGTTTTAACTCCCAAATCTGGAATCTCTTCTTTGGAGTTTCTTAGGGGTTGAATATAGGTTTGATTGTGAGTGAATATTGTGGATTTTGGTCAGAGGTTTTGAAGGGTTAGAGCTGGAGTTCTTGGAAGAATTTGGGGTTTCATGTTTACCCCAAGAAGCTGAAAACGTGATTGGGTTCCTCGTACTCTTGGAAGTGTTGGTACTGGAGAAGGGATTGAGGATTCTTAGTGTTTGAGAGGCAAAATCTCAGCAAAACAAAGTGCTGGAGAGGAAAGATGTTAATGAGTTGCAGCAAGAAGCTGGGAACATGCAAACAAGGGAAAATATCAAAAAATTTGTGATTCAGCTGTGCTATTCTTTTGATCACTCTATGGTTGTCTCAGGTAAGCTCAAAACTCATTGCTGAGCCTAGGAATTAGATTGCATGTTAAATCCATGTAAAGGAAATGGGGGTTTTGAGTATATTCTTGTGTTTCTAATTGATAGAGATGATGAACAGTGTCACTGTTCATCAAAGTGCTAACAAAGTGTATGCAAAAAGGGATTCATGCATGTATGAAATGGGGGAAATGATTTTAATGGATAGAGATTGCTTGTTAGACTATTTTTTTAATCAATTTGAGATGTTATGAGTGATTAATAATGGTAAGTTTAATAGAAACAAGAAGAAGAGGAAAATTTTCAAAAGTGCAGATTTTTGTTAAGAAAGGGCTAGTTAACTATTGAATGGGGGACCTATGACAAATAAAAAAAATGATTTAGGGGATTGAAAATGCTCCTAGCATACTGTAGTTATGTTTAATGAGGAGTCATGAGTGATAGATGGTGGTGGCTTTGATGAAAATAAGAAGAAAGGGAAAATTTTCAGAAGTACAGAAATTTCATTAAAGAAAGCAAACAAGTAAAAATATAAGGCTATTTTAACCAATTTAAAATAGTTTTTGATGAAATCTTTCTTCAGAGACTTTTATCAACCTATAGGCTATATGTGGTTCAAATTTGAGAATTTTTCATGAGGTTTTTGGCACTCAAACGAATTTTATATCGATTAAAGGTTCATTTTATAGAAATTGTTGTTACAGCATGTTTAGGTGTTTAAGTAATGTGGTTTCCTACCTAGGAAACCTAAATAGATGTGGAAACTAATCATATAGATAGAGAGCTTCATTATGGTGCATTGTAGAGGGTTAGAAGAGAATTTTTAAATTGATTCAAGCCTCATATGATCAGGTATTCAAGCTAGGACAGCATAGAAAGGAATTTTTAAGCTTAAGCCAAAGGGAAGTAATTTTTGGTAAAAAGGTCCAGGTAAGGAAACGCTACTCCCCAATGGTTTTAACATCATTTTTGGGATTTGCTCACATACTTTGTAAGAAGAAAATATGATTTTATGGCTGTAGGAAGTGAACAATTTTATGGCTATAGGAAGTGAAGGACTTTCTTGTTGCATTCAAACCTTGTTATAAAATCAAGAAGCTGTAACCAAGGGATTTGTGATTGTTAAGGTGAGTAATTGACTTCTTGTAGTAGGCTATATATATATATATATATATATATATATATATATATATATATATATATATACTGTGGTGATGAATGCTCTCTGGTTTTGATGTTTATGCACATGTTTATGTAAGAAGGAAATGTTATTGTATTGGTATATGGTATATGAGCTATGTGGTGCACAGTGTTAAAGGCAGTAAATATTTTGAAGTTTATTTGAAATTGTCTGTGGTATATGTGCCGTTATGAATGTAGGGAGATTTCCTAATGTTTTACATGGCATCTAATCATGTATCAAGAGATGTGGTTACTTCAATGAAGTATAGTTACAAGCTAGGATAGTGTAAACTAATGATTAAAACCAATGGACAGCAAACTTCATAATTGTATGTTATGTGTTTCTACATAATGTTGGTAGTCAGAACACCATTATTAAACTGCTGCAAATTTGTAGGAACCTCACACAAACAAAGAAAGGTAAAAAATGAGTTTACATTAGTGGAGATAAGAGTAGAAATGAAATCAATTTAGACTATAGCAGAAAATGTTATTTTCTATTAACATGTTAAGAAAGGTATGGAAAGCAAGATGAGTTTGAGATGGCATTGATGACTTGTAATAGTTGTTAATGTATGACAAATGGTTAAACAGTACAATCAGTAGTTTCATACAAAGAATGAAACAAAATGGACAGCAAGCTTAAGTTTATGTTTAACAGAAAGTTAGACTTAGAAAAATTCAGTCTAGGTGAGCATAAACATCATCGTAAATGGCAAGAAACGGAAGCATCCGGTGAGCCAAACAAGCGGCAAGAAATGGAAGCATCCGGTGAGCTGAACAAGTGACAACAAACGGAAGCAGCCGTTGAGTCAAACAGATGGCAACAAACGGAAGCATCCGGTGAACCAAACAAGTGACAAGAAACAGAAGCATTCGGTGAGTCAATCAAGGGACAAGAAATGGAAGCATCTAGTGAATCCAAGTTCAAGTTTTACCTGATATGCTTAAGTCAGTAGCTTGATGAAAAACTAAGTAAGAACAGAGAAAGTGAAGTAAAGATAAAGGTCAAGCCAATGAGGTTTGAGAATGGAAATAAACAGTAGGCACACAGAACTACAGATAGTATTGTGGAATTAAGAGAAAGGAGGAAATCTTACATATGTGATATTAGAACCATGGCAGGATGATGTGAAAGTACAACCAAATGTGAGGCTTAATCAAATAAATTATTTTTATGTATCCTTTTCAAAGCAAGGCTATTATGGTTGTTCCATTAGATGTTTAATACATTTTTTGATGCATGTATTCCTATCAAGATGTTAATTATTCACTAAGCTTTGCTTACCTCAGTTGTTAATACATTTTTACAGATAAATATGAAGATGAGCAGCTAAAGATTGCTTATGCAAAAGACCAAGCTGGCCACTAGACCACTTGGCATTTGTTTCTCATTTTGTTTTGTGGAAAGTTTTTTATGTGCAACTAGTGTGTAGTTGCTGTTTTTCTTTGGGCATGAGTGGCTGTAGGTTTTTGGTGTATAGCCACACCTTTTGATGTATCTTTTGTACTAAACTGAATGTTTAGGTGTAATTAAATGGCCACCAGATATGTATACATATTATCTAACTTTGTTTCCACTGCTATGTTAATATTAATGGACTGTTATAGAGTAATTGTATGATACAGGATGTCATGGTTCATGTATGTAAAAAAAAAAAAAAATTTACAGGTTTTTCATATCTTATGTAATGTATTTGCGGACGAATGATTCGTTTCTCCCGCTCCAAGGAAGGGGATTTTATAGTTTCAGCTTGAGGAAAAATGCCTGACAAAACCGAAATTTCGAACCATGAAAAGTGGCACCCTGACAATAACCTAATACGAATTAGCTGTAAAAGCACATTGAATAGGAAGGTGATATGAACAGATTATCATTCCATATTTTAATTCCCTCTTTCTAATATTTTTTAGCTCCGAATTAGATCGTAGACGTCCAGTGAAATAAGATAAACCTACCATTTGAGAGCTTGCAACCACATTTCACCATGAACCAATGCATAATCGCGGCCGGAAACTCCCTCAGCATAGTCATTTTGCCGATAATCCTCTTCTTTCCTAAGGTTGAAAACGATATCCCAATAGAATATGTTGTTAAAGATCTTCAACGGTCCACCGTGAGAAGTAGATGACGCTGTGTATAAAATCCCTCTGTTCTCATCAGCATCCACAGAAGACGACTCTTGTGCTTCACTCCACCACCTAAAATCAACTCCATCCATAAAACAGGATATATGTCACTCTAAGTAATAAGTATCAAGAAACAAAGAATCAAGGCTACTCAAAAGAAGAAGAAAAAAAATGCCTAGCTTTCAAGTTCGCACAACTAATTTCGGATTCAAAAATGAAAGGCAAGAAACTTTTATTAAGATCCATCAAGAAGATGAACTCATGAAAATCTTTGATAGAACCAGAAGAACAAGTACCTACCTGTAAGGCACAAAGTAGCCACTTCCGTCTTCTGGCATGGAACTTTGAGCCCCATCGGCCAAATCGTGAGAAACGCATCCGTCCATTTCAGAGAAATTCAGATCTTCAAGAAAAAAGAAATGGAGTAGATTCACATATAAAAATTTGAAGCTCAGATACAAAGCGAGGTGGGAAGAGAAAGAGAAAGAAAGCGGCGGATTTACAGACAGAAATGGACGTTTTTCTTGAAGAGGATTGGCCGATTCGAGGAGGGAAAAATTTAGAAAAATAAATCAAAATATACAGAGGGAAACTAGTAAACCGAAAGAAGAAAGAAAGCTATGCAAGTACGTAACTACTTGTATATACAAATATATATTAGTCGCGCCAAAAAAAAATATATATATATATATATATATAATACCAAAAGTGCCTTCAGAGCATGATATTTTTTTTTAATTACCATTTATTTATTTTTAAAGTTTTTTAAGGTAATGGTAAAATAGGTTTTTTATATATTACATTAATGTTATTGCATAGTTTTTAATAGAAATGAAATGACAAAAATTATCTTTTTTAATAAAAACAACTTTATTTACCAAGGGTTAAAAAATTAAATAACAAATAATGCATCATAATGATATATATATATATCAAATAATTTAGAATCTTATCTTTTTGTCTTCTTAGTATAATAATAATTTTTTTTAGATATAGAAAATTCTTGTCATTTTACATGCTTACATACAAATAAATTAACAACTCTTGAAAATAATATAATGGTACATTAAAATATTTTTTATTTTAACTTAGAAAATTTTTAAGGATAAAACAAGAGATAATAAAAAAAAAAAGATGTCATGTTTTGAGGACAAATGTCATGCTTTTGAAGATACGTCTGTAATGCTCAGCCTTCCTTCTAATCAGTAATCAAGCTCCTTTCAACCACTTAATCCAAAAAAAAAAAAAAAAAAGCTCCTTTCAATTTCTTATCCTTCTTTTTATTAAGAATTGAAAAAAACACCCCCATTGGCAACCATGTATCTTGGGCTTGCAAATTTGGGTGGAGCTTTTTTATGTGTTTTAGATTTGTATGAAAGTATATAGTTGGATACAACCTGGCCTTACTTAGCAAACGCGTACCGTAGATTTGTATAAGAGTATATAGCTGGATAAATCTTCCTCTTTTTTTTTTTTTTTTTTTTTTTTTTTTTTTTTTGTTAAATGATGGGTATCTATACTATTGGCCTGACTAATCCCGTAGATCCATACTAACCCCACAACAGCATGAACTGAATCATTTCAAAATTGAATGAGAACCATTCCACTAACACCCACAGCAGAAAAGAAAAAACACTTAACACCCTATGTGAACCATGTGAACGCCTCCAAGACAATAAGAGGAACCTAACCTTACCTAACACAATATATACTTGGATAAAACCTAGCCTTAGTTAAGTATTTGCTGATATGTACTTGCTAAATTTGGATTCCTCAATTTATTTCCTTCTTGGGCTAACAAAATTCACACAAATACTCTCGCAGGTAATAGGAGCAGACCATAATATCGGAACGGCCAATTCATCTCAATATTGGACCAGACCGATCCCCTGACCCAACCAGTTTTAATATTATATTAAACACTGTATTGGCCATGTATCAGTTTCCCATTGGATCAATTAGCCAATCCGATGGTTTTGGACATGGTCAATACAGTGTGGGAAACCTGAATATAGAACTTCGTATATAATCATGAACCTTGTGAAAGAAAACTTTCTCCATACCCATATATTTTCGAAATTATTCCAATAACCTGATTTTGATAGATTTATCAGCCGGGTTTCACCAATCAAGAAACAATCTCAACATGTCTTTTTTAAGTACTGACTAAACTCTCCAACTGAGTTGGAGATACTATCTTCCATGCAAAGGCTCATTAACAAGAAGACCAAAAATGGGGCATGACAAAGAATGTGCGCCAATATTACAGCTCACTCCTTTTTCATTTCCCCTTCTAAGAATTTATTGTATCTCAGGTTTTGTGGTGAAACAAAATTCCAACACAAGAAATTAGGGCCAATAACAATCTAGTACACTTTTAATCTTCTCACTCATCAGTAGACGCATTAGTATGAGTGGGGAATCTCCACATCACATCCGTCCAAGTGCTTGATCCATCAGTTACCTCTTTAACAACAGAAGCCACAGCCTCTATACTTACACGAATTTGATCCTTGCTGTCTCTTTCTCGGATTGTAACGGAAGATGTTGAATCAACAGTGATAGCCAAGGGTACACCAAGTTCATCTGTTCTCGCATATCTTTTTCCAATAGACGTACCTGTAACAGCCATGCACTAAAAATCAAATCGTTTCTGCACACATCATAATATGAATCAATAGTTAAACTAAACTAAGCCTTAAAACCAAGTAAATGGTGTTGGCTACGCAAATCCTAGTGTTCATATCACTATACACTCTGCGCTCTTCCCCCCCCCCCCAAAAAAAAAAACATTCAAAGCTGGGAACATTTCATTTGGGCAATTTCTTGCACATCTCAATGGATGCATTCATGCATGTTCATAAATCCATGCATTTCCATCAGCACAAGTATAACCTGGCAAGTAGTAGTCTCTGTCCCAAGTCCAGTAAGAAAAATATGATATGCACATGCTTTTCTAGTTACATACCAGTAATGTCAATCTTATGTGAGATCCCAGCCGCAGTCAGTGACAAGGAGATCTGTTTGGCAATTTGTTCATATTGCTGGTTCTGCACAAGTGGGAAAACTGTGCACTTGATAGGAGCAACAAGAGAAGGAAAGCGGAATACATTCAACTGCTCATCTCCAGCTTTACTTGGCCTTGTGTAGAAGGAATGTTCATACAGGCAGTAGATTATTCGTCCAATGCCAAATGATGGCTCAATCACTGAAGGTGTAAAAACCCGTTGGTATTCCTTCTTTGTTTCCTTGGATATTGTAACCATGTTCTTCTTAATAGTGACGGCTTTCCCAAGAGTACATACATGGAACTCCACCTCCCCCTGGGATTCCAAAGCGGATTTCATTTCCATAGCTTCTTTTTCATCCATGGCCTGCCCAAACAGAAAACACAACATTAATTGACAAAGGGGGAAGATTAACTATATGTTTACTACAAATCATAGCTTTTTGACAGAAAATTTTACTTTACCTCCAAAGCCTCAAGAACATTCTTCTGGTTAGCCTTGAATGCAAGACCCAGTTCCTTCTTCGTTGGGGCTATGACCAGTTTCTGAAAAAAATGCAATAAATTTTTTGCCATAACATTTAAAGAAATTTTGTTTTGGTAATTACATCAATAAAACAAATAACGGAAAGAATGAGGTTGTGAATATGAGTACGCACAAGGAACACAGAGAGAGAGAGAGAGAGAGAGAGAGGCTACCTCCACTTCCTTGGGTTCTGAAAACTTTTCTTGAGCTACAAGAGAAACTCCACTTTTCTCCTGCCATAAAGAGGAAAACATCAATTTTTCATGAGTTTATTCAGCAACTCTTTCTTCCATCATGACAAATCTTTACTATCACAAAGCAATGCATTAAAAGACGGATAAAAAAACATCTTTATATCACACTTTATTTGCAGTATGAGTCTCAGTTTGTACAACATTACTTGTGCCATATTCTGATTATTTGCGTATTTATTCTAATCATCTAGGTCCAGCACATTTTGCCTTGTGGCTGAGGCATCCTTATGTTTGTGTAAAATTTCGGTTTTTGTTAGACAAGAGGAGGATGGTTGCTGAAAATAGAAGAAGCCCCAAAGCCACTGGCCACTGGAAGTCAGGGGAAAGAAAGAGGATCAGAGCAGCAATTAGGCAAGCAAAGAAAAGTTCATGAAGCTTTGCTTTCTTTGATTCCTAAAGCATTAACCTACTCCTTTCTAATTCAAAGTTTTCGACATTGTTCTTTGCAGTGCTCAAATCATTGTCCTTGGGAATATGTTTCAAAATCATTAACATGTATTAAAATTGATATTTCATCAGGGCAATGCTAAGATGACTGCTATTTACTGCAGTCTCCACGTGCCTGTCTCTCCATTTGGTCCTATTTTAATATTTATTGCGTATAGGCTTTTAATATGGGAGATTCTTGTAGTAACCAAGATTTATATGGAAAAAAAATTGTTAACCTTAATTTTTTGCCCTTCTAGTATAACATTTTTTTTTTCAATAAGGGTAAATCTTGTAATTTTCATGTCTAATTGAAAAATGTGCAAATGACAGTTTTGCTAACAACATAGTAATAAGTCACTTTCACATTGAATGTGAAAACCCTTTTCTACTCTTACCTTACATAACTTTTGGGAATAAAACAACGGGCAATCAAAAAAAGGTTGCAACTTCTTAGTTCACTAGTTTGGTGAAAACAAGTTGCACTCTTTAATTATTTGGGTTTTATTTGTAATGGACTGAATAATAAAACCCAAAAGTGCAGACCTAAACGGACAAAAATAATATTTTAATTGGTAGTGGGACCCGTTAGAGATTTGTTTAGGATTCATCTATAATTGTTGTTGTTAGCGTAATAAAATTGTAACCGTACACTGCTTTGACTTGGTCAAAGTAGTTAGTGCTAGTTTCTAGGACTAGGACTCTTATTAGTATATGAACTCCTAATTAATTTATTAGTTTGCTTTACTAGTTTCCTTTACCCATTAGGCTTGTTAATTTTCGTTTCCTATTTTGAATTTACTTTGTCTTTAGTTTGTGACTAGAATTCTGACTTGTAGAGTCCTAAATCCTGTCTAATAGTTGTTTTCTATTTTCTATAAATACAAGCTAGAAAGAGAGGAGCAAAACATATCGATTCTCTCTATCTTCTCTTATTTTTCTATTTTTTTTACATGGTATCAAAGCAATCTCCTGGATTGTTGTTTTAAGAGTCGTTTAAGGTTCTCCGTTAGGTGTGCAACTACCACCATTGCTGCTACTACTACTACTTGGTTCACAATGACCTATATTGTGTTACTGCTGCTACTAATACTACTACTACTTGGTTGACAATGACCTATATTGTGCTACTACTAATATTTGATTCACAGTGACCTATATTGTGCTGCTACTACTACTTAGTTCACAGTGATCTATATTGTGATACTCCTACTACTTGGTTCACAATGACCTATATTGTGATTCTACTACTACCATTGCTACCACTACTGCTGCTTCTGCTTCTACTACTACAACTGCTGCTACATTGTTTCAAGCTAAAGCTCTCACATTCTCCCATGCTTCAGCTTGAGGGGGAGTGTTAGCGTAATAAAATTGTAACCATACATTGTTTTGACTTTGTCAAAATAGATAGTGCTAGTTTCTAAGACTTGGACTCCTATTAGTATATGGACTCCTAATTAGTTTATTAATTTGTTTTATTAGTTTTCTTTACCAATTAGACTTGTTAGTTCAATTTTTTATTTTGAATTTATTTTGTCTTTAGTTTGTGACTAAAACTCTAACATGCAGAGTCCTAGATCCTATATAATAGTTGTTTTCTGTTTTCTATAAGTACAGGCTACAAATAGAGGAGCAAGACACATCGATTCTCTCCATCTTCTCTTATTTTCTATTTTGTTACAGTTGTTATAGGGATATTGGGGGACTTATTCGTTATTTGTTAAGTGTTTTGTTTTCAATTGAGTCTTATTCAATTTATTTTATGTTTCGGTGTTTTATTAAAGAGTTAATGTAGCAAATGCTAGTTAAGAGAAGTCTTTTAAGCAAAAATGTAGACATAATATGTATTATAGTGTGGTGAGTAGTTGGGAACTGTGAGGGGTCAAAGTAATGAATTCTCAATTACAACCGAGTTACATCAAAGATCAGCTTCACAGTTGTCAAGGCGTCGCCGCCTAGGCGTCCAGGAGTGATTCCAGGGCTTGGGCGCCTAGGCGCCTTATTAGTGTTGCTTGGGCGACCGCCCAGGCTCTCTGGGAGTCGCCTAAGCGCCGCCTTGGATGCCTTGGGCGCCCAGAATGCCTGGGCGGTCGTCTTGGGTCTTATATGTGTTTTTTTTTTCCCCTTTAATCTCTGAATTTGTTTTACAAGATTTATTAGGCTAAACAAGAACAACATTTATCAGACAGTACTTATTTATGACTAATATCATTTAAGTAAATTCATTTACTTAAGACATTATTCAAAAATAAGCAAATACCCCCTATTTGAATCCATTAAAAATAGTCTAAAATTCAAATTCCAGAAAGATAAAAAGTCAACCCTGCAGTTCAAGAACGAAAATCGTATTTTTGGGTACGGGGGCGATTTTCAACATCCAAATGCTAGGCTTTTTTCCAAATATAAAAATTCTATAAATATTTTTATACTAAAGCATCACTAAAAACCAAGAGCGCGTCAAAATAATCTATTGCTTTGATGCCCAAAAAATAATTTACATTCAAACGACTTTAAACAGCATTCGCGTACACCGAATAAGGTTTGACCAGAGTATAACTCCTTCATTATAACTCGGATTCAAGCAATTTTGGATTTGTTGGAAAGTTTATTATACTAGCTTTGTAACGAATTCGCGATTGCTTGAATCCAAAGTATATTAAAGGAGTTACGCTCCAGTCAAATTTGTTAAAAATAAGCAAATATTAGTCATAAGTACGTGTTGCTTACTTAACTTAATTATTTGTTTCTTTGTTGCTTACTCAAATGTTGATTATTTATGTAGAATGCTGCATATATATATATATATATATATATATATATATATATATATATATATATATATATATATATATATATATATATATATATATATATATATATATATATATAGCATTAATATTTTAAAAATAAAAAAAATACACTGGGAACGCCTTGGTCGCCTAGGCGCCCAGGATGCCCCAAACGCCTTGGATCACCTTGTCGCCTTGACAACTATGATTCAGTTTTAAACCCATATTTGTTTGTGTTTATAATGAATGATTTAACCAGAGTCATTCCAAATGAGTTCTTTTGGTGTCTGCTTTTTCTTGTGATACTATTTTGGTAAATGAAACAAAATTAATACCAAGTTGGAGTTAAGGAGAACAACCTTGGAATGAAAAGGTTTTAAGAATATATGGCTCGTGTACTTAAGCCACAAAAGAACAGATAATGAGGTGGTGAGAATTGATGAGAATGGGATACTGCAAAGTGATTATTTTTAGGTATCTAGGCTCAAACATAAACAAAGAAAGAGATATAGAGGACGATATTTCACAAAGGATTAAAATAGGTCGGATGAAGTGGAGAGGAGCATCAGGAATGCTGTGGTCAGCATATTCCTTTAAAACTTAAAGAAAATTTTTATATGAAAATCATTCGAATAGCTATGATGAATGGTGCAAAATGTTGGGAAATTAAGAAACATCATATAGATAAACTTAGTGTAGCTGAGATGAAGATGTTGAGAAGAATGTGTGCCAAAACTAAGAAGGATAAGGTAAGGAATGAGACTCTTAGACCTGATTTAGGAGTGGCGCTGATACATAATAAGCTACGAAAAAGTCATTTAAGATGGTATGGTCATGTTCAATGGAGGCTTTTAGATGCTCCAGTATAAATGAATGATTTGATTCAGATCAAAGGATCTAAAAGAGCCAGAGGCAAACCTAATACGACTCTAAGTGATGTGATGAGGAAAGACATGTATAGCCTAGGCCTTGTTTCAAGTATGCATACGAACAGAACTGATTAAAGGACAAGAATCCATGTAGCCGACCCCATTTAGTTTGTTTTTGTTGTATATTTTGGTGTTTTATTAAGATGAGAGTACTAATAGTATTTTCTCTGCTAGTTTATTTATTTTAGAAAACTACATATTAGGAGGATATTTTTATAATTATTTTGGTGCTTTAAATACATGTAACATCCCCCCAAGTCAACAAGATACTCTTTTTTTAAGTAAAAATTGAGATTTGAGATAACTCTTGTCCCCTATCCCTCTTCTAAAGTTACTGCTCACTGGTACTGTTCACAGCCCTGAACAACCCTTACTCTTCTTTTCTTCTTTTCTTCTCTTAGGCTTCCTTTGGTTGGATTATTGGTTTAAATAAATTCAGTTGAAATTCTGAAACAATTTGAGTCTTGGTCACTTATTTCAGACTCGAATTATTTCAAAATATGTCATAATTTCCCGATCACAACCCCCACTCCACCCCCAACTCTCAGCAACCCCTACCAATCCTCTCCGCAAGTCCCGCCCTATGCCCTTCTCTTTTTGTCACATTGCAGAGCCGTGAGCCACCAATCCCCCCGGCAACGCCTCTCCCGCAGCCCCTCTCCCCATGCATCCTCTTACACCCCCTGGGAATCACTGGTTTTGCTATGGTGGAGAAGTCATGAACACAAGGTACTATGAGAGTTGCTTTTAGAGAAGAGAAAAGGGCGAGATCGGATCTGAAGTATAGATCTCAGCACATATAGCTTGGTTGAGTGGTGATTTGTTGGCTTGAAGTATAGATCTGAGCATGCTGCACTAACCAGAAGCCTTGAGAGTTCAGACTGTGAATTCTTTTTTGTTTCCCACCTGATCATTCTGATATCTTGGGTAACCTATAGTTTCGTAGTGAGAATCACTTCCCCTTGCCCGAGCAAAGTTTTGACGGCTAAAAATTTGGATGTAAGAAAGCTGAATTGAATCTCAAGCTTAACTTGATTTCAGAGGCACATCTTGACATGAATCTAACTGATGATGTCGGAGACGAATTGGGGACTGTTCCATGTAATGGGACATCCGTACCTGCTGCACGTATTGGGACCGAATTGGGGGATGTTCTATGGTAACCAGAAACCTGCGGACGTATTGAGCAACTCAATTCTTCTTTAAGGAGTGATTGATGATAACAAAAGTTTGTATGTAAGGACCAGTAGTGACAGAGAAAACAAGAGAAGACCTCATAAGACTAAGTTGGGCACAGGGAAAGGAATAATCAAATGATTCTACCTTCAATCTTCAGCCACCTCAAATTTGAAATCTTCTTCCCCAATGTCCAGATTCATCGTAAATTATCATTTTGATTTTACTCCATCCAGAAAGGTGGTCGAGTTACACAAATCTCACTTTCTCAGAAGGGCTTGTTATTGCATCATTACCCATATATGTTTCACTAATACTGTAGAATTACCCTTCATAGACCAATACAACAAATTCTCCCTTCTTCGCTTTATGTAGCATCCTCCCTTCCTCTTTTAAGGAGTTAACTCTTGTGCACTAAAAGACATGACAGGCTGCCATGTCAAAGATCAAACTTAGTAAATGCATATTACTCTTGCACATTAAATCACACTCCAATGAAGTGTGTGTTCTTTAAATCTAAAATAACAGCATACACGGTTTACGTTACAATGCAACTGAAATCATTGTTTAGCTTGAAAAGGAAAAAACTCGGAACTTTCTAATCGACTACTTTCCTATAAAAATTCAGGATCAAGCAGAATAACCTTTTACCATGCTCTAAAGGTGATTGCTAAACAAAAGTGAACTTTTCAATGGAAGATGAGCGATAAAAGATCCAACAAGAGCTGGGCTAATTCCATAATACATTCAATGAGTTGCTAGCTAAAGATGAAGTAGCTAATCAACAACAGACTTTTGCTAATCTCTTAGCCAATATTGTGGTTAAACACTTACCGAGTGAGCACGTAAGTCATATGCAGATCTGTCAGCAATACCCACACATTCAATCCAGCCATAGGAGCACTCAATCTCTGCATCCCAACAGTCTGCAGCATAGTGGGCCATCTCATTTGCCAAATGCTGTCGGAAACGCAACCGTTCTTTGTCAATTCCCAGTTGAGTAAGGAACAGATATACCCTTGCGATGAAGTAGCCAAGTGTTTGATTGTTAACAATTCCCTGCCAAATGGTAAATGAAAATATCAATGTAGAGAGAGAGAGAGAGAGAGAGAGAAAGCAATCTTGGAGGGGAATTTAAATAGAATACAAATCAATTCAACCTCAGAAACGGCATCACCAATGCACATTCTCTTCGCAGACTGTCCAGAAGTTTGTTCCTTCCTTGGGAACATCAAGAACTCCAAATGCGCAACATCAATAAACTTTGGATGGGATTTGTCTTCAGGATCCACAAAGTGCTCGATCTCTGCCAAGGTGAATTCACGAACCCTTAGAAGACCTTGGCGAGGTGATATCTGGATTTAAACGAAACAACTATCAGATTGGAACCGATTACTCATTTCCTCTTCTAGTGCAATTAATAGACTATAGTGCATAAGGGAGAACCCTAAACAAAACAAAGAGAAGAAAGAGTGGATGAAACACACATAGGATATTGCATGCACCAGTTTGGAATTAAACAAAAAAAAAAAAAAACCCTTAAAATACTTGCTTTCGAATGGAAAACCCATTTAAAAACACGTGCTTGCAAAGAGATTTAATAAGTGAAAGATTGGGACATAAGACCTCATTTCTAAAAGCTTGACCAATCTGTGCAGCAGCAAAAGGAAGCTTGTTTCCATTAAAATAGTACAAGTCCTTGAAGTTAACAAAAATGCCTTGTGCTGTCTCAGGGCGCATAAACCTGCAGCAGATGAATATATAAATGGGTTGAAAGCCACATATAAAATAGGACGCAACATTGGCCCTGATAAAATGCTAATAGTAACAACTGCAATGAATAAATCAAGTTCTTACCCAGAGATCAAGCCAGATGGTCCTATTGATGTTTGAAACATCAAGTTAAATGGATAAGGATCAGAAAGAGGGTTCTTAGTCTCTGGAGCAGTTATTCCATATTCCTTGATCTTTGCCCCCAATTCTTCAGCAGAAAATTCATCAAGAACCGCAAGAATGTTTTTGAGCTCTGCTGCCTTCTCTGCAGGCATACTCAGGTCCTTTTCAAGCTTGTCCTTGCAGAAATCCTTGAGCAGGTGATCAGCCCGGTAGCAAGTTCCCGTCTTTTCATCCTTGACCATAAGGTCAGTAAACTTATCAACATGACCAGATGCCTTCAGCACAACTTCAGGTGTTACACATGGACAATCCACTTCCAACATGTTCTCCTCGAGAACAAAATGCTGTTTTTTATTTTAAGAACATAAAAAAGCAGCCAAAGCACAAAAGTAGATTAGACTGCTAGTGTTAATAAGTTTTGTAACCTTATAAAGGAATTCACAGAGATTCGAAGTGATCAGAAAGAATGTTTAATAAATCCGAATAGATTATTAACTCAACCAGGAGATATCAGTTCTCTACAGAAAGGAATGTGAAATGACTCCAGACACCAGGGGATTCTGTAATTGGTCCCAGTAAAAATCAAATGGAAAGTATTAGATATTCCCAATGGAAATAAATCCATTGAATCATTTCACGTTGCTTTGAAATTTAAATACAAGCCAACTAGGCTCAGTACCAAAAGGGTCCAAGCAATTATTAAGCAAATCGAGAGCGGCATCATCAAGCTTAAACTTTGAAACCATTCCTAAGAAATTCAAATGTCATACCAAGTTAGAACCATACTGCACTTGTAATCCAAAAACTAAACAAGTCTCATCTGAACACTTGAAGCATAGGTCTTCCATATAAATATTGGTCTACTAAAGCTCCATGGCATGCTAACATACTAAATAATGCATCATCAGTTAGCTTAAAAATCCCAATATGAACAGGCATCCTCTATAACTGCATTGAATCCAAAAAATGGAGAAGGGAACTAGCATAAATATAAGTTATAAAACTTGCATGTCTCGTCGCATGCAAGCTATAAAGCAGAATGTCAATGAAAAAAAAGCCCCCGCCCCCAAAAAAAATTTCGGTAAAGCAAGGCTGCCGATAACAATAATACGTTCGCGAACGACGAACTAACTAGTTAAAACGAAAACCATAGATTCGCAGGAGTTGGAGAGGCTTACTTGACGCCAGAAAGCAAGGACATTAGCCTTAACAGCACAACCCGGGGGACCATAATCGTATAAACCAGCAACCCCTCGATAAATCTTGAAAGAAGGGATGTAGAAGAGCCGCCGCTCCAACGTATTGCCTACGGCTTGACGGAAAGCATCCCTGCTGAGAGAACCAGCCCTACTGCCACCAGTGATGGCAGCTTGAAGCTGCTTTTCAATGGAAGACTTCTCCAGTTTCAAGGCGTTTAGGGCTTCAACTGCTGCATCGATGTCCGCCTTCGCCGCACCGGAAACCTTTAGATCCCTAACAGTATTCCCCTGGAAGTCAACGGCAGCTTGTTTGTCGGCCATAGCTCTCCTTAGGGTTTCTTCAGAAGCGTCCATGGCCATGGCTGGCGTTTCTCGCCCGCCGCAGTGGATCACTGTGAACTGTGAATTGAGATTGGATTGTTGAGTACAGAATAGACGAAGAAGAAGAAATGCGCGGTGGATCACTGCTTCAGTTGGAGATTCCGCCGACTCCGACCGTCGTACTGTGTACCGTGAACTGTGTGGACGGAACAAAAGAGAGAGGGATTAGGGTGAGGGATGATGGAACAACTGCCAAGTGGAGATGGGAATCGATAAATTCCATGGGGAGGAAATTTAATTAGATATTTTGCTTATTTTTAATTGGTGAATTATTATTGTAACCAAATGTCACAAGAATTTATTCTGCCACACGAAGAGATGTTGTGTCTATTTCAAGAGATGTTTTTGTCTATTTCAATCATTGGATAAAGAAAATACAGTCTACATTATCGGCAAGTCAAATTTTAAATTCTAATTCAATCAAATACCTTCTATGTACTGACATGCATTCCGTATATGTCGATACATGTGTACGAATACTCTAAACGTTACTATAACACTTCTCAAGTTTGAACGTGTTAGATTAAAAAATTGATAAAAATAAATGATCGAGATTTGTTTTGTTACATTTTCAAATGTAACAAACCCTTGTTACAATAATAACAATTCTTTTTTAATTTTACTTAAGTTTTGAGCATTGAATATTTGAATGTGAATTTACTCTTTACCAAAAAAAAAAGTGAATTTACTAAACTATCTTTATAAATTTATTTTCAACCTCATTCTCATCTGTTTTTTTGAAGATAATTGATGTCTTATTATGTTTGGATAAATAACACACCATTGTTACAATAATAATGCGTTATTCATGTAACAAGGGTTTGTTACATTCGAAAAAATAACAAAACAGTGAAAATACTAATACGATTTGAGAGTTGAATATTAAAAGTTCAAATAGATGGGACAAACTAGACATTTCATATTTTTTTGAAAAAACTCCTTGTTACATTGCAAATCCCACTTTAGAAGGGTATTTCTGTTTTTACATTATAATTCCTGATTTAAGTTTAACTCCCTGCTGCATTTTCGACGACTCTGATTGGTTGCATGGAGAATTAAAAAGAAGTGCTGCATTTTCGACAACTGATTGGTTGCATGGAGAATTAAAAAGAAGGGAAGTGAAATTTTTTTACTTAAAAATGAAATTTTCATAATCATTACAGCATATACTATCAAATGAATTGCATGCAAATTGTACCTTGAGGATTCAGTATTGATGTGTTGGTGACGATTATTTGTGTAGGTGTGCAGATTATGTCAACAGGGACAGCATGGACTAATAACTTCTCAACTGGAGTATCATCTGCCATTTGTCTATCATTGACTACAACAGAATTGGAAAATTACATGACTAGAGCAATAGCATTTACAAAAAATGGACAAAGTAGTGCAGTAGGATCAAACAGATATAATACCAAAGAACAACAAAATGGCAATAGAGTAAACCAAACTTAAATATACACACACACACAAGTAGGGAAGGAGGGCCAGAGAGGAAAAGAGAGAACACAACGGAGCCACAAAAATGTTAATGGCCTTCATTCTTTCAGTTAAACAACTGTCTCAATTCCCTAATGTATACACAAGTGGTAGCTGATAGAGAGTGGATGGGTCTCCAAAGGCCAGTTTTATAACCTCAGTGCAACTTGCATTGCAGAGAACCTACCAATTCTTCATTAGATTGCTATCAGTACATTGAAGGGGTTGAAGGAATGAATGTTCCTGAAGTCCCAAGATAAAGTAAAAAGGTCAAAGAGCCAAAAATTAAAGCATACAAGAACATGCTTCTCAGTTACCAACAATCAGATACTATTTAGCAAATTGAGAGAGAGTCAAAATCCTTTCTTCACAGAAACAATTTCACATTAGGGCAGATGATGCTTATCAATTAGTAATCACACCAAGGGCTAGGCATTGGGACATTTATTCAAATACATTGTGATCCTACATGATTTAAAGAGAGAAAGATGAGAAGCTTTTTATATAGGACACATATAAAAGAAAAAAAAAATTCTATGTCAATGTCAACAATTTAAGTACCCCAACAATGAATCTAATATGAAAATATAGAGTTGAGAAGCTTCTCTAATTGCGAGAAGATATGAAGCGTACAAATCGAAAGAGTCGTCACCTAGCTCAAGCAGAGCCATTGTATGAAGTGTGTTAATGGGAGAGCAAGAGTTTTGGGTTCGAAAGTTTTGCACCTCTGTGTCAGTAGGGACCCAAATCGCACTCCTTGTATCTCCGAATCACATGCCAATAAACAAAATTACAGTATAAAATCGACAACGAAGAAAGAGGTTTCAAACGAAGAGGGGGAGAGAGAGAGAAGGGGAGAGAAAGAAAGATGAAGAGATGATTAGAGGAGTAAGCCATCTTCCTATTCCTATTTCTGTTGGAAATGTAATGGAAAAGAACAGAGGGGCAAATATCCCTCCTATTCTTGCCGGAAACGCAATAGTGAAGTAAACTTAAATCAGGAATTATAACGTAAAGACAAAAATACCCTTTTAATGTGGGATTTACAATGTAATAAGGAGTTTTTTTTCCAAAAAAAATTGTGAAATGTCCAATTTGTCCCACCTATTTGAACTTTCAATATTCAATTCTCAATTAGTATTAGTGTTTTCAATATTTAGTTATTTTTTCAAATGTGACAGACCCTTGTTACATAAGACTAGAAGATCAACTCAATAGCCTAAAATCCACTATTATAATTCTTAAAGCTTCAGACTAAACTCTAAGTAGAAACAATACCAATGCACGAGACTCCCGCTACTATAGGATTTGGAAAGAGACAAAATATACACAACCTTACCTCTGCAACGTGGAGAAACTGTTTCCGTGTTTCAAACCCTTGACCACCAAATTACAATATAACCTTACCGTCACACCAAAACTCACCTTCTTAAGTAGGAAGAGTGAAAACATATATGCATTATAGGTATCGCGAAGCCAAGATTTAAGGTGTGCACTTCATCCCAAAACATGTTTACTGCATTCCATTCACCCTAAACAAAAAGAAGAATAATCGGTATCGGATCGGCTAGAACCATGATAAAGCCTTTCGTAGGTACCAGAAGACTCATGGATTCTGGCTTCTTGGCCCTCCACCTTTTAGAATCCGGGGTCAAGGGAAACTACCCAAATGAGCAAGAAACATGTCTTAGATCTTGAATCAAGAACCACATTTACCATTAAAACCATATGAACAACCGTCCAAGTCCAACCATTAACTAGGGTTCTTCCCATCACCAAGTAGAGGGTATTTGGTCTTGGCCAGGTGGAGATATTCCCCATATTGTGTTCAAATCCTAATTGACCAAACCACTGAATTTCTCCCAATGCTTCTATGTACTCTTTTGTTCAAAAAAATGGCGACCTATTAATCCTCATCCATCTTAACAATAAAAACCTCCAGAATAAACAACATTTTGCGGGAATAACAGAAGGAAACCCCATTTTCCGTAGCCAAGCAATAGTGAGAACAGAGAGAGGAGAAAGGGAAAATTTTGGTATTTCAGTTCCTAGCACTTCAGTAGCGGCGAGCACCCAGATTGTAAACACGTCCTCCAGGATATGAACCCCTTGACTCAAATCCATGACTTCTGCCAGCTTCAAGAAACTGGGCTCTCTCTCTGTAGGAGTCAAACTGAGCAGAGGCATATGCTCGATGTGCTTCGCCAGCAGCAGCTGTTGCTACTGGAACACCATAGTTCTGTGGGTCACTCAGACTTTGGCCCATACTGTTGGTGTATTGTCTCATCTCTGCTTGCTGATACTTAAGCTGTCGTGACTGTGATTCCCGGCGAAGGAATTCATCCCTGCGAGTGCTATGACTGGCTCGAAGTGCGGTCAACTTCTCCTGGTACTGAGCATTGATCTCATTTATTTTCTGGAGCAACAGACATCACAAAATATAACTGAGATTTAGTGTCAGGAAGAAAGAGAGAACAGGTACTTTTCAACTCTCGAAGCAATGATGAAACATTCAGTTTATTTGCTTCTAGAAAATACACTAGACATCATACTTCTATTTCTTCTATTTCTACAGTTGCACAAAAATATCTAGTAGTAGCAGGTTCCACTTCCATAAATACAATTAATGGCAAGGGATCGTTCAACATAATCATTTACATTATTCAATAAAATCAAACATCATGGAATGCAGGAATCACAATGTATGGTTCCAGGAATCTCTCTCTTTATTGAAGGGAAATGTTAAAACAGGCTTCAAGATACTACACAAGACACCACATCGACATCAAAGCTTTAACCACCCCCAAATCCCACCCCACACACCATAGCAGTTAGCACACAAATTATTGCCAGGTTCACGAACTCAATCCCTAGTCCCCCTACAGCTAAATGCCAGAAGGATAATTACTTTACCAGCCACCATATAGTCTACCAAGCAGTGATGTTCAAATGCCCTATGGTCTCCTTCAAGCTAAATGATCCATCACTTCACCAGCCACCATGTAATGTAACCTGCATAACATTTTCTTTCAAGCCAGATGGATGCATCACAAAATTGCCTCCAATATGAGACCACCAACCTAAACTGCAAGAATCTGCACACCGAATGTCGCAGCTCTAACTTGTTCTTCAATCCCAATTGGTCAACCAAACCAGCATTAATAGGATCCAGGATATGCTAGTAAGGGCAGGTAAAAATAGATGGAGCATTGGCTCTGCATCCCAATATAAAAAGCATTTGGGATTTGATACCTCTCGATGAGACGATTGATAGCAGGAATCTAGTCCAAGAAAACACAGCATACGAAAGACTTGTTTGAGGAAACTCCCTTGATGCAGACCTTGGGAGCAGGAAAATATCTAGGCTGATCTCTGAAAAAATTCATATTGCAACTTATTAAGAAGGTACTAGAACTGTGGAACTTGGAAGCACCATACTTTATCATCAGGTCCACCAAAAGCCACACCCTATTTCCAATCACTCAGACTTCTACCCTGTCTTGGAATCCAAGTACCATTTAAGTTGACAATCTCAAGATAGTGGAAAATTAAAGCTTCAAAATAACAGGCCAAATTATACGTAGAGGGAAATCCAAACTTGACGCTGATAGCCACCCCCATAATCACTCCAAAAATTCAAGCTAGAAGGAACCCCTACCTGGAATCTGATAGCGTGCACAAGGGTCCAGAACCAGTTACTTAACGTAGCTGAGTTCATTACCCTCGTGCAATCAAGTTCACCAAATCTTGTAGTCAGACTCTGCAACCAAATACATTGTTTCTTTTTCCTGCCAATTTCATTGGTTTGACCATTTTCAATTATTGATACATATAAACTCTGACATCTGCAACCAATACATTGTTTCTTTTTCCTGCCAATTTCATTGGTTTGACCATATTCAACTGATACATATAAACTCTGAGCAGTGGAACTAAGAGGTTACAACCAAATTACTCAAATTACTGAACTATTCCTTTTTACCCAATACCCACACCAAAATGACTCAACTTACTGAGTTATCAACTGACGAAGGTTTACTGTTCACTACTTTTGACCAATTATCTGGCAGTTCCAATTCAGCGTCTGTCCAAAACAGTCACATACATATTTCAAAATCCCCTCACCCCTCCAGCAGGCAATGTGGAGCATCAAAATCCAACCCAATCCACCAAACAACGGTCATTTCATTGATTCTGGCGATTTAATAGGCACACTTCCAAGATTCATGACAGAGAAAAATCAAGCTGCTTCCATCCAAACCATCCTGCACAGTATCTATTAATTCTATTAAAGATATTGCTTATCTCGATAGAGGGCTTCCCTCATCTGCTGAGTTGTGTATCTTATCTACATTAAGTCTTTAGTAGTTTCAGTTTTATCTTATTAGTTTATTATATTTTCTTGTAACTCTATTAGCAATAGGACTTTGGCTTCCTGATTGCACTAGACCTTTATCATGTACTTGCCTTTTTCTATTTAATAAGACCAGTAGTAAAGGGAGAGGAACCTTACAATTCACGCTCCCTATTCTCGTTCTCTCCATCTTCTCTTTCTTTCTTATTTCTATTTTCTTACATGGTATCAGAGCAATCACCTGAATTGACCGTTTTGAGAGTCGTTCAAGGTTCTCCATTAGGTGTGCAGCTACCATTGCTGCCTCGGCTGCTTCTGCTTCAGTTTCCCATTCTCTGCAAGTTCTAGTATATTAGCTCTGCTGATCTGGTAAGCATTGTCTGCAGTTTCAGATCTGAATCTCTTATCATCCTCCATTAATATTCAAGTAAGTTTTCTGGTTCCTGCATTAAATTCTTCTCTGGCCAGGCGGCACCCCTGTTTCAGAAAACTATTTCAGATTGGCACTCTCAATCATAATTCCTCCATTATAAGTTCTATTTGGTAATCTTTACAGTAATAACATTCAGTTTTGAGTTCAATTTCAACGCTTTATAGGAATTCTTCGGGTGGTTCATCACCGTTTTTAGTTTTTGTTCAAGGCTTTTATTACCAACAATTCACATTGAATTTGGATTTCAGTTACTATTTTCCTACATCAGTTTCGTCCTAAATTGCATTCATCAATCAATGAATATTATTTTCTTTTGGTTTTAATACCTCTTCTCTACATGCATTCAAATCCTGCACTAATTCATACACATCAGTAGTATTTAAAGATCCAAATAAGTTTCGGCATTACTTCCAAACCTTGGTATTGACATTGGGTTTTCATAGGATATTGTTTCCAGCTTTCCCTCCCTGATTTTGTGGAATCAATAATTATTATATTCTGAAATCTGTTATCCATTACTGCTGCTGACCTGCAGTCGTGAGAAATTCTAATCAACAAGGACTGGTCTAAAATCTTCAATCTAGCAATTGGATTGGCCTCTTCTTTTGATTTTTTATCCACATCTAGCCATTGGATTGAGCTCCCCATATTTAATCTGGTATTTGCATGTTAGTTACTGCTGTGCTATTTTCAGGTTTAAGAAAGTCCACCTCAATTAGGACTCATATCTCTAACATCCACCATTGGATCATGTTCAAATTTTGATATGTTATTATCCAATCCTTTTTATGATGGCATGTCACTTGCTGATCTGTCATTGATACATCGAATCATTGACTTTTCAATTAGTGTCAACAATATACTTGCTTGTGTTCATAGTTCTAGCAGCCCAAGGAAGATTCCATATCTTTTGATCTGTCCATCAGATCTCATTCATCTTTGGATATCATCATTTGATTATAATTGGATCCATTGCTATAAATTCTGATTTGCATCCAATGGCTGGAATGTCATATCTGAATTTTAGATTTAGCCATAAAACACGGGAAATCCCTGTCTGATACAAATTTCTTCATAACTTTCAATCTGACCGTTAGATCAACCTGAAATTTGGATGCATTTTTCTGTTACTTTTATCTTTAATATCCTACATTGGAGGCATCTATGACAAGGTTTATATTCTGGTTTGGTGGATCGTGACTGATTATTCTGCTATTAGGGATATCATCCCTCATTCCTCATTTGAAGACCCCTATTTATTTGTCCACGTAGAATGCTCCACGTGAGGGGAAGAATGAGCATATACTTTGTTCGTGTTCGTGTTGGAGCCTACTACCTTTTGCTCGTGTTAGGGCCTACAACCGTTGCATACATGCATGTGATGCAACCTTTATTACCTCTTTGCTCATGTTGGAACCTACTACATCTTTGCATGTGTTGGAACCTTCTGCATCGTTGCCTGTGTTGGAACCTAGTACTTCTTTGCTCGTGTTGGAGCCTACTACCGTTGCATATGATGCAACCAATCGTATTGGATCCTACCACATTTTTGCTCGTGGAAGAGCCTACAAGTACTACTATTTGTTGCAAGAAATGTAACCCTACATGTCATGCAGTTTATCTCGTTCCCAGCAACCTAAAGCTGTCTAGTTCCTAGTTGCCTGATTTGAGTTATTTGGTCTTCGACAACATGATGCTGCTACAGTGCTAATTGATTTGCAGTGACCTATACTCATAGATCAATATCTCGCCACGGTTTTTTTGAACTTCTTGACTGGGTTGAGACGAGAAACCAGGTCGAAACTGGTTCTCGACCATCTTGACAAGGTCTTGACCAGTCTCAACTGGTTTCGACCAGTGTCAACTGGTCTGGCATATAAAAGCCCAAGTCTCGATCGAAACTTATTTTCTTCCTTCAAACTCTCTACTTTCTTCTTCTTTCCTCTACTCTTCTTCTCCAACTCGCATCTAAGGCTTAGTTTCACCTGTTCTTTCCAAATCACTCCACCAAACTCTTGTTGGCGTTAGGATTCCACCTACTCTTGCCAAATCTACTACTTGAGATGAGGTTTTTCTTTCCTAAAAACTTACTTTTTTACATAAACATGATCAATACATGTTGGATGTTGATGAAATTTTTATATGTGAGACACATGAGCCCGATCTACAAGCTCCTATATATATATATATATATATATATATATTCTGTTTAAAAATACCTATTTTTCAGCAATTAAAAAATGAAAAAAAAATGAAAAAATATTTATTAAATGGTATTCAAAACAATATATGATGAACACCGTTGGCCGATCTACACAGTCACGGTTTCATTTTTTTCTTTGTATATATATATATATATATATATATATATATATATATATATATATATGAATGTTCCAATTATTTTTCTATAAATTCTATAGAATTTTCTAAGACATGTAAAAGTGGTCCCACTAAAAAATTCAATAAAATGATTTTTTGGTGATTTTTTGAATTTTTACTAATCATAAAATGTAGAAAAATATCAAACCTTTTCTGAATATTCCAGTTATTTTTCTATAAATTGTATAGAATTTTCTAAGACATGTAAAAGTGGTCCCATTAAAAAATTCAACAAAATGAATTTTTGGTGATCTTTTCAATTTTATATTAAAAAATTAATAAAAAAATAAAATATTTCTCAAAAAATTTATGGAATTTTTTTAAAATGAAACCTTGAATTTTTCTCTACAATCCTACCAAGTTTCATGATATTTGGATGTTTGTAGCTCCAAAAAAGGCCAGTATGATTTTTTGAAATAGGTGATGTCTCCTTCTGAAAAAGTGCAAAAAGCTTAAGAGGTACCTTGGGGGGGTTTTCTTTGGGGTGGGGGGAGGTAGGGGTGCAAGTTTTACCCTGACAACCCGAACCCGCCCAGGCCCGCCCTGAACCCTAGCAGGGTTGAACCCGGCCCGAACCCTGACAGGGCTGGGTTAGGGTTCAATTTTATATGAACCCTGGCAGGGTTGGGCTGGGTTAGGGTTGACTCCCTGGGTTGAACCCGGCCCAACCCGACCCTGTATATATTTGAATATATTTATAAATATATGTATGATTTGTATTTGTTCCTTGTTAAACACTTAAACTGATTTGGTTTGTATTTGTTAGGTTCTTAAAAGAATATCATAGGTTGCTTGCATTTGTCATATGTTTTAAGTTGTAATTGTTATTTGATAATTTGTTGTATGTTTAGGGTCAATCAGGGTCAATATCAGGGTCAATCTAACCCTGAATCAGGGTTAATCAGGGTTGACCCGACCCAACCCGGCCCTGTCAGGGTCAATCAGGGCAGGTTAGGGTTAGGCCCAACCCTGTCAGGGTCAAGGTTAGGGTTGTACATTTTCTGAACCTGGCAGGGTTGGGCTAGGTTAGGGTTAAGTTTCAATAGTCAGGGTTGGGGTTAGGGTTTTGAAAAACCCGGCCCTGTTGCAGCCCTAGGGGGGGTCTCCTCAAGGGGGTGGCATGCATGGGCAGGCAAGTGGCTGCCACGGGGGCTGCGTGGGCAAGGTAGGCATGCGCAAACTAGGCATGGCACTGTGAAACCTTCCCAAGAAGGCGCTTTGTTTTAATTAAACAGTCGGATTCCGCTTGTCTGTACCAGTTCTGAGTCGGCTGTTCGACGCCCGGGGAAGGCCCCTGGAGGGGCCAATCCCAGTCCATAACCCGTCGGCTGTAGGCGAACTGCTCTATATGCCTTCGGTCATCTTGTTTAGGTTCCTGTATTGCTTACCTATCGAACGGAAAAGATGTTCCCCCTTGGTTTTAATTCCGTCTTTTGCTTGCCCATCATGTGGTGGTGCGAGGCGGCCTCGAATGCAATGCATGTGTCCCCACGCCGTGTCTTCTCTCATGGTCAGTGGATTTCTCACAACGTCGTATATATATATATATATATATATATATATATATATATATATATATATATATATATATATATATATATATATATATATATATATATATATATATTATTTTCTGTTTAAAAAAAATGGAAAATACATTTTTTAAATATTGATCGGTTGACTTTCAAAATAATATATGTTGAACACCGTTGGCCGATCTACGCGGTCAAGGTTTCAGTTTTTTTCGTAGTACCATAGCTTCAGATGAATTTTGGAGAATGCTGAACGACGTAATAAAAATTTTGGAGCCAGTGGTGAATGTGCTGAGATTGGTAGATACAACATTCAAGCCCACCATGCCACATTTATATGCTTCCATCAATATGTTGGAGGAGCATATTCGTGCTGTGCTTTCATGTGGAAACAAACATTTTTTTAAGATTATCAAAGATCGGTGGGAGAGTTAGCTGATGCACCCATTACATAAGACTTGTGAATATATTTAATAATGTCTTTAATTTAGTTCAAATTAGTATTAGATTTTAATCATGTGACTCATATTTTACAGCATACTATTTGAACCCCAAGTATCAATATTCACAAATGCTTGTGCTCAATTCTGACCTTATCAGTGCAGTAAAAATTGTTGTGGCAAAATTGGTGTCAAATTCGAATGTACAAGCACTTGTCAACTTGAAAGTGAGTTGTATGGTTTAAGTGCTGAATTATTTGAATATCCATATATTACAATGGCTAATTTTTATAAATTTCTAAATGAGTGTAAATTAAAACGTTCAGAGATGGCCGTAGGAGTTTTGAAAGTTCCACAGTAGTGGTTGGACGAAAAAGTACCGATCCTGATATGGAATTATGGAAATTGCAATTCCCAAGTAACATATCATGTTTAATATGTATATTAAAATGTATTCTTCTTCTTGTGCAGCTGAGTGGTGAGTGTTGTATGGCGAGGATGCAGCTGAGTTGAGGAGAATAGCAATAAAAATTCTATCTCAGACAGGTTCTGCATCTAGGTATAAGCGAAACTGAAGCACCTTCTCCCTTATCCATTCAAAGAAGCGGAATAGATTGGGCTTTGAACGACTTAATGACTTGGTGTACGTCCATTACAATATGAAACTAAGGGTACAGAGCATAAGCCAATCACAAAAAAATGATCAAACCCTAATCGAGCTCGCCGATGTCTTCCAGCTATCTTCAGATGAGGAGGATCCCTCAGTGGAGTGGGTGCAAGACAGAGCAGTACATCGATGGATGAGTTTAGTAGAAGGCCCGACCCCACTTTGGCTACTCCGATGGGTGCTGATGTCGAGCGGTTTCTGGCCTCGGAAGAGGGTTGTGTACACGTACAGTCGCCTCGACCGTTTGACCCCCCAACTGGTAGTGGCACAGGCACTGGTGGTGATGATACAATTGATGAGACTGGCTGGTTCGCTTTAATAGTGGTGATGATGGTGATGATGGTGATGGTGGTCGTGGTGGTGGTGGCTCCTCATATGATCCTAGACCAATTGTACCCATTGTTAAATGGAAAGGTGAGAGCCAGTATATACACGTTACACAGGATACAGACCACAGTGGGCGTGCATCTTCATCACGGTCTACGACTGGGTATACATGTAGGTCTCGTCAACGCCCTTTGCAACCAACCCAAGAAGACGACGATGATTTCGTTGACATCATTCTTGATCCTGATATTCTGCCTGATGTTGATAGCATGTCCATAAGCTTTAGAGGAATGAGCATTGAGGATAGCAATGGACAGGAGCAGTGGCAGTGGAGTGCTCCCGGATTTGGCACAACATCAACGTACGGTTATTATTCCGGTGACGATTACTGCATGCTTCCCAGTCCACATGATTCTTCCGCTGATGCTACTTCACAGACTGACTCTAACTTTGTAGATTCCCCACTGCCCAAAGAGTCATGCCCCACCAACCAGTGTACACTCAGTTAATTCCACATTATAGTGAATTGTATTTAAGGATAGGTATCTCCCGGATTCTATGTATAACAGATATGTGAACGACTACTAGCGCTACTTCAGTCGGAAGATGTCGTGGCAGAACTTTGTTTATCAAACCGAGATATATTATTTTCAGCAAAGCCAATCTGACCAAATAGATCCTACACACCACTCTACATATTATTAGACATTAAGATGGACTGATGGAAAGGTATTATTTGATTTTGAGTATTTTAGACTTTGAGATTATGAGCACTTGTGTGTTGTGTCATTGTGTGGATTTATGATTTATGAATATATGATTTTCCCACAATGTAATTAGTTTTTATGCTTCAAATAAATAAATAAATATATATATATATATATACAAGATCTTCACCAATTAGAATTCTTAAATCAAATATACAAACAACTTGAAATATCAAAATGTCACAATCAAGAGTCTGCCAGCCATACAACAGCATCTATGACTGATTTATCTTCCAAACCTAAAGATCTTTCAGTTAATAGTCCTGATATGGAATCCGTTTCTAACTTGTCCCAAATATCAGATGAGCAGAATCATATTCTGGCAAAAGAATCTGATTGTCCAGAACAACTATTCCTTCTAGTTCACCCCAAATAGCTGCAGAACTTTCTGCAAAACAAAGTAGCAATCCAAAATTAGTAGACCTTGAGTCTATTATTGGTTCATCCCAAACATCTATACCAACTACTATAAATTCCAAACCTCTATTCACTCCTTTTTCTTTATCCAAAAAATCCCTTAAGGAATTTAGCCAAATGGAATTACTTAATCAAATCGACAAAGACAAATTTTAAAACAGATCGACCAAAGACTCAAAACCCTGGTCATACCAGATAGAGCTCCTCCAAAACAAATCCTTCCCAAACAAATAATTTCTAATGTAGGTAGTCACAATTTAAATACAATTCACCAAGACGCCGAATCCATCTCCAACTTTTCCCAAATATCAGACAAACAAAGCGACCACTTAGATCCTAAAATAATTTCACCTCTCCAAACAAATTACCAATCGATCTAAAATTATTATCCTAGACCAACTTTCCCTGATCTTCAAATTGAAGAATGAGGACATACTACCCAAGCAACGTATACCAGTGGTACCATCTATGAATGGAATATAGATGGTATGTCTGATTATAACCTTACAAACAAACTCCAAGAAAGGAACATGGTAAGTAACGATAATGGTAAGTAACGCTTATCGGCTAAAGGAATATTCCGACAAAGCCATTGCTGAAATGTTTCAGGTTTGTCGGGACAACTCAAAGGATGGTGGGACTATGCGCTCACCACTCTACTTAAATCAACAATTCTTGCAGCCATTCGGCTGGACCAACATGGCGAACCTACTCTTGAGGAGTATGGTGAACCCGTTGGGGATGCTCATAACCAAATAATTCTTAAGGGATCCAACTCGGTTAAAAGACCGCTCCTCCGAACAATTATCAATTCTTAAATGTAAAAAAATGCATGATTTCAAATGGTATAAAAATACCTTCATGATCAAAGTTCTAACAAGATAAGATGTCAATCTTCCCTGTTGGAAAGAAAAATTTCTCACTAGATTATCAAAATTATTCTTTGAGAAAATCAAACAAAAACTTTGGGATGATCATGAAGGAACCATTCCTTATGAAAATCTTACTTACGGCGATCTCATTAATGTCATCCACAAAGAAGGCCTTGCCTTATGTATGGACATTAGACTCCGTAAACAAATCCGAAATGAAAATAAATCCTACAAAAAAGAATTAGGTGGGTTTTGCACCATAAAACTCCCAAATATTGGAAATTAAAGTATCCTAAAAAAATATTCCCATCAAACTTCTAAATCAAATCCACATAAGACTCCCAAAATCACTGATCCAAAGCCAGAAACTTTATATAAAAATATCAAATGTTTTAAATGTGGTAAATCAGGCCACACAGCCAATTACTGCAGAATTAACAAACGAATCAACTCATTAATTATGCCTAATGACACCAAAACACAACTTCTAGCTACTCTTGCCAACACTGACTCGGAACACTCAGATTCCTCAAATCATAACATAATACATGTACTTCTGCAGATGGACTCTTTTGTCATGATTGCCAAAAAAGTGATTCTGAAGATTCCACTTCAGAAGCTACCACTGGTATGATAAGACAAGAAGCCCCAAATTGTTCCTCTAATATCATCCTGTCTTTTATTGATCAAATGGATGATCCAAATTCAAAACAATATCTTGCGAATCTTCGAGATAATCTCTCACAAATGCCCCAAAATTCTATTCCAGACAAAATAAATAGACCTCCAAGTTATGATTTAAACCAAATCTATAATCGTTTCAACAAACATGTTTCTTTACCAAATCCACGACTACAACAACTCGAAATAACCACTCAACAACTTCAACACGACATTACACAAATTTACCAAGAATTATCAAATATCAAAAATCAAACTCAAACTACTAATTTTGATCCTGATATTACCAACCAAAATCTCAATCATTTTGTAGATACAATTAACAGAACTACTCAGTGGTACATTTATATCGATTTAATTATTTCAAAGATTTTGTTCTACAAACCATTGCCCTTGTTGACTCGGGAGTCCAATTAAATTGCATTCAAGAAAATCTCATTCCCTAGCAAGATTTTGAATCAACTTCCCAACGGCTATCCGGGGCCAATGGCTCACGCCTCAACGTCCATTACAAATTATCAAATGTCCAAATTTGTAACCAGGATTTCAGTCTCAACCAAATATTTTTTCTTGTCAAAAATCTCAACACCAAGGTTATCCTTGGACAACCCTTCTTAGATTCTATCAAACCCGATTTCGTAACAAATTTGGGTATTACAACTAATATTTTTGGCCAAGATATTGTTTTCTACTTTCTTACAGGTATGGAGATCCCATCAACTTCAAATTCCCAACCAATACAAGAACTCCCACAAAGTTTGAACATGCTTTATCTGGCCGGTTCTTCAATGCAGCAAAACATCAACGAGCAAGTTACCACTGTTCCCGATAAAGGCATAACGGAACAAAACCCGGTTAAAGTTTTGACTAGTCCACCGTGAACAGCTCGTGGTAAAGACAAATCAAATCCATTCTGGCTGGAATCTTTGCCAAAAAGACCACAAAACAAATTCCCAATATTTCGGACCCACAAAACTTTGAAACCCATCCATCACCGGTTACTGAATCAATTATTATTATATTTTAACCAATCCAACAAATCCTCATTCATCGCAACCATGCATACAATTGCTGATCAATTTTCATGTCCTCTCCAAAGAATCTTGGCAAAGTTTCCATCAAAAGCTTGTTGACCCAACCATATGTTGGACGTCCACTCTTACACCTGCCATGACTAGTGTACCGGGCTTTCACTAGTGCAACATAACTACCAATCATCCCCAACCTGCAAAATGGCTCCATGAACAAGGCTTTATCAAAAACCTCTGGACTAATGATCTAAATGACCTTGTTGGATTACCTGATATTTTTATCAATTCAATCAAAGGTCTCAAAATCACTAATGGCCTACTTCGACTCAAATTTCTATCCATCCCTTCTGAATGGATCCAAGAAGGCCATTATTATGAATTTATCTCAGCAATGTCTTCTATCTGCATTATTCAAAACTCTGAAGAGCCATCATCAACATTGGCCCAATTGGAAGCTGAAGCAAATCCCAAGGTGATCCGAGCATCATGTATTATCAACCTTGACCGCAAAATATCTTCGATCAACGGGCACCTCATTGCTGAAGGACAACGAACTATTATCATCTCTGTTCATCCCAAAGCAGCCCGAGATTCTCAACTTGCACACCAACTTCGCAGTAACCAAATCAATGCTAGTCTAGCTATCACCAAATTACTTGAACAAAATGGAGACCATAACAACTAAAGTTATTGGGACAGTGATGTCACCCTTACTCCTGCCAATTCACCAACTGAAGGATCTCCATATGGCTCACCTTACTCTTTTGATTCCATTGCCGGAGCAAATGTCACTAATATGATGGAAATCTAACGGTCAAGTTCCAGACCTCGAGGATGGAATCACGTTGGCCATGACGTCAACAAACAAATGGCACGGGTATAATACGTAACCGTTATACATACGTATTATGTCACTATCTCAGTATAGATAGTCACGCCACTACCGGGCCCACACCAATACGATACAAATACTGAACCAAATCAAAGAGGAAAACAGTGTCTACTGACACGTGGAATGCCTCGGTGCGGTTCTTGAAGACTCGGCAAATCAATCCCGTGATTCACGGAATCAAAATCCAACATAGATTGACAACCAAATGTCTACTTTTTCAAAAGGTGACATAAAGCCAAGCGATCACATGACAAAAGCCAGAGAGAGAATCAAATTTTATCAAAGCGAACGCTAACAAATTTCAAACCAAACAGTCAAAAGAGAAATCATTGCTGAAGACTATTCTCAAAAGAAGACAATACCATCAACTCACCTTTGGGGTTTCTCTCCCACTCAAGCAAAGCCAAGGCTCTCCTCTCGCTTCTCAAATCTATAAATAGACATTCATTTCTTTGAATCAGGAGAAGGAGAATTAGAGAGTCAACCAAGGAGGCCAAGTTGCTCCATCAAAGTGTTTTCTTTCTTCCTTCATCAAAACCCAAAACACTTCTTAACCAAATCAGTCTTAGAGCCCAAATATGTTCAACCTTCCTTCGAAGATTGTAACCCAAAGTCCCTGATCAAAGTATCTTGTAATCAAAAGCGTTTTGTAAGTTCCTTTCAAATCTTTTCTGTATCAAAGCCTCTGATTGTATTTTGTAATTTATATTTTACTTTCAGTATCAAATATTATTGCTTGCATACCACCTTCATGGATGGTTATCATTTTCAAAATTAATTAATTATTTTATTTACTGTAAGCCTTCATGACTGGTTTGCATATCATCTGCGTTTAATTTTCAAATATTTGTTTTATGATACCGCCTTTATGGTCGATTTTATATTTCAAATTTATTTTATCTTCCGCATAATTATATTAGATTCATGACCATAAGTAACCAGGAACATAAATGAAAAGTGCAGAAGTAAAACAAAAATAAAACAGTAAAACAAATATTTGAAATTAAATGCAAATGAAATGCAAACTAGCCATGAAGGCGGTATGAAAACAAAACAATATTTGATACTGAAAGTAAAATGTAAACTACAAGATACAATCAGAAACTTTGATACAGAACGAAAATTTGAAAGAAACTTTGAACTTACAAGACACTTTGATCAAGAACTTTAGATTACAATCTTCGAAGGAAGGTTGAACCTATTTGGGCTCTAAGGTTGATTTGGCTAAGAAGTGTTTTGGGTTTTGATGAAGGAATAAAGATAACACTTTGATGGAGCACCTTGGCTTCCTTGGTTGAGTCTCTCATTCTCCTCCCTTTATCTGAAAAAATGAATGTCTATTTATAGATTTGAGAAGCGAGAGGAGAACCTTGGCTTTGCTTGAGTGAGAGACAAACCCCAAAGGTGATGGTGTTGTCTTCTTTTGTCTTCTTTTGAGAATAGTCTCCAGCAATGATTTCTCTTCTGATTGGTTGGTTTGTGAGAAATTCATTAGCTTTTGCTTTTGCTTTTATAAAATTAGATGCTCTGGCTTTTGTCATGTGAAGTGATCACTTGGCTTTATGTCATCTTTGAAAAAGTAGACATTGGTTGTCAATCCATGTCGGATTTTGATTCCGTAAATCACGGGATAGATTTGCTAGGTCTTCAAGAAATGCACTGAGGCATTCAACATGTTTGTAGACACTGTTTTCTCCTTTAGTTTGGTTCAGAATTTGTACCATATTAGTGTGGGCCCGGTAGTGGCTTGACTATCTACACTGAGATAGTAACAGAATACATATATATGACAGTTACGTATTATACCCGTATCATTTGTTTGTTGACGTCATGGCTGACATGATTCCATCATCTCGGTCTGGAACTGACCATTTATAATGCTTCCATGTAATTGTTGATATTTACGTCGGCAATGGAATCGAAAGAAAAAGGAGATCCATACAATCCTACCGTAGGAAAGGATTAGGAGTGATAGTTGCATCACTATCCCAATAACTCCAATTAATGTGGGGTTCATTTTGTTCAAGGAGTTTGGTTACTGCCAGACTGGCATTAATTTGGTTACTTTGGAGTTGTTGTGTAATTTGAGAGTCCCGTGCAGTTTTGGGGTGGACGAAGAAAATAACAGTGCATTGACCTTCAGCAATTAGGTGTCCATTGATGGAGGACAGTTTGCGCTCAAGGTTGATGATACATGATGCGCTGATTACTTTGGGATTTGGTTTTGCAGGGAGTTGGGCTATTGTGGGGTATAACTTATCAAAGTTTTGTATGATGCGGATGAAAGATGTTGTTGGGATGAACTCAGAATAGTGTCCATCTTGGATCCATTCAGGAGAGATGGATAGGAATTTGAGACGGATTGGTCCGTCGTTGATATTGAGTCCTTTGATAGTATTGGTCAGAACGTCAGGCAATCCTTGAAGATCAGTTGGTCCATTTGTCCCCAGATTTTTGGTTAATCCTTGCTCATAGAACCATAACTTTGATTGTTGGGGGTGGTTGACAGCCACGTTGCATTGATAGAATCTCGGAACACTAGTCTTAGCAGGTGTAAGTGTTGATGGCCAGCAGATCTTAGGATCAGCAAGCCGTTGATGAAACTATTGCCCAGATTCTTCGGATAAGATGTTGCAATTGATATGGCATGATTCCAAATCAGGTGGTGTTAGTTGTACAGATAATTGAGTGGCCATTTGGTGTAATGTTGCTATGAAGAAGCATTTGTTTGATTGGTTAAAATGTAATAATAAGGTGTCTAGTAGTTGCTGATAGAGGGGACTCAAGGTCATTTGAGTTTGAAAGGTTGAGAATTTGTTTGTTTGAAAATAGGGCCTTTTGCTTGGAGGAGTATATGGTCTTTTTGACAAAGACTCCAGCCATAACGGATTTGATATGTCTTTACCACGAGCCGTTTACTGTGGACTAGCCAAAACTTTGACTGCGTTTTGATTCGTTATGCCCTTATCAGGAACATTTGAATCTTGCTTGTTGGTCGTTTCCTGTATTGAAGAACCGGCCAGATGAAGCATGTTCAAACTGTGTGTAGGTCCTTGTATTGATTGGGAATTTGATGTTGATGTTGATGTTATCTCCATACCTGTAAGAAAGTAGAAAACAATACCTTGGCCAAAAATATTACTTGTAATACCCAAATTTGATACTGAAAAAGGTTTGATAGATTCAAAGAATGGTTGTCCAGGAATAACCTCAATATTGAGATTTTGGACGAGAAAAAACGTTTGGTTAATACTGAAATTTTTGTTATGAAGTTGGACATTTGATAATTTATAATTGACGTTGAGGCGTGAGCCATTGGCCCCTGATAGCCGATGGGAAGTTGGTTCAAAATATTGATGGGGAATGAGATTTTCTTGAACGCAATTTAATTGGGGCCCCAAGTCAACAAGGGCAGTGGTTTGCAGAACAAAAATATTAGAAATAATTAAATTGTTATGAATGTACCACTAGGGGGGTAGCTTTGTCAATTGTTCCCACAAAATGATTGAGATTTTGGTTGGTGATATCAGGAACAGAATCAGTAACTTTGATTTGATTTTTGATATTTGATAATTCTTGGTGAATTTGTTTGATGTCATGTTGAAGTTGTTGAGTTGTTATCTTGAGTTGTATTCTCGGATTTGGTAAAGAAACTTGTTTGTTGAAACGGTTATAAATTTGGTTTAAATCATAACTTGGAGTTTTGCTTAATTTGTCCGTAATAGAATCTTTGGGTCTTTGTGAGAGATTTTCACGAAAGTACTCGAGATATTTCTGTTTGGAATTTGGATTGTCCATTTGGTCTACAAAAACAAAATGATGTTAGAGGGATACTTTGGGGTATCTCGTTGGATCATACCAATGGTGGCTTCTGAAGTGGAATCTTTAGAATCACTGTCCTAGCAATCATGGCAAAAAAGTCTATATGCACAAGTATAGGTATTTATCTTATGATTTGAGGAATCAGAGTGTTCCGAGTCGGTTTCGACCTGAGAAGTCAGTAGTTGTGTTTTGGTGTCATCAGACATGATTAACGAGTTGATTCTTTTGTTAAGTTTGCAGTAATTTGTTGTATAGCCTGTTTTACTACATTTAAAACATTTGATATTCTTATATGAGCATTCTGGCTTTGATAGATGTGGTTCAGTGATATTTGGAGATTTATTTGATTTTGATTTATGAGTTTGGTGGGAACGTTTTTTATGATATTTTGATTTCCAATATTTGAGAGATTTATGGTGTTTTGGTGACCTAATTGGATCGAACCCAAATTGAGTACAAAACCCACCTAGTTCTTTTTTGTAGGATTTATTTGCATTTCGGATTTGTTTACGGAGTCTGATATCCATGCATAAGGCAAAGCCTTCTTTGTAGATAATATTTATGAGATCTCCGTAAGTAAAATTTTCGTAAGGAATGGTTCCTGCAAGATCATCTCGAAGTTTCAGTCTGATTTTTTCAGAGAATAACGTTGGTAAGCCAGTGAAGAATTTTTCTTTCCAACAAGGAAGGTTGGCATCTTCTCTTGTTAGAACTTTGGTCATGAAGGTATCTTTATACCATTTAAAATCATGCATTTTTTTACATTTAAGATTTGATAATTGTTCAGAGGATTGGTCTTTCAACCAAGTTGGATCTCCTAAGAAGTATTTGGTTATGTTGATGATTAATGTGTTGACATCTCCAATAGGTTCACCATACTCATCAAGAGTAGGTTCGCCATGTTGGTCTAGCCGAATAGCTACAAGAATTGTTGTTTTTGTAAAGTGGTGAGAGCATAGTCCCACCATCCTTTGAGTTGTCCCGAAAAACCGGAAACAATAATCTCAGCAATGGCTTTGTTGGAATATTCCTTAAGCCGATAAGTGTTACTTACCATGTTCCTTTCTTGGAGTTCGTTTGTAAGGTCATAATCACACATCCCATCGATATTCCACTCATAGATGGTACCACTGGTATACGTTGCTTGGGTAGTATGTCATCGTTCTTCAATTTGAAGATCAGGGAAAGTTGGTCTAGGATAATAATTTTGGATCGATTGGTAATTTGTTTGGAGAGGTGAAATTATTTTGGGACCTAAATGGTCACTTTGTTCATCGGATATTTGGGAAAAATTGGAGGTGGATTCCATGTCTTGATGAATTGTATTTAAATTGCGCCTACCTGCATCAGGAATTATTTGTTCGGGAATGATTTGTTTTGCAGGAGGTGTATCTGGTATGACCAGGTTTTTGAGTCTTTGGTCAATCTGTTTAGAAGTTCGCCTTTGCCAATTTGATTAAGTAATTCCATTCGGGTAAATTCCCTAAGGGATTTCTTGGATAAAGAAAAAGGAGTGAATAGAGGATTGGAATTGATAATGGTTGGTATAAATGTCGTTGATGTGGTAGGGGTATCAATTTGATTGGTTTGAATGCTATGTTCTAATCGGTTTAATTGTGAAACTATTGTTTGAAGAAATTGATTAGTATAATTTGCTTATTCAATTAACTTCTCGGATCCTTCAGACACATTTTCTGTGTTTTTTAAGGGGGCAGCTTTGAGTCGGTGTTTTTCATTTGTAAAGTGAGAGTAGCTAAAGGAGGATGAATTGATTCTATTGTTTAATTGTCACAAGTTTTCCAAGTTCCAGTACTTTTATGGTGTATATTGATAATGATAAAGGAAAGGTAATATTATTATCTGTGGCATAAAATTCTAAATAGACAAAAAACGAAATATTCAGTTTAAGCCTATTCATATAGTCATACCAATTTTGGCGGATTTGTTGCTGATCAATGGGAGAGAAATGGGTGAAAACCCATTTTCTCTTTGCTTCATGTTGAGGAAGATCAAAATCTATCCAGGGTTTGGGTTTGTTAATTTGAAAAGTTGTGCCAATCATTTGGATATGATACATATTATCATCATTTGGTTTAGGTAACATTTCGGATGTTGTAGGTGAAACAAGAGGAGACTCCGATTTTTGGGTTTAAATACCTTTGATAATATTATCCTGGGTATTTGTACCAGATAATCGGATTTGTTCCAAGGTTTTGTGTAGTTGCTGGTTTTATCGATAAAGATTTGTTAATCTTTGATTTTCTAGATGAAGGCTTGGTAAAGTAGGAATACTAGAACAGGAAGACCTGCTAGATTGGTGATGAGAGGATTTTGAAGATGAATTTTGTCTATTAATAAATTGTTCTAAAGATTATGTGGTTGGATGAGTTTGTTTGGAGTATCAATCAAATTTGATATTAACTTTGCCATCATAGGTTTGATTAATAGATTCTATAGTTTTATTTGGTTCAATAGTTGGAGGATTGTGACATTATAGGAGCCATTCGTCAGGAAAGACCATTGAACTGTTTTGGGGAGAATGGTCCTGGACTAGGAAAAGTTCAGTTCAAAGAAAGTAGTTTGGCGTTTGGGAGTTCTTCCCAAATTTGGTGGTGGTTCCATAGATTTGGTGATGGCTTTGTATTGGATTCAATGGATCAAAGCTATGGGGATTGATCCTTCTTTCATTTTGTACCCGTGGGTTTGA
The DNA here is from genome assembly GCA_028583415.1 of Protea cynaroides. NCBI lineage: Eukaryota > Viridiplantae > Streptophyta > Magnoliopsida > Proteales > Proteaceae > Protea > Protea cynaroides. Next base: position 46,014,968 of record CM053269.1, on the reverse strand, counting down.
CATTTATTTTTAAAGCATCTTGTAAATTTTTGTCATGAAGTGGTAATGTAATATCTGGGTAACAGTTAAAATACACGGGTCCACTATATAGGCTTGTTTCAATTAATCCTAGTAGAGAATCTTCAAAAACTAGGAATCTTTGATCTCGTAAGGCGAGAAGCAGGGAAGTGTTTAATCCCTCCTGATGCAGAGGTTTGATGGCTACCTAGATAAAACCTATATGAATATAGGCAAATTCAGATTTTAATTTGTGGAGTGATCTAGGATCCAAAAGTTGGATTTCTTCAGAATCAGAAGAAAAGTTTATGGTTTGTTCAATGGTTTTTACGGTTTTCTGAAGCAACCAATTTTGTTTGTAACTATCTTTGGTAGGGACTTTTGGAAGAGACCAATTGGTGAGAGATTGATTGATTTCTCCTATTTGTTCGTTTTGGTAAATTATATTACTATTTGATGTACCAGTTCCTTCATCAAAAATAGATCTAGAAGACATTGACCTAAATAATCAACTCATATTGAATATAGTATTCTAATTTTGTTATATGTTTCAATCGTACCTACTATTCTCCGAACAGAAACCAAAACTAGACTCCCAACAGGCTCACCGTGACTACGGGAATTACACCAACCTGCCCTCCACGATCTTTTGCACAAGTCTCACTAGTTCACGTAAACAACCGGGGTAGGATTAAACAGAAACAACAAACAAAATATAAAATATACACCCAATACCAGCCTATTTTATATATATATATATATAAAATGGCCTTAAAAAATCAAAAAAAAAAAAGCCGAAACTCCCATTTTTAGCCTTTGGGAGTTTCGACAGGATCTCGCCGAGATCTCGGTTTTCTCAGGGATCGAGACACCCTCGAGAACTAAGATTTTAATCTATGCCTATGCTATTTGTTGCTATTGCTACTACTACTTTCTACCTTCCTTGGGAAGAACCTATGTTGATTGGTGATAGTGAGTTTGTTTAGCTACCTAAAGACTGATGTCGCGGTTCCTATCCGTTCTTGTTGTTCCAAGCTGGAAGTCCAGATTGAGGGGGGAGGATGAGATTTCTTGTCTATTCCAAGCTGGCCAGCATAAAGAGGAGTGTTAAAAATATTGCTTATCTCAATAGAGGATTTCCACATCTGCTGAGTCATGCATCTCATCTACATTAGTCTTTAGAAATTTCAGTCTTATCTTAATAGTTTATTATCTTTTCTTGTAACTCTAATCACAATTGGACTTGGGTTTCCTAATTGCACTAAACCTTTTTATCATGTACTTTCCTTTTTCTATTTAATAAGACCAGTAGTAAAGGGGGAGGAACACACTTACGATTCTCTCTCCCTATTTCGTTTTCTCTCCATCTTCTCTTTCCTTCTGATTTCTATTTTGTTACAAACTCACAAATTTAACAAGACAAAACTCATTTTCTGTTCATCAAAGAGAACGTAAATTATGTTAGATGATAATGATTCATTTAATCCATGCTATTTCCATGCCCGGTCAAACTGTGAGATAAATAACAAGTTAGAGAGTGCAGAAACTGATTTGCCTAAGCTGTATCTGACCGTCTGGGTGACAATCCGATCGGCAACCTCCTTTGGAAGGGCTTGGCCTTTGACCTATTGTTATCAATGTATCATATCTTTCTGTACTTGCTCTCCATGTTTGTTTCTAATAAATTATAGTACTTATCTAAAAAGAGGGTAAAAAATCATTGATAATGGCAGATTGGGCTTTAGAATTAGGAATTTGCATCAGTCATGACATGAAATGAGCTACACAATCTTAAGGGTAATGGAATCAATCTTAAATGGGAATGAAGAATCCATCTTAAATGGGAATGACCCTCAAAGCACGATCATTTTTAAAAGCAAGTCCAAAACCATTTTGGATTTGCTTTCTTAGTATTCTGAGTAGATCCCATCAATATTCAGACCTTTCACTACAAGGATTTGCGTATATCAATATATGAAGTGAGATCCAAATAAAGCATAAATGTGAATACCCCATCCATACTTTTGAGCCATAGGATTTCGGATCAGATACTGATACACATGTATGGATCTGAGATGGATCCAGATCTAGATCAGCTAATGCCCATTGTTACATGGGCTTGGGTATGGATCAGGTACATAGTTGTCAAGGCAACAAGGCGATCCAAGGCGTTTGGGGCCATCCTAGGTGCCTAGGCGCCCGCCTAGGCAACGCCTAGGCGACCAAGGCGTTCCCAGTGCATTTTTTTTTATTTCTAAAATATTAATGTTTATATATATGCAACATTCTACATAAATAATCAACATTTAAGACATAACTTAATTAATATGTGGTGTGGACCCAAGTTTGCTAGTGTCCACTAAAACCTGGGATTGTATCTAGAGTTAAGTAAACAAATATTTATGACTAACATTTGCGTACTTTTAACGAATTTGATCGGAACGTAACTCCTTTAATATAGTTCAGATTCAAGCAATTTCAAATTCGTTGCAAAGCTAGCATAATCAGCTTTCCAACAAATCCGAGATTGCTTGAATCCAAGTTATAATGAAGGCATTACACTCCGATCAAACCTTGTTCGGAATATGGGAATGTTGTTTAAAGTCGTCTGAACGTAAATTATTTTTTGGGCATCAAAGCAAAAGATTATTTTGGCGCACTCTTGGTTTTTAGTGATGATTTATTATAATAAGATTTAGAGAATTTTTATATTTAGAAAAAAGCCTAGCATTTAAAAGTTGAAAATCGCCGTCGCACCCAAAAATATGGTTTTTGTTCTTGAACTGGGGAGTTGACTTTTTATCCTTCTGGAATTTAAATTTTAGACTATTTTTATTGGATTCAAATAGGGGGGTATTTGTTTATTTATGAATAATATCTTAAGTAAATGAAATATAAAATTAAAAAAGCATTTACTTAAATGATATTAGTCATAAATAAGTACGACGCCCAGGCACCCTGGGCGACCGCCTTTCTCATGTACACAAGGCGCCCTGGCGGGCGCCCAGGCCTGTATAAACCGCCCGGACGCCTAGGCGACGCCTTGACAACTATGATCAGGTACTGGTATGCGTCAGGGAGTTGGATCCCAAAAACTTAGGATACAGGGAAATGTCTCCAAAAAAGGGTACAGGTCTGGGGACTTGGCTAAAATGCATAAAAAAAGAACAGTAGGGTTAATCTTCTTCTTAACAGTCATGGGCCCATGTGTCAATGGGAAACTCATGGGTGCATGTTGGCCACAAATTCTGAACCCAAGCCAATGTCAGGTCACGTTGTTAAGGTTATCTGCCAATACATGAACTGTGTGGATAACAGATGCCAATGCAAATTACATCCAAATTAGGACTGCATGGGTCAGATCCTGACCCAAATCATCTCATGCCACAATTAATAGTTCTCATAATGCTGAATGACCACAGAAAATTCAGAAAAAAAGAAACAGGAAAAAGGTTAACATTTTCCCTTATGAAATCAAAATCACAGCAGTAAGAACTCACATTTATGCAAAAATGGGCGTACATATCGAAAAAGCAGGGAGGCAATACCATAAGAGACAAATCATCTTTTTCAAATAAATCAAGTTATGACTAAGATGAAACACTTAATTTAACATTCCATATCTGTAAAGTTCCCTAATCAACCAGCTCTAAAAATAAAAAGGAGAACAAACAAAGATGATATAATATCGTATAAAACTCACCTCCCTATGCCTAGCATTTTCTGCATCTTCGGCATCACTCTGTTCCTTGGTCAGTTTCATGATCTCATCTAGGAATTTCTGTTCAAGACCTTCAAACGTATGTGCCGAAGTGTTGTCCTCATACCCAATTTCCATATCTTGCTCATGGCTTTGACTTCTTGGATCTCTGTTGACTGGTTTCTCTAAAGCCAGTTTAGGATCCAATCTCTCACCATGGTAATAAGATCTAGATGGATCACCCCCTTGACCTACATAACAACGTGTACAGTCCACTTAAGAACAAAAAGTCCAAGAAATCCAATCATCAATGTTATCATAATCGTATTTTCCTCATGAACATAGGATAGTTTCCAAACCAAACAGTCACTCATTTTAAAAAAGTGACAAGTTTTTGTTCATTTGAAAAGGGGGTGGATGACAGATTTGCAGTAAAAGGCCGACTATATTGTCAATGTAGAACAAGAGCCTATAAGCTACGAGGGAGTTGTAACAGTGTCGATGCCTTTCCTACATGCTTCCTTTGTTTCATTGACCATGCATTCTTGCTTTCCTTTTCTTTTTATCAATAAACTCGTCATCCAAAAAAGGGACCCCCCAGAGTGGGTTTTTGTCCAACATTCACTTCACTTGCTTCTACAGCTCACTTCTCAAGATAATCAAATACATGCATTAAGATACAAAGGCTTCTTATTCCACTAAAATGAAAGCACTTTTTCACTGTTTCATATACATTAGGATTTCACTTGGAAAAGAAAATGTTTCATGGTAACAGATTTACAATCCCAGGTAAGATTGGCTCAGGATCATGGGATCCAGTTCTATCAGATAAGAAGGGCTGTTGCACAAAATGTACTTTTAACTTCTAAGTAATTGCTCTCTAGAGCCTGAAGAAATCATGTAAGGAAAGGGATTCCAATTTGTACAAATGGTAATTCGAACTTGGAAAAAGCATAAAGAAATTTACGAACTTCTTTAACCATTTTTTCTTCTCTGATTTACAGCTTGAGCTGCAACAACTCTACCTAGTCAAGAAAAATTTGACTACAAGAAGTAAAGTTAATAATCATGATTAGTCAATGTTAATCCCCTCATTCAAATTCCATCACAACACTGAAATTTTCGAAAGATCACTTGCATCACTGCCACTCTGTCACTTCATCAGACCTCGCATGATTTGATAGTCTTCATCACAAATTCATGATAACACAAGTTCAAAACACAAACAAGGGGAAGTTGTTTAGTAATTTCATCAAACACTTGGGAGTTGCATTTTTCAGAAAATAGGCCAGCAAAATGGGGGGAAAAAAAGAGGAGCTATGTGAAGATAAAGAAGGTGTCTACTATCTAGTACAGATTGAGGTATGGCTTGATAGTTCATAGTGAGTATGAAAAATGTGAGGTAAAGCTGGAATGCAACAGATTTAAATTTTGGAAAAATGGAAATCTGGAGATCAGTTACAGATTCATGATAGGAAGTTGGCAAATGCTTTAGGTGGATTATTTTCTGAAGTTCAGAATACAATTTGATGAGAGGATTCATGATTGGTAGACAGCTAAGTGAGGATCTCAACAGCAATTTGTGGATGATACAATCAGTTTGGCAAGGTTAGGGAGGTTGTGTGGATTGCTCAACAAATCTGAGAATTCCTTTAAGCTAAGTGAGGTATCTTAACTGCAAAAGTATCAGAAATGGACTGTAGAAGTGCCAGGATGAAAATTTCACACTTGCCTTCACTGTATACTAGAGATGACATTGAATTTGATGTTTTTGGACCATCTCTATCCCACTGCCATTGTCCTTCAGTTTTAGAAGATAGAAAATGATGCTCATCTTCAGAGGCCAAAGCATCTGGACGTTCACGAAAATTGTTCATTGCAGAGTTGTGTTGCATTCTCTGTGCAGACATATGATGCATCTGGGCAGAAACATATGCACTGACCCCAGAATCAGCATACTGTCCTGATCGTCTCATTCTGAGTTCTTCACCAGTACAAATTGACAAGCAACCTAACAAAACAAAACAGCCAGTAGATCAAACCTAGCTATTTAAAAAAGTATAACTAGAAGTAGACTACATAATGCACACAGTGACAAAAGAACAAAATAAAAATTAATCATCATTGGAAAGAAATCTTCATAACAGGAAGTTCATTGCCAGAAACACTACCAAGAGCAGTAACATTTTTGGGGATGCAAAGGTCCAGGAAAAGAAAAAATTGGGGCAGATATTGAAATCTCCAATGAGAAAATGGTGAATTGAGGAAATTGAATTGCAAGTCACAGAAGATGGAACACTGCTAAGAAGATGGGCCAGGTGGGATAGAAATCAAAATGACACATCACTGTTGCCAAAATTGAAGGTGTGAAGAATATTAATGGATATAGGTCCGCTGGTCGTACACCAAGCTAATACAAAATGGTAGAGAAGTGCTTACGTCTAGACAGATCACAGAAGTAAGAGGTTGGTTTTGTTTTAAAGCCTTGTCAAGGGGCTTTTATTTGATTGGCATGTTTGGAGGGGTTCTTGTTGCATGTAGAATTTTACATTATGTTATAAGATGTAGGAGAGCCAGCATGATTGGCAAAAACAATTAGGAGAAGGCACATTGTAACACCTCCAAACTGTTTCTAGACATAATTCATCTTCTAAGGGCGTCACTGCTTTGAAAATCCCCAAGATCCATAATAATATGAGGCAGGTAGCCAAAAACTAGTCATTAAACATCATCCATTTATAACTATGCAGCGGAAAGCTATTTAATAACAAGTCATGAAACTATACATTTGATTCACATCTGGTGGCTGAAGTGTTAATATTTACAACCAAAAAGTTATTTACAATTCATGGGCCAAGTTCATCAACTTGCCCAAAAATACAAAATTTACAAGCATATGCTCCATAAACAACTTAAAACATCACATAATTCATTTGGGGATCATCTCCCTAGACCATATCTATCGCCTCCACGAGACAGAGGCTACAATTCTTCACCTGTAAAATATGTCATAAAAGATATGAGCTCCCTAGCTCAGTGGTGAACAAGTATTTACTGTAACAATGCAACAATAACAGATCATGTATTGTGCTATGAATGCTCATGTGATATGTAATGTTGCGGCTATAAATCTTTCCATTTAGTTTTCTCATTCATATTAACTTTTATTTCATATATTCATGTCTGTGTTGGGTGATGCATCAGACACCTTCTGCCTTTGCACCCTGCTGCTCGGCGATCACGTAGGTCTTTGTCTCACAGTGATTCCCTCCACATCATTTCATATTTCCATATCTGTGTTGGGTGATGCATCGGACACAGCCTGCCTTTGCACCCCGCTGCTCAGCGTTCCCGTAGGTCTTTGCCTCACAGTGGTTCCTCCACATCAATTCATATTTCCATATCTGTGTTCGGTGATGCATCGGACCCCTTCTGCCTTTACACCCCGCCGCTCGGCGTTCCTAGGTCTATGCCTCATAGTGGTTCCCTCGACATCATTTCATATTCCATTTCATCTTTCCATATCTGTGTTGGGTGATGCATCGGACACCTTCTGCCTTTGCACATCGCTGCTCAGCATTCCTGTAGGTCTTTGCCTCACAGCGGTCCCACAAGCTTTACATTAAACTTACTCATATTTCTGAGTATTTTCATGCATATGACATGTGAATGCGTGACCATATCAATTCACAAGAAAGTACGAATCTCAAGACCTATTGCACAACATATAATTTCAGCATATAAGGATGGAAAAATTAAACTCACTCATATAGCATATATCATACATCAAACATGATCTGTCAAACATTCATATAGTCACATACATGTGTGAAAATCACAAAGTAAAACTAAGAATTGCAACAAACACAAGTTCATCACCAGCTCACCTAGTGTGTTAATTTCAGTTCCTTCCAGGCAGTGGCTGGACTTCACAAAAGGTTCTGAGTTTCGGATTCCTAAATATTTATAAAACTTAAGATAATACTTCAGTTGGCTGTGGATGTGTCAGTTTATACTAAATTTCATTTTCAGAACTTCCCAGGTGGTCTAAACTAAACTGTCCAGCAGTGGGTCCAATTGGGACCAACAAAACATAATTAGATTGGCCTGCTGAGGTGGCCTGTTGGGCTACCTCTGCTGGTCAGGACTAGGTATCCAAAAGGCCTCTTGGCAGGGTACTTGCTGAAAAGGGAGAGGAATCTCTCCTTCCACACAGCAGGTTGCATCTTATATTGATTTTTCCCCTTCTTAAAACTTGCATAACTAATCTGAAAAGAACAGGAAGTATGGTAGTTGAAAACATTGATTTCTCTCCACCTCCCCCTTTTATCATAAAATGCCCAGGATATACTCAGTCATATGGGCTGACATGGAGGGTCAAAATGACCAGAATAGCCCTCACATATTCTCCCTTCAAAAGAGTTCTTTTCTTGTCCTAAGCAGAAAAATACAGCAGTATAGCAGTTGAAACTTCTATTCTCCCTTCCCCATTTTAAGCAGGTAATGCTCACTAATGAGTTCAGGTTTGAGCCGGGAAGGTTCAAAATGACCTTCAGTACCCCCATCAAATTATGCTCAACCTCACTTCCTTCTTGCAGAAATTTTCTGTAGCTTCTTGCTCTTCCGACCTCCACAAAATTGTTCAGATTTTCTCACACTTGCTCACCCTCTTTCTTCCCTTTGCTACCTCAGAGCACAGCAAGGAAACCCCCCCCCCAATTCCTCTGAAAATCCCAGCCCGAAAAGGAACTCAACCTCACTTCCTTCTTGCTGAACTTCTTGCTGAAATTGCGAATATACAGCAAGGCACTCTCCCTTGCATCTTTTACTTTCTTCCTTCTACTTCCAAAGTTCCTTCTCAGTTCAGGGGCCCTCTCAGAGGCATGCAACTGGCCATTCATTCAACAATAAAAATCCAAAATCAGATTTGAAGAAAGAAGCAATCAAACTTACAGCAACCTCAAACAGATTTCAGAATTTGGAAGTATAAAACATAGCTTGCATTTACCTTTGTTTCAGAATTTTTAGAAATCAAAAATTCGTACAAGAGGGTTGATATATATATATATATATATATATATATATATATATATATATATATATATATATATATATAGATATATATATATTTATATATAGTAGCCTATTTAATTTTTAGAAACATAAAATTACTAAATTGCCCCTATTAACCCCCTAATATAGTTCACATGAATTATGTTACAACCCAAGATACCCTTCTCACTAATCATATTAAATTTGCAAATTCGCTCCCATTTCATGCATAATCTTAGAAAAGCCCCTCATTTACAAACTAAGATCAAATTACTCCCTAAAATCATAATTGATGATATTTACAAATCTGCCCTCCATTCTCACTTAATTATAACAAGGCCCTCAAAACTATATTTTAGTCATAAAAACATCCCAAAGTGGATTTGCCACATCACCAAGTGCGGTTCACACCCATTTCTCACCCACATAACAGAATTTAAAATTCTCAAAATACTCCCAAGAGATTAAAATCTAAATAATTAACATATACGTATACAAATTCCATACAACATGTATAAAATTACACAACAAAGAATCTAATTTTACTTTTAACAACATTAGGAAATATTTTTTACATGCACCACAACATTTACAGTTTATAATTTATTTTAAAATACTCACCACTAGGGATGGTCAAAATTACCACTCTGCCCCTCAATGGAACAAAGTCCAGAAAATTCGTGCTAGGAGAGAGAAAAATTCAAACTAGACCGGTACTCTAGAATTCCAAACTGCCCCTAAGGCCACACTCCATTCATTCATTCAACCATATCCTAAGAAAAACCAAAATTATCCAAATTTTCAGGAGCTGAGATATTACATTCCTCCCCCCTTAAAATAAATTTTGTCCTCAACATTTGATTTTTCTCCAAAAACAATTCATGTTCTCAATCATCAAATCATTCCTATATTTCATACAAATTATGTCTTGAGCATGCACAGATTAAAATATCTTAAGTTACCTGATACCGTACTCAATGAAACGTCAACATCCTCTGCCGTCATGGCACATGCTCGATCCTGAATACAGCTATCCAGGACTTCTTGCTGCTCTTGGCCCTTTGGCTGCAATGTTACTTGCCTCTGGGGCTGTGCAGGAGATACTCCTTCCTGCTGACTAAACTGACCCTCTCGGGGTTTAGGACATTTACGGGCATAATGCCCCTTATTTCCACACTGAAAGCAAGTCACATCATTCTTTGTATTCAATGAGGTTTTCTGCTTTTTTTTAGTGTTAGTCGGGGTGGGGCAGTGTCGGGCTATGTGACCAACACCCCCACAACAGTAACATGTGTCTGATACATAACGACATGGTCCCTCATGATTCTTCCCACAAGTGGGGCAAGCAGAAAGGTCTTTCAGGTTCTTCAGACCTTGCCCCTGCTTCAACGGCCTGGAATCATTATGGTCCTGGCTAGGTGAGGCCTTTTCCCCTGAACCCTCACACTGATGCAACATCTCTCGTTATCGGGTCTCAATTCTTCCTCCTTGTCACATTCCCTTCGTCCTCGAGGTGACATCTGGTGACAAAGGTAGTCAAGCGATTAGTTCCAACAACATCATCAATACTACTATCATGACAGACATATTCAATATGTTATGCTCCTAAGCTTATCTAATTCCACTTTCCATGTGTTACGCTTTGATTCCTCCTATGCCACAAGACTATGGACTCCTAGGGCTACAAGCCTCCTTGCTCTGATACATCTTGTAACGCGCCAAACAGGGTTTAGACATAATTCATCTTCTAAGGGCGTTACTGCTTTGAAAATCCCCAAGATCCATAATAATATGAGGTAGGTAGCCAAAAACTAGTCGCTAAACATCATCCATTTATAACTATGCAACGGAAGGTTATTTACAAATAACAGGTCATGAAACTATACATGTGATTCACGTCTGGTAGCCAAAGTGTTAATATTTACAACCAAAAAGTTAATTACAATCCCAAAAATACAAAATTTACAAGCCTATGCTTCATAAAGAACGTAAAACATCACATAATACAAATAATAAACCGCTTATTCATTTGGGAATCCATCTCCATAGACCATATCTATCACCTCAACAAGATAGAGGCTCCCGCTCTTCACCTGTAAAACATGTCATATAAAAGATATGAGCTTACTAGCTCAGTGAAGAACGAGTAGTAACCGTAACAATGCCAATAACAGATCACGTATCGTGCTATGAATGCTCATGTGACATGTGATGCTGTGGCTATATTTCTTTTCATTTAGTTTTCTCATTCATATTAACTTTTATTTCATACATTCATGTCTGTGTTACACCTTCTGCCTTTCAGCCCTGCTGCTCGGCGTTCCCTTAGATCTCTGCCTCACAGTGGTTCCCTCCACATCATTCCATATTCCCCATTTCATATTTCCATATCTGTATTGTGTGACGCATCAGACACATTCTGTCTTTGTACTCCGCTGCTTGGAGTTCTTCTAGGTCTTTGCCTCACAGCAGTTCCCTCCACATCATTTCATATTTCCATATGTGTTGCGTGATGCATCAAACACCTTCTAATTTTGCACCCCCCTACTCGGTGTTCCCGTAGATCTTTGCTTCACAGCGGTTACCTCCACATCAATTCATACTCCATTTCATATTTCCATAACTGTGTTGGGTGATGCATCAGACACTTTATGCCTTTGCACCCCGCTACTCGACGTCCCGTAGGTCTTTGGCTCACAACAGTCCCACAACCTTTACATTTAAACTTATTCATATTTCTGAGTATTTTCATATATTTCTAATGTTCATGCATATGACATGTGAATGCATGACTATATCAATTCATAAGAAAGAGTCGCATATATATACTTATTCATGCACATGAAATTATGAGTAATATTATTGAAGTTTTCTTCATATACAGTGGATTCAGTTCTGTTTTTCTGAGTGGATTCCAAATGACGGTTTTTGGTGGATTCCAAAACCATAAAAGTGGATTCCTATCCAATTATCTCTTCTATGCTTTTATCTTATTTTTCTCACAAAAAATAGGTCAGTCCATTCTGTTTTCACAAACCCGAGGCACCCTATTTTCACTCAATTTTCCGATTGCATTCTTCTTCAAATCGCTCTCTGGTTGCTGCTCTGATTTGGTTCATATCTGGAATAAATTTCTGTTACTTTGTTCTCTGGAATTCTGTTTCTGATCCAGTAGAACACTTGTCGATTCCTATAGTTCTGGTTGTTCGACTTATACTCCTAGTAGCACTAGGACTCCTCTGAAACTACACATTATGTGGTCAGAATTTCTTCAAATTCTGCAGACTCTACTGATAGGATAGATCACTAAACTATAATTTTTGGTTATTCCAAATTGTCTGTTCTGATTGATAAGTTTTCTCCAAATTCTGGTTATATACTCTGTTGTCTGACCATGTTAGGGATTACTCTATGTTAAATTTTCATCTCAAAAGTTCGTACTAGTAAGTGAAGGGGCTCTCACATATATAAGGCACCCAAGGTTCTAGTTTCTAAGCAATGAAAGTGATGCAGGCTGAGATATGTTGGATTGGAATCTCTAAAGGATTCTATTTTAATTGGGATATATTTGTATTTTTTTTTATTTTGTAAATTTTAATTAGGGTAGTTAGGATTTTAATATTATATTTGGCCTTAGAGTTTTTTAGGAGTATTCATTTTGTTTATTTTTATTTTATTTTAGATGTGGGCCCCTCCACTTTTCGACTTGGTGGGTGATTAGTGATGCAGGCTAGATCCATTCGATGGGAATATTTTTAGGGGTTTATTTTAATTGGGAAAATCATTGTAATTTGATTTAGTTTTATTTCTTTCCATAAAAAAGGGATGTATTTATTCTTTAGTTAGAGTTTTAGGTTAATTAGGAGTCTTCTTTAATTAGGAGTCCTCTTTAGTTAGGAGTCTTCTTTGATTATCATCTTTTTATTTAGAATTTTTATTTAGCAATTAATTAAATTGTAAAGTCTATTTATAGACCTTTTTATCAATGAAAAGGAGGATGGAGATTTGAGAAAATTTGGTTTTGGTTGCCCCACGGGCAGAGCACTTTCTGCTCTCCCTCTTTTCCTCTCTCTTGGTTGAGTCGTCTCTCTCACGGCCGGTTCCCTTCCCCATTGCTGTGGAAGTCATCCTCCCCCTACCAATCTGTGAGTAGGTTTTCTTTCTCTTACCCTCTGGTTTCCCTTCTCTCTCTTGGACCCTCTTTCTGATTTCTAATCCTATGTCTCTTCTTCCTTATCTCTTAAAGTTTCTGTTCTGGGCGATAATCACAGCCCCATAAGACACCTTCGATCTCCCTCATTACTTCCCTTCTCACTCTGGAATCTTGAGAGCATCCTTCAAACCCTAAGGTGACCTTACCTGTTGATTCCCATCCCCAGAACCCCCCTTCATCATGAGCTTAAGGTTGAAACCAAATCTGGTTTTCTGCTCTACTGCCAAGACTAGTTGCAGCAAGTTTATTACTTCCATTTATTGATCTTCTGGGTTCAAAACTACATCCATTCAAGGAAATAGTCAAAACGATGCTGCCCCTGAATTTTCAAGTCAGTCGGAGCTCCTATGGGGGAGATCTACTTCTCCAAACAATTCTGATTTTGCCGCCCCTATAGCTCTAATCGTGAATAGGTTCAAGGTAGAAGAAGACCCATTATTTAGGGATTACCCTTTTTTAGACTTGTACGTCTGTTTCATCCTCTTTTATTTTTCCTTCCAAGTTTGCCCCCTCTCTTTAAATATCCTATGTTACATGACCTTGAACATTGCTGAAATTACAATTCTGCCATTAGGGCTTGTTTGTTTCTTCCAAAGTAATTACACTCTGAGTTACTATGAGATCTGCCATTGATTCTTCAATTAAAGCTTATATTAGCATCGGTGGGCCCATAGCAGACCCGATGGGGTTTCTCTCGACCCGGGTTAGTTAGGAATCTTCTTTCTTTGTTTATTGTTGGGATGAAGAAAAAAAGGAACACGAAAATAGCGAAGATAATGGAGGGAGAAGGTCAAGTCTCACCAAGATGGAAGAGAGGCGAGATCCAAGGGAAAAGGAGAGGAGAGGACACCATGGACGTCTCGTCTATACCTTCCCCTACCGTTACACGAGTTTCCAGACTCCAAACTTACCATAAAATGAACCAGAACAGAAAAAGATATACACGCTGTCGCTTTCATACCATTTGATGTGGATCCGGGTCGAGAGAAACCCCATCGGGTCTGCTATGGGCCCACCGATGTTAATATAAGCTTTAATTGAAGAATCAATGGCAGATCTCATAGTAACTCAGAATGTAATTGCTTTGGAAGAAACAAACAAGCCCTAATGGCAGAACTGTAATTTCAGCAATGTTCAAGGTCATGTAACATAGGATATTTAAAGAGAGGGGGCAAACTTGGAAGGAAAAATAAAAGAGGATGAAATAGACGTACAAGTCTAAAAAAGGGTAAAATTGAAAATCCCTAAATAATGGGTCTTCTTCTACCTTGAACCTATTCACGATTAGAGCTACAGGGACGGCAAAATCAGAATTGTTTGGAGAACTAGATCTCCCCCATAGGAGCTCCGACTGACTTGAAAATTCAGGGGCAGCATCGTTTTGACTATTTCCTTGAATGGATGTAGTTTTGAACCCAGAAGATCAATAAATGGAAGTAATAAACTTGCTGCAACTAGTCTTGGCAGTAGAGCAGAAAACCAGATTTGGTTTCAACCTTAAGCTCATGATGAAGGTGGGTTCTGGGGATGGGAATCAACAGGTAGGGTCACCTTAGGGTTTGAAGGATGCTCTCAAGATTCCAGAGTGAGAAGGGAAGTAATGAGGGAGATCGAAGGTGTCTTATGGGACTGTGATTATCGCCCAGAACAGAAACTTTAAGAGATAAGGAAGAAGAGACATAGGATTAGAAATCAGAAAGAGGATCCAAGAGAGAGAAGGGAAACCAAAGGGTCAGAGAAAGAAAACCTACTCACAGATTGGTAGGGGGAGGATGACTTCCACAGCAATGGGGAAGGGAACCGGCCGTGAGAGAGACGACCCAACCAAGAGAGAGGAAAAGAGGGAGAGCAGAAAGTGCTCTGCCCGTGGGGCAACCAAAACCAAATTTTCTCAAATCTCCATCCTCCTTTTCATTGATAAAAAGGTCTATAAATAGATTTTACAATTTAATTAATTGCTAAATAAAAATTCTAAATAAAAAGATGATAATCAAAAAAGGATAAATACATCCCTTAAAACTAAAGAGGACTCCTAATTAAAAAAGACTCCTAATTAGCCTAAAACTCTAACTAAAGGATAAATACATCCTTTTTTTATGGAAAGAAATAAAACTAAATCAAATTACAATGATTTTCCCAATTAAAATAAACCCCTAAAAATATTCCCATCCAATGGATCCAGCCTGCATCAATTAGCTTTTGGTTTATGTTTTATTTATTAATTTCTATTATTGTGGGACCCCATCCCCCCTTTTAGAAGTGGCCTCTAATCCTTGTAGTTGGTAGTTGAGTCTAGACAGGACTCTATTTGAGTTCTAATTGTTTTAGAGTTACAATCCAATTAGAATTACACTTGTAAGCCTATTTATAGGCAGATTTCTTATTGAATTAGATATGGAATGATGGATTGAAAGAAAAAAAGAAGAACAGACGTTCTACCCCTCCTAGCTCTCCTCTCTCTCGGCTCTTCTCTCCTCACCGTTCCTCTCCGGTATCCCTTGACTCCTAAAGTTATCCCATTAATTACCCCTAAAATCATCCCATTAATTATCCCTAAAATCATCCCATTGTCAACGATTACTATTTTTTTCCCATACCTTTTTCTCCCTTCCCCTTTTGGTGGTTTCCTTGATTCCCTTTTCCTTCTATAACTTGCTATCAGTTATCCCATCTCCTTCCCTTAGGTTAATTGTTCCAATCTTTTCTCTTCTGAAATTTCGTCAGCATTAGAGGGACTATTCCCAACACTCCCCCTCAATTGTCGCCCCTCTTCTGGGTGCACGTGGCACATGATCCCTCTTTTGGATGACCGTACGGAGTGAACCTGGAGCTCAATATCATGTTAAGTTTCTATTTCAAAAGTTCGAACTACTAAGCGAATGGACTCTCACATATATAAGAGGCACCCAAGATTCTAGTCTCTAAGCAATGTGAGACTATTCCCAACAGTCTACAATCTACATTAAACCTCCTCCCACAAAACAGCTGTAAAGGGTTGTCCAACTCATGTAAAAAATGAACAGTACAAAGGGAATAACTATAAAATTTCTCCATCTTCCCATATACCCTTAGCAGTATTAATTTTCAGGAAAGTGTAAAGTAGATGCTTAAAACAGAGGGAAGGAACACCTCGTTTATGCAGCCTTCCCAAACGCCAGTTCGAATCTCTAATCACATATCAAAACATGAACTTTATAAATATTTAGTGTGTAAATCTCAACGTCTTACGATAGACACAAAGTAAAAACCCTAACTGCTCCTCTCAAACCATAACGAGAGTGAATCGAATGAAGCATGAAACGAAGAACAACTTACAGGATGGAATAGCTAAACCGAGGGAAAGAAAGATCACAGAACCATGACGGACGCAGACAGATATACACAACAATTAAAATTTGAAAACATATAAGCAATAATCAAGGTAAATAGATACCCAAATGGCCAAAAACGCCTCCCCTGTAATTCGGTCTTGGATCTTACATGAGGTCGAACGAGGAACCAAACAGCCGGCGAAAGATCTCTGAAATCTGAACTCACCTTCTGGTCTGGACTTTTAAATCTCGGCACTCAGGGCACTGGATTCATATAGTGCGTAGCTATGGTCTATAAGACTAAAGGTGCATGTGCTGGTTTTTAAAACCGACGAAAACTGGACCAGGGCATTATAATAGACGGCCAAATTCTGGATTTGACCGATCAAAACGTGGCCCAAAAAAAAATTAAGGGAACGTTTCACGCCCCTCTCTTGTGGTTTGCCTTCATGACACGCATTCAAAGTTTACCATTTTTTTTTTTATTTTGAAACTTTATTTCTTTTTACAAATCGTTCTTTCTCAACAATGGCTCTGAAGTGGGAAAAGTGCTCTAGTTCTTCTCTGGCGACTTCTTTCTTCTCATGTGATTGGGATTTCTAGCGTATTGGAAGCTCCGGCGCACCTCTTCTCCAATGGTAAGAACATGCATCCCTCTATAAATCTCTTCATTATCTTCGTTTCTAGATTTATTTTTTTTTTTCATCATACTTTATCTCCGCAAAACCCTATAGCTTATAACTTCATCTTGACACTCAGGGTTTATATGTTTTTGGTTTTCCTTTTTTTCTCAACGACCAACGTCTTCCATACCTCTAAAAATTTTACAATCTTCTCCACTTACAAATTTTTTCTTCTCAGATTTTATACTCTAACCAAGTTTTCAAGAGTAAAAATTTATAGTCATCCAATTTTTTTTTGGTCTTGGATTTACTCCAAATCAGCAAATTAAACTCTATACTTCTCTTCTTTTTTTCCCTTTTTTTTTTTTCCTCAGATTTTATACTCCAAACCAGATTTTCATCAATAAAGTTTATTTTGTTATCCCTTTTTTTTTTTTTTGGTCTCTGGGTTTTAACTCTAAATCAGGAAACTAAACTTTGTCTCTTGTTTTCCATTTTTTTTTTCTCAGATTTTATACTCCAAACCAGGTTTCCAGTAGTAAAGTTTCTCTTGTTATCCAAATTTTTTTCGTCTCGTATTTTTCTACTCCTAACCAGCGAATTAAACTCTATGACTTCGGATATCCACCATTTCTTAGCGGTCCCAATGATTTTTCAGCAACCCGTTTGCTATCTTTGTTTGCTACTGAGATCGTTTTTGTTCGTTTAAGTCTTTGCTCGTTAATGAGATTAATTTTGTTCGTTATATTCTCTCTTTGTTTGCTACTAGTTGACAGATGTCTTCAGCAAACAGCAATGTAATTTCTTCCAGGTATGTGAATTGGCAATGCAATTATTCTAGAATAGCAGTAATACGGATTTCTTAGAATGATCGTAGCAAGAACAAGCTCTATTTATTTTTTTTTTATTTTTTTTTTCGTGAGCTCTATTATTTTGTGGTTTCTTAATCCTTTATCTTGAATGTGTCATCACTACATTAGCTTAACAAGATTATCTCTCCATTCCTATAGAAGTTCTTAGCCATTATATTTTATTTTTACAATTTTTATTGCACAATTTTACTTCTCTTTGGTATGTATTGTATAATTAATTATATAATATATTATGACATATGTAGTTGTTTTGTATGAATTGTGGTACTTATTTATATTTAAAACAAATTGATATAATCTAAAATCCACAAATAGGTTATAAGGTGTTTATCATTATTGTGATAACATATATTAATTTAACATGTGTGGTGGTATTAAATGATTATTATTTATGATTCGTAATTTATTCTCATTGATGATTTATTATAAACAACTCATAAACATAAATATAAATTATGCCAAAAGAGAGCCCCAGTGTATCATTTTGCATATTGCGTTCCACTTCTAATTCCGATCTCATTGTGACTTCTATTGGATATGTTTAATTGTCATCTTTGATGTTGAAAGTAGAGTTGCCTTATTTTATTATATTCATTGATGCAATGAATTATTTTGATTGTTAATATGGTTTTTGTTGGCACTTAGGATATGTGTATGGAAGCATCTGGCAAATTATGTATGAGCAGAGGGATTGAACTATTATAAACTATTATGTCTGAACTCCATAAAGATTGACCTACGAGATTAGCAATTTATATAAACTTATATGCATACGATGTTGGAACTTAAAAATATATTGAATAGCATTTCTTTCGTATTTCATTGCCTTGCAAATCAAAGTTCAAACTATGAATATTTCACATTGCATCAAAGTTTGATACAAAAAAAATAACAACCCTTTGATTTATGAATAACATCTCTTTTTTATTTTGCACGCATATTGTTTATTTTAGGGCTCTATTTACTGTGTCTTGTTTGAGCACACAGATTGTAGGGTAATTAGTGAAACAAAAGGTCTATTGTGTTATATATATAACCAATGCATTTTATCTTATCCAATTTTATTCGCAGGTGATGTGAACTCATAAGACTGTTGTTAAAGCTTCTTCGATTTTGGATCTTGCCCTAAATCCCTTACATAACACAACTTTTGTGTTTTTTTTTTTTTTTTTGTTATTAAAAATGGTAAATTTGTAAGTTAACATGCTTAAGGGATAGTTTTCTCATTGAATTGTTAAAAATGATGCTATGTAATCAATTAATAGACCTGTCATAACGAACAAGGTTTATGTGAACCATATTTCATAGAGTAGGGGAAGTTATTGTAATTATCACCAAAAAAAAAAAAAGTGAGTGCATGTTATTAAGGCAAAGTACAAGGGAGGTGGGCGAAACTTTCCCAAAATCAATTATATTTGGAAAATTGGTTCAGATTGTTATAATATAAAATGGAAGAAAAATAAACTTCTCTTGTGAAAGAGGAATTTTCGTATATTATTTTAATATGAAATGAGAAAGAACATTTGTAAATTGTTTTAATACGAATGGGAAAGAACATTTCTTTCTCAACAATAGTTAGTTAGTAATGAGGGTAAATGGTTCATTCACTATAAAAATTTGGCATTTTGGGTTTTATCAATTAAACATTGTCTTTGCGTCGTCAATTAAACATTGTCTTTGCGTCGTCAATTAACATAAAATGGCTATTGGACTGAGTATTTTTGTAATTTATTTTTCTTTATAGGGATGTATTTGTAATTATTTGAAACATTTTGAGTGTACTTGAATTATGGACAAACTATAGGGGTGGTATCCATAATTTTTTTAAAGATAAACTATGGTCGTAAAATATGATTTTTTTTTCAAGTATGATATGGATAAAATTGAAATATATAAAATTTTCATATAAAATATCATTTGTACGAAAAATTTTCATCAAAGCAAACAGGATGTAAGATAAATTTTATGTAACCATATGCATAAAAAATTTTACAACAAAATGAACGAGGTTGGGATAAATCGAGACAGAGGGAAAGAAAAAAGAAAAAAAAAAAAAAAAAACTGAACCATGCAGCAATGACATAATCTTAAACTTGTACAGTTGTAGATTGGCACTAGGCTACATTTGAACCTATCCCATATGGGCCAAGGCACTAGGCTGCATTTGAACCTATATCCCATATGGGCCACTCGGTTGAAGTTCGTGCTACATGTTTTTTTCGACTAGATAATTACTTAGGAATAAAAAAAAAATAAAAAAATAGTCAATGCATATCCACTTGTGAATTAGTTATGTTTCAAACCTTTAGTACGAGAAAAATGTCTACATTTTCTTAATAAAAATTAATGGTTGTGAAAATTCTGAATTCTTTTGAGTCCAATTGTTTTATTTCACTTGAATTTGAATGGAATCGAACCTAAAGATTATGTATGGAATACTCTATCGGTTCTAGTCCAGTTCGGAATCATTCAGACTCTAGTGATAAGAGGAAAAAATTAAACCAACGTGTCCAAATTAAATAATGGCCCAAACCAGGCCGATTTATATAGAACATTAAAACCCTAGTTTATCCGATTCAATCTTAATGGGTTTCTTACTTTCCTACTTGGTTTTCAATTGGATCCGATCAAATTAGATTGATACCAGCTCGATAAGCCAAGTCCAATAAGAAATCAAAATCATACAAGCCCAGTTATTATCGTTCACAGTGCAACCCATCAAGCCTGAAAGCCCTAAACCTCTTATGACATGTTTTTGACTGATTAGATAAAACCCGATTTGGCTTGGAATGAAACAGATCTGTTGACACCTTTATTTCTCTCATACACTACAAAAATCTCAATTTTTTTTTTGAATCAAACCATTGTCAATCATAGAATGCAAAAGAGCATTTGAAGCTTGTAGCATCACCGAGATACGCTTTCCAATTAACCCCAAGGGGGTAGCTAAGTCGGCAAGGAGTTTACGTCTCAGGAAGCGGAAGGTAGTTCGACTCTTTTTACTGCATTGGGTCTATTCACACGAGACATTAAGTGCTGTTTCTTTCGTATCCAAATCCTCTCCTCCCAGAGGTTTGGGAGGAGAGGCGGCAACTCCCTTAGATGGCCGATACACCCGAGTCCCACGTGTTGACCATCAAAGGGGATTGCCAAAGAAGAGAGGATGTGGATCCATTTCTTTCCCCTTAAAAAAGAGATTTGTTTTTCCATCGGGGGCTTGGATCATTTGCAGTCATGTAGCTTGTACAACAATCCTATCAGGGCCGTCGGATTACATAGGTGCATATGTAAATGTGCTCTCAACGGCCCGGATGGACTGCAGGGCTGCAGGAAACCCCCAAGCCTATCGAAACCCATTGAGAGTAGAAAATAAAGACCATCGAGAGTTGCCGCCAAATCGAGTTTTTAAGGCAAATTGGAGTTGCCCTAGAGAAGAGACCAAAGCCGCCAATCTACTTGGTCGGCGTGAAGTCCAGTCATAAACCGAGGAGGACTACAGTAGCAGTTCTCAGTTCTGCAGTGATCAGTAAGAAAGAGGGAGAGATGTGGAAGAAGGTATTTGCAAGCGTCAGTGGTACACTGCATCCATGGCGAATGATACCTCATCGCAACTCTAGCGTTTCCACCGCCGTCGACTCTATATTACTTCGTTCCCTCAAAGAGCACTACCTTGAAGTCTCCAAAATGACTCAACCACCGGTAAGTTCTCATCGTTTCTCTGCAAGTGCGTAAAATCCTAGAGTTTGGCTTTTAGGTGTTTATTATATTTAATTGATTCGGTGTTCGAGCACTGGCTGCGGAAATTCATTTACGTCATGTGATGCACAGAAAGTAAGCCCTCCATCACCTTTTTCGATTGTGAAAGGTGCGCTCGACAACCATGGTCCCGTTCTTCGACGAACTTACGACGATGAAGAAATCAGTATCTCTGTGATGCGATTGGCCAATATTATTCCTGGTGGTGGAGACGATGATGACGACGACGGCATTAATCAATTGTTCCTTCATGTCGATATCTCGAAACCGGGCCGAGAGGATTCCATTCATTTCCTATGCGGGCTTTATCCGGATGCATTGGGAATACACTCGGTGTCCATGAGGCCAAAGCATCAATCTTCTCAATTCCTGGTTGTTCCTTCCAAGTATAGTGGTCCGACTTTCCAGTACGTCTTGTTCACTCAACACGTGTGTTTGTGTTTTAACCTTTTCCACTATTTGTTTAATTTTCAATTGAAAATCCATTGTAGAAGTTTCAGACTATAAGTTGATCGTATACTGCGAAACAAAACGAGCAAGGCTTTGGTTTTCTGTGTTTTTGTTCCCCATGGAACAAGCACAAGAATAGCCAAAGGTTATATATTTGTACGGGAATCTAAAATAACTATTGTTGATGCCCCATGGATTATTAGTAGATGACATGTTAGGGGAAAAGCTTAATAGCAATTTTGTAATTATCTAGAGTAAACATTCTTTATTTATCCGTGGATAGGAATCCTTTCTTTAATACCTAAGAGGCAGACACATCAGTGGAGGAGCATCGTGTGGCCTCTTTGGAATGTTCGTGAGCAGTGATGATTCACCTTGAAGCAGAGGGCAGAATATACTGGAGCCCAACTCTTCCTTTGTAGTGTGTGAAAAAGGCCACCATGCCTTCTAGCAGAGACCTTTAAGCCGGGGGCTGAGTTTTTGCATTACAAGCAAAGGGTGAGAAAGGAAGCAGTAATGATTGGAGACGATGGTTGGAAAGAGAGTAGAGCATTAACGAACCAGACAGTGAGAGTAGGAATACTCAGAGACAGATTGCTAGTGGCAGACCAGGAGGGACTAGAATACTCAGAGAGCCCAAGGATTATCAAGTTCAAGTGGCTTAATAGTATGTGCAGGACAAGTAAATTCTTCACTAAGGTCCCGATGGGCTAGTAAGGACAGAAATGTTACTCATGCATAGGAACAAGAGTAACTGAATATAAACTATGACTGAAGAGAAAGAAAAGAACAGAAAAGGCAAAAAAAAAAAACAAAACAAAATAAAGCTATGTATGCCAGTTTCTTCTTGCTTTGAATAGGCTTAAGGTTGTGGTAAGAAAGGCCTGTATTTTGTTGATTTGGTATAAACTGTAAACTATGTTATAATTGATTACTTGCATTTCATTTTTATCTTGGATCTACTCTTGATGCTTTGATTGGCATCCTGGTTCATATTTTCTTCTTGATATGTGGTCATGATATTGATAGGTCTTTCTTTTTACTTTCTTTTTCTGTAAAAAGGCAAAAGAAACAAAGTATTACTTGAGAGCCATTCCACAATTTATGTCACTGCTAAGGGATGGTCTTGTGGTGTTTTAAGTGGCATCTGTCCTCAAAGACAATTATGCAAATATCCAAATGATAGTAGAAGGGAAGATCCCTCATTTAGACCCACCAGGAAAATGAATTTTGAACTATTCGTACTTTTTAGTGGTCTTACTTCTGCTTACGGTGACATGGATTTTCTTCCATAGATTTATCTTTGGGGTTTTTCTTTAATATAAAATCTATTGAATTACCCCTCGACAAGTGATTATTTACAATACTTTGAAGTAGGCTGGAAATCAGGAATCAAGTTGGCTTGTAAAAAGCATGTTGATGTGGTTATTGTATGATGAGCATGGTTGAAGCATTATTATTCTCATCAAACAAGTTGATTCACTGATAAAATTTGCATTATGCAGCATGGACACTCTGAATTATATCTCGATTCAAATATGATCCTAACGTTTAAAGAAAGACACTAGAAGGCTTGAAGCAAAATGCTTTTCTGTGTATGCTTGATGACTGGAACTTGCTTGGCCGATAAACAATTTCCTAGTCAGCAAGTCGAAAGGTCGAAGAATCACTTCATAGAGCAAACCAAGCAACATTTTGAAATGTGTCACAACTCTTATAAACTTTATTGTGACTGATCTAAAGTAGTCTTCCATTTTGGGATGTTAAGACTTACTACTTTATTTTATTTGTGATTGATTTTTAATTTTGTGACATTAACTTGTATGAATGATCTTGAATCTTTGAGATTGAAAATCTATTAGAGGGTTGAAATACAATCTTTTTTTTTTTCTTTTTCCCATCTTGCTATTTTGATCATTCCACAAGAAGAAACTGGATGACTATTGCATTTCTAGCTTTTGATTTAATAAGTTGCAAATTTGCAGAGACCTGAAAGAGAGGATGAGGGATGCACTTCATAATTATATAGAGCAGCGTGGTGTCAATGAAAGTCTCTTTCCCTTTCTCCAAGCATGGCTTTATGTGAAGGACCATCGGAATCTTATGCGGTGGTTCAAAACAACGGGCACCTTCATTAACGAGCATAAATCAGCATGAGTTCTTCCAAAATTGTAGTTGTTTTCTCAGTAGAAATGGTTCAATGCCCAAGTAAGTGCTGTAACTTTGATAAAGCTCGAGTTGCTATTCAAAGGATGTAGATATCTCACATGTTTTTTCCTTTTTTTTTTGGGGGGGGGGGTGGGCATTTCAGTTTATATCTTTGAGGGCCTTGAGAAAGATCTCCATTTTGTATTGTATAAGGGTTTTTCCATTGCATACATACATCACAATATGATTATTTTTTAGCTGCCTTGTCTACTTCCCTTCAATTTTCAATCGAATTTAAAACCTGGGCTAAGAACTTGGTCCTATATGGAATTCCTATGGTTGATGATACTTTCTTCATCATTTCTTGCCTTAATTTTTTTTTTGTTTGGAATTTTCTTGCCTTTAAGCGTGTGATACACTTTACCCGTGAATCAATAGGAGGAAGTAGTTGGGCCAATTAGCCGTGAATAATCTCATTCTCTTATTCAATAAGATGCAATCCTGGGTTGTAAAACCCTAGTTTGGGTTGCTGTGGGCCCCAGTCAAGTAATAGAATGCTCAAATAGCAAATACAGTGGCAAATAGTAAATAACTTAAAACTATGAGGATGAGTGGCAATTCTGTAAATAATTATGATTGCCTAATCCATTTGAGTCAAGCAGACAGAGCGTTAGGCCCAAAATGCTGGAAACAAAGTTTTAAGTAGAAGGGTATAACATGGATGGAACTATAAGGGGATTAATATAATGTAGACCAAGGGGGTTTCCTGTAAATTTCAAACAGCACCTTCTTCAACCTTCGAACCTTCGTGAAAACAGAACCAGCGGTAACCCCTTGCTGGTTTCAACAACGGAACTCCATGAATACTCAACAAAACCATTTGAAGCTCTAGGATAAAGGTCGTAATCCTCTGTGAGATGTAAAAGGATTCAAATTCGAATAGTGAAGTAGTCGATTCGAATCCGTTTACCACCTACCCTATTCGAATACGATCCGAAATCCTCGTGTTGTATAAAAACAAATTTGAATTCGATTCTTAACCAGATAAAGTACTATTTGAATCCAAATTAATTGTGAGTGATTTCTTAGAAGGATATCCCACGAAAAGAAAGATGATGAATAAGGAGAAGAAATGGGATTCTTCGAAGGAAGAACCTTACCAGTTACGTTTGGAAGCTTCAAACCGCCTTTTGTAGGTACTAAACTGAGAGAGCAAGTGAAAGCAGAATGTACAGATAACAAATCCTGTTGAGTGAAGAACAGAGCAACAAATCAATACAGTAATAACGAGTAAAAGATCAAAAATCAAAGATGATTGATGATGTTTACAGTTTACATTATAACAAAAGATGTGTTAAAACTTAAAACCAACAAATTTTTTTTTTTTTGAAATTTAAGTTCTGGAACACCTAAAATGACAAAATAACCTAATATCGCAAAAAGCTCTGACATAACTCAAGTCACAAGTTACCATTGTGACTGATTTATTAGAAGCATATCCCCCCCAGAAAGGAAAAAAAAATGATGAGTAACCTTGTACGTCTGTACCTCTGTACCTCCTTTGTTTCCCCTTATGTTGGGAAGCGACAAGCTTCGAATTTCACCTTGGGAAGCTTAAAGCTTCAAAGTTCAAAGAATAAACGAAGTAGTAGTAGTGCAGTGGTCGCAGTCGGCACGACTTTGGTTTGGCAATATCGGGACCCTTCCAAACCCTAGAGAACAAGTTGGGACTTTTGAGAAAATACCGAAATTCCAAACCCTAGAGCTATAAGAACTATTGAGGATATTATTTTACTATTTTTTTAATCAGATGTGCATATTGCTCTTTCAGATACTTTAACGGAGCAGATTATATTCGCTCCTAATGAGTGATATCCGAATTCGCATCCGAGTTTGATCCCAACTATCCAAATTTGCATCCGAATTCTAATGTTTGGATTCCCTTAAACAGTTGCGTATGTGAATCGAATTCGGATTATCGACTATCCGTTACATCTTTATCCTTTGCCCTCTTGAGCCCAACCAATAGCTACCCTAAACAAGCAGCGATGGATGGATTATAAAGGTCTGAAATCAGGCGGCAGAACAGGGTCAGGTATGTCTTGAATCCGAGTATCTCACAACAGAAGAGGAGTCTGGGAGTAGGATTTTCAGTTTAGAGTTGCCCAAGGGTTAGAGGAATACTCACCAAATTGGAAGGGAAGTGGATGTGCAATGGAAGGGATCAATACCGCCCTTAGTGGTTGCTGTTACAGCCAGAACAGGTGAGAGATACCACTAATAGCAGAAAATAATAATAAGAAATAAAGGAAAAAAGAAGATGAACATTTACCGATGGGAGGAAAGATTAAAAGTAGATAAGAAATAAAGGAATGAACACACCTGAAGGAGAGAGGAGGAAGAAGATCACCTAACCAGTGGCCAAAACACTGTAGCAATATGGCTCCAATTCACGGTTCTATTCGTATTCAATACTCCCCGTTGTCCATCGATTACATGTACTTTTTGTTGAGAAAAGAAAAGAATGAGAGAATATATTCTCCCATCATACCAGCTTTATTTATAATAAGAGAGTTTACAAACTAATAGGAACTCTAATTAGATTAGGAGTCCCAGTTAGACCAAGGGTAGGAAATAAAAGAAAATAATCAATAACCAAAATTACATGAACACCATAAACTAATAGGATACGACTTCTAATTGGATACTACTTTTACAACACTCCCTTAAGTTGGTGCATATATATCAGACATGCACAACTTGGATAATAATGGGTGAATATATTTGTAACACTGATTGATCACTTGATTGAACATAAGGAACACAGATCTGTCCACTATCCAATTTTTCCTTGATAAAGTGATGATCAATTTTCACATGCTTAGTCCTACTCCTATCATATTGAACTGGATTGTGAGCAATACTGATTGCAGCTTTATTGTCACAAAATAACTTCATAGGCTGGGTATTATGGATACCCAGATCCTTTAGTAATCCCTGTAACCATAACAACTCGCATATTCCCTGAGCTATAGCTCTAAACTCGGCCTCTGCACTGGAACGGGTTACCATATTCTGCTTCTTGCTGGACCAACCAAATTTCCTCCAATAAATGTACAATATCTTGAGGTAGATTTTCTTATCCGGATTTCCTGCCTAGTTTGCATCAGTGTAGGCATTAACTTTGAGATGACCTGGAGAAGAAAGTTGAATTCCTCTTCTAGGAGCAGATTTCAGATAGTGCAATATGTGGAGAACTGTATCCATATGGGAAGTATATGGGTCATGCATAAATTGACTCACCAAACTTACTGCAAAACCAATATCAGGTCGAGTGTAAGCCAAGTATATTATCTTTCTAACTAACCGTTGGTACTGTTCCTTATGAACTGGTGTCCCAGCCTTTTCTTGCAGCCTGGTATTAGGATCAATTGGTGTCTCACAGGGCCGACACCCTAAAAGACTGGTCTCTGAAAGAAGATCAAGTATGTACTTTCGCTGAGACAAATAGATACCCTTGGTGGAGCGTGCAACCTCAATCCGAAGGAAATATCTCAATTTTCCTAGGTCTTTTATTTCAAACTCATTTCCTAAGAAGATCTTCAGGTGTATAATTTCTTCATCATTGCCTGTAATCACAATGTCATCTACATATACTACGAGAATAGTGATTTTTCCATCCCTTTGCTTAATGAATAATGTGTGATCAACATTGCTTTGTTTGTAAGCTATAGAGGTCATTGCTCTGTGAAACCTCCCAAACCAGGCCCTAGGTGATTGCTTGAGCCCATAAAGGGATCGTTTTAGTTTACACACCTTTTCTTTAGGGGCTAAAGCTGTAAACCCTGGTGGAATATCCATGTATACTTCCTCAGCTAACTTCCCATGGAGGAATGCATTCTTGACGTCTAGTTGCTGAAGATCCCAATTAAAGTATACTGTACAGGCTAGAATGACACGAATAGTAGTCATTTTTGCCAAAGGAGCAAATGTCTCATGATAATCGATCCCATAGGTCTGAGTGAATCCACGGGCTACTAACTTGGCCTTGTATCTATCTATAGTCCCGTTTTCTTTTTGCTTTACAGTAAAGATCCACTTACACCCAACAATCTTTTTCCCTGGTGGAAGATTAACTAGGTCCCAAGTTTCATTTTTCCTCAGGGCAGTCATTTCCTCTACCATGGTTGCTTTCCATCTCGCATTTGTGACTGCATTATGCTAATGTTTGGGAATAGACACAGAAGACAGTAGAAACAAAAGCAAGATATGACGGAGACAATGATTTATAAGAAACATACTGAGATATAGGATGCTGGGTACATGACCTAGTACCTTTACGAATAGCAATATGTAAGTCTTATTCAAAGGGGAGAATATTACCAGACGAAAGGATATCATTCTCTGAAACAGTTTCTGGATCTAGAGCTGGCGAAGGGATGTGTGTAGGTGCGTTGATGGTGGTGGTCTTTCTCTGCTTGAGTCTGGTACAACTATAGACTTGTAGGTGAGGTGTTTCCAGGGGAAGTTGTTCAGCAGAGAGTGATGTAGGCTCAGTAGCAGGTGTAGGTGTAGGTGTCTCCCCGTAAAGTGAAAGGGGAGGCACAGTTATGATAATAGGCCCATCTTCCTGAAGACTAGGCTCCCCTTGAAGATGGGACGCGGGGTAGTAAGGAAGGTTCTAATAGAATATAACATCCGTGGAGACGAAGGTGCGGCGGGTTGGTGGATGGTAACATTTATAGCCTTTCTGGGTTGAAGAGTAGCCCAAGAAAAGACAACGGAAACCACGGGTTCAAGTTTTCTTGGAGAGTGATGGTTGCACACATAGCAGGTGTAGGTGTCTCCCCCTGAAGTGGAAGGGGAGGCATAGGTATGATAATATGCCCATCTTCATGAAGACTAGGCTCCCCCTGAAGATGGGACACAAGGTAGTAAGGAAGGTTCTCATAGAATATAACATCCATGGAGACGAAGGTGTGGCAGGTTGGTGGATGGTAACATTTATAGCCTTCTGGGTTGAAGAGTAGCCCAAGAAAAGGCAACGGAAACCACGGGGTTCAAGTTTTCTTGGAGAGTGATGGTTGCACACATAACATCCGCAGCCAAAGATCTTAGGAGGAACAATATGAGAGGCATAACTAAGAAGAAGGTGTAAAGGGGAGTGATGATCCAAGACTGGGGTCGGGACGCGGTTGATAAGGTAAGCAGAGGTAAGTACGGCATCACTCCAATATTGTGGTGGCACATTGCAGGCAAACATCAATGCACGAGCCACTTCAAGGAGATGGTGATTTTTTCTTTCAGCTACTTCATTCTGAGCAGGAGTATCCACACAACTGGTCTGGTGCAAGATACCATTATCTGTCAGATATCTTTGAAACTCTCAATCAAGATACTCTCTGCCATTGTCACTTCTGAGAATCTTTAAGGAAGCTTGAAACTGATTCTTAATCATCTGGTGGAATTTACGAAAACACTGAAACACTTTGGTTTTAGTTTTATTTTGTTAGAAAGGTGAGATTTTCCATCTTATAAAAATCCGTTCCAGCGGAGGTTACGTCAGAAGACATTGTAATCACAAGGAGAAATAATCTCGATTTGGGTATGTAGACTAATCCCAATCAAAAAATTATATTGAGAATATGTTGGAAGGAAAAAAACAATATCTGTTAATATTTCTCAAGCAACCATACCAGATAAAATGAAGAAGAATCAATCTCTTTAATAGAGAGGCCGTGTATCAATTCTCCTGGACAAAAAAGCACGTCTGCAGCAAATTCCGATCTTCAAATATATGTAGAGAAGAATCGATCTTCAAACAATTATTCCAGTAACAATGGATACAAGGCAATTGAAGGAAACAAGCTTTATGAGGGTATTTAGGTCATAGAGATGGGATTTGAGAGAGAAAAAAAGGTTAGGATGAGGGTTTAGGGACTGGTAGGAAGTTTTTGATTTTTTTAGGTTGATGTAGATGACTCTAGGTGGGCTGTGGTGGTCTAGAAGGGTACCCAGGTGTTGGCAGTACCTTTTTAGGTTAGTGGAGAGTATTGGCAAGGAGTATAGAGGAGAAAGGAGGCTTGCGGTAAGTCTGGGAGGTAGTCTAGGGTAGGCGGTAGTTTTTCAGGTGGGTAGATGGTATCGGCAGGGAATATGGAGGAGAAGGAAGGTAGCGGTAGGTCTGGGGAGGTAATCTAGGGCAGACGGTACTGTTACAGGTTAGTGGATAGTGTCGATAGGGATTATAGAAGAGAAAAAACAGGCTGTGGTAGGTCTTCAAATGAGATATGGGTCTGGCGATATAGTTGCAGGTGAGCTGATGGTTGGCGGCAGGATTATAGAGGATAAAAACAGGCTGCGGCAGATCTTAGGAAGGAGATATGGGTTTGGCTGTAAAGTTGCAGGTGAGCTTATGGTTGGCGGCAGGATTTAGAAGAGAGGAGAAGAAAAAAGAAAAAAAAGAGAGGAGAGCTACCATGGCTCTGATACCATGTTGAGAAAAGAAAAGAATGAGAGAATATATTCTCCCATCATATCAGCTTTATTTATAATAAGAGAGTTTACAAACTAATAGAGACTCCAGTTAGACTAGGAGTCCCAGTTAGACTAGGAGTCCTAGTTAACTAAGGAAAGGAAATAAAAGGAAATAATAAATAACCAAAATTACATGAACACCATAAACTAATAGGATACAACTTCTAATAGGATACTACTTTTACAACACTTTTAAAGGGAAAAACTTTCCTAAACCAATTGGAAATAAAAATAGCAACTAAATAAAATAGGAACCATAAGCTAAGAAAGAAATCCTTACGTAATCTAGATTTCTATTATAAGACAGAATGAAAAATAAATTTAAATTCCAAATTTAAATCATTTTCTATTATTGTTTTCTCCTTTAAGCCAAGTTTGTACCCGTTGATCTCTTTTGCTTTTTAACCTTTCTATTGTTGCTTGTTGGCATGTTATATCAATTCTCCTCATTGCATATTTGCATTTTTCAACACCATTTTTAACTCTCAATATTTTTTTTCTAGTAAGACAGGTTTTGATCGTATCCTACCTAGACTTTACCACCTTATCAATATGGCATCTTCGACCTGTCAATGCCACTGTTTTATAATAGGCGAGGAATGTGTGTTGGATTTTGATTATGATGGTCTTAACTAAGTCTATTTTAAGCATTAAAAAGGCTTACATGAACTCCTTGCTAATTCTGTCACAATTGCTAATTCTATTATGTTACCAATTGTTTGGTATAAGAGACAGTAGGCTCGTAGCCCTAGGTGTCTAGCGTTTTGTGACATAGGTTGAAACACAATATAAGACATACAAAACCGGAAATCAAGCAAGACAAGAACATAAACTATTGTGTATGTTAGGTTGATGTTGATGCTGAGTCCTCATCAACTGTTGTCACATGTATAATTTGTGCTAGTTTTATAATGATGTGTTTTGTTTGATTAGACCAGGTAGAGTAGAGTTAGCATTCAAGACTTGAAGTAAAGTTTTACTGGGGGGACTCATTCATTTGTTTCCAAGTCCTTTGCAAAGAAACTAAGTGTCACCCCTGATTATTTAGGAAGTCAGTTATTAGTTATAAGTTGCACAGTTTGTATTCGTATTCAATACTGTAGACAGATTGACCACAGTGGCTTCCCAATATGAAAACGTAAAACCTAATCATCTCTGATGACCCCAAATTTTTTATGAGATCTACACTCATAGGGGATTTAAGTCATTTAACTTGGCTTCCCAAAATCGAATACAGATTTTGTCCTTGAAACATCAGATCCGAGAAGATGCACTTGGTTCCAGCACTTCCCGAAGTAGAATGGGGGTCAGAATATTCCAAATCAAATCTGAGAAGATGCACTTGGTTCCGATACTTCCCGAAGTGGAATGTGGTTCAAAATATACCAAAAGAAAGGTCTCTAAGTCTACTACAAACCATTCAAATTTCGGTTTCAGATAAAATCACACGGAGGTTAAAGCCATTCGACAGGTTTTGAAATGACAGAAAATACAGGCTATGTTCCATTAACACCAAGTCCAACCTTAAATTGTTAAATTGAGCCTATGACCATACTTAAACATGCAATACATCATAGTTGTCAAGGCGTCGCCTAGGCGCCGCCTAGGTGCCTAGGCTGCCCTGGGTCGCCTTGGAAAATCGGGCGCCTTGGTTGCTTAGGCGCCCAGTCAGGTCTCCATCGCCTTGGTTCGCCTTGGCGCCTTAACAACTATGCAATACATAATCTTATCACACATTTAAGCCTAAAATCATCTACCCTCATAGGTCTTACAACCCCTTTGTCTAAATAACAAACCCTTAATTTATACATTACATAGGTACTTGTTTTATGATTCGGCACCTCTTCTTCTTCTCTTTCTCTCTCTCTATTTCATTTCCAGCCCCTCTCCCTCTCTTTTATTTAAACCGGGGTTGCAAGGTTTTCCCTTTTTCTCTCCTTGCAATCCCCTATTCTCTTTTCTTTTCTTTTGACAACACAAAACTCTCTAAAAGATATACTAAAATATAAACAAAATAAAAGGCAGGGGAGACTCCCACGATTTTGGTAATTGGGAAGGAGTCTCTCCTCTGATTGCCACTTGTCAATCTCCTATGAATTGGTTAGATTCCTACTTACCTTCAAAATCTTCTTTTCTTTCTCTTCTCCCTTCTTTCCTATTCCCTCTCCTACCTCCATGTTTTTTTGTCTCTCTTTATGGTGAGTTTCTCCTTTAATTGCCACCTCATTAATCAAAGGCAGCCCACGATTTTTGGTAGGGCTTTAGGAGTCTAAAATAATAATCTACTAAAATAAGAAAAATCATTTAGATTGCCTTAAAAATAGGATACTTAAAATTAATCTCATCTTTATGGTTATGGAGGTTTGAACACTGGACCTCCACTTAACCAAGCCTTGGTTCAATCACTAGGTTAGGCGGTCCAACCCTTCTTAGTAAGCCTAAAATTAATTTTAAGTATTAGCTCACTGAGATAACATTATCTACTTAATTGGTAACTACGCTAATGACTAGTCACTAAGTCTATAGTAATTACTCTAATAGCTAATTCTATATGCAACACCTTTTTCTGGATTTATTATCAAATGACATCGGATCAGCTCCAGATTTGTGCCTGTGAGTCTCATGCCACTCTAGGTAAATTCCACCCTCCACTTGTCAATTCATGCTGTGCTAGATGTTACCATGCACTATTCAACACCGACGCTATTTTAATTGAAGTCTGGGTTATTACATTCTCTCCTAAAAATTTCCTCCTTGACATTTGCACATACCTTAATCGTCAAACAGAAACAGGTTTGTTATTAGTTCGTGATCGTTAATTTTTACTGTATAGTTACCAAATGTTCTTTATGCACCTCATGATTCTTAAAGTAGACCAAAATATCTTCAATAATTAAAACTACCAACAGGTCCAACCGTCCAAATACTTGCAAAACACCTGGATAAGTCATGCTGGTGTTGGTTTTACATATATGGACCCCTAGGCTCTAGGGGTCTAGAGCATTTATGTTGGTTTTACATATATGGATCCCCAGGCCATGGGGTCTAGACCATTAATGGTTGAATATGAATACAAGCAGTACATGATGCAGTAATGCAGTATTGTTCAGCTGACAGTAGACCATGCTAATGGGAACAATATGTCAAAACCAGCCAGCCAACACTGTTCATGAGGTACTGTTCACGTGAACTGTCACCACAGAATTTAGAGGTGGTTTTGGAAATGTTAACAAATATTAATGTGAAGGAATGGGCCTGATCAGCAAGGCCCATTCTCATTCTCGGCCTAACAGATGGAGTCATTATTCATGAGTCATGGTACTGTTCACCTTATGGTGGAGTCATTTTTTAATACATCTTATCGTCTTATATTTTAATTGGGACTCCACCTTATCTAGTGGAGTTCCCTTCTTCTTATTAAACTAGGACTGCTTCTCTTTATTAGAATATGACTGCTTCTCTTAATCATTTTAGTCATGGGAGTCCTACTCATGTTGACATGAGAACTCTTATTTACTTGTAACTAGGACTCCTTATCTTGTGGAGTCCTAGACCTATAACTTTACGCCTTTTATTTTATCTATAAATAGTGATTGCTAAGAGGAAAGGAATACACATTGATTATCTCCAACTTCTCTTATTTTTCTATTGTTACAGGGAGGATGCTTCGAGATTCTTTGGCTAACCTTCTATTTCAACATTTATTATTTCTAATAGGAGTGCTGACCAAGCAAATCTTTTAGCTTTTAGTAGTTGATATTTTCAGTTTTAGAAGTTTTTGTAATGAGTGAGTTTCTGTTTTCTTAGTTTAGTAAGTCTTGTTGGCTATTAGCCAAAGGAATCTTAGGAGTTTCTATTTTGTGTTGATAGTCAATAGTGAGTTTATTTACTTTCTATTTTTCAGTTTATAGCCTTAGGAAAGTTATAATTCCATAGTTTTTATTTTATTTGATTTTTGTCCTTGTAGTTGCACCCCAACATGGAGGTACTGTTCACGTGAAACTAAGGGTGTCAAAAATGAAACCGAACCGTATACCGAAATCGAACCGAACCGTTTATACCGTAATCGACAATCCGTTTCTTAAACGGTTCGGTTTTGTTTTATATTTTGACACCGTTTATATAAACGATTTGATTCAGATTTAAACCGGTTAACCAACGGGTTGAAACCGATTATTACCGTTTAAACAGAATAACTTATACGTAATAGACTAATAACACTATTATACCTAGAGTCTAAATCACTAACCTAGTTGGCGATTACCCACTTACCTACTTACGTGATTTATCCAAGTTCCTAGGAAATTGGAATAGAGTTATCACTTACCCACATAAGTTCCCTAGGAAATAAAAATAGAATTTCCTAGGAAATAGGAATTGAGTTACTACTTACGACTTAAGTTCCCTAGGAAACAGGAATAGAGTTACTACTTACGATTTAAGTTCCTTGGGAAATAGGAAGAGACTGACCATTAATCCACTTGATAAACTTATCGAGTTCCCTAGGAAATAGGAACAGAGTTAAATCCTAACTTTTCTTATTCTCATATCTTTGATATTATAGAAATATAGAACTGTAAAAGTAAAAAAACCCTATTCCACTATGGCTTTGCTCGGTCATTCTCGGTTGTTCCCCATTGATTTTGGCTTTTATTGGTAAATCGAACTGTAAAACAATCATTTAGTGGAACCGATAAGTTAAACCGTTTGTAAAACCGTTGTTAAAACCATTTAAACCGTTCTGCCTGAAAACCGTTTAAAAATCGATAGACCGAAACCGTTTACTAATTGGTTTCGGTAAGACTTTTCAAACCGTTTAATAAACGGTTTGATTTCGGTTTCACCATTTATACACCGAACCAAACCGAAACCGTACCGTTTAACACCCTTACGTGAAACGTTCCCATTGTCATTTGGCTATCTTCTTTTAGTAGTCTATAAATTATTTTGTAATGGAGCTTTGCTCCTTTGATTTGATTCCTTTGATTTGATTAACAAAAAAAAGTGGTTTGTACCATGTTTGGTGTGAGAAACAGTTTGAGAAACTCTAGAGGTGAGAGACGTCCTGTAGTGAGAAACTATTGAGGCTTAAGGTGGGATGCCAAATGTCATATCCCTTCCTCTTATTCTTCCATTTTCTTTTCTCAGTTTTTCTTCATTTATTTCTGGTTTTACTTTTCACGGTTTACTGTTCATGTGATAAATTCCTGTCCAATGCAAGTTCAATAACTACCATGACATCAAACTCAATTTCTGGTATGATCTTCCCCTCATCAAACCCTACCTTTGATCATAGTTTCAGTTCCATCCAACTAATACTGTTTTGGTTGTTTTAAGATAAGTAGAACGAAGATGGAGTATATGGTGTGTAACTTTTGTAACACATGGACTGATAATGAGGTGATGAACATTTGTGAACATTTGTGAGAGGGAGATACAACAAAGTGATCATTTTAGGTATCTAGGTTCAGACATAATCAAAGAAGGTGAAATAGACGATGGTGTTTCACAGAGGATTAAAATAGGATGGATGAAGTGGAGAAACACGTCTGAAGTGTTGTGGGATCGGCGTATTCCTTTAAAACTTAAAGGAAAATTCTATAGGACAATCATTTGA
Organism: Protea cynaroides; assembly: GCA_028583415.1. Taxonomy (NCBI): domain Eukaryota; kingdom Viridiplantae; phylum Streptophyta; class Magnoliopsida; order Proteales; family Proteaceae; genus Protea; species Protea cynaroides. The sequence goes on along the minus strand of CM053269.1, from coordinate 45,978,692 downwards.
CCAGCTATGATGTATAAAACAGAATGTTGGGCAGTTAAGAAGCAACATATAGATAAACTTAGTGTAGCTGAGATGAGGATGTTAAGATGGATGTGTGGCAAAACTAGAAAGGATAAGGTAATGAATGATCGTATTAGAGCTGATTTGGGAGTAGCGTCGATTCATGATAAACTACTAGAAAGTCATTTGGGATGGTATGACCATGTTCAACAGAGGCCGTTAGATGCCCCCCGTACGGAGGAGTGATTTGATTCAGATTGAAGGATCTAAAAGAGCTAGGGACAGATCTAAGATGACTCTAGGGGAGGTAGTGAAGAAACACATGTATAGCTTACGTCTTGCTTCAAGTATGACATCGAACAGTGCTAATTGGCGGATAAGAATCCATGTAGTTGACTCCATTTAGTTGGGATAAGGCTTTGTTGTTGTTGTTGTTGTTGTTGGTGTTACTGTTTTGCTTGTTGATTAGTGAGATGTGCATTGTTGTATGTATTGGTTATGTTCGTGATTCGATCCTCTTGTGGGACTGGTTTCTAATTTGTTGAGTTGGGATTGGTCCTACATTATTGCAACTTGGCCGAATGATTCCTGTGGGAGTCCATAAAGGTCTGAACTCTGAGAGCCTGGTGCTAGTACATGCCATCCGGTACGTTACTCCTTAGCAGAGAGGGGGTGGCAGCCACCAGATTTCTAACTTACTCGTTTCATCGTCTCTCATACATTCTATTTCATGCAGTTTTCTGTAACATCTCATATAAACATGACATTTCATTCTCTTATCAATGCTGAAACACCTTATACACATTACATATCATGGCTATTCGTAATAGCATATCATACTAAACATCATCCAGTCCAATACATGCATGGCCTAACAAATCTCATGACATCATAGCACATGACATAGGATTTCACATAATGCAAACATTATAATTTGCATAGCATACATGAGTCACCAATTCACATAATCATAAAGCGGACCGTTACAATAGCATATCATGTAAGAAATTGTTTCATTCCGAATCATAAATTAAAGTAGGAGGTTCAATTCCCCCACTTGTTCCTCATTCAAAGTTGTGTCCTACCTCTATGGGAAGATCTTACCTAGACTTTACCACCTAATCAAGATGGCATCTTCAACTTGTCAACATCACTGTTTTCCAAGTGGTTAGGGGAGTCCTACTTACAGAAGATCTGGACTAGCTTCTTTACTTGTACTTATCTAGTTGTTGTAACATAGTTCGAGGTGCTGATCAAAACCATTGATTTCGCACAAATTGGTTTCGAGCTGGGTCCCCATGACTCCAGGGGTTGAACCCAAAAAATAGCGAGTTTCGATCGAAATATTGTCCAACTAAAAACCTGGTTTCGACTTGGTTTTGATCCACTCTCTTATATAAAATGCAAGATTTTGATTGAAACCTATCTATTGCAATAGGTTTCGATCTAAAGTTGACCAGGTTTGGACTCCAAAGCCAGAAACAGTACACAAGAACAACACTTATTAGGCAATACTTATTTATGACTAATATCGTTTAAGTAGATGTTTTTTTAATTTTATATTTCATTTACTTAAGATATTATTCATAAATAAGCAAACATCCCCATTTGAATCCATTAAAAATATTATAAAATTCAAATTCCGAAAGAATAAAAGTCAACCTTCCAATTCAAGAACAAATTTCGTATTTTTGGATGCGGGGGCGATTTTCAACTTTCAAATGCTAGGTTTTTTCCCCAAATCTAAAAATTCCATAAATCTTATTATAGTAAACCATCACTAAAAACTAAGAGTGCACCATAATAATAATTTGCTTTGATGCTCAAAATATTATTTCAATTCAGATGACTTTAAACAGCATTCGCATAATCTGAACAAGGTTTGACCGGAGTAACTTTTTCACTATAACTCGGATTTAAGCAATCTCGGATTTGTTGCTAATTATAAAATTTGAGATTGCTTAAATCCGAGTTATATTAAAGGTTTACGTTCCTGTCAATCATTGTTTGAAATTCCTCAAATGCTGTTTAAAGTCGTCCTAGATGAAAATAATTTTTTTAGGCATCAAAGTACGAGATTATTTTGGTACTCTTGGTTTTTAGTGATGTTTTGCTATAAAAAGATATATGAAATTTTTAGATTTGGAAACTAGCATTTGGAAATTGAAAATCGCTCCCATACCCAAAAATATGTTTTTTTCTCTTGAATTGGAGGGTTGACTTTTTATCCTTTTGGAATTAGAATTTTATACTATTTTTATTGGGTTTAAATGGGGAGTGTTTGCTTATTTATGAATAATATATTAAGTAAATGAACATTTACTTAAATGAAATTAGTCATAAATAAGTGTTGCCTACGTAATTTTGGACACAATTCCATGTCTCAACGTACACTAGCATACTTGGGTCCACACCACATATTATCTTTCTTTTTTTTTTTTAAACTAATGTAGGAAATAGGTGTAAAATGGTTAAAATACACTACACACAAACAAAATCCGATAAAAAAACCCTTCTGGGCCTCGAAACAATTTCGAGATGTCTCGAGAAAAATCCCAGGTTTGGTCGAAACCTGAGACAACTAGGTTTCGAGGCTGGTCGAAATGGGCACCTCGAACCTTGGTTGTAACCCTTACCCACTTCCTATTGTAACCAGGCACCGGTTGTTGCTTTCAGGTGATGACCCTAGTTAATTGTTGCTTATGGACCGTAGTAGCTAAATTATGCGTTCAGGTAGCTTCGTAGCGCGAGGAAACTAAAAATTTTAGGATTCATATCGAAAGATTTGCAAGTGGATTTTGGAAAGTTGGCTGCCAAAGTAATGCATCCACCATTTTGTCCAGGCATGGGAGACGGTACAAAAGTAACTAATATTCTTTGAACTCAAATTCCTTACGCTGAAGAAATGAATAATGCAGTTTACTTTTCTTTTATAGCGTTTTCTGATCTATATATAAACTATCAGTTCAGGTGTCTAGATTTATTTCTGTGTTTATCAAATATACTGTATGCAATTATACGAAAAAGCAGCCTTGCCTAATATGCAATTAATGATGCATGCGACTTTCTTAGGCCATGCCTTTGAAATATAACAACACTGATTAAGAGTAGTTAGCTTATAGCTATTAGTTATGAAGGGGCATATTTTGTAATCGTCTAGACCAAATGCTCTGAACTTCTTTTTATAGAGATAACCTCCTCGAGGACATTTACAGTTTAGCGAATGATGTCTCAGGGTTTTTACATACGAGTATGTAATTAGCATGTGTATTCTCTCTTTAATTTATCTCTATGCTATTTGTAGGGTTTTTTTTTTTGACGTTTTCTGGCTTCCCAACGTGAATGGAAGGCAGAGAGAGGTGTCTCCCATGCCACAGGATAAGTCAAAGATGCTCTGTGATTGGTCCATTCATTCATCACTTAGCTTACTTCTTATTTGATGCAATAAGAACGATGGGACCATTTCTAGAGTATCAGTTTGAAAAAGCCCATTTCCCCAACAGTTGGTTAGGTGCTCCATCCACTGCATAATAGTTTCAATTGATCAGGAATATTGGTCATTTCATGACTCATTAGTGACAAGTACCAAAATTTGTGGCTAAAACATCTTGCTTTGGAATTGAATTGATTATTGTCTGGTCCACTGGGTGATCCATGAGGTATTGTGGTTCTTGTAAGAATCATGCTCTGTCGTTTCTTTGATTTCTTGCTTCACTCCACATGCGTGTGTTTTGCACTGATCAAAATAAAGGGAGGTTTGATGAGATGTAAGGATGCTTGTTAGTTTATGGCTGGCAAAGTTCAGTGAGGCATGTTACACAAAGTTGTCATGTGAAGGCAGTGTTCCTTGCATTCTAACAACCACTGAGCAAGAAAAGATCAAAGCGATTTCATGTGGTCTTCATACTTTCCCATCCCTCTTTCCTATCATCATGGCTCCCACTCAGGGGACCAACATTGCAGCTATCATATCCTTCTAGACACTAAGGCATAGCTTTTCTCAAGCAGGGAGTTTGGGTAATCACAGTGATCAACTAGAAAAAGGGTGGTAGTACCATCATTGAATGAACAAAGAGGGTCGCCTGCAAGCACCAAAAAATTGTTTTGGGGCAAGGCAAAGTGGTTGTCAGATTCTGTTTTGTTTCCTTTGTGGAACTTCTTTACATATAATATTTTCGCTTGCCCTTCTTTTTTCTAGGGTACGTCTAGACATTGAGCTTACAAATTATATTCAAACAGGTTCTTAGTGGAGTTTTCTTTTACCCAACACGTTTCTACTTTGAACGGTTTCAGAAGATTGCTGCTTATGTAATGTTCTGCTGGCGTGTCTTGGTGCTTGCATTACAGACAGAACAGCACTGCTTGTTGACAGAGTATGCTATTGAGGTCAACGTTCAGGCGCAGCATATAGGTTCCAGTAAAAGTGCAAGGGGACCTAGAATGAAAGGATTTCGTTCATGAAAGCATTGCAAAGGAACTTGCTGAAATTTTAAGCTTCTATGTTGAATATGTTATTTAATTGTGGTTGAGCTGCTTGTAGTTGGACTAATACTCGTAGTTTCATCGAACTACTTTTAGGATGGTTTTATACACTGGATACATACTGGGGTTTGGGATTCTTGATTAGTCTAGCCATTCCATAAACATGGTTCAAGGTACAGTGTTGGGTCAGATCGGATGGGCTGATTTGTATTAGTTTTAGCTGTAACCAATACTGATTCAATGCCAATTTTTTACTATTTTTAATTAGTTTAAATAGAATCGGCCACGTGTTGTTCAACCATTGGATATCAGACCGCTCTCTTTCGGTATTGTCCCCTAACCAATCATATGCAACGGTTGTAGAATTGTCATTTTGAGATGAATTAATTAATGGTTGTCTATAGAGGAAAGGCATACCAGGCAATCCAATTTTCTCACGCTTAGAAAACGCTTGTTTGAATTGGATGGGTTTATTTTTTAGCCAGGTTGATGGGAGATTTTGGCTTACTTGCCATTGATTGTCAATTTTTATTCAAAATTCATTCAAAACCTCTATTCAAATCCTCTCATGCTGCTCATGCTGGCATGAGGAAATTCAGTGGTTGTCATCAATTGTGTGAATATACGAATACATCAGTATGTGTGTACAGTATACTACAGTCATTGGATTTCCTCTTATCCGCGTGAGGGGTATGAGAGGATTTATTTCCCATGCCCTGCTACTAGGGAAGATTTTTTAACTTTTTTTCGTAGAGTTAACCCGTCGAGAAGTGCATATGCATTTACGATACAACTTGTTAGTTCCGCCGCCAAAAGAAATGCTAGGCCGTCTGCTGTTGTGGGTTTAGTTTTTACATTGTGTGCGTGTATGTTTCTTGAAATATATGATGTTTTGTGATATCATGGGTTGATTAATCCTTTTAGTGTTTGACTTTCGGTGTGATTTTTTTATATTAAAATAAAAAAAAAGTTGAAAGTGTTTTTTTCTTTTCTGTTTCAAATATCTACCACCACATGGCAACTTGGATGGATCAAGATTTTGTATATAAAAAAAAAAAAATGGAAGGTTCACTCTTAACATGCCAAATTTCCTCTCATGCTTTGGCATGCAACTCCATTTATATACATATCTATTATTACTCTTAACAATTATTGAATCTCTTAGGTTTTTAATATTTTGTTTCCACATGACAAATTTCATTTAGGTGAAATTTGACATGTGAGAAGGAATCTTGGAATCCATCTCTACAAAATTTTAATCCGATCTATCACATGGCAGAACCCATGGAGAGATACTTGACCTATAACAAAATTAAAAAATTAATAATTATTGCCAACAATAATTGTTTAACTGACTCAATAGCTTATTGAATATTGTAATCAAATTTACTTAAAAAAAAAAAAAAAACCAAATTATTTCATTTTAGTAGAAAGTTGCAAAAATATAGAGGAAATTCACTTAAATTTTTTTACTATCAAAGTGCAACTATTTCCTGTCATATTATCAGTCTTAGTCTTCTTAAGATCTTTCACATTACTTGGGCCCAATATAGAAGATTTCCAGCGATCCTTGCTCCCAAAATCTCAACCCTAATCTTTCTTTTTCTTTCAGGCATTTACTTGGTTTTGACTTCTTCCTTGTTTTTGATGTTTCCTATATATATCACATTATATATATTCAATGGCGTATGTGATGTACTACCCACCTAAAGTCAATTGTCTTCCCAACCCACAATGCGGTTTATAAGTTCAGCATTTTCTTTTTGACACCAGGAATTGTTGGCCGTGGATTGTGCAAAGCCCCCTCCCCATTAAATACGAAAATTATCCCCCTCATTTTCATGGTTTTCATGATGGCTGATGATAGCATATCCTATCCTCCAATAAAGAGGTGACACGCATTGATGAAACGATTCCATCTCTTAGGGGAAACACGTGCATCTCGACACATGGCAAGCCCTCAAGCACTCAGTGTATGGCTATAAGGATATCGTTGACAAGTAATCGATCCCTATATTCTGCCTAGGGATAAGAGAAGAGCCAAGAAACGTGTTCTCAACCATCACTCCTGCTATTGGCGGTATCTACAGATCGCCTTGGAAAACGGCGGTTACACCAATCCCTAGCCGTGAGATCATCATCCAATGGCCAATGGTTACTAGTGATAGAGTTTCTAAGAGATAGTTACGTACATCAATTCAACTATTTCAATGGCATATCTGGCTCCAACTAGATGAACTATAGTCTATGTAAACACTCCACGGTCACAGGTAAAGGGCAGAGAACATCTTCTGTGAGAATACTCAGACCTTACCCCATTACTTTAAGGAGCTTATGAACTTTCGTAACTCTATATTGCTTGCTCTGTTACTGACTTGATTGTCAGAGTAGCCGACGGACTACCCAGTCTGACCTCCGGAGTTTCTTTCTTTGTTTGAAGTATTGACAACGCTAGCATTTCCAGTTTTAGCAGCAACAATGGCCAATCAATGTGCGTAGAAAGGGATAGGTGTTGATACCAGCCGGTAGGGGTGTCAATTTCAAACCTGCATCGTGTAACCCGACTGATATGGATCGAGACCGATCGGTCCGATTATTAAACTGTCGGGTTTAGGTCCTGACCAATTATTAAATGTGGGTTCATGATGCAAGGGTATAGCCTGACTAAACCGACCGAATGAATCAAATAAACCTTTAAAACGAACTAAATTTTAGTTTAGACCAAACATATTTAACCCTAAAGCTAAATAACATTAAAACTTCTCTTACTCTTGTTCACTTGTTCTTTCCGTCATTGTCTTCATCTACATAAGTGATCACAAACCTCATAAGAGCCTTTTACAATCCTACAAGAAGGTAATCTACAACATGAGAACAATTATGAATTAGAAACCCAGCAACTCTTTTATTTTTATTTATACTTTCGCATGAGTCCGTTATAGGCTGTTTACACAACGATTAGTCCGATTAACATAAGATTGATTATGAATCGAGACCGACCAGACTAAATATAGATGTGTCCATGCTTTGTCGATGAGAGACCAATTAGTTAAATGGGCGATCACAGTAGAAAATGTTAAAATGGTAAAGCTCTATTAAGACCGATCGATTAACACCCGTATTGACCGGTGTCAATAAGAAAGACCCAGTAAGTACTCACTGTACAACTAACTGCTGTTGGTGCACTGCTACAGAATTTTTTTTAATGGCTTTCTTTATGGAATTGAAGAATTTTCGCCCTAAGTCAAGGATTAGTTTCCAAAAATTTCTCAGTTGAATTGATAGGGATGAGAAAATGACTTGAATGGGGTTAGGTCAAAAGCATCTAGCCTTTCACGAGCGTTCAAGGTCGCTTTTCCGCCGTTGGTTGCCAAGCAGTCACTTCTTACCCATTTGGGTCTGTTTGGTTGGTTGGTTGGTTGGTTTGTCTTCTTATAGGGATGAGAGGACGACTTGATTGGTTAGATAGAAAGCATCCAGACGTCAGCCACAGTCAAGGACTCACGTGGGTGTCAAGTGATCAGTTCCGTCCGGTTTAAGTCTGGTCTGAATCGATTTCGGTCTTCTGACAACAATCCTATGATTAAACTGTTATTTGGTTTTCGGGTTGGCTTAATAAGCTCTTTTAGGATGGTTTATCTGTTCGGTTTCTATATGTATATATTAAAACTAGATTAATGGGTTCTTATTGGTCTATTATTGGTCATTGGTTCATAATCGATTTTAATCTATTGGATAGGTTTGGGTCTGTTGTCTAATCAATCAGCCTAGTCCGATTTTGATTTTTCATTGATCTCTTAAGTCTAATTACGGTCTAATAAGACTTTGATCCAGTTTTTCCCAGTTTTTTTTTTTTTTTTCCTATTCGGGCAAAATACAACATAATCAATAAGTTCGGGAACGATAAAAATTCGGATACAAATACAGGATACAAATACATATGTGTATTAAACACAACTAGGCTTGAATATAGGGATTGAAAATCTGATTGAAAAAAAACACATACGCTTACTTGTTTAATACGACAATTTTTTTTACTGAAAATACGAACATATATTCACTATGCAATAGATATCTACATCATTCAACAAATAGAATAATAACAAATAAAATAAATTTATATACAAACAAAAATTGCAATTCACGAAATTTCACATAAAATCATCATTTCATTAACATAAAACACATATCAAATCCAAAAAAGGGTTCATTTGGTAGTGGGGTTTCAAGGATTTGGGAAAAAATCGAAATATTAGGGGAGAGAGAGAGAGAGAGGAAAAAAAAATATTTTTTATTTTTACTATATCCGTTTTTTCATGTTTAATACGAAAATACACGTTTAAAACTGGTTCAATACATTTCACTAGTTCATAAAAATACATTTCACTAGTTCATAAAAATACATTTCATTCGACCCAAATAAAAGGTTCGTGTATAATTCACATATTGTACGTGAACTTACTAACTATGCCATACAGTCACATAGAGAGGGACATATAAAGCCACGTTTTTTTCGAATAAAAATCCTCTCTTATCGTTGGAGAGGCTTCAGTCATCATCGCACAGTTGGAATTCACTTACGCACTAGGTGAACCTAACCATGAGATCATGATCAAAGGGACTAGACAAGCGAAGAGGATTTTTATCAGTTTTTTCTTCTTTAAAATAGTATATGATTAAGTTGATGTGAATGGGGGGCCATTAGCCTCCTTTTGTTTGTAGCTGCCCTTTTGCTTTGTTCCTTTCTAATGTTAGGGTTTCACTCTTTTTACTCTATTTTATTGGTGTGTGTGTGTATATGTGTTTTTTCTTCCTGGTGTTGCTTTCATGGCCGTTGTGGTTATTGATAAAAGTAATGGTGCACACCCCTCCATATCTTCTTCAAAGTCCAGTGGGGCTATGGAAGAAAAAGCTACTAAGTGATGATAATGACCTTCTTCTCATTGACTTACTTAAACCCGGCCATACTTGTGGTAGTCTATGCTTTCAACTTAAGTTTTCCACAAAAAAGAACAAAAAAGTTGATGTCAACTTAAAGCACAACTTAAAGCATACTTTTTACTTATGTGAAAAAAAAAAAAAAAAAACCCACCAATAGATGGCCGGCACGTGGTATTGGATGTGTCAGTCTTTCGATTACGGGCATAATATTCGATTGTCATTGTTAGAGTGAGGTACATCCGTTTATACCAATTGCGGTAGCAATTAATAAATATGATCATTTACCAAATGTTGCATCTCATTTTACTCACTCTTTTTCTATTTTTCACCTTTTACTGTTTGTTGCTTGGATCCTTGACTTTTTAGCATCGGAGTGTTCCTAGCAGATCCCAAATCTGACCACTTTTATGCTCATCCACTGTTGTCTATAGAGTAGGTTCACTTTCGAAGACTGGTTTGGATTCTAGTGGCAACAATTAGTTAAAAAAAATAAGATGTCTTTAACAATGGTAACCAGGTCCGATTGGCCACATAAGGAAGCAACAAGATATCCAATCGAAAAAAATAAAATAAAAATTTTAAAAAATTTAAAGGTAACTCCATGTGATAATGGAATGAGTTATAAACCAAAGAAAGATGTAATAATAAGTCAAAGGAGAATAGAATACCAGATGAGTTGAAAATCAACAATTGAGCTATTTCGGCCTGTAAACGAAACATGTTCTAAGGTAGAGGTTGGAGAAGAGCATTTTCTTTATGGACCAACCATATTTGATATATTTCAGCATATCAAACTGGTATGTCCAGTAATTCATATATGGTATTTGAAACGTCTCCGTAGTTATGTCATGAATCTTTAGATGAACCTCTTAAAGAATGAGAAGCCCTAGTATCGTGCGAGTGCACAGTAATGTTTAGCGTCACATGCACGAACATATATGAGATGCATGTCAATACAAATAAAAGTATTCGATTGAATTAGAGTATGAAATTTGATATATGATTTAATCTAAATCATGATTTGGCTAACAAAAGATTGGAATAGATACATCATCTATCTATGTGATAAAATAGATGCCTTGTGACCTTTAGAAAAATAACGTACTCTTATAGCAATAATAAATTGCCATTTTCTAATCCTTACCTAGGAAAACGTCGTAGGAATAAGGATAATATCTTGATCATTGATACATTTGTCGTCGATGATAGATTATAATCCCATTGTTGTTCCTTCACTCAATCATGTTCAATGTGTTTCTTGGTCAAGGCCAACCAAATAAAGGATAGTACATAAATAAAGTAATTACTTTTAAAAAAAATATTTTGCCACAACACAAACATAATTTAAGGCTATATTGTTTTCATGTAAAATAGAATTTATCATTATTTGTTTTAACGTAAAATACAAAGTAATGCATTGACAAAATAAATAAAAAGTTCATATAAAATATCATTTGCTTAAATTTTTTTATAACCAAACAATTATGACTTTAAGAAAAAAATATTGATAAGTGTTGGAGATTCCCTAAGCAATAGTTACCAACCATGGATTCTACATCTCTAATAGTTAATTAATAGTACCAAATGCTTATGTTTGTTAAGAGTCAATACCAAAAATCATTGAAACAATCCAAACGAATCAATCTTTTCTTTGTTTTTAGTAGATTTTAATTGTTTACAACTAGTGCTGCAAGGGGTCGGTGGTATCTACTTGTTTTAAAATTTAATACTCTCTAGTGAAGGAAAATTTAATATTATGAAAGTAAGGTATAGATAAGAGGGGGTTTACCTGTCTCTCAGAGACAGCTAGAGATAGAAAAAGATAGCCTGTCCATTTATCTGTTTTCCCTATTGATTTGTAAGGGTGTCAATTGGTACAGTATATGATATGATTTTGATATGGTTGAGAAGGCAAAATAGTGACAATATGATATTGATATCATACTGACTTAGTATGCTTTCCATATAGTTTATTTGGTATATATATGGTTTTTTTATCTGATATATACAGTTTCATACAAAATTTGATGTTCAAGAGAGAAAAATTGATATAAATTTATATTGGTATACATTCGGCATGACTGTTTCGGTACGTACTGATTGGTTCGGTTTATTATACTAATATCGTATTATACCTTATTGGTTTCGGTTTCATTTTTCATACTGTTATCGTACCAACTTTAATTAAGGTCGATTTGGTATGGTTTTGGTATACAGTACGAGTACCGAATTGATAGTTTGACATATTTACAGGTGAGTCGTTTAGGCCTCGTTTGATAACACTCCCACTCCTGGATTCTATTGATTCTGTCTTCTAGGAGTAATTTGAGAGCTGAATACTATTTGGTAAATCTAGTCTGATTCCAAACTGTTAAGGAGTGAATCAGACTCCATTTGACTGGGATCCAAATTTGGGAGTTAAAAAAATTAACTCTTATTATTCTAGAGCAAATAAAATAGAGCTAAAAAATGGAGTCAGACTAAAATAAAAGCTTGACCGCCACCACCACCACCACCACTACAGTCGCCACCACCATCACCACCACTACCACTGCCACCCCCCCCCAATCGCCACCACCACCCCCCCCCCCCCCAATCGCCACCACCACCACCACAACCAAATTTCAAAATAATTTTAGATTCATTTTTATCAAACGAGATCCTATTCTCAATAAGCTTTGGAATTAGATCTAGAACAACATTATCAAACTATATTCTGTTTTCGAAAAACTTACTCTAGAGCAAAAATAATAAAGTGACTCCAGAGCAAAAACAATGGATCAGGAACATGACTGTTATCAAATAGGGCCTTAGAGAAATCAGAGAGGAAAGAGCTAGAGGTCTCAAATCAAAGGCTAGATTCTCTCACCGACAAGGTACCGTCCAAGGGACCCATCATCGTCTATGTCCAATGGGTCAGAACCTATTGTCGATGGATTCCGTACAACCTCCCAGATCAAGCCACGTAACTGAAGCACAAACACAATAATAAAGTGGACGGGATATTCCCCAGAGCCATTTCGATGCTAAAGTCAGGGAATTCCAAGGACAAGCAGAATAAAGATCTTAGTGAAACACTAGAACTCCTTAGAGATGGGGTTCCCTGAGATACGGGAGCTTCAGTAACTTCCTTCTCTTTGATGAGGTAGAGTTTTTGAGTAAATGATGGAAAGAAAATTCTCAAAGGACTTTGATAGAACCATACCTGAATGAAATGCTCTCTCTTTTTGGGTTAGGAAGTTCCAGATCCAGATCTTTTGCAGTCGATATTCTTTCACTACTTATAGGTCCAATTGAGAGCTTCACAAACAAACCTCTCATCACTTACCGCCATCTCCATCACCTGTCATCTCGAGATCAGTAGGTCTAGGGGATTGTGACCCCTTAAGACGACGTTTGGATGTCTTGTCAGCCGTTTACGACCCCCCTTGACTTTCTTCGACCCCTTTTTAGTCCACGTCCTCCACATCTCCTGACAACTGTATCTGTCCTTACACTTTTATCGAGTACCAATCTTACTTTTTGCTAATTCGGTCCACGATATGGTGACCTGGTCAGTCAAATTTGTCTACTCGACATTTATGATTGTTGTCGATATTTATGAGCATTAATGGTAGATCTATCAATCTGTCCAATCATAGCCTGATTATCCATGAAGGGGTCGAACAAGAGTTCATCTTTCAAACATCTCTTATTCTCATGCTTTGCCCTTTAGATGCATCCCACATGTCTCATTCTTCAAGGACTATCATAGATTCTTCATCTATGGTCTGATTTGAATCTATAATTATTTTCCCTCAATAGAACCAACCAGAGATCCCATTTTCGAGGCCAGATTCTATTTCTGATACTCTTTAAGGGAGCCATGATTACTGTCCATGTCTAGTGAATCCTACACCCATAAATGATGATAAGATCCCTTGGAGGTACCTTGTCATGGAGAGGATCCAAACTCCACATCTCTTTCTTTAAACCTTTTTACAAAATAGAATCCTTACATTGTTAACCCATCTAGGTAAGGCAATTAGAAAACCATTTCATTTTATGAGGTAAATGGTCTCTGAGCTTGAGGTGCATGGGTTATCCTTAATAATTTAATATTTTATTTATTTTTTAAAAAGAAAAAAATAATAAAAAAAAAAGTTTATGATAGAAGACGTGAACCTATATGTTAGCTCAGAATTATTTTCTCCGGAATCAAATTAGATGGCAATCAGGTATTCGATTCTTGATCGAAAAATAATTAGGTTTATTAAGGTCTACACTTATATTGACCACTTTTGGCTGATTCTTGACCGATTCAGTTATGGGTTCTGCTTACTTGAACCATGGGGCAATCCAATGTTAAGATTAAACACGTACACATCCAACCAAAAAAAAAAAAAAAAAAAAAAAAAAATTAGAGGCATGGGAGGAAGCTTTGGTTACAAAAAAATTTTAGGTTGAATTTAATTGCAGTGGAATTAAAAAGAAGAAAAATAAAATATTTCAAACTTAAAAGGGGAATTTTTATAATCACCTCCTAACATCCATTGAAAAATTAAGATAAGATAACAAGAACCTACCTTACCTTACGGCCTATTGTACCAATTTGCTAACCTCCTATCAATTTTATAAGCAGAAATGTTGGGACAAACATGGCCTTGTTTGAACTACAAGAAATGTTGCCCACCTTATTATTATTATTTATTTTCTTGATAGGCCCCACCTCATTATTCCAATTATCTTATACTTTGGAGGGTATGAAGAGGATTTTTTTTTAAGGTTTTATTAAAATTTTCTTTTTTGGGTGGTAAGGTTTTATCATTCTCTGCTTTGTAGAAACTGAGGTGATCATACTTAGAAAAAGACCAGCAAAGACCAAATGGTGATAACATAGCATGCGAGCTTGTGAATCAACAAATTTATGTCAATGGCCCACGAGGACGTGCTTATCATTTTGGCCTGTCATCGATCTGTATCGGTATTAGATCGGTCTCAGCATCACTGATATGATACCTATTACTAAAACCTTGAGTGTGACCAACAATAATTCTTGAATGGTCCATTAATGACACTAACTCCCTTTCATGAGATGTCGTTAAGTCATCACAGAAACAACAAAATATAAAAGTATTTTGATGTTTGAGACAAAGAGATGAAGAGGGTTTTAATGTGAGATTCAACGGACACCGACCATTGATGTTAATAGTCACTGATCCCTTCTTAAATTGTCTCAATTTTGGCAAAATTTTTGTCTCATGAGTCATGTCACATTTGGGATTATTATCATATCATACAAACCAAGAGAGAATTAAATTTAATATATTCCTCCAGCAACGTTATTACTTGTAGAGCAACACGGGATCCGTCACTAATGTTAGGAAAGAAGGGGATTGAGATCATTTCTAGTCTGTCCAGTTCGTCCAGTCGCGTACGAACGTATTTGATGTAAAAGACACGTATACCAATACATTGAGGGACGTGTCTTTTAAATCCAGTCTATCCGTCCACGACTGGACGGACTGGATGATTAGAAACGAACTTTTTCTGAAAAGAAGGAGCCAGTCCAAGAAAAAGAAAAAAGAAAAAAAAAAGGAATCTTAAAAAAGAAAAAATCTAAATATATATTTAATCATTATTTTATCTGTTCTTGGTGAATTCAAATTTAAGGATGAAGGATTAATGGAGGTGGCGGTGGGTCACGCGTATGATTACAAAGCAAAAGGCAGCCTTTTTATAAAATAATAATAAATAGCAGAGGATGTGGTTACCACGCGTGGTTCGACCGCGTGAAGGTGGCGCTGTCCCACCGGCCTGTCAGCCGGACCACCCATCCATTACAAGAAGGCCATGCATGCATGTAATCTATTTTCCGGTGCAACATGCTTGTTGCACTTTTCTTTTTATTATTATTTTTATTTCTAGACGTTTTAAATAACATAATGATGATTTTAAGTATGGTGATGGTCGCATTACATTCTCAAAATACGTTTGGGTGAGAAACACATTTTGAAATAATAAAATATCATTTGATAGATATTCTCGTTAAAATTGAACTGGATAAGCCTTGTTTTCAGATATTATATAATTTTGGTTGGATTTGATTAATTTCAATTTATGATAATTTAGAAGTGGAAAATGATTGCCATATTTTTACCCCTAAATCTTTCTATCACCTTTTATTTCTTAACTTTTTTAGATTAATATTGATTTAATCTGACTATTGGATAGATAATGATTTCTCAATTAGATCATTTTTTTATTAGGAATCCCATTCAACCATATAATGATATACTTTGCTTATAAGACGTTTTCATGGATTTAATTTCAATGTGAGGATTCATAATTTCAAAATTTCTCCTGGTTTAGAGGATTTTAATCATATGTCATATCCTCTTGTAGGAAATTTTTTTTAAGAAATTATTGAAGACCATGGAAAATCAAGAGAATCAATTTTAATTTAGTACTACATTATACTCTTTTATAGCTGACCCTATTTAGTTAGGATAAAATGTTGTTATTATTATTGTACTACATTTTATTCTTTCAGACTTAATATTTAAATTTGGTGTACAAATAGGTATTATTATTTTCCATCTATCTAAAAAATTTCCACTCAATGTAACTAATACGTGTGGAGAAATTTTTTTTTCTCAAAGTTTAGTTAAACTAAAAATGAGATATACCACACAACATTTAACACATGACTAATTCAATATAATCCAAACAAATTTTTTTATTTATAGAAAATAAAATTCATTGGAACAAAAAAAAAATCATTCCATCAACTATGAATTTTTTTTTTTTAAATGATTAGGATTTATAAATCTATCTCATAACCCAATCAAATGAACAAGAAACAAATTGAAAACAACAGTCCTTGACATGTCGCAATCCACTTTTATTTTGTCATTCAAAGTTTAATGGGGTGTTTGATAAGATTCTAGAAGTTGGATTCTGACTTTTGGAGCATAAATGGAGTAGAAGCCTGTTTGGTAATCTGATTCGGATTTTTGGAGAATCTATGAATAAACCAACTCTTAATGGACTCCATAATCTAATTTTTTGGAGCTTCAAATAGATGTTTTTCTACTTCAGAGTACAATTTTAGAATACAAAGAACCACCCCAGACCACTACTACCACCAACCACCACCACCACAACCACCATCAGCCACCACCCACCGCCGCCACCACCACCCATCACTGCCACCATCCTCAACCACTACTACCCACCGCCGCCACCACCACCCATCACTGCCACCATCCTCAACCACTACTACCCACCCACCACCACCCCCGCCACCACCACCACCACCCACCACCCACCATTACCACCACCACCAGCCACCCACCACTGCCACCACCACCACCCCTCACCACCACCACCCGTCCACCGCCACCCCTCACCATTACCTCCCACACTCACCACGTCTTTTATCAACCATCATCACTCACCACTAGTGCCACCATCCACCACCCACCACCAGTACTTTGGAGTCCATGACTAAATTAGGTTAACAAATATGTTTCTACTCCTATATACTCATGAATCCTTTTAAAACAGAAGTAGAAATTTGAACTAAAAATAAGAATCTCAGAATTGAAATTTTATCAAACAACCCTTAAAGAATTCCATAATTCTTTTAGTATAAAAATAGCAACAGATTCTCTCAATCCTATATGATGACCTTATTTTCCAATTCTTCTTTTGTGACAATGATCTCTCCCCCACCCTCAATGCAAGAAAAACACTTCCATTACAATGGTGTATTGAATTTTTCAAAATCATGTACCAATTGGCAAAGCTCAGTTGGACCCTTGTGCCATGGTTTAGCAAAAGATCCATTTTGCCACTTTCTCCCCAATAAAAATTTAGAAACAGGTGTGAAAAGTTTTAAAGTTTAATAAAGTCCTCACTTTCTTTTTCCACGGAAAAAAAAAAAAATCTTTCTGAGCAAGTGGCGTATGTTACGTCCCCTCACATGGGCTTTTTATTAATTCTTTTTGAAGTGAAAAAAAAAATCGAATAGAAAAATCTCTATGAAAGGGTGTAGACTACTCGGCCTGGTCAAAGAACCCTTTCCAGTCTTTTTTCTAATTTAGAATTCATCGTTTGACTCAAAAGGTTTCGAAGCACAACTTAATTTTCATTATCAAAATGGAATCAAATATTAAGAAATATTTTCCTTTCATTAGGTGACAGCTATATACCTTTGCTTAATTATATATCATACACTATTATCATTTATTAATATATAAAAAAAAAAAAAAAAAACCATTGAAGATTACCAAGATAAACTTAATAAAAATCTATTATCTTTTCTTAAATACAAAACAGTGATAACAACATTAAAAAAATAGTAGCAAGTTGGTTTCTAAGAAGGACCGCTACCAGACTTTACCTTATTTAATTTCAATAATTCTTTTAATAAAATTTGTGATGCTCAGGTTAATTTTATTTTATTCTGATTTTTTTTTTAAATAATTCATTGTGCATAAGATATTGATATAGATTTTGGGTTGCAATCATCATGTAACCTTCCATTTCCTTTTGAAACAATCAAAATTCTAAAATCTAAGGTGTACTTTCTGTTCTTTCTTTTCTCTTTTTTAATCCATTTTCATGGGGTGGTTAGATATTGTGATGATTTCCTTGCAGGCCTCGTAAGCAGAGGAAAATAACAGTTTAATAGAAAATTTTAAGGGTGTTAAACGGTCAGTTCGATTTGTTTTCATTTTATTAACATTTCAATTCGGTCGAATTTTGATAACTTTCGTGGATTTTTTTTGGGGGAGGGGTTAGATATTGTCGTGATTTCCTCGTAGCCCTCGTAAGCAAAGAAAAATAAGGGTGTCGAATGGTTAGTTCGGTTTGTTTTAATTTTTTTTTAACATATCAATTAGGTTGAATTTCCATCTGATAAAAAGTATCGCAACTGATAACTATCGGTCCAGCCGGTTTCAGTCCTGTATCAGTTTCTCTTAATGATCACTTATTAGTCCCTCATAGGTTTAGTGTAGGTTCGGTCTCGGTTTTCCATATATTGAAAGAAAAATATTGTAAAAATTGTTGATTGTATTAGGTTTGATTGGTTAATTTTTCTCGATTTCGTATCATTCAGTTAGTTTGTGACTGTTTGTCCATCTGGTTAATTTTGATTTTTGAGTTTGATCCGATCAACCTTTTTGATTCAATCTCCATTTTTATTGTTTTCAATATTTGAGAGAGAAAGGCTAGAAAGGACACAAATAATTATATATCAAGTAACCTCATTTCCTATGTTTAATCTAATATACTATTCCTGCCTCCTAAAAAAATATTTGTTCCAACATGTAACATCCACAAAAAATTTTGACCTTAGTAACAAAAATCTTCCATTCTTGATACTTAGATTTTAGTGGTTGGTATGCTTTAGACCATGGTTCATAATCAATATAGGATAGGTTGGATCGATCGATTCATTTGGATTTTGGACTTGACTAATCCCTGATTTTGATCTAATTTTAATATTATTATATATTGTATCTGCCACATGTCAACTTTGCTTTGGATTTATACACCAATCCGATCTTTCAATACCTGAATTTAAAACCTTGTTTGAGACCATTATGAGCATTCGATTGCTAATTAAGTTGACAATTCAATAAACATCCAAGTGGACTCATTAACAATAGGATTTCAAGTTATATGATTGAGGTTTTGAGGTTCATGGAATTAATTAAGTTCTTGGGTTTGATTAGGTCACATGGAACTTGAGATGTAAGGTTCTGTTGGGAATTAAAGAATCTCTTCATAATTGGGCTATGTGAGTGTATTTTTTTATTAATAAAATCATTTTTAGTAGCATTCCAATAGAGAAATCATTTTTTTTCTTATTTTTTATTAGAAAAAATTTCGTCTAGACCCCATCAAAGATTGCTAATATCATCTACACCCATAAGAATGCAGAAACATCACCTAGGTCCATTTAACTGACAAAAATCATTAAAATTGTTGAAATACAGTTTTTACACTTTATATTATAAATTAAAAAATTTAAAAATTATGTTGATTTACTAATTTGACCTTCAAATCGAACTTATATTTTCTCTCCCTCTCTCTGTCTCCCTCCAAATCTTTCTCTCTCTGTCTCCCTCCAATGGAATCGTATGTTGATTTCAGATCGATTCTCAACTTTTTCTGTATCGTCGATTACGTTGCCAAGATCTGGATGTACCCTTTCTTTTCAACCCAACCATTTTCCTCTTCACTACGAATCAATTGCAGAAAAATTGAAGAGAGAGAGAGAGTTGCAGAGAAATGTGTGTGTGTGAAAGAGAGAGAGTTGCAGAGAAATTGAAGATAAAAAAAGAAGAAAAAAAAAGAACAAAATTCTAATTATCGAAAAAAAAAAACCATAGAAATTTTATTCGTGAGATTCAAAATACTTACTCGACATCGTCCCGATAGAGGCGATTGATGAGAACATCACCACAGAGATTCAGAAAATAGAGAGCCGAAGCAGATACCGGCATCTCCGATCCAGTGGATCGCGAACTGAGAACTCCTGCAACTTCAGAAACTTCGAAACAGCAAAGTCGACAGGGTGTGGGATTTCGGATCTAGGGCTTTGATTATTGGATCCAAAAGGCTCCCACACATTCGTTGTTTTGGATTTCGCAACTCTCCAGAGTAGCTGTAAAACGTCGTCGCTTAACCAAATGTAGAACTGTATGAGTTTCATTTTATTCAAAGACCTGGGTGATCATTTCCATGTAGGAAAAAGTTAGATTCTCAAAAATAAAAAATGTCTCTTTCTTCCCCTGGGTGTACCTGGATGGCAAAAATTTAAATAAAGAATAAGAAAAACAGCAAAAATGGCGTATTCAATGGATTGCAGAAGAAAAAAGAATACGCCGTCAATGGACTGGAGAAAAAAAAAAAAACAAAAAGGAGGAATTGCTTTGGAATATCTAGATAATGAATAAATCTGTTAGAGGTTCCATTGTCTCTTCTCCGTTTGTTAAATAGGTCAAATAAAAAAAATTGAAAAATCAGATCACTAGAGATCTTTGCGTTGCAATCTTCGTCGGCTGCATTGCTCTCTCCCTGCTTCGATTTTGGGGTGAAATGGCAAAGCTTGGGATTCTCCAACAGGTTGTATTTCTCTTTCGTCTCTACTGATTAAATCCTATTTTTCAAATTCCCAAAAGAATCCAAAAAAGGGAAGATGATAAGATCTCCAAAAAAAGTAGAAGCTGAAACAGAAGAAGAAGCAAACGTAGAGCAGAAGATGAAGATATGCAAGGATATAATAGTCTTTTCAACAGGTCAAAAGGGTATTATTGTCTCAGAAATATTTCAATCCAGTTGATGTCAGCATCTAACTAGAATCAACTGATGGTGTTTTTACATTCTTGTGGGTGTAGATGATGTTAACAATCTTTGATGGAGTTTAGATGAAATTTTTTTCTCTTTATTATGTTTGGATATCAAGAAAATAACCAAAAGAAAATTTGAATAAGTCAATTATTTTTTTTCTATACAATATGGTTTTGTATTTTAGTACTTAGATAAATCATATATCATAAAATTAATAGTCAATCTCAACCAAATGACCTACCGTGTTAAACATTTTTTTTTCGCGTTTTCATAAGGTATCTTCTATTCAAACACTCCATCAAGAAATAAAACAAATTATTTCTGAAATCAATGTCATCACGTATGGAAAAAAAATCTATAAACTAAAATAGTATAGTATTTGACTTTCATACTAAAAAAAATCTAATATAAGACTTCTCTCCATGATACTGTACGTACGGATGATTATAAAGTTAACATTTGTCTTTGTTTTTGTGGTAAAGATGATGAAGTTTAATTGGAATCTTAAAAAGAAAAAAACACTGATCACCTTTATGATATCATGTATGTTTGAAAAAAAGTTTTTGATAATTCAGTCTATAAGAAAATCCTGGTTCGTGCAACTGCAATAAGAGAAGGGGACAGTTTTTCATAGCTTACGGTGAAGAGATGGAAATCCTTTCCTATCATTGAAGAGGTGTTAGCTATAATCGTACGAGTTCACCCAACATGTATGCCATGTCGATGACAAGACAACATGATACGATTTTTATCTTTGAAGAGTGTTCAGTTTGGTTAGATTAGGAATAGGAAACAATTGGAAAGTATTCATGGTATCCAATAATCCAGAAAAAAAGAGTCAATTTATGATCCTATCTATTGCTTGGTTTCACGGAGGGTGAGGGGAAACTTTCTCCGTTAGAGAAAGTAAAATTAATGATTCGATCGAAGGTGTACTCTCTGTTCTTTCTTTTCTCTTTTTTAATCCACTTTCCCAGTGGGTTAGGTGTTGTGATGATTTTCTTGCCGTCCTCATAAACAGAGGAAAATAACAATTTTGTAGCAAAATTTAAGGGTGTCAAACGGTCAGCTTGGATTGTTTTCATTTTTTCAACATTTTAATTTGGTCAAATTTTGATAACTTTCCTAGGTGGGTTAGATGTTGTGGCGATTTCCTCGCATCCTGTTATCGAGGGATTTGATTCAGTCTTTCAGATCGAGTCACGTAGTTGAAACACAAACACAGTAGTAAAGTGGGTGGGGTATACCCCTAGGTCGCTCCGATGCCAAAGTTAGTAGATTTCAAAGACAAGCAGAATGAAGTTCTTAATGAAAAATACTAAAACTCTTTAAAGATGGGGTTTCTTGAGATACGAGAGTTTCAATAATCTATTCCTTTTCGGGTGAAGTGTGAATTATGCAAGGGATTGCACAAATATTGTCTCAAAGGAACTTGGTCAGAATTATACCTAAATATGAATGCTCTCTTTTGGGTAGGAAGTTCTGAATCCTTTACTGATGAACATATACGACAAAAATATATTATCGTTGTACATGCCTCTTTACATGACGGTAGGTTTCCGTCTCTATAGAAATTTTTACGACGGTGATATATGCCCGTCGCAATTGGTATATATATTAACGGCGGTATCAAACCGTCGTTAATAGGGGCATATAAGATGACAGAACTATTTCGTTGTATATAAGGGTATTCTAGACGCATCCAATTTTCCGTCGTTAACATTTACGATGCCACTTTTAATGATACATAGACGACGGTAAATTACCGTCGTTAAAAATATAATAGGGACGGGAATAAGTATTTACGACGGAAAACAACCGTCGTAAATAGTCCAGAATGTTGTAGTGTTATAGCCCCCAGAGGAAGCTTCCCGAACAAGCTCCTCCCCACCTATCACCATCTCCATCATCTGTCATCTAGAGAACAGTAGGTCTAGGGGATTACGGCTTCCTAGGGCGGCGCTTGGATGTCTTATCAGTCGTTTACGATCCCAGTCGACCTTCTTCGACCCCTCTTTCGTTCACGTCCTCCTTTTTTTCCGACAATAGTAGTTGTCCTTTCTCTTTTGTCGAGCATAAACCTTACTTTTTGCTGATTCTGTCCATGATATGATGACCTAGCCAGTCAAATCCGCCTACTTGGTATTTATGTTGATTGTCGATATTTATGAGTATTAATGACAGACCATTTAATGTCAAACTACCTCCATCAATCTATCAAATTATGGCCCAATTACCCAGAAGGGGGTCGAACACGATTTCATTTTCTGAACATTTCTTACTCTCATGTTTTGTACCTTGGATGCGTGCCACGTGTCCCATTCTTCAAGGGCTGTCACAGATTGCTCATCCATGATCTAATTTAAACCTGTTACTATTTTACCCTAACACATCCCTCGTTAGCAAAGAAAAAGCAATTTTAATAGCAAAATTTAAAGATGTCAAACAATTGATTCAATCCGATAAAAAGTACCACAACTGACAACCATCGATCTAATCGGTTTAGCCTCCATTTTGATACCCTAATTAGCAAGCACCTCTACTAGTAATTTTCAAAATTTGAAAAGGGAAAAGCTAGAAAAGACACCAATAATTATTTGTCTTAAGATGTAACCTCATTTCCTATTTTTAATCAAATATATACTATTCTTGCCTCCTAAAAAAAATTTATTCCAACAGTTTACCTCCACAAAATTATTTGACCTTTGAACAAAAAGAAAAATCACTGAGCAAGAATTTTCCAAATTTTTTTTATTTTTAAATTTTTAGATTTTAGAGGTTGGTATCCTCTAGACCATGCTTCACAATCGTTATTGGATAGGTTGGATCCATCGATTCATTTGAGTTTTGGACCTAAGTAATCCCTGATTTTGATTCAATTTTAATATTATTATATACTGTATCTACCACATGTCAACTTCGCTTTAAATTTATAAATCGATTCGAACCCATTTTTCAAGATCTGGATTTAAAACCTTGTTTAAGACCATTATGAGCATGTGATTGCTAATTAAGTTTTAAGTTGACGGACAACTCAATAAGGTGGCCTCATCAACCATAGGATTTCAAGTTATATGATTGAGGTTTTGAGGTTCTGAGGTTCATGGAATTAATTAAGTTATAAGTTTTGATTAGGTCTCATGGAACTTGAGATGTAAGGTTCCTTTGGGAATTAAAGAGGGACTATGCATGTGAGTGTGATTCTTTTATTAATATAATCATTTCTAAGAGCATTCCAATAGACAAACCATTTTTTTTTTTAATTAGTAACGTTTGGATGTCAAGAAAACAAAATAAAAGAAAATTTTAATAAGTTAAAATGAACAGTCAATGTGTTAAACATTTTTTTTTTCGTGTGTTTTCATAAAATAACTTCTATTCAAACAGCCCATCAAGAAATAAAACAAATATTTCTGAAATCACTATAATCACATGTGAATAAAATCGAAAAGCTAAAATAGCATAGTATTTGACTTTCATATGAAAAAAATTTAATACAAGTGACTTCTCTGCATGATTCACTGGAAGGATGATTATAAAGTTAAAAAAATAAAAAATTGTGGTAAAGATGATGCAGTTTAATTGGTATTTAAAAAATATGGATTTATAGTTTGAGTCATCCCTTATCAATGCAGAAAATGATAGTTAAGAGATAACACCTTTATGATATCATTATATGACTGAAAAAAAAAGTTTTTTTTTGATAATTCAAACCATAGAAAAACCCTGTTTCATGCAACTTGCCACTAGAGAGGGGGACAATTTTTTGTAACTTACGGTGAAGATGAATATAAATCATCTCCTGTCATTGGAGAGGTGTCAAACCTGATCATACAGTTAGAATTCATCCGGAGCACATACGAGACTGGACACCAAGTGGATTTCAGCTATGTTTACTTTTATGGAGAAAAGTTCAATGGATGACGCATAAAATAGAATCTTTTTTTGTGACACTTATCCACCAATGATAATTTTTTATTCTTGATCCCTATAAAACGAATGTCTAAAACTAAAACGCCCATAAAAGTTATCGACGTGCCCTAATTTTATTGAACTTGAAAGACCTTTATATATCATGTGAATATTTAATGAACATCAATTGGATTATGATAGCTTCAACTGATTGGTTGGCGCACACCATTTGGTTGCAAAGGAAATTAAAGAGAAATGAAATGACAATTTTCAAACTTTAAGAGAAATATTTATAATCACTATTTTACATAATTATGTAAATTATTTAAATTTATTATTATAATAATTATACATTTTTATGCCATATATTACATAGATCTTTTTAGCTGTGATCTAGTAGTTAGAGTTCACATTTCTCTTTTTTTTTTTTATTTTAATAATTAGATTCAAAATGTGATTAATGATTGGATAAAAAGGTATGCGTGAATAATATAAGAAATTCTTTATTGATAATTTTCTTTGAATACTTATAAAATATAAATATACAAAGAAAAGTAGAAAAGATTCCTAAAAAATGGTGACAGATTTTTTTCAATTTGTCGATTACAATATTAACAATAAGGGGACTTACCTTGCTCGCTTAATTACTCGTGGGTCATTTTGACTTTTGAATATAGAGAAGGATTATGAATTGACCACATGTCAAATTTAATAATATATCTTTAATGAGCCACTGAAAGTTTGCTTAAAGGTTCATTCTCTTTCAATTATTTGTTATGATATTATTCTTTATTTGCCAAGTGGAATCTAAAATTTTATAACATTTTCTTGGCAACTTGCAAGGTCAACTTATATGGCGTTGATTTACAATCAGTCTGATCTATGACCATTCGATCATACAATTTTTAAGTCCACCAAGGAGGTTAGTTCGATGAGTTTAGTGGATTCTTTTCTATATTATAGGAAAGGGAACAGAAACTTATATTTCTTAAAAAATGAAAGAAATTATGTTAAACTATATATATATATATATATATATATATATATATATATATATATATATATATATATATATATATATATATATATATATATATATATATATATATTATTTTTTACCCCAAAAAAAAGAGACATATTAAGTTCTTCCGATGACATAAAAATATATTGTTCAAGCTAAAATGGTTTCAATGCTGTTGTACTACTTATACGAGTCCCCAAATAAATTAAGGTTCAGTTTGTTCTAAAGTAAAATTTATATTTTATTTTTTTTCCCCAATATTTATTTTCAGAAGATAAAAGTTAGAAAAATGAACTTCATTTTTCTTCTTCTTTAGATATCACTATATTTTATTCTTTGAAAATAAATATTGAAATTTTTTTAACATGTAAAATATAAAAATAAAATTTTTATGTAAAATTTAACGTCAAAACAAATGGAACTTAAATGTTAAATGGGGAAACTAGAAAAGAAAAAGTTTAACTAAAATAAATTTGCTTCTCAACAATTTATGAGCACCAAATATCTATTAAACCAATAATACATGTAGGTTCAATTGAACCTAGCCTTGGATCAAAGGTCTACCACCATTTAGTTTACTATGGTCACCATTGCTATGGGTTTCAGTGGTCAAATATAATAAGAATTAAAACAAAGGTGTTCTAGTTAGGGTTTTTTTTTATTTTTTTTAATTTCTATATATTAACTCAGTTTGTCTATATGTAAAATGATGGAAAAAGAAAATATTCTTGTCGAATAGAATTTTCCTTTTTTTTTTAGTGTAAAATACAAATTCTATTTTTTTTTAATGTAAAATACAAAAAAAGACATTGAAATCAAAGTTGAATTTTGAATCAATTCTAAAGGTTTATTTATTGACGTGGGAAAATCGAATTGAGTTGAAGTTGAACGAACTAATAGATGATGATGTGATCAACATCTTCATAAAAATTTGAACATGGACAAAGTTACTACTTGGCATATATTTGGCCTCTAATACAACCAATTGAGTGATTGATCGAGTGGATTGGTCCATCCGAAGTTAATTCATTGAATTTTTAAATTATACCGTGTGGTAGATAGTTATACCTTTTTGGGAAACTGTTTGTTTTTAGACGAGATAAAAGAGAAAGTTGAGGGTAAAAAAAAACATAAGGATCCAGTTTTTTATACAGAGGTTGTGTGCATACATGGTGTTTAACAGGAACTTCATCCGATAAGGGACAAATTTGGTATTACAAATCCTCTTCCTCTTCTCAACCGATAGCAAAAAGCCACAGGTTGTGGACATGACCGTGCACTAAATATTTTTTGCGAAAATATTATATATCTTTTTTATTAAATAAAAGAAAATGACAGAAATTGAAAATAAAAAAATAAAAAATAAACCAATGGACTTGTATGCTGAATTATCTTTCTTTATTAGACCTATTTTCTTGATGTTCTTAAAAAAAAATCATAAGGGCAAGTTAACCAAGTGAGCCGATGGACTTGGTTGACGGACATAGATCTTCTTCTATTAGACGGTCCATCAGTCAAACATCAGATGGGCTGTGATGCATCGATATGCATGCTAAACATCTCAACCCATTTGACCTTCAATTGACAGACTAATTAATGGGAAAAGATCTTTTTCCTTTGATTGACTGATCCCAAACCAATTTGTCAAGTTTTTAAATAAAACCATATGATAGATATTTGTGTTTTTTTTTTTATAAACTTCTATTCATACAAGGGATAAAAGAGGACCTGGATTTTTTTATACATTATCTATGGGTACACTTCGTCCAAAAAGGGACAGTTTTGGTCTTATAAATCCTTGTCCTCCCCAACGGATAGTGAAAGCCATGGGCCATGCTAACAACCATGCACAAAACTTTTTGCAAAAATATAATATATTTTTCTTATTAAAAACATGATTGAAAAAGGGAAAATTTGGAGAAAACATGAAAGAGTTGTTTGTTGATTTATTTTTCTCAATTAATTTAATTTTCATTAAAATATCATTGGGCAAGTTAACCAACTAAGCATTGACTGGATGGATCCATCATCCAAAATTTTAAATTATATCATATGATAGATATTTGGGTATAGAAATCATCTTCCACCTGAGTTTGGGTCGGAGACTTGGCGGGCCAGATGAATGGCCGCCACCTGGCTCTCGGGTGGATTCAAGCCCTCCATCCAAGTCTACACCCGAGTCAACAAGCTAAACCGACAGGGGTGTCGGCTTAGATGGAGGACTCGGATCCACTCGAGAGCCAGGTGGCAGTCATCCATCTGGGCCATCAAATCTCTCGCCCAAACTCAAGCGAAAGAGAATGTGGATCCGATATTTGGACTCTTTTGATGAACTTTTTGTTTCTAGAATGAATAAAAATGGATATTTTATGTTAAAAATATAAGGGTCCTGTTTTTATACACAAGCTATATAAGTATGTGGCTGTTCATCACACGTTTGGTCCAATAAGGAATCCTTCTCCCTAACCTATGAGGAAAGCCATGGGCCGTGTGCACACCCTTTGCCAAAATATAATATAAATTTTTTTTTTTTTTAAAAATGGATGGCATCTGGATGATTAAAAAATTCAAAATCTATTTGAATTCAAGTCCGTTTAAAGGTGTGCTTTGTATTAGAAAAATTGGAATTCAAATACAAATTTTCATAGTTTGGAATATAATCGAACATAGATTCACTGTTTCGAACATAGATTTACTTAAAACCCAATCTGTTATTGAATTTTCATTAACTTATGGGAGTGGGTTTTATGTAAATAGAAATTTTAAATAGAGTAAAATGGTTTTTTAACTTATGCTAGTGAGTATTTTAGGTATTAAAATTCTAATTTTTAGCTTTTGTCGTTAGTTAGTTAACTAACAAAAAATTCACTAACGAAATAGATCATTTTAGAATTTATTTTGATTTAAGAGGTGTCTTTTGAAATTATATGAAAAGTTTAAAGGTACACCTGATTTAAGGACACAAGGGAAAGGATTGAGATCGTCTCTAGTCTATCTAGTTCATCTAGTCGTGAACGGATAGATTGGAATCAAAGAACACATCTAGCAATACTACATTAGGAGACGTATCTTGTGATTCTAATCCGTCCAATCACGACTGAACGACTAGACGAACTGACCAACGGAAGTACTTATAAGTTTGAGACTCACCTGATATTTCCTGACACATGTGGGACGTTATATACGATACCATACTTGGTAACAACGGAGGTATGACAGCCGTAGACTAGGTGTTATCTTTACATTTATCATCATTTAATCTGAATTAGTTTTCTAGTAATTATTATGACGCCGTTAATTTTAACTTTTAACCCGACAAATACCACCAAACAAACAAACAAAG
Organism: Protea cynaroides; assembly: GCA_028583415.1. Classification (NCBI taxonomy): domain Eukaryota; kingdom Viridiplantae; phylum Streptophyta; class Magnoliopsida; order Proteales; family Proteaceae; genus Protea; species Protea cynaroides. Next base: position 45,949,647 of record CM053269.1, on the reverse strand, counting down.
CAGGTGAAAAGAAAAATAATAAAGATATATCCCGTCACCACCAAAAACAGTAAAACCGGATTTCTCTCTCTCTCTCTTTCTCTCTCCTCTCTCTCTCCTCTGTCTTTCTCTCTCCTCTCTCTCTCCTCTGTCTTTCTCTCTCCTCTCTCTCCCTAAATATCTTGTCGCGGCTTTACCTCCGCGACTTTGAGAGTAATTTGGACCTATAATATAATTAATGGGATTAATTTATTTATTTCAGTTTCTTGATTTATAAATAACGGCATATTCTGCAGTTTTGTTTCTCTGAGCTTCAAGAAGAGTAGCAGGCAGTATTATCGGAGAGACAAACTCTGTAAGAGAAATTCTGTACTAATCTTTATATTAGGTTGAATCTTCGAAGAGATTTTCTGTTTTTTTTTGGAATTTCAAGATATAGAGGAATTTTTTTTTTTTTTTTGGAGGTAAGAGATTTTTTGGGCGATTTTGATGTGATCTAAACTGATCTTTTGCGGCTGTAACGGTCTGTCTTCGTGTGTAAAAGTGTGGGTTTTGGGTCTCGTGCCGTGTCTTGAGGATCTCGGGAGTTTTACTCACAGAGATTTAGAGTTTCTAGGGTTTCGTTTTGAGTGTTTTCTCTGAGAGATCTCTTTTCTTGGGTAGCTTTTGGGAAGGTCAGGTTCTGGTTTCTGAATCGCCGGGGGGAGGATGGTGGTTAAAATGATAAAATGGAGGCCATGGCCTCCTGTATTGTCGAAGAAATTTGAAGTCAAGCTGGTCTTGCGAAGGCTTGAAGGGTTTGTTCCTATGGTTGTGACGGATGGAGAGAGGTCGGAGGCGGAGGTACCGAGATTAGTGGTGGAGATCAGATGGAAAGGTCCGAAGAACACTTTGAGTTCTCTGAGGCGGACGGTCAGGAGGAACTTTACCAAGGAGGAGGATGTGGGGAGCGATGGAGTTGTTCATTGGAACGAGGAGTTTCTCACCGTATGTAATCTTACTGCTCACAAAGACAACGTCATCCACCCCTGGGAGGTTGCATTCACCATCATCAATGTGAGTTTCTGGTTTTCTATATTTTCTCATCCTTTTTTCTTGGGAAGAGGGGGGTGTCTCCGCCATATTGATCATCTGCTTGGTCAATGGAGGTTTCTGTTTGATGATTTTTTTTTTCTTTTAATGTAGTTAGATATTATTATCTTCTGTTAGGTCTTCAATGGAAAGGCGACTTTTTCCTATTTGTTTTTTCTTTTTTTATCCCTTGCCTCTCTGTTTTTTGTTTTTCTCAATTTTAATGGATATCTGGATATCTTTTCCCCCTGTGTGATAGCAACGAGTTGTTGATCTCGACCCCTCACAAGCAAGATTAGGTTTTACGTTAGGAGGATTTCTTTCTTCTGCCTTATTTTCTTCTCGTTTTTCAGTGTAAGTAGGTATAGTGCCATCTTCAGTCCTCCCCCCCCCCTTCTTTTTTTTTTTTCCTCTCTTTCTCGCGGCAATGGACGATTTCCTATTCTGATTTGTAAGGATCAAACCGTCTTTCAATCTTTGTCTTCTTCTTCTTCTTCTTCTTCTTCTTATACTCCCTGAAATTTTTTACGTCACTGCTATGGAAATTCTTCCCTTTGGTTTTATATGAATTGGGAGGGGGAAGCTATCAAAAAAATGAGGGGAGAAGGGGGAGGAGCTGAGACTGTATGTTACTTACAAGTACTAATTAGAATTTCAGGTCCAGTTTCAGGTTGATGATCTAGTTTTGACTTGTTGATTGTTGTTCGAATTTTAGTCAATTGAATAGCGGGTTTTGTGGTGTGACCCTCTGAGTTCAGAGTGTCGAGAGTTTCTGCACTTTGGGACATATGAATGTCCTTTTGTGGTACGTGGGCATTATTGATATGATTTGTTATGCTTAGATCTTGGAAGAGGGCCCGGGGTAATGGGATTTGGGTATTTCATCCTTTTGTCAGAGCTTGTGTATAGCCGGAATTGTCTGATATATCTGCTATTTATCGTTTTGGAATCTTGGCAATTTGATGCTGTGTTTGTTATTACATCCTAGACTGGTTTGCTTCAAGTTGTAAATTTTGTCCAGTACATCCTAGACTGGGTATCAATTGAATTTATCTAAATTATAAAGAAAAAGGTTCCAGTTTTCACATTCATTTCTATATTCTAATTCTATTGTTTGTTATTTATAGATATTTTTGTAGTGGGATGTAATTATTTTTTGGTATCCGTCACCTCTTTTGTATTTGATTTTGGTCATATCCAGTTTTAAAGTTATATATTGTTGCAGGTAGTACTAAATGTTCCGGAAATTCTACTTGTCCAACTTTTATTTCCTCGTTGTCATCTGACCTTTTTGATAAGCATTTTCTGTTCAAGAATTTGGAATCTCCTTTTCTTTTTATTAGTTTATGCTGGAGATGAAATTCACCTCTTTGTTTCTTGACATTGATCACGTTTTCATTGCTTTTCCTGTCTTAGTTGTTTTTATCTTGGTTATGGACTTATTCAAATTTTTCTCCTGGTCAGATGTCAAAACAAGGGCAAAAGAACAAGGTCTTTGTTGTAGGAACAGCAACTTTAAACCTTGCAGAATTTGCTTCTGCAGCTGAAGAGGAGGAACTTGAAGTTAATATCCCTCTTGTTCAACCTGTTAGTGGTGCTGAGCCTCATCCAAGTATCTGTGTAAGTGTCTTCTAATGTGTTTTCGATGTTCATTATCATTGCTAATGTGCCATGTTTGGTGTTTCCGTTGCGTTTCTCAATATTTCCTCTCCAAATGCCTGTTATAAATAGTCTGCTGAGTCTCCTTTTTCAACAGTTCCTTTCCTGAGGTCTTAAATTCTTCTGACCTTGAGCGCTATTCTTGTTGCAGCTGTCTCTTTGTTTATTGGAATTAAGAACCTCTCAAAAACCTGGTGAGATGATGCAGAGATCAATAGTTCCTGTTCCATTGTCACCCCCACCTGGAGAAATTCTCTCAACGGAGAAAGATGAAGTTTCTGCCCTTAAAGCAGGTCTCCAAAGAGTGAAAATACTTACAGAATATGTGTCTACTCGAAGAGCTAAGAAGGCATCCCAGGAGGAAGAAGGCAGCGATGGCAGATGCTCGGCAAGAAGTGAGGATGGTGAATGCACATACCCTTTTGACACTGACTCACTCGATGATTATGATGGAGGAGAACTGGAGGATGAGAAGGAAAATTCTAGTTTTAGGAAATCATTCAGTTATGGCACGTTGGCCCATGCGAACTGTGTTGGAGGATCATTTTACTCTGAGATGAGAATCAATGGAGAGAACGAAGACTGGGTTTACTTCAGCAATCGCAAATCTGATGTGGGGTCGTTGAGTATAGAGGAGTCAATGGCATCAGTTTCTCAGCAGTCTCTACTGCAGAGTTCAAAGAGGAGCATTTTGCCTTGGAGGAAAAGGAAATTGAGCTTCAGATCACCTAAATCAAAGGGAGAACCGCTTTTAAAGAAAGCCTATGCAGAAGAAGGTGGGGATGACATTGATTTTGATCGCCGACAGCTTAGCTCTTCCGATGAATCCAATCATGGGGTAAGAATTTACCTTGCCCCTTCCTCCCACCCCCCTACCCTCCCTCCCCTCCCTCCCCCCCCAAAAAAAAAACCCCAACCAATCCAAAAAAGTGTTAGAGAAGTCAGGACACTGCTGCATTCTTGAAGAATAGCATTTGATTGGTTTTTTTATTATATGCTTGAACTATAATAAACCCTGAACCATTGTGGGTTGTTTGGTACTTGATCATTTTTTTCAATTTCAGTAAGTCACCTGCCTTGAGTGGGTTTAAGGTATTATCTGAAATCAGGATTTTCTGTTTTCAGGAATCACTGAACCCATCATTTGGGCCTGATTTTGGCAGAATGAAAAGTCAGCTGACCCATGGAATTATCTGATTATCTTATTCTTTAAAATGCAATAAATATTGATCCCAACAAGTCATGAAATCAGAAATGCATGTTGATGACATTAATCGCATTTTAATAGTATGCCAAGTAAATATGGGTTTCATTGTATAATTTGTTGTGGAGAATCCTGTGTGAGTAAAATGTAGCTCTTTCTTCACTAGTTATTCTTATAATATTGTGTGTTTCTGAAAACAAGTGTGGCAATCTTTTTGACAGTGGCATAAGGCGGATGAGGATTCAGCTGCAAATAGATCATCAGTGTCTGAATTTGGGGATGACAATTTTGCTGTGGGGAGCTGGGAGCATAAGGAAGTAATAAGCCGTGATGGGAACATGAAGCTTCACACTCAAGTTTTCTATGCTTCAATTGATCAAAGAAGTGAGCGGGCTGCAGGAGAAAGTGCATGCACGGCCCTGGTTGCCGTTATCGCTAACTGGTTCCAGAACAACCGAGATGACATGCTTATCAAGTCCCAGTTTGACAGCCTGATCAGAGAAGGTTCATTAGAGTGGAGAAATCTCTGTGAGAATGAGACCTATAGAAAGCGGTTTCCTGACAAGCATTTTGATCTTGAGACAGTTCTCCAGGCCAAGATTCGGCCTCTGTCTGTTGTCCCTCAGAAGTCCTTCATTGGATTCTTCCATCCAGATGGCATTGAAGACGGTGGTTTTGACTTCCTGCATGGTGCTATGTCCTTTGACAGCATTTGGGAAGAGATAAGCCATGCTGGGTCGGATTGCCTTAGCAATGGTGATCCCCAGGTGTACATTGTTAGCTGGAATGACCATTTTTTTGTCCTCAAGGTCGAGCCTGAGGCTTACTACATCATTGACACATTAGGGGAAAGGCTCTTTGAGGGGTGCAACCAGGCATACATTCTGAGATTCGACAGGGACACAACAATCCACAGATTGCCTAAGGAGGCAGAGTCAGAGCAAAAACCTGCAGCTGGGGATCATCTTAAGGTAACAGTAGCTGAATCTGCAAATCGCCAGGTCCAGCAGAACAACCCCAAGGAGGCTTCAGCTGCTGAGCCAGTAGTTTTAAAGCCAGATGAGGAATCAGTAAGGAATGAGGCAGAAGAGGAGGTGGTGTGCAGTGGGAAGGAATCCTGCAAGGAATACATCAAGAACTTCTTGGCTGCGATACCTATAAGGGAATTGCAACTGGATATCAAGAAGGGATTGATGGCATCAACTCCTCTTCATCATCGACTACAGATTGAATTTCACTACACTGAGTTTCTACAGCCGGCAGCTGGACTGGAACAGGAATCCAAACCAGAACCCGAAACAAATCTCGAACCTGAACCTGTGACTTCACCACCAGCAGAAGCAGAAGCAGCAGCAGCAACAGAAACAGCCGTAGCCACCTCAATGGCATTGACAGTAGCAGTGCAGTAGCAGTAGCAGCATCATAGGAAAGAATGGCCTCTTGGGGGAAAGCAGGTGTTGGGAGGGTCGGTTGTGTACAAATTGTAGGAAGTGTGATTATTTTAAACTTTTAACTCTCTTATGGGAATGTAGGTTAAGTTTGAGTCTTCGGGAAGTAAATGGGTTGTTAGAAAAGAAGAGCCCATTTACATTTTGAGTGTTTTCTTGACTATGGGTGCTTTCCTTCTGTGTGTGGGAGACCTGTTTCAAAAAAAAAAAATTCTTGTTCTGGGTTTTAGGGGTTGGTGGCTTTGGGTTGGTTGGGATCCTTGTAAATGACTGTTGATTTGCGTCTATTAACTTTACATCTGTAACTTCGGATATCTATTAAAACTTTCCCTTTTACCAACTCTTCTGTGGTTGGCTTTTGCAATTAATATACTTCTACTTTATAGAAAAACACTCTGAAAAGTCTCAAGCTTTGACAGCTAAAGAGGTGTGATAAAGGTCGGATGGCTTCTTCCCCAGTCGAGGTGCGTTTAGCTTTTCTTTTGTGGGACTAACTGGTAGGTCTCTGGTGGTAGGTCTTGATTATCTAATCCTTCAAGAGGTTGGTACTGGTGATTTGAAAGATCCCCCTTGTCAATGCAAATGCAGGTCAAGTACAGATACGGTACGCCCTCCCATTTTGTCTCTACCGATAATATAACTCTGCCCAGTGTTAAAAGTACTCAGAATCTCCATACCCTGCAATAATTTGTGACAATTGCTCGGATACAACGGGTGCGGGTCTTGATTCTTGACCCAATGGAAGCAGGTTAAGGTTGAAATTTTGTGAACAAGTAGATCTCTAGTCATCAATTAGTTTACATCCCTAGATAAACATAAGGAGGTAAAATAATTGATATGAAGCTGAAATTTGACATTAAAAAATCATCCATATCATGTATTATATCAGTCAAATTAGTTTTGCAGACCAGGTAAATTCAGATCCTCTCTAATGCCAGGAGGCGCACAGCCCTCTTTCTTGCCCGGGAGATCTCTCTTAGAACATGATCCAACGGTGCTGGGCGGACTGGAGAAGATCCTAAATTATATGATTTGGGAAGACGAAGGAACCTTTTTGCCCCCCCAGAGGAACCAGAAGAAGAACGGACAGAAAAGATAGCGGGCTGGTGAAGATGCTTTATGCTTACGTAAAGGAATTTTGCAGTGACAAAAGAATAAAACATAGCAGAGACAGACAGACAGACAGAGCAGAGGTTATCTTGGTATCAGGTCAGAGGTGATACGACGATGACCTTTTGAACAGTTCCAGTACCGTTGCAATATGCCTGTAAAGATAAGCTTTTGATTAACTTCCAAGCAAAAGGGTTCTTCACGTTTGATGTTTCTCACTTCCTTGTTGGCAGGAAGATTCTCATGGCACCTCCTTTTGGTCCCTCCCAGTGTCTGCTGGTTTTTGTCACGTATTGCACAACAGGAAACCTTTTGTCCAGGACATAATTATATTACAAAAGACAGAAAGTGATTGGATCAAAATTTTAATGTAAATCTATGGGTGAGAAGTACTACTTGGCATCAGAATGGGAAAATACCTTTAGATACCAGGTGAGGTCTTTTCTATACTGTATTTTTATATTCCATGCAAGGAATTGCAATATTGGCACATTGAATATTCTGTGGAATTCATGTGAGATTATTCCCCCTATGGGCTTGGGCACTGGAGGAATCTTGGGCCACCATTATCTTTCCACTATTGCAAGTGTCCACGCCCATCATGGAAAAAGATCATCTCCTGTTGTTCAATCCCTTCAACGACAGAAGAGGATCTGAACCCGCCCATCATCCCAAATGTGGGTTGGCTTTGTATCCATGGTTTTCTAAAGCGGTTGGGCATCAAACCAAAAAGGATCAAGTTCAGCTCTCCCGGTTCAACCGGTTTAGCCCCAAATTTAGTGGGTGTACTGTTTTAATTCTGTGCCGTTTGGGTTTATTTTCAGACCTAGTTGGTTTCTCTAAATTCCATTTTAATGTTTTCTAAAGGAAAATTTTTCTTCGTCATCGATGAATCACACCACTACAATCTCATCATCACTCCCTTTACTGAATGGTTGTTTGAAATGTTCCACCATTCCAAGAGTCCCATTAGAGCACTCGAACCCATGGTTGAAGAGATTCTTTCTTTACCATAGGTGAAAGAAAAATCCATCCTTTTATGAAATCAATTTTTTACCAAAATAAATGTCATTTAATGATTTAGAGAAATCACTTTTTTGTTTGGTATTAGGTGTAGTAGATCAATAAACCATATCAAAAATAAGGAGCAAAGCTTTGTACATGATGACATGGTAGAGTTAAGCTCTTAAATTTGACATGGCATATCCTTGTCATTCTCCATCATCCAATGATTGGAATGACTGAGTAAGCAGTCCACGTGGCAAAAGAAGACCTATCTTCCAACTGATCTTGAGTTGGCAACCTTTTCCTGATTAGGAAATAGGAATAGTATTATGTCAATGCTAATATATAATATTTTACTGGCCAATGCCAGACTCATGACCACCTTATATTGCTCTCTTCCTATACAAATAAGAGCCCCTCAGTATCTTTAAAAATTCTTTAAAAAACGGCGAATTGTGGATCAGACTCAGGACAGCATACCTTTTTCTTGGGATATAAATAACAAACAAATAATGCAGATATAGATGAAGTACAGTAAATTTATGAAGCCCACAGACCCAAGCCATCCATATAGGTTGAGGAAAAAGGGTTAAAACAAAACGATGACATAAGCTAGACACACAATTCTAGAGAGAACATCTCCATTTCAGGCTTTATACCTGAAAATGCTCCTTCCTGCTTACTTTTGCTTGTGTGGTCCACCTTTCATGGCCCAACCGCCAAAATGCCGATTCCCCAATGTCTTTTTTTATTAAATAAAAGACCAGTTGATGGTAATATGAGATAAGAGGATGGTGAGATGAATGCTTAGGTGGGATGTGTGAGATGAGAATACTTGCTGGAATTCTTCAAGTGGTCCATGATTTCCAGAGGTATTCAAGTTTGAAAAGAAATGATCACCATAGAATACAATAGAATCCATGTGGATATACCTTCTAAAACCATGCATGTTCGCATATTCTTTTTCAACCTTTTTCTCTTTCTTAATATACTCAATCAGCACAAATTGTTCAGCAGTCAAGCTTATTTGGGTTTATAAATCTGCCGAGTTATCTAAGACAAGGAAATTACAGGAAAAGTCATTGCAAGCGGAGTTGGCTATGACCCTCACATGGTTTCTTTTAGTAATATTGATTGATATACATCTCATAAAGGAAGACAAAATGTGTAAAGTGGTCTAGTGACCTGCGGATGGACAGATTTGTAAGACCAGCTCTACTACTCCCTGCATGGGTGCATCATTCTGCATAAACCAAATTCATACAAACAGAATTAACCAAATGAAGGACCAGACTCTGACCAAGCAAACCAGAACACACACATTACGTTTTTCATTTTCTTTTTTTTTTTCTTTTTTTTGTTGTCAAGACACATTACATCTCAGAACATACAAATTACTAGAGAAGTCTGAATTCTCAACATGTTACATGCATGAACTACTGTTGATAGGCTTTTATTCTCAGGATGTAGCAATATATTTAGAGGATTCATCTAATCAGGTTATTTTTGCTCTAGAAGATTGTGCACATGGGAGTATGGGACAAAATGATTGATGGCTTCCTCTAACGTTCCACTTGGACATCATTTGCATGGCAGTCAACATTGTGAAAATGGTTTTCTCTCACAAAACTATTTCCAGTATCCTAAATAGACAGAAAAATAAGGAAGAATAATTTTGGCTGTCTACTTACCAAGTACACAATATCAAATGCCTTTTGGTAGGTTTCAAGAAACTTCTCAATGTCGTCGTTCCTGAAATAAGAATTCATAATTAACAACGAAGCCAAATCTTTTATGCTTCATCATAGAATTTAGTGGAATTAACTTGACTAAAAATGTTCAGAGAGGGAAAAAGGTACATAAAGCAGGTCAAACATAATAAACAAACAAACCATCAAATTTAGTCCATCAACAAAATGAAATAGGTGTGAATTCAACCACAATCAATTCATCCATAGACCAACAGCAAGCAGTGAAAACAGTTTGCATCAATAGCTCCACTGTTCAGTAATTGAACGTTTAAAAAAAATTGCGTGAATAATGAATATATTAACAAAGGAACAAACCTGGGTATCCAAAAGGATAGAGCCAGGCTCAAACAAGGAGAGAACTAACAAAACAAAAGAGGACTTCTACCCATATCAGGGACGGGTAGATAGATCCCAGGAAGCCAAAATGAATTTATTTGACTCTGATTGTGGCCAAGAGCTCACAGAGATGAGGACACCGCAAACATCAATAATAATGGCATCTCGAATTTGAGCAAAATTACTACAAAAAATTTTGTAGTCCACATTCTCAGAATTCTTTCCCTCCAAATATGGTAAACAAAAGCACAGAAGCTTTTAAAATTACTCCTTCACAGAGAAGAAATAATCCATGGAACTGACTCCCCGTTCACTATGATTTCAGCAATTCAACAAAGTTCAACCAAATTGTAATGCATGCCATTATGATTTGCTAAAGATTTAAATTTTCTCTATTTTGCGCTTTAATCTAAGCTAAAATAACTTCATAGTTGCAATACAGAATGCTATCCCAATATGGGCTTCACCCTGAGTAGGGGTGCAACTGGATAGGCTGGACCCAGGTCTTTGAAGGCTCTGGCTCAGCCCGTACCTTAGCCATGGCCCGGGCCTGGCCTGGCCTGGCCTGATGTCAGACTGGACTAACCTCAGCCCAAGCCTGGCCTGAAGCCCGGCTTTGAGTTACATGGCTACAATCAAACGTATCATTTTCACCATGTGGCAACCTAGATGGGGTTGAAATTTGTGACAGGATGACCCCATCCTCCTTAACATGTCAAGTTTCAACCTAATTGGAGTTAGCCACATGGCAAGACAAACCGTCAAAAAGCTGACTTGAATGTTGTTTGCTCTGCCAATGACAAAGTAGGGAGATGTTTAGATTATTACTCGGTTGGGAACTTCAATTCTTGTCTTGAGGACATTGGGGTTGTTGACTTGAAGTGGCCAAGTATGAAGTACATTTGGAACAACAGAAGGCTTGGAGATCAGAGAGTAGCCCGTAAAATTGATAGGGTGCTGGTTAATGATAGTTGGGTTTCATCCTTCACCTCCTCTGAACCTCTTTTTGGCTGCACTGGTCTTTCCGACCACATCCCAATGGTTCTCACCATTAGTCTGTACATCTCTTTTGGCCCCAAGCCCTTCAAGCTCTTTGACATGTGGACTTCTCACTTTGATTTCCTGTCAATTGTGAGCCCAGATTGGAGCAAATCAATCAGAAACCAAGTGCACCCCCTCGTCTCCTAAGCATTTTGGCTCAGACAGGCTAAACAGGCTCTTACTCATTGGAACAAAGATGTCTTTGGAGTATCTCTACTGCAACCCAGCTTTGAAGGGATGAGCTTCAATCTATCCAAATCTCCCAACATGGTGATAAGAAAAATCCTTTGCTCATGGAGAAAAGAGAAGAATCTTACTAAAAAGCTGGCTACCTTGGTGGCCTGAGACGAGAGCTTCTATAAACCGAAATCTCGCATCAAGCTTGGTAACTGGAATACAGGCTATTTTCACAAGACAACGAAAGCAAATCATAACAGAAATTCCATCTCCTACTTAACTTCTGGAGGGGAGAAATCTTATCTGACGTGGCAGAGATAAAGAAATAAGTTGAGTGCTACTTCAGAAGTATTTTCAGACCAAACTACCTTCCAGTTTACAGAATACAGGATGAGCTGATTGATAAAGTCCTTAACGAAGAGCAGTGCAACGTTTTGGATTCCATTCCCTCTGAAGAGGAAATCTTGAGTGCCATCAAGGATACCAAATCCCACAAGCTCCGGCCCAGATGGATTTAGTATGGGATTTTCTACAGCAGCTTGGAATATCGTGAAACATGATTTTATCTGTGCTATTCAGAGTTTCTTTATCAATCCCAGTCAGATTTCAGAGATTAATCAGACTTTCCTTCGTCTGATTTGATGCAGTATCATCAAGCAGCAGCCCAGTCCACGGAGACGCAGTCTTTTCCAGCCCAGACAATACTCTTCACGAAGTAATGTTCACCTGAACAGCACCCGTAGGTCCCACAGTAGCCTCTCCTATGGCTGTTGCAACTTATCTTCCAGCAGATTCTGTCTTCTAGCAGATTTTTCTTTTTGTCTTTTCATATCCAAGGCAGCATTCAGTACCTTCTAACATTAGTTTTCAATGTCTTGGAATTGTTTTCTATGTCTAGGAATTGTTTTCTATGTCTTGTTTTTGTTTCCTGAGTCTAGGGTTTGTTATCACTATATGCATTTTAGTTTCTAGGTGTTGGGAATTCCATTGATGTAACCAAGGGCTATTAAGCCTTATTTTTCCCTATACAATGGAATTATGGGTTGCTGTTACAACATCCAGAACTTTGTGAAAATCTTATCTTTGATAACTTACTTGTGAGAATCAAGTGTGCCTAAGTGGGACTCCTATGGCTGGGCAACTAGTGGGACTCTCGACTGCCACCTATCTATCTTCATCTTCAACTATCATCATCACTCATCACTTTCACCCATCTTCATCACCACCGCCAAGGAATCAAGTATCATGTATCAGTACCGTATCGGTCAGCTGAAATTAAGAGACGTATCATATCGTATCGTGGATATGATGGATACGCATGGATACGCATGGATACGGGCAAGATACCCACAAAAATGATTAAGGAACATACAAAACACAATTTTAAAGCTTAAAAATACTATAATTAGCAACATTGAGAAAGAAAATGTTTCTTACATCATAGACACACATGATTATGGAGCAGGATACGTACAAAAATGATTGAGGATCATACTGAACACATTTTTAAAGCATAAAAACACAATAAATCTATAATTAACAACATTAAGAATTAGACATGGGTTAATATAAAATGTCAACATGTTTACTAGTTGAACCACTTGAAAATAAAAACTCAATAAAACCAACTGCAGAAAAATGAGAAAGATGGAATAAGACTCTTATGAGAAAATGAAAAATACAGTCTTCCATTTTCATTTCTACATAAACAGTCTTATCACAAGCATTGCATTTTTGCAGAATTCCACTGAATGCATTACAAGTGTTCTTGCTCTATCTTTCATATCCTCAGACACTATATTTCAAGATGGTCTCCTTCTGAACCCTATCTTTTTCACTGACCAACAGTTTTGACACCCTCATCCACATAGAAAAAACGAATGGAAGACCGCTTTCAAGACGCGAGATGGACTTGACGAATGGCTTGGTTTGACCTTTGGCCTCTCCAATGCTCCAAGTACTTGAATTCAGATGATGAAAGCGTACAATCTACAATAAATAGAGAACTTCCAGAACACAAAAATAGACATCAGGCCCAAAAACAGAGAAATAGACATGGGTTGAAACAAAGATCTTTGAAAAAAAAAAAAAAAAAACAGACAAAGACAAGTTCCTAGCCATATTCTGTTTAAGAGAAACAGAAAAAAAAATCAGAAAAGGAAATAACAAGGATGGAAGAAAAGGAAATAAAAAAATATATATTATCTAAATTATATTTCTGTTTTTTAAACCAGAAAATAAAAAAAATAAAAAATATAATCGAAAATTATAACTGAGAAGCAAAGATGGTAGATCAGTGGTCTACACATCTTATATAAATAGTAGAAGAAGAAAGGATTAATTTTTAGAAAAAAAAAAAATTCAAAATTTCCAGTATTCTTCAAAAATTTCTCAAATCAAACCTCAAATCAGTGTTTAAATCCATGTATGTAGCATGCATTCATCAAATAGGACCATTGCTCATTGATTCATGAGAAGAAACAACATAAAAATCGATTTATTTTGAAAAAAAATAAAATTGAAACTCATACCTTTGCTGTTTTCCGCCCTTGGAGCTTGAAGAGATGATTTCGTGCTCTAATCTTCACAAAAACCAAGTTTGATGCTACCTTCCCAGTCGTTTTAGGGCTAAGAATCAAAGCCCTAAGGTTTTTCTTGGAAGAAAATCAAGTTGCAGAAGAGTATTCAAGCTGAAATGGTTGTCGGCTTTTGGAAAAAGACGCTGTTCTGAGTAGAATTGATATTGCTCGATACTAAAAGGGTGTATCGACCAGTATCAACCAGTATCGAACCGATACAGTTCGATACTAGTCAATACAAGTTGGTTTTTATGTTTTTTTTTTAAATATATTTAAAGTGTATCGATACACTCAATAGTGTATCGAGTGTATCGAGGCGTATCGAGCTTGATACACTCGATACTGTGTTTTTTTTTAAATGGAGAGACGAATCGAGGTGTATCGTATCGACTAGTGTCGATACCGATACGTATCAGCCGATACAGTGCGTATCGTGTCAATACTTGATTCCTTGACCACCGTAGGCATTCTATTTTAAAACTAGATAATATTCTCTACCAGCTCTCGATCTTGGCTTGCCAACCTTTAAGTAGGCACCAAATTGGTATCGGAGCCATGGCTGGAAACAAGAATAGGTTAGTACCACCATGAAGTAAATCTGTTACTTTAAGGGGGTGTTTGATAACACTCCAAAATCCAGATTCTGGCTTCTGGAGCATAAATGGAGTAGAATCCCGTTTGGTAACCCGGTTCGGATTCTGGAGAATCTTGGAATGAACCGGCTCCAAATGGACTCCATAATCCTTTTTTTTTAGCATCAAATAGTTTTTTTGACTTCAGAGTACAATTTTGGAGTAGAAAGAACCACCCCACACCACTACTACCACCAACCACCACCACCACCACCACAACCACCCAGCCACCAGCCACCACCGCACCACCACCACCCCCCGCCACCACCACCACCACCACCACCCACCGCCACCACTACCCACTACTACCCACCATCGCCACCACCGGGGCACTTAAGCCCCCATTTCTCAAAAACCCATTCTTCACCCACCAGAGCGATTTAGCCAGATGGGAGTCGTTACTTTTGAAATTTGCCACCCGATGCCACTAGCCACCAACCACTGCCACCACCAGCCACCGCCACCACCCACCACCTCCACCACCCTCCACCACCACCACCCACCCACTGCCACCCTTCGCCACTACCTCCCACCCACCACCACCGTCACCATCCATCACCACTCACTACTAGTGCCACCATCTACCACCCACCACCACCACTCTGGAGTCCATGACTAAATTAGGTTAACAAACATGTTTTTACTCCTATATGCTCTTGAATCCTTTTGAAGCAGAAGTAGAAATTTGAACCAAAAGTAAGAATCCCAGAGTTGAAGTTTTATCAAATAGCCCCTAAACAAGAATAGGTTTATACCACCAGGAAGTAAATCTATTACTTTATAACATATTGCGGATTCATTGAAGTCTTTGACTGATCGAGTGATAACAATGAAGCAACAGCACAAACAAAAACGTATGAATCAGATACGTGAGACGTGAGTCGACAAACCAGCTGCATACTCAATAAACTCAAATTGAGTAGAGTTGGGGCAAACCAAACACTCTCCTCCACCGGGGCACTTCCTCCACCTTGGAGCACCTCTCCCCCCACCGGAATACATTGATGTTCCTACTGTAGCGGTCTACATTGAAGAGGTGGAAGTTGAATACCATAACAGTCACAAGATAGATGATTTTGTTGAAGTAAATGCGGAGGACATGTGTAAGGTTAATATTACTTATATGGATTCACTGACTAACACTAAAAGCATTAGTGACGATGAGGCTGTAGCAATTGAGGAGATGACTGAAGGCACAGAGGCAAATACAGTAGTCCCTACAGACACCATATTCACAGTTGACTCCTTTCATGAAGTAGAATACATTGACTTTGTGATTCCCCTCCATACTTTGAAGAGAGTGGTCCCAAGGTAGCAGACTTTATTCCAAGCTTTCAAAAGCAACTGGACTTCACTTTCCAGAGGGAGCTGGAAACTCACCTCGACATGTTGATTTTGAACCGTTTCAAAACTCGTGGTCAAGTTTTTTTTGAGCAAGGGGAAATTGATGCAGTATCAACCAGTAGTAGTCCAATCTATTGGGACAAGCAGGCTTTTCCAGCACCAATACGGGTTCATGAAGTACTGTTCACGTAAACAGTACCCATGGGTCCCATGGTAGCCTCTCTTATGGCTGTTGCAAGTTATCTACTTGTCTTCCAGCAGATTCCATCTTCTAGCAGATTCTTTTTTGTTTTTTCATATTTGAAGGCAGCATTTAGTGCCTTCTATCATTAGTTTTCAGTGTATTGGAATTGTTTCCTATGTCTTGTTTTTGTTTCCTAGGTTATCAGTGTATGGATTTTAGTTTTTAGGTGTTGGAAATTCCATTTAGCCTTGGAATTCTAACAGTCCATTTAATTCATGTTGACGTAACCAAGGGGCTGTAAAGCCTCCTTTTTCCCTATATAATGGAATTATGGGTTGCTGTTATAGCATCCAGAACCTTATGAAAATCCTCTCTTCGAGAACTTACTTGTGAGACTGAGAAACAAGTGCGCCTAGGTGGGACTCCTACAGTTGAGCAACTAGTGGGACTCTAAGCTGCCACCTATCTATCTATCTTCATCTTCAACTATCATCATCACTCTCACCCATCTTCATCACCATCGTATGTATTTTATTTTAGACCTGGATAATATTCTCTAACAGCTATCGATCTTGGCTTTTAGGTCGGCACCATGATTCCTAAATTGGATGGAGCATGCTCTGTGTGAAACCTCAGACCTATCGTCCTCTGCAACAGCCTGTACAAGTTTGTAGCCAAAATAATGGCGAATAAACTCAAAAGAGTTGTGGACAATCCAGTTAGTGTGAAGTAATCAGCTTTTATTGAGGGCAAGAACATCTCCAATAACATTTTTCTCTACACGGATCTGGTGAGAGTCTTGAGAGCGGCCACTTTGTGCAAAAATGCCACAGGTTAGTACCGACTCCAAACTCACCCCTCCCCAAACCCCGCATAAACGGGACCAGCACTGGTTAATGGACTTAATGACACTAATTGTCAAGACAAAAGCTATCAAATCCTCAATCACCATCCACCAAATTGATTTAGGTAACAGTTCAAAATGATTTATATTTTCTGTAAATATGAAAGATCTAAATAAGATACGCACATCCTTGGCAACAGGGAAAAGATAAATTAACCAATAGACATAGATTTAATTATCGACCCCAAAGAGTATAGACCTCTACTTTCCTTTTAATTTTTCAATTTCTGTGAAAAAGTTCTCTCTCTCTCTCTCTCTCCCCTTTTTTTTTTTTTTTTTTTAAGAAAAGAAGTCTCAATTACCTTTGTTACTTAATGGATATCTTCATGAATTCCTATTCTTTTCAGATCCCGGCTTTACTCTCTTTATTTATTTATTTATTTTTTTTTGGTTGATGGTGGTACAAGGGGAAAGGGAAGATGTTCACATGCTCCAATAGTTGAATTCAACAAAGCCAGTTGTACTCATTTGAGAACATCCAATATCAATTTTTTCCCCATCCATGCTGTCATAAGTTACTCATCCAGTAAAAGTAAAAGAAAGAATTTGTTATCAAGATGACCCTCAGCTGTCTATATCAATTGTATTCAAATTATGAAAGTATACACTGAAGGTCATTGTGACCTGGTGGTCATGATTTTGAATCTGAAAACAGCTTCTCCATGAAGTAAGGGAAAGGCTGCATACATAAGCGCCTCCCCAGACCCCATCGTGGCGGGAGCCTTGTGCACTGGGTATGGCCTTTATACATTCAAGGCACTATGAATTGACATTTTCCATATTATTTGACTTTTTCCTCATTAGGGGAAGGACAGAAGTATTCCTGCTCCTCTTTTGTTCTCTCATACTATAGAACTCCAATCTGAAGGGACAAAATTCAAAGTGGAATAAAAATTCAATATGCATCTTCCATGCATTGCAGGTAAAAGTAATGAATATGATTGCCAACTACAGAATATGAAATCTTTATCCAAATCCACTGAACCTGCCGTGTCAAATGCAAAGACTGATAGAGTAGATGTATGCACATGCAGATTTTCTATACATGGTATTCCATGAAAAACAAGTAATTATTAACTTACAAGAACCCTACAGCAATTTGATTCTCATAGTTCAAACCATCAGACATGCCCAGGTCTCCAATATGATCACCAAGAAGCAGCACATTTGTTCTTGTTTTAACAGATGCATTATCATCACTCTGCCCATTAGTTTCACCAAACTGATCACATACAGATGAGGCCATATCCAGAGCATGCTCATTCTTGTTCAGTATATGAACTGTCTTCCCTGTTATCAAACCCATTTACAAAAGAAACTTAATAAATAGAATAGCATCCAAAGAAACAAAATGATTTGTGGTGGAAGAACAGGAAAAGGTTCTGCCATGAGAAATACAGGTGGAATATCATAGGTTACATCAACAGGGTTGATAATAGGGTTCAAGAAAAGGATTTAACATTGAATGAAAACAACCTAAAGGATGTCATATCCATCTGGGTGGAAAAGGGAAAGAATTTCCATAGATACGATGTTAGTTTCATTAGCCAGGTAAAATTTTCAGCAGAAAAGATCTCTGAGATGGTTCAATCAAATAAGTGGTTGCAACCTATCTGGATATGGAAGAAATACCAAAAGATAGGGAAGAAGATATCTTCCCATTCAAAAAGAATCCAACCTAAGCAATTTCAGTTCAAAAATGAAAATGTCCTGTAATGTTTCAAATGTGAACATGTTCAGGGAAGAAGGATGCCTAATTATGTTATTTCATTATGATAATAAAAAGGGTACCTTTAAAAGATACAAGGCGACCCTCTTTGCTGAATACCATCTGGTTTGATACAATCTTAACATTCTTGGGAAATCTATGGAGTTTCTGCCTCAAAACCTGATAAAGAAAGAAAAGAAATATAATATGACAAGTCACACCTTGGTTCCACCCCCACACGCCCGGGGGGGGGGGGGGTTTAGTTTGGAACCGAGGCCATGTAAACGCTTGAAAAGAATGGCTAGGAAATTTTTATAAAGGAAGATCTCAAACTTTTCACAAATTCTGTGGAGGGAGCCTTCTCCATGATCTAAGCAATACTGTGCTGCTAATGGAAAAAAGTGATCCCCACAGCAGCTTTGTTTTTTTTTTCTCTCCTGTGTCCATTGAGTGAATCCATTGAAACTAACCTCCTCTATGACGTCTGCAAGCCCTGCAGATAATATAAGAACAGGCACGCCTCTTTCCTGTCAATTAGAGAGATGAAAAGGAGAGCTCCAACAAATGAGTTCCTGCTTAAATTTGTATCTGAGTTCTTACAGATTCTGACCAATTATACAAGAGGATTTGAGGAGAAGAAAGAATACTTGATTTGATCCTTGCAGGATCTAATTAATCAAGCGGGACATAATCAGCTAAGGTTCAAGTCAGTTGAAAGTAGATGAAAATATGAGGATAGTAAAAGTAATTTGTGTTTTCTGATTTTCAATCTGGTAGATCTGGGCATGAACCAATATTGAAGCCATGTCTAAACTAGTCAACTCAGAATTCTGCCATGTCGCTTCAGTTTGTCAGAAAATTGTCATTTGTATACTAACTTTTTCTAGGACTAGCTAGGTTGCAGAAAGTCAAGTGACTTCAATTACAAATAATAGAAACCAATTTCCTAAGCTCTTGCATGGACCGAATAGGTTGATTATGCATATCTTTCAAATCAGACTCAATAAAGATACAGAACAAAGGGAAGCAGATACCTCCAAAAGCTTTAACAGTTCAACCACCCCCTCCCTAAATTCAATTTTCGCATCAGCCACAGACCTCTTTATGGTATCCAAGGTAAGGCCAGCCTCAATAAGCAGCGCATGACCTTTTTTGTTCCTGCAGTAATGAAGGTTGCATCTTCAGGTTCTAAAAGTCTTTAACTATAGATTCAGCGTGTGGCTGGATTAAAACCTAGAAGACACTTGATATTCATCTCACTTGGATGTCTACATGTTATTGTGCCAAATTTGTTGAAGGTTGCATGTATTGCAACCTAATCACACAGACAACCGAACAAAAGAAAAATATTGTGAGGAAAGGCAGAATTCCATACCAATCTTCCATATGCTTTGCTTTCTCTTCAAATGGAATCGTCAGGGAATTCTTCATCGGATAATAATATTCGCACAATTTCTGCATCTTGTTTTCGCATTCCAGATTACCCAACTGCAATAGCCCATGACTAGCTAACCAATTTATCAGGAAAAAACTATTGAAAGTAAGATCATGAGTGGTTTTTCTCCTCCCTCTTCAGGAAAAAACCATTGAAAGTAAGATCATGGAGGTTTTCTTCTCCCTCTTCACCCCCCAAACCCAAAAAAAAAGGGTAGATAGAAAAAAATAGCATCGGCTACTTACTATGACCTGGACATCCATTTACCCAGTACTTCGTTAGTGTGGCATCAAAATCCGCAATTACCTGACATTGAATCATAAGAGGTTAGCAAGAGCAATGTCAGAATTATGCCAGAAATTCAGCTGAAACTAGAACTTAAAACTCATATACACTAACAATGAAGCCATTATTATGAACATTCAACACCTCTGCCTTCCTGTTTGAGGTTGAGATCCTACAGAAAACGACATAAAGAGATTGTGTGTCCAAGCTATGATTGTGAATAGGATGAGAGACATAAATGTGGTATTGGATGTTCTTTCCAGTCTAACTTGAGATATGACCCTACGAATCTTTCAAACCATTGACAACAAATAGACAGATAGTGTTTGGCTCATCAATTTGGGTACATTAACCCTGTTTGATAACACTCTTGTTCTAGGATTTCAGGATTTCAAGATTCCATCTCCCTGGGAGCAATTCCAGAGCTGAATCCCATTTGGTAAGTTTGGTCTGATTTCAAGCTCCAAGGGAGTGAACCAAACTCTTTTTGACTCTAGGAGCCCAAATTAGAGAGCTAAAAAAACTAGCTCTCATTGCTCTAGGGGAAATGAAAGAGAGCTAAAAAGAGAGAATAGGTCCAAAATGAAGGCTTGACTGCTGCCACCACCACCACCTACCACCACCACCACCGCCACCCGCCGCCACCACTACCCATTGCCACCACCACCACCACCACCGCCACCCGCCGCCACCACTACCCACTGCCACCACCACCACCACCACCACCACCACCGCCACCACCCACCGCCACCGCCACCGCCCCCCACCACCACCACGACTGCCACTACTGCCGCCACCATCACCACCACTAGATCTGGAATTGATTCTAGATTCATTTTTAATCAGACGGGATTTTATTCTCAATGAGTTCTGGAATCAGATCTAGAGCAATGTAATCAAACAGCATACTGTTCTCAAAACAAAACTGACTCCAGAGTTGAAGCAATAAAATGACTCCAGAGCAAAAGCAATGGATCAGGAGCAAGAGTGCTATTGAACGGTGCCTAAAACCCACTACTAGCTGACTTCTTCTTCTTCTTCTTTTTTTTTTTTTTGTTTTTTAATAGAAAACGAGAGAAAGAGATTGTGTGTCCAAGCTATGATTGTGAATAGGATGAGAGACATAAATGTGGTATTGGATGTTCTTTCCAATCTAACTTGAGATATGACCTTATGAATCTTCCAAAACATTGACAACAGATAAACAGATAGTGTTTGGCTCATCGATTTGCGTACATTAACCTTGATTGATAATACTCTGGCTCTAGGATTCCAGGATTTGATTCCATCTCCCTGGGAGCAATTCCAGAGCTGCATCCCGTTTGGTAACTTTGGTTCGATTTCAAGCTCTAAAGGAGTGAATAAGACACTTTTTGACTCTGGGAGCCCAAATTAGGGAGTTAAAAAAACTAGCTCTCATTACTCCAGATCAAATGAAAGAAAACTAAAAAGAGAGAATTAGACCAAAACGAAGGTCTGATCGCCGCCACCACCAGCCGCCACCACCACCACCACCGCCGCTACTGCCACCACCACCACCACCACTACCACTACCGCCACCACCACCAGATTTGGAATCGATTCAAGATTCATTTTTAATCAAACTGGATTTTATTCTCAATAAGCTTTGGGATCATATCTATAGCAACTTTATCAAATAGTATTATGTTTACAAAAAAAAAATTGACTCTAGAGTTGAAGCAATAAAATGATTCTAGGGCAAAAGCAATGAATCAGGAGCAAGAGTGTTATCGAACGAACAGGATCTAAAACCCACTACTAGCTACCCTTTTTTTATTAAAACTTTTTTACCCCACCCCACCACAAACCACCCAAAAAATAAATAAATACAAATATCGAATTACAAAAGCAAATAAAACAAAGTTGTGTCGAACCAGTTATAAATCCAAAGCAACCTAGGACGATATCTAAAATAAAACAATAGTAGAGTATGAAGAAAAGAGTTTAAACAGTGGGAGGAAAAGTAGAAGAAGAAAAGTTAAGAATTAAGAGAACACCTGCAGTTTTCCGGGACCGGCATTCAGGATTGCAGATTTTTTCTTCTCCAGCGACTGAGGATCACCGACCACAACCATTTCCGACACAATGGGCGAGTGGGTTTTCTCCTCCATTACAAACACAAACAGTAGATAGACTCATCACTCATTACAGTCGTTCAGTTGTGGTATACTTATTACTTTTGTGTTCCTCCCATATCCAATTAAGTCCTGGTTCAAGAGCATCGAATCGGATCGTTCACAGCCAATCCCGAACATTACGCCAAATCAACCCTTAGGATCTTAGGATCGGGAAAAATCACACGTGAGAGATATGATTCTGGCTGGCCTTTGGATATCTACAAAACGCTCACACGATGAAATTCCAATTATCTAAAGCATGGTTTTCTGCAACGTCTGATCTGGAAAATCGGGAATGGATCATGGATTCCCACTACTCCCCACTTATCAAAAACGTCAAACTCCCAATTCACAGCAACTTCTTATTAATGCTTTTGTCTTTTGTTGCAGACATTATTGATGCTGAAAATCATTGCTGGAGGACTGTCTCATCTCATTACAACAATTCTTCCATCCTCCGACGTTGCAGAAATTTTGAAGATATAGTTGTTGGGTTCCCTCTTCACACCCACGTGGGTGGAGGGACCACTCCTTTCCCTTAATGGGAAGGTTTTCTCAAAAAAGCGGTTTTTGAAGGTGTTTTCTCAAAAAGGGTGGTTTCTGCAAATCGCCTCTCATGACTCTCTTGTGGTTTGATTAATTAGATTTATTTCCATAATTGTATATCACCATTGATTTGCGTACAGGAAAAAGAAAACCTTGTATTTTCACTAACAATATTAATTTGTGGAGCTACGAAAGATGGGTGTTTCCCAGTGAAATCAGCTTATCATTTAATTTGCGACAAGGCCAACGCGGCTGTAGCACTCTCTCCTTCCACTTCCCTCCATTTTGACTGGATTTCCATTCTTGTTTCAGCATGGAAATTAATTTGGCATTCCTCTGGAGATCCTGTGTGCAAGGAATTGCTTCGGGTGCTGCTCTTCTCTCTCGTCTGGTGCCAGTCGATGCATCTGCCATCAATGTGACTTTCCTTCGGAATCCATTGATCACATCCTATTGAAGTGTCCATTTTCACGAGCAGTCTGGTTTGGTAATTCTCTAGCATTCAGAATTCCCAATTTGGGTCATCTTTCCCTGCATCAATGATTACAAAGCTGGGTTGCATTGTCAATCGATGGATGAGAGCCTTTTGCAGAAATCATTATCCTTCATTTGCTGGACTCTCTGGTTATCACGTAATTAGCTGGTCTTTGATCAAATGCATTGTGCTCCTCAAGAGGATATATCATCCAAGCTGAAACATGAACTCTTTGGCCCCTGTTCTTCCTCAAAATTCAGCAAACCCCTCGGCCTCTCCCACTGCTGCGCTTGTTTCCCAGCAATATCTACCACATGGAAGATTCATGGACATTCTTGGTGTCCATAGACTCCTTAACATCCTTTTTACCATATTGATAAAACGAATATTTTAATCTCATTGTGATGGTGATGTCATATATCAAATTAAATTGTCATTGATTTTATACACCTCTCCACCTCTTATTTTAGGGGTTTTCTTGGCTAATACCCCATAAAAAAGTGTTCAGGGAGAATTTTTAAAAAGTTTTAAGTACAAAAATATAGAAATTTTTTTTTCGTGTCGCTCAGCTGATAGACTCCATGGTCTAGAGTCATCAACACTCAAAAGCGCACAATTCCTAACCCTTGGATTTGATTCCTGATAATTGCCTCCTCTCCCATTTCTTTGGTCTTCATCTCAAACATTATCTCGTTAAAAAACACTTGAACTTTCAAAAATTATAATATATTGCATGAAAAAAGATGTGGAAAATTAGTTTTCTTTCCAGGCTGAGTTTTAGTAAAATAATAGGAATTACCAAATAGAAAAACTTCAGTCATTTCAAGAATTTAGTTTGAAAGAGAATAAAAGATGTTAAATTCATATCAAATGATCTCAATCTATCCAATGGTAAGCTTACTAAATCTTTAATTTTTTACAAGACTAAAAGTTACAAGGGTAATGGAAAGGCTCTTTAGTGTGGGCATTGATGTTACCTTTTTTTTCCACAAGTTTTGTTGATTTTACTTCATTTTACTATCTTCTCCACTCGGAGCCCCAAAAATTAATAATAATTTTAAAAAAACCACACCATTTTTTTTTTGTGGTACTTAAGCATTAGGATATTGTTATTGACACCGGCAATTGATGACCGTTGAATTGCACAAACCCCCCCTCACACTCTTTCTATAAATATCGATAACACTCTTTTGTATATCATGATAGTCCAATGAGTGCGTTTGAAAAAGAATCAATGTCAATAAACCAGTGACATCAACAAGTGTCATATAAACGGACCCATAAATTGTTGATGAGGTTCCATACCCAAATCCATGTTTAAACCTTGGGAGGAGAAGTTGTGATTCATGATTCTTCTAGACATCTCATTGTGGCTTTTTATTGCGCTTATGATTATGGCACTACTGTGGTGGCATAAGTCACAGCTATTTTGGGTGTTTTACTTAAAGATCTATGAATTAAGGAGAAGGTATTCATAAAAGAAATCCTTCTTCTCTTTCTTTTAAATGATCCATTACTAGTTCTTCTTGTACTCCTATTTAAACCACCTTCCGTTTTTCTGTTTTAAGCTTGTGAACATTTCTCAACTCCAGCACCTAAATTTTAGCAGTAATTTCAATCATATGATATCAAAATCATGATTCATTTTTTTTATTATTATGATTATGAAAAAGACCCAGGTATTTATTGCAAAGTAACAGAAAAATGGAAATACAATGCAACTAAGATCTTCAGGAAGAAGCAATATCCAAGAACCACCAACAGGAACAAAAATGGCCCAACTGGCAACATTATGGGCACACAAACGTTCTCTCTTTGCAAGAACTAAAAAATTAGAGTCAAAATTTGAAGCTAGATGCTGGATATCAAATGTCCCACGTGGAATTGATCACATGTTAATTTTCAATTTTAAGTATGCAATCATATACCCTACCATGTATGGCCCATTCACTTTCTATATGCATTTGAAAATTTTCAAGGAATTTTCAATGCTTTGTTTTGTCATTGGTACTGAGAATCCGCTCCCTTTCTGCCTTGATCATTAACAATAGCTGAAAGGATTGCCCGGGGTTTTAGCTCAGAATCCAAAGTTCCCATATAAGTAAAATAAAAAATTTCCTTAATCTGAAATCAAGTAAACAAAAGTAAGATAATAATTGAGAAAATTTAGTAAAAGTGCTAATAAAATGACAAAAAATTGATGAAATGTGCTGCAATCACAGCCACTCATTCTGCCATGCGGAAGAGAGTGCATGGGGAATGTGACAGTTTGACATTTAGGCAATGGTTTTGACTGATCATATAAAATTTTAACCATTTATCCTTCCAACTAATCATTTACCCTCCCATGTATGTCCCTGGATTGCCTCACATAGGATCCCTAAGTCACAAGTGCAGACTCCAGACTGGAAATTCTGTATCAGTCACCTGACTGCCCATGAAACTAAATTCTGAGTACATCTCTCACTTGACTTGTATAAAAGAATAAACATCAGTAGAAAGACGGTGAAGAAAATGGACTAAATTGTTTGAGTATAGCAGTTTTCCCCGTCAAAGACACCCTTAAACTGCATTGAGTTTCCATGAATCCTACAGCTGATACCATGATAAGCACACCAAATCCCATGATTTGATGCTCAGTCAGATTCAAGCAATATAAAGCCCTGCCTGCATGGTGCAGTTGGTAGGAAAATATAATAAAATGATGTTCATAGGAAAATAGTTCAGACTGTGAGAGTAGCAGCTAAATAATTTACAGATGGTGAGAGATGGTGTGAACCTTCAACAGATTTCAGCAACCAGCTTAACTACACCCCACATGGGTGCATCATTCTGCAGGATAAAAAATAACAATGTTAGGAAAGAACAAAAGATGGCATGCGACAAACCAAACATAAGTGTGACATTACAGTCAACGAAAATTGTGGATGAGGTGCAGTTTAATACGATATTAAAGCCAACTGGCTCCCTCCTAACTTAGAGATTAGAGAACTTTCTTTTAAAACACACAATAATAAAAATAAAAGAGAAAAAAGAGATTTGCATGATCCTTTGGCTCTTGTGATCACAATCCATATATTCCTACATATGGTTAGCACACTACAAAAGAGGCAAGAATTATCCAAATAGTCCACGAGATGCCTTAGAACAAAGATCAATGCAGCAGCGGCCAGGGTGTAACTGTGTACTCACCCCCCCCGGCAGCGCACAATCATTCAAAAATACCTTCCCAGTCTGGAACAGATGTCATAGGTAGAGAATCAGTTACATCTTTCCCCTCTGAGATCTACATGAGATGGTTTAATTTATTACTTCCATGCCCCTATGTGTGTCATGTTGTACGGTGTTGTATGGTAGTCCAGGTAGTGAAGAGTTCCACCTTGTCAATGCTATCTTAGTCCTCATAAATGAAGGGAGAAAACAAATGTGAATTTGTAAATGTGGCAGTCAACTAACCAGATAGACAAAATCAAATGCTTTTCGGTAGATTTCGAGAGAATTCCCATCGTCATTGTTCCTGCAACAGGAATTAGCCATGAATTACAAAATCACAAATCTACAACCTTTAAACCGTCTAGAGAGCATGTGAGATCAATATTAGATAAATAGGATAAAAAAACTCGCCCCAAAAAAAATACTTTACAAATTCAAAAAAAAAATGGAAAGATATATAAACAAAGCAAAGGCAGAAAACTTCAAAATAAAAGAAGCTAATCCATTCATCTTGGCAGACACCAATGGCTCATCTTTTTCTAATTTTCCTTGCCTTCCAGTTTAGAAACTCAACCACATGAATATGTCCAATTTCCAGATTCTCGATGAAAGATGACAACAACATTGACACACAGCCAAATCACCAGCAGCATATCTCCCTTCCTTTTTTCTTCAACTTAATTCACATAAACTTTCTTTGGCAAAAAGTTTCATATTATTTATTTTATGAAATCTTATTTTCTTTGAATCCTAATTATACCATCATCTTTAGACAACAGAGAAAAAACAAAGGGTGTCCCAGTGCACGAGGCTCTTGCTACTGCAGGGTCTGGGGAGGGCAGAACGTATGCAGCCTTACCCCCACAATATGAAGAGGCTGTTTCAAGGATTCAAACCTGTGACCCCCAGGTTGCAATATAACAACCTTACTGTCACACCAATCTTTAGACAACAAAGAAGAAGATGTTAAATATTAGTGATAGGGTATATACACATTGATATCACTTAGGTCTAAGAGAAATTATCTTTAGATTTTAAACCATATTGAATCATAGCTATTTGACAATGATTAATCTCTTTTCTTCTCTTGTAGATAGGGTAAGAGAATTTAACACCAAACTGTTAAGTCAAGTCTTAAGAAACAAAGAACCATCCAACAGAAGCACAACTTTGAACACCAGGAAAAAGGTCTTTAAAATAAAACTGTCAGTGTAATAAAATTATAACCGTACACTGCTTTGACTTAGTCAAAGTAGTTAGTGATAGCTTTTAGGACTTGGACTGCTATTAGTATATGGACTCCTAATTACTTTATTAGTTTGCTTTATTAGTTTCCTTTTCAATTAGGCTTCTTAGTTTTATTTTTCTATTTTGAGTTTACTTTGTAGAGTTTGTGACTAGGACTCTGATTTGTAGAGTCTTAGATCATATCTAATAGTTATTTTCTATTTTCTATAAATACAAGCTACGAAGAGAGGAGCATGACACATTGATTATCTCCATCTTCTCTTATTTTTCTATTTTGTTACATGGTATCAGAGCATCCCCTGGGATGCCGTTTCAAGAGTCATTTAAGGTTCTTCGTTAAGTGTGCAACCATCACTATTGTTGCTCCCATTACTACTACTACTACTACTATTACTTGGTTCACAGTGACCTATACTGAGCTACTACTACTATTTGGTTCACAGTGACCTATACCGTGTTGCTAGTACTACTTGGTTTACAGTGACCTATATTGTGCTGCTACTACTACTTGGTTCACAATAACCTATACTGTGCCACTATTACTACTATTGCTGCTACTACTACTGCTACTGCTCTTACTACTACAACTGTTTCTTCTGCTGCTACATTGTTTCAAGCTGAAGCTCTTACATTTCCCCATGCTCCAACTTGAGGGGGGTGTTAGTATAATAAAATTGTAATCGTACACTACTTTGACTCAGACAAAGTAGTTAGTGCTAGTTTCTAAGACTTGGAAACCTATTAATATATGAGCTCCTAATTAGTTTATTAGTTTGCTTTATTAGTTTCTTTTACCAATTAGACTTGTTAGTTTCCTTTTCTTATTTTGAGTTTACTTTGTCTTTAGTTTATGAGTAGGATTTTAACTTGTAGAGTCCTATATCCTATCTATTAGTTGTTTTTTATTTCTATAAATACAAGCTACAAAGAGAAGAGCATGACACATCAATTCTTTTCATCTTCTCTTATTTTCTATTTTGTTACAAAAACAATGATCTTAATATTTTAGTTCGCTGCCGCTAACTCACTCATGTCATAATGCAGCTTAATTTCCACTTTGTTGATCTCCTACTCTGAAACTACTTTGTTATGGATTTAGCCAGGGTCAAGAACTTCAAATAACTATCCACCACAACCAAAGAGGATCCAAAACTTGAAATCTACTAAACGTAAGGGTGTATCCAGTTTTAGTTTAAACAGTCTGATTCGGTTTGGTTTGAGATATAGTAGACATAAACCAAAACCAACCAAAATAAATTACTAATCAGTTCCAATTGGCTTTATAGAATGTAGCAGAAAAACCCTCGCAGAGGTGATGCTCCTCCAAGTTTTTGGCTTCTTCAGCAAAGAAAATGGCAACAATCTTGGACGAAGGCTTAGAGAAGCATGAGATCTCTGGAGACCAAAGGAATGCGAGTAAATGCTGGACTGGAAATGGCCTTGCTGCTTGAGGGGGGCATGACGTTTCCCAATCTCCCTCTCTACTCTGTTTCAACTCTCAACGGAAGAACTGAGGAAGAGTCTCAAATATAATCAGTTTGTTAATCAGTTTTCAGTTCAAAACTGAAACTAAACCGATTTTTCTATCTAAAGCCAAAATTAAACCAGTTATTATGGTTTGATTCAGTTCCCTTTTTAACGGCCAGTTTCGGTTCAGAATTGACAACCTTAAGATGGGGATGAGTTCTAGGGTTTCGGCTACCCAAGAGTTTCCCCCACTTAAGGGTCACAGACCTTAGGTATAGGAAAAATAAGTACACCTGATATGGATGATTTACAACTGATCCAGTATTCCAAGTTACAGCCGCATAATATCAGTCTTGTAACACTTACAGCAGGCCTTCTTTCTCCAATAACCAATAGGAAACTTAGTAGACAAGATTGGTTACCTGCAGTAGAGTAGTCTTATTTTCGGTAACATTAGGAAGTTAGGAACACAGCAACATCAGTTTCAGTACACTGAAAATACAGTAACCTGATGAAGTTTCAGCAGCCAAAACTCCAACAGAAGCTTTCTTTAATCACAGGAACAAGGGAAAAGAAAGAGAGAAGGGATAGAACCAAAGGTTTCTCACCAAGGATTTGGTAGACTCCTTCTACCATTAGGCTTCACACCTCACAGTTCTCACACCACACATGCACACAGCACTTTTCATGGTCACGTCAAATCGTGGGAACTTCTTCTTCTTCTTTATTTATAACTTGTGAATATGTGGTACAAAAATAGCAGTCCAAGATTTAGTAACTCCCTACTAATTGTCGTGGCAAAGAAGGAATCTCAAAATAGAAACTCCTACAAATGTAAAATAGAAACCAGACCAAATCTTTCTTAAACAAAAGGGAAACCGAATTGAGAAACTAAACAATATCTAGCAACCAAAATAGAAACAGAATAAAGATCTAAGCAAAATCATATCTTCTGAAATCTTATGGCTGGAGGCTGGCTGAACTGGGCTGCATGTCTTGCGGGTCACTCAGACAATGGGTTGCAGAATGGCCCTTTCATGGGCTGCCGAATGTTTGCACTGCATCACCTTTAAGTCTAAACGGATCCCTAATGTAAAAAAAAATAAAAAAATAAAAAAAATTATATCTTTGTCATGTATGTGAAGCTTAGGTTGTAGAACCATCCACGAAAGCTGAGAGCTAGAAATTTTCTACAATGCACTAAATTGATAAAATAGCAACCCAAAATACTGCCCCAAAAACTATATCACAGAATTGGTGAACGCCGGTCTCCAAGCATTTTGTATTTGTTATCCCCATATAAATGAAAGTAGAAATAGGGTATTGAATTTCTACAGTAGGTTAGGCAAAACCTTACATGATACTACAAGTTCAGCTAACTCAAGTAGGCCCGAAATCTCAATACTATAATACATTTGCAATGGCGCAGCTGATTTGCTAGAGCCCAACTATACATTAAATATGTACTCCCTACATCCCACAATAACAGTTACCTGTGAAAAAGCACAAAGTTTAAGGAAGAGAGCGGTTAAAGCATTGAAAATCCCCTCATTGTGAATAGAGAGACGCCCATTCATATTTTTACCATTATGCACTCTACAAAACTTATTGCTTTCCCTGATCACCTGTAAAAGCTGACACTAGTAGAATTACAGTTTTTTTTATCATCTCGGTTTTTTCTGTTAGAATCTTTTATTAGATTATAGTGGCAACGTTATAGCAAAGACCAATATGGATCTTGAAATGAACTGGAAAATGGGCTCAAAAGGATCCACATTCAGAAATCTAGCAGCTGGATATTATCCAGATTTTTTTTTTTTTTGATTGTCCATAATAATTGACTTTAGTGCCCCCAATAAAGGAGATATAATGGAGGTCCGGTGGTAGTAAAATAGATTAGCTACGGAGCAGGACTCCATATAACAGAATCATAAGGAAGGATCAGCTCCAAGAGTTTGCACACAACTTGGCTGAATAGATCTGTCAACTGAAATGGATGAGATTACAAACTGGCTTTGTGATCCAAGTTACAGCAGCATATAATGAATCTTGGAGCACTTGCAGCAGGTCCTTCTTTCTCCAATATGCAGTAGGAAACTAGCTAGGCAAGGGTGGTCACTTGCAGTAGGGTAGTACTGATTTTCTGGTTACAAAGAATCTCAGCAACAGTAGCGTTAGTCCACCAAAACACAGCAACCTGTGGAAGTCTTTCCAATACTCTTGGCAGCAAGTCTCTAACAGCAGCTTCCTGATTTGCATGAGCAAGGGAAGAACTAGGGCTGCAACAGGTTCGGGTTGGGCCAGGCATTTAGAAACCTAAACTCTACAGTGGGTCCCTTAAAGCTAGCCTAGGCCCAGCCCAACCCTGCCAGGGTCAGACAGACCTTCAACCCAAGCCCAACCTTGTCAGGGTTCAGCCTAACCCGGCCTGGCCCTGATTGATGCAAATGCAGGAAACAAATCTAAGCAAACCAAACCTTCCTTCTTCACCATGAAGCACTGTCCAGATCCAAAAATGGACACTCCAAGGAACCTTCTATGCAATATAGTCGATTAAATCAAATCTACCGGGCTCCTTTATTTGGAAACTAAATCTTTGCTTCTGTGGCAACTTCACAAAAGATGTCAAGCCTTTCATATGGAAATCCATAAGCATGGAAAGCCAACAAGTAAAGAAGGCATCGCGGACGGCAAATACACTAACTGAGTCAGCAGATATGGAAAGTAGATCAAACCTTGTCATTTTTTCCCTTTGCCATCCTTGGTTGTCTATCGTGATGCAGCGACAGATCTATCAACATTCTTCCATGAAATCATGAGTTCCATTTTCTTCATTTGGTAACTAACAATAATGGAAGCTAACTGTGTAATTGTAGAAAGAGAAATGGCAATGGAAAGTATGAACAGCCTTTCCTGATCGAAGATGACAACCATGCTCGACTCTTCTAACCCCAATGTTACAGTTCCCAATCTTCTCCCTGATTGAGAAACTAACCAATTAGAGTAATTCTCATTTGGTTCCACACTGAAAGAGGGATGAACCATATATGATTCTAAGTCTTTCATGTTATTTTTTGATATATACACTATATAGGGTCGGGTTGGGCTGGGCTGGGCCGGGTTCAGCTGGAGGCTTCAACCCAGGCCCGACCTGACCCTGCCAGGGTTTGAAATAACATGGGCCCAAACCCGGCCCTGTCCGGGCTCAGGGCAGGCTTGGGTTTTCGGGCTAAACTTGCAGCCCTAAGAAGAACAAAGTCACAAACAACTAAAAAGAAGAAGAAGAGGAGAATGGGCTATAACCGTATGCTTGTTTCCTAGGTTTTAGGTTGATTCTCTTAGGCCTAGGTTTCTCACCAAACAGTTTCTCACAGGTCACAGCCCACACATGGCCATAGGATCTTTCTTAGTTAATTCAAATCCTAGGAGCTTCTCTCCACTTCGGTATTACAAGAATGGTAACTCAATCAAATCTAACTACTCAATCTCCCTAAAATCTTATAGAAGACTTACAAAAAAATAAACTTTAAAAATAGAAACTCAATATTTTAAGTTCCATAGTTCTAAATTTTGGCCGAAATTTCAGGTTTTAGCCGAAATATTTTGATTTTTTGGAAAACCGAAACAAAACCTAGGGTCGAAACCAAATAGTACCTAATTTCGGTCTGAAATTACTGTTTCGATCAAGTTTCAATCGAAATCTGACCATAAGTATGTATATAAATACCTAATTTCGGTCATAACTTGTCTATTTCAACCGAAAGGGGTACTCCAAAATCTATCATTTTTCTCCCTGTTTAGTACAAGAGAGGGAATAATAGACACGAGGGACAATATAATAGCACACAATACTTATTTATGACTAATAATATCATTTAGATATTATTCATAAATAAAGCAAACACCCCTATTTGAATCCAATAAAAATAGTCTAAAATTCAAATTCCCAAAAGATAAAAAGTCAACTTTCCAGTTCAAGAACAAAAACTGGATTTTCGATTGTGGAACAATTTTCAACTTTCAAATGCTACCTTTTTTCTCCAATATAAAAATTTCATAAATCTTATTAGAGTAAAACATCACTAAAAACCAAGAATCTGTCAAAATAATCTTTTGTTTTGATGTCAAAAAAATTATTTCTATTCAGGTTACTTTAAATAGCATTCGCATACTCCGAACAAGATTTGACAAGAGCGTAACTCCTTCAATATAATTCAAATTCAAGCAATCTCAGATTTGTTGCAAAGTTGATTATGCTAGCTTTTCCAACAAACTAACATTGCTTGAATCCGAGTTATATTCAAGGAATTACGCTTTGGTTAAACTTTGTTCGGAGTATGCAAATATTGTTTAAAGTCATCTGAATGGGAATAATTTTTTGGACATCAAAACAAAAGATTATTTTGATGGATTCTTGGTTTTTAGTGATGTTTTACTTTAAGATTATGGAATTTTAAATTGGAGAAAAAAACTAGCATTTGAAAGTTAAAAATCTCCATGCGATTGAAAATCCAATTTTTGTCCTTAAACTGGAAAGTTAACTTTTTATCCTTTTGGAATTTGAATTTTAGACTATTTTTATTTGATACAAATGAGAGGGGGGGGTGTGCTTATTTATAAATAATATCTTAAGTAAATGAAATATAAAATTTAATAAACATTTACTTAAAACTAAGTTTCGGCCAAAATTACCGAAATTTTGGTTTTAGAGCTGGCTGAAACCAGCCCCAAAACTCAAATTCAGATCTTGATTTAACAACTCCAAGCAATCTGATCTAAAACTGAAAATAGAAACTAAATAAGATCTAGCAAGTAAAATAGAAACATATTAAGGAAATAAAAATGTGGATCTTCTTGTAGCACACTCTTAACAAAAATATAAACTCAATGGTAGCTTGTGGCAAGCTCTCTCGTACTAGCGGTGCACTCTAGCTTAGGGAACTTATATGGTCCTAGGTTGCAAAATCCCAATTTGGGATTGCAATGGGCCCACCCCAAGAGTATATATGCTGAAATAAAGGAGTAAATGGTGATTCTGTAATTTTATGAATAATTGCAAGGCCCTAGAAGGAAGCTCACAAGTTATAGGACGGTATAGGGATTATATTTAAAAGAGGAATGATGCAGCCCAAGTGTACTCCAGAAGAAGGGGCCGAAAGAGAGACTCAATTGGGTCTGGCCCAATTGATTAATCCAAGCCAAGCTTAGTACCGCCAGCAAGCATAGCCAACAGTTTAGTTTTCTGATTGTTAGTGACTCTATTTTCATTGTTTAGTTTCCTAAAATATAGGTTAGCTAGTTTAAAAGCCTTAGTTACTTTGAGACTAAGACTTGCCTAATATTTAGTTTCCTAATTCCAGTTTTTTAGAAACTTTCCTATTTTTGTGTTTTAGAAACTTCCTACTTTATAAAGGAGGTTTAGTTTCTTTAAGTTTAGTTCTTTCCTATTTTGATTTGTAATTTGCAAGCTATAAATAAGAGACCAAGGGCTGGTGGCAGCTAGAGAGATTTTCCAGAAAAGAGAATAGCAAAAATTCTATTTTTCTGGTTGAGTCTCCAAGGTTGTCAGACTCAACTACTTATTTCTTCTTCTTCCTTTGAGATTCTAATTTCTGTTTTAGTTCACAATCATTCAATATTGGCTAGCGACACTGATTTCCTGCAGACCCTATCAATTCCTTTGCTGATCTGATACAAACTCATCAAACATCACTGAAGTTTCATACAATCTGGGCGGTACCTTGTACAGCATACTTGCGGCATCTGCAGTTCACTCATTTCAATTCCAAACTCCTTCTAGCGTTCATAATGGAGGTTAAGAAAATCCCCTATCAATTTCAAGCTCATTCAACGGCTGGATTATCATATACGTTGATTTTCCTACTAAATCCTAAATCTGTTTTTTTTATTGGACTGTGTAAGATCCTGTAGCAAAAAGGGATTGTTAATTTGAGTTGTCTTAAACCCTCTTTGCCATCAAGGAAAGGCAATCTTGGAAGCAATTATAAGGAAAGAATGAGATGGAATTAACTTATAAGACCCGAGATAACTTTGGAAAGTCTGTAAATAAAACCAATTCATGATTGTGGGGGATGCGGGTCATCTCCTACCTCTCGACTGAGAGAGGAGGCAGAAAAACCAGATGTGTTTCAGTGAGAGAGAACTCTCACATATGGGCTCCTTTCAATGAAAAATTTCAGATCAGTGTTGCTACAATGATCCTTTCAAGATCCAAAATAATCCCATGATTCAGCAAGCTAAAGTCAATAAATATCCACTGAAATCAGAGAGAGAGAACCAGTTCCATATGCAGGTGGATAACTACTGGCAGGAAGGCACTTAGAGGCTAAGATTGCCTATGGAAGGGCCACCTTTACCTAGAATCTTGGCTCAAACGGAGCTGTATCGAAAGAATTACAGGGGACTCATTGCAGACCAGCAATATCGTTCAACAGAGGAAGAAGTAAACAGAAGTTGAAAGAAGAATCAAGAAGAAAATAGAGGAACAAGAAAAGGAGCAAAGAATAAAGTACCTGAGATGTTTTCGGTTGCAGGGAAGAGGGGAAGAAAGCAAAGTTCTAAATTCAGGTAGGTATCAGCCATGTCCAAAACCGAGATCCGATCGGTGTATGGATCCAATGGGAAACTGACACGTGATTGATACTATATATAATAATATGGAAGAGAGAGAAGGGAAGAAGATCAGACTGGGGATCGGTCATGTCCAAAACCAATAAAAATGTGTCAATCCAATACCGATTACTGTAAACATGGAAGAGAGAGAAGGGAAGAAGAGACACAGGTCACACCCAGGCACAGGGCACCACAAAACTAACTTAATTTTTCATTCCATTTTCCAATCTGAATAGTCCAACGATTACAACTTGTATTTAAAGGAAGCAAAGTAAAAGACTCCTAATATGCTAAAACTCCTATATGTACTGTAAATCTGGAAACAAATCTTGATGGAATCCTATCTCCTACATTATCTAAAATTCCTTAAAATATATATATATATATATATATATATATAGAAATAATGGAAACTAATCCTAAACAGTTCCCACGTTCCTGGTTTGTAGGGAACCAGCCAAGCAGCAGGATTTTAATCTTCCCTTTTACCGGGTTTGAAACTGCATCAGGAACTCTCAGCCCCGAAAATAGAAATTTCTAAAACTCCTTGCGTCTCGGCTGGCTGTAGACTGAATAGAGAGATGAGTGCTTGCACACGAACCAAAAATTGGCAGCAAGTATTCGTGGGCTACCCTATGGCTGAACTGCATCAAAATAGTTTTAAGTCCTTATTCCTTAAGTTTTGGACAAAAACCAAATCTGCAGCATAACCTCTGAACTCCAATCTCTAGGCAGTGAAACTCAGCCTACTAGTCCCATTTATTAATATAGTACTTCCAATAACAAAGTAAAAAAACTATTTTCATCTGTTACAGCCCAGGAAAATCTTTACTAACTCCTGCGTATTGCGCGATATTCTTCTAACACCAAACCATAAATAATCCTGATTATTTGAATCCAGAAACCACTCATCCAAACCCCAAATCAGAGTCCTTATATTTAGAACTATCAACCTTGTAGTTCAATCAAAGGAGCCTCATTCTACAACCCTACTTTAAACCTTTGAATAATAACTTATCACAAGTTCCAATTCACCTCCATTTTCCATCCAAATAAAAAATATCTATTCCCCATCCTCTTGTTTCCTAACACCAAAGACTCTGGTGCACATGCCTAAAAGTAGTTTTTTTCACGTAACCTTTACACTCTGTGCACGGCCTATTCAGAAGGGTCGCAGAATAGAAGCTTCTTCTGCATCAATTTACCTGGATACAGATGTTGTCGTACATTGATTGCAGTTCTCCTCGCAAGACTCTACCTTTAATCATCTAGATGAGCAACAGTGTGGAAGAGCATTGAAATTGCATATGAGATGCTAGTGAAGACAACCACTGTTGTTTAATGTATATTTAGTTAACAACAATTATCTGCTACTACCTACTCTGGCATCGATCACTTATTAATGGCCTATTATCTCTTATTAAATGAATATTTAGTTTCCTAAAAAGAGTGAGAATTCAAAAAACTTTAAAACAATAAAGGAAATTCCAGATCAGTCACTGAACTATCAATAAGAAGAAACAAAGGAATTCTCAAAACTTAAAATCTGATGTCTATTAAAAAAAAGCTCACTCACACACCCATTAATCAAGGAGTAACTAACTTTATCATTCCTTTAAAAAGTTCCACATCAGTTGTGAACACTAAGTCCAACCAGAACAAATGATCCAACCACGTAGGTGAACCCAACAGCTCAGAAAGCATTGTCTGGGTTATGAAACACTTCAGTTCAAAAACTTAATTGACCCAAAAGCTGCATGGGTGACAAACTGTCTAAGCTAGTCCTGGTTCTAAATAATTGGAACATAGAACAGGCAACTTTGCAAAAAAATGAAATATTTCATGGAAGAGAAGTAAATGATTTTAGCTTACAGGAATCCCACAGTGATTCGGTTCTCATAGTTCAAACCATCAGACATGCCCAAATCCCCAAGGTGATCACCAAGAAGCAGCACATTGGTTCTTTTCTTAACTGAATCACTATCATCAGTGGAACTATCAATACCACCGAACTGATCATGAAGGGGTGCAGCCACATCAATAGCATGCTCATTTTTATTCAAAACATGAATAGTTTTCCCTGCAATAAAAAAAACCAGTAAAAGCCAAAAAAACAATGACAAATAAATAGAAATATAGAATGCTAGTGAATTGATTGATTACATTGAAGCAATTAATTTCGTCCGGATACACTTGAGGAAAGGCAAGAAAAGAAAGGAGGTTTTTTTTTTTTAAGTAGCTCTTTAAAGTTTGAGGGAGAATGATGTAGATCAATACACGGGGGTCAAATGCAGCCGTAAGAAGAAGCTGACTCGCATGTGAGTTTACTTGTGTCCTCATGCATGGAAAGTAAATAAATGGAAGATTCATGGATGGAAGGATCAAAATAAGAAGGCAGTGATACTATTATCCCACTTGAGAAATTATAGTTATGATAGATTTTTATTGTAATCAAGTTACCAAGTTAAATATTTCCATGCTTAATAGTTTTCGTTAATTTTTGTTTCCTAAGTTAAGACTCGGGTTGGAGTCCTATTTAAGCGATGTAAGGCCTTAGCCAAAGACAAGTTGAAGTTGAATATCATTAATATTGATCACGTTGAAACTCTTGTTCATTGGGTGAGATACCCTTGGCCTGAGATCAGCCCCTTTCATTTCGGTTCTCTCTCCTCTATCTATCTTATTGAGCTATCCATTTCACATGCGATAACAGTAGTATCATCACCCAGTTCATTATTATCGCTAGTCCCCTTGCAACCATTATCGAACGTTCGTATCATTATTCAGTTTGCATCATAGAAACTCTCCTGTGCCCATCATACATATGGCAATCATTAGGGGGTATGCAGAATGGATCTCAAAGAAAGATCTAGTCCAAAATTTCAACCTAATAGGTAAACCTAACCATCATTACATCATTTATGAAACTGAGCTGGGAAATCATGTGGGGTGTTAACCATCAAACAAACGTTTTAAGAAGTTCCTTGCAGGCAATTGTCCAACCTTCCAGTCCAGTTATCAGGACTGTCAAGGATAACAGATAAAACTTGATTAACGCATAATTGTTTGATATAATCCGACCATCCTTTAACTACTGAACAATTTCAGCCCCTAATCTGTGTAGACATTGAACTGACCTTTCACTTTTTGTGATCGACAATCAGAGTCCCTACTTATCCTCCAAGTCCAACGACCAGGTCCATGGACCATGAGAACATTGCTTTAAAATGGAGGTTCAATGTGGCTGGGTGTCTGCCCATATATTCAATGTGGCTGGGTGTCTGCCCATATATATATATATATATATGGGCAGACACCCAGCCACATATATATATGAGAACATTGCTTTAAAATGGAGGTTCAATATGGCTGGGTGTCTGCCCATATATTCAATGTGGCTGGGTGTCTGCCCATATATATATATATATATATATATATATATATATATATATATATATATATATATATATATGGAGAGGCAGGAAGGGAAGTTTCAATGTGGCTGGGTGTCTGCCCATATATTCAATGTGGCTGGGTGTCTGCCCATATATATATATATATATATATATATATATATATATATATATATGGAGAGGCAGGAAGGGAAGTTTCTTTCCATAAGAAACACAATGAAGCAATTACTGTCCAATATGTGAGGATTGGCTCATTTTTCTGAACAGCCTGAATGAAGATTTGAAAAGTGCCAAATGAGTATATTTCTAGGTAAAGTGGTTTTAGGATTTGATCAAAATAATACCTCTAAAGGATACAAGGTGTCCATCATGATCAAAAATCATACGGTTCGACACAATCTTGACGTTCTTAAAAGATTTATGAAGCTTCTGCCTCAAGACCTGGTTAAACAACAAAATGAAGCGCATTATTATGTGAAATCTTAGAAGGCAAATTTTGGGGTTGTTAATTCTTGTATTGAATTGATTAAAGCTTAAGAAAAAAAAAAACAGAAGACAACGAAAACAACAGTTAGCAAGCAAATATTTTAGAACCAACCTCTTCTATAATGTCACCAAGACCAGCGGAGAATATAAGGACAGGCACATCTCTCTTCTGTCAATAAAAAAAAATGTTAAAAAAATAAAGCAAGGGAGAGCTCCAAAAATTAGTCTGACTATGTCGAACTGATAACAGAGATACTAGGTTTTGGACCAACAGCCTGTTAGACTAGTCATAAACTCATAGTGGACCTTGTACCAGAGAAGATACCAAAAGGCACATATTTTTCAACTGACAAATCTGCATGTCAACAAGTTAGACTATTGTCCCAGTGCCTATCTCAACCTTCAATCTTTTAAGGAATTATTTAAGTCATTTTTCCTGCTACTGCTAACAGCAACTAAGCCGGCAGCCAGTACATTGGCTTATAACTTTATATTTATACGACAAATGACCAATATCCAATTCAGATGCTTTTGTTTTCTCTTCTTCTTTTTCTTCTTCTTCATTTTTTTGAGTGGGGGGGGGGGCTCGACAAGGGGGTAGAAAGTTACTTTATTTAATCTGGTCAATTACCAGTCACCAATTGCAAAGCTAAGCTCAGTAAGATGTTGCCCATGAATGAAGCACCAACCTCCAAATATGTAAACAGTTCAACCACACCGTCTCTAAATTCAAGGGTCGCATTTGCTACAGACTTCTTTATGTCATCATAGGTAAGGCCTCCTTCAATAAGAAGAGCATGGGTTTTTCCCCACCTGCATTGGTGAAAAAAAAAATTCAGGGTCCTAAAAACTAATTAGGATTTGGAGGGCAAAAATGAAATTAGGCTTCCAATGCACTTGTATCAATAATGCCATCGCATGCAATGATTCAATTTATCATTTCAAAACGTTTTAATTTTGAGTCTACGACCATATCTTGTGATGCTGCTATAGTAGCTTGTGTTGGCCGCAAGGAAAAAAGAAGCCACAGAGTCTTATGGGTTACAGGTAGGCTGCATGATATTGTTGATAAAGAATGATTAAACCACATACCACTCTTCCATAAGCTTCGCCTTCTCTTCAATTGGAATTGTAGGGGAAAATTCTAATGGATGATAATATTCAAACAGCTGATGCCTCTTGGTATCATACTCAGGATTACTCTGCTGCAATAGGTTATGACTGCCTAATCACATTCTCAGCGAAAATCAGAAGTAAGTTGCACAAACAGACTGCATAAAATAAATTTTATAAAGAGAACAGCAATATTGGCCACTTACTCTGGCCACGACGACCATTGACCCAGTACTTCGTTAGTGTGGCATCAAAATCCACAATTACCTGGCAATTAAAACACATATGAGGGCAACAATGTATACGTTTAGCATCAAAACTATGCCTGAAAGTTTGAAATTTCTGGTTTGGATAACTCAAATAATTATACCAATGTACAATAATTTTTTTAATAAAAAAAAATACAGGCATTAATCATTTCATATTCATGAAATTTAAAGTTTTGCATGTGGGGAAAATCTAGGTGAACTCCAATCACCATTAGCTCTTCTTTAACAGACAGGAATTCCACCAACTTGCTTTGAGAACTCTTCAGGAAGAGAGGTTTCGGGAATGTTAGTACTTAGACATCACCCCTTTTTCAGGTGGGCTTTCTTTGATCATTGTGAGTGTCTATGTTGCAATTGTAAGTCTATGTCTAGGTTCATTGTATCTTGGTAGGTTCTATAGTCTTTGGTAGGTAGTATAAGTCTTTGGTAGGTATGGTATAAGCAATATTGATAGGTTATGTCACCATAGTCATCATATCATATTTATGATGAGTGGTTAATCATCATCCGCAAATCCTGTCTTATACGCCCTATAGATATAGACCATATTTATGATGAGTGGTTGGAGTCGTTGGTAGTTATCCCAATATTTATGTAAAAGCAAATCTCTTTTTTATTTAAATAGAGGAGGCCTCTGTCATATTTGATAAGCCAAGCATCCTCTGCATATTATTTCCACATGGTATCAGAGCTAGTATCAATATTAAGATCCTAACTTTAATGCTATTAGCCACGAAATCATAAGCACCGCCCACTACCACCGCCTCTCTCTTTCCTCCTCGGTTTAGCACCACTAGTCACCGCTGCCAGCCACCGTCACTCTTGTCTCTCTCCTACTCTCAATTTAGCATTGCCTCCCACCGCCGCTTTGATCTCTTTCCTCTTTTCCCTTGGTGGTGAATATTTTTTTCTCCCACCAAGGGCCTCTTACACCATGTAGATCTAGATCACGAACTGAATCGTGATTTCTTAATGCTTTCTCCAGAAGTTGGTTTGTCGTGTTGAAACTTCTGGATATCTGTCTACATGTTGTGCCATTTTTGTGACTAGCGTTGACAAGTAATCATGTCTGTGATTTCATCAGCCTCAATTGGATAGGAAGGAGTCCCTTTTCATGACTTTCCTTTCGTTCCCTACTTGCTCCATCAAGTTAAATGGGAGCAATTATCTGATGTGGTCTTGTTCATGTTATCATGCTATTGGTTCTCGTGATCTTTCTGGTTACATCACAAGGGACACTGTTAAGCCTACTGCTACTGGTCCTTCTCAAGATAAATAGATTACCTCCAATTATATGGTCATGTCATATCTTAATTCCATGGATCAATCTATTTCCAGGGGTTATCTTATTCTCAACACTGCCGCTCAGATCTGGAAGACTGCCACAGACATCTACTCTCAACTTGGTAATGCTGCCTAGTGCTATGAATTCCAAAAGAAAATTTACGAGACCAAACAAAAGGAGTATTCTATTTCCCAATATTATTCCACTCTGTGAGATATGTGGCAAGAGTTGGATTTTTATGGTTCTTTTACTGTTAGTTTTGATACAGATGCCACTGCCTTTAAACATGGGAGGACAGCCTCTGGGTATTCAACTTTCTTGTTGGCCTCAATATCAAGTTTAATCAAATTCAAGCTCATGTACTTAATCGTGATCCGTTACCCTCCCTCGAGCAAGCCTATGCTATGGTGTCTTTTGATGATAGTCGCCGCATTACTATGGTCCTACCTGTGACACAGGAACGCTCGGCTCCCTATTCTAGCTCGGGTTCCTCATCTCTTAGAGGTTTGACTCGTGGTGTTAGTGATTGTTCTACCTTTGATAAGGTTCCTGTGAAATGTGATTTTTGTGGGAAAGAACGACATACGGAAACAGGTGTTGGAAATTACATGGTCGTCCTTCTGATACTCGTGGTCATGGACAGCGTCATCCAGCCTCCGCCACAGCGCACCATAGTGCCGTTGACGATATTCATCAAGATTTTTCCCTCTCTCAAGAAGAGTTACTAACTCTACGTCATCTGATGACCAGGTTGGACTCATTACCTTCCTCAATGCCATCTTCAGCGTCCGCCACCATCCTACAAGACTACCAGTGCCTTCTGCTCCGTCTCCTTCTACCCCTCCAGGTATTTCTTTTGGTGGTCATTGTGCCTCAATCGTCTCCGTTCCTTGGATAGTCGACTCGGGTGCCACCGACCATATGAGTGGATCCTTCAATCAATTTTTTCGATACTTCCAGTTGTCCGATAATAGTAAAGTAACTGTTGTCGATGGTTCACTTTCTACTATTTCGGGCAAGGGCTCTATCCAGTGTACTCCTTCTTTATCCCTTTCCTCTGTCTTACATGTTCCGAAGTTTTCTACTAATCTTCTCTCTATTAGTGGTCTTACTCGTAATTTGAACTGTAAAGTAATTTTTTTTCCTGATTGTTGTGTCTTTCAGGACTTGAATTCGGGTTGTATAATTGGCAATAATAAAGTGGTTAGTGGTCTCTACTTGCCTGATAGTTCTCCATCACCTTTGGCGACTCAGGCTTTTCACCCTGACTCCTCTACTGTTGTTTTATCCGATTTACATCGGTGGCATTGTCTTTTGTGGAGGTAAGACTGCATACATTTTACCCCTTCCCAAACCCTGTAGTAGCGGGAGCCTCGTGCACTGGGACACCCTTTTTTCCAGTTTTTAAGAAATATAATCTCAATGATTTCTTTGTGATGTTTGCTTCTTTGCAAAGCAAACTAAAGTTGTTTATCCTATTTCTAATAATAGAAGTTAAGTTCATTTCGGTTTAATCCAATCTGATGTTTGGGGCCCTGCCCGTTGTGTATCTACTTCTAGTTGCCGATGTTTTGTCTCCTTTATTGAATACTTTAATCGTACCACTTGGATCTACTTGATGCGGCAAAAGAGTGATGCAGCCAACTATTTTCAATTATTTCATAAAATGGTTCGAAACCAAATTGATGCTACAGTGAAGATTCTTCGAACTGATAATGGCAAAGAGTACATTGAGAGGCCCTTCCAATTGTATTTGTTTGATCATGGGATCATTCATCAGACTAGTTGCTTCGATAGTCCTGCTCAAAATGGTGTCGCTGAACAAAAGAATCGTCACATCATGGAAATGGCACAGTCTCTCTTGTTTACTATGACTG
This sequence comes from Protea cynaroides, assembly GCA_028583415.1. Lineage (NCBI taxonomy): Eukaryota > Viridiplantae > Streptophyta > Magnoliopsida > Proteales > Proteaceae > Protea > Protea cynaroides. Next base: position 45,905,632 of record CM053269.1, on the reverse strand, counting down.
TCCCTCCTCAATATTGGGGCGATGCAGTTCTTATGGCGGCCCACCTTATCAATCGGCTACCTTCTCATGTCTTGGCCTCTCACTGCCCTCTTGATGTGCTCATGGGCTCCTCTTTTTTTGTGGTTCCGCCTCGGGTTTTTTGTTGTGTGTTGTCCTTTGACTCAAAGACTGCTAGTCACCATGGATGTTCAGTCTGAAGCTTATTATCCAGCCCCTCTTCAAGAGGAGTCTTCTACTCGGGATGTTCAAGAAGATGTGCCTATCATTGTTCCACTAGAGTCTCCTATAATGACTGAAACTGATGCTGAAGATGTGACAAGTCAGGAACAGGTTTCACCTCCATCCCAACCTCAGGAGCGCCTTCTTAACCGACTCAACCACCTCTCAAAGTATTTGTTCCACGTACGCAAGTGTCAGAGACAACCACCACTGTACCTAGTCAGTCGTCCTCCATTCTGAATTCAAGTCTTCCAAATCCTTCCTCTGGTAGGTCTCTTCCTCCTAGTGATTCTCCTAGTGATCCTAGTCTTGACTTACCTATTACTGTTCGTAAGAGCATCAGAACGTCTACTCAGCATCCCATCTTTAATGTTGTTACATATGATTCTCTGTCTCCCTCCTTCCGTACTTTTGTTTCTTCATTATCATCTGTTTCCACTCCTTACTCCTGGCAAGATGCACTAGCAAGTCCAAAGTGAAAAGAGGCAATGAATGAAGAGATTGAGAGCACTTGGGAAGACTGACACGTGAAATTTGGTGTCTCTCCCTCCAGGAAAGAAAGTTGTAGAATGCAAATGGGCCTTTGTCGTCAAACAAAAGGCTAATGGATCTGTGGACATATATAAAGCAAAGCTAGTTGCTAGAGGATTCACTCAGACATATGGGATCGACTATCAGGAAACCTTCGCTCCAGTAGCAAAAATGAACACTGTCAGAGTAATCATCTCATGTGTCGTTAACCAAGGATGGGATCTTCAACAACTTGATGTAAAAAATGCTTTCCTCTACGGGGAACTTGAAGAGGAGGTTTATATGGACATTCCTCCTAGATTTACTTTTCAAAAAACTCATGGCAAAGTTTGCAAGTTGAAGCAAGTCTTGTATGGCCTGAAACAATCTCCAATAGCGAGGTTTGGTTGTTTCCATCGAGCTATGATATCGATTGGTTATAAACAAAATAATGTTGATCATACTTTGTTTATCAAGAAGATTGGTGAGCACATTACAGTTTTGATCACTTGTAGTAATGCTGACGAAATATCTTACCTGAAAACTTACTTGGGGATAGAATTTGAAATCAAAAACCTTGGTAAGCTGAGATATTTTCTTGGGATCGAAGTTGCTCATTCAGCTCAAGGTATCTACCTCTCACAAATAAAATACACTCTAGATCTCTTATCAAAAACAAGAATACTGGGTTGTAAACCAACAGATACTCCTCTAGAGCCTCATTCTCATCTTAAGCACAAGGTTGGGGACTTCAGTTGATAAAAGTAGCTATCAACAGTTGGTTGGACGACTGATATACTTGTCACACACCCAGCCTGACATCGCTTTTGCTGTAAGTGTAATCAGTTAATATATGCATGATCCCTATTCCTCTCACCTAAAGGCCGCATATAAGATTTTACGATATTTGAAATCTGTTCCCGAAAAAAGGTGTTTTTTTCTCTCCTTATAGCCATTTTCGTATTGCGGTCTTTACTGATGCCGATTAGGGAGGGTGTCACGATGATAGGAGATCTATCTCAGGTTATCGCACATTTGTTAAAGGCAACCTTGTCACTTGGAGGAGCAAGAAACAAGTTGTTATGGATCGGTCAGTGTTGAAGCTGAATTTTGAGCCATAGCCCATGGCATTTGCGAACTCCTTTGGCTTAGTGGTCTTCTTAAGAATTTGTATGTTCCAATTGAATTGCCTATGCCTTTGTACTATGACAATAAATCAGCAATCAACATTATACATAATCATGTTCAACATGATCACACTAAGCATGTAGAGATCGATCGTCACTTCATCAAAAGAAACTGAAACAATGAGTTATATGTGTTCCCTTTGTTCCGTATGATACTCAGTTAGCAGATGTCTTTACTAAAGGCCTTAGTAGTAAGAGCTTTGTTCCTATTATTATTATACGCCAACTTGAGGGGTAGTGTCATAATTGTAAGTCTATGTCTAGCTTCATTATATCTTGGTAGGTTATCATAGTCTTTGGTCAGTATGGTATAAATCAATATTGATAGGCTATGTTACCATATTCATCATGTCATATTTATGATGAGTGGTTAGTCACCATACCATATTTATGAAGAGTGGTTGGTGTGGTTGGTAGTTATCCCAATATTTATATAAAAGCAAATCTCTTCTCTTATAAATAAAGGAGGCCTCTGCCATATTTGATAAGCCAAGCATTCTCTCCTTACTATTTCAACAGTCTTCAATAATATAGGTTAAAAGGTACAAGTATACATTTGGATTCTCACTCATGCGCTTAATGATATTCATGGGAGTGTAAATGATCATAGTTTTTCAGGAATCTTTTATATTTAAAGCCACTGTAGTTGTCCTCTTTGTTGAAACATTTTTCGTTGTATCCAAAGTTCAATGAAAATTTAAATCAGACACTTGGAGAGAGAAGATTAGTAATGTATAATTCCACCCAAAAATTTCTTTCCCAACTAAAACGCTGTACAAGAAAAATGAGGTGAAGAACATCACATACAATGAAGTACTGCAACTCAAGAGTGAAGAGTAATTGAAACTACATTTAATTTAAACAAACCCTTCTTTCTGTCTGATTTTAACAGGGAAATCGAAGATGAAACCTGGAGTTTTCCTGGACCCGCATCACGGATTGCGGCCTTTTTATTTTCAAGCGACTGAGGATCATCGACCACCACCATCATTGCCTCTGAGAACTTCGATTCTACAGCTTTTTCCATCCCGGTTTTCGCTCTAAAACTTCTCTTTGCAAACCAAACGCTACTTTATAGAGAGATAAAGATAATAAAATTTCAGGGAACTCATGTGAATGTGAATGCGAATGCATTAGTATAAGCTATGCGTGATTGAAAGAGGAAATGGTGAAGAACCTGCTGCGGGTTTTAGAGGGAGGAAGGTATCGTCCACTGGTATAGCTGATGCCAATAATGCTATGGAGTCCTAGTCGATAATTCATGAGATAAAAGCGTTATTTTCCTTTTCCCATTGTGAAATATATTCTTCACTTTCAGGGTTTAATCCTGAAATTATTAAAAACTCTACTGCGATATGTCAGAATCTCAGCTCCGAATCCACTGGAGATTTTAGGTGACCTTCAAATTCCGGAGAGCATCCTCTTGCCAAGTGTGATAACTGATAATAGGTTACAACCACTGATTATCAGCAGTTCAGTGGAAGATTTTATGTATTTGAGATGTTGGCCAGGGAACAAGATTCAAGTAATCGGAATCACAGAAGCATCAAACAAAAAAAAAAGTAAATGGAATCCCAGGGTCGCCCTCCGCGGTTCCAATTCCGATCCACATCCTTTTCAGCGCCCAGAGGCGCACTCTTCCAACACCGTTGGATCACACTCACGCATCTTTCTCGCCCAGTTGAGAGAGATCCAAATATCTTTATAATATGGATAGATCACGAATTCCACCAACAAAAGGGAAAAAATGATTAGATCTGGAAAAAAAAAAAAGAAAAAAAATGGTCTCATGTTCTTCATTTCGTCTTGTCGTGTGCCATTGGATCAAGACTGGATGCCGTCTAATGATTGAAGACGATATGAGTCCAACCTAAGATAGTGGTTTTTTTTATTTTTTTTCACTAACAACGGGGATCCAAACCTTTGTTCTAACTAATCCCATGGATCCATATTGACTCCATAATTGCATAGATCAGATTATTCCGAAATTTAATGAATAATCATTCCACTTGTACTCATGGTACAAAAGAAATAGCATTTAATACCCGGTATGAGTGATACCAATGCAATAAGAGAAGTCGAACTCAATACCTTCCGCTTCCTAAGGCGTAGGCTCCTTGCCAATTGAGCTACCCCCCTCGGGATTCCAACCTAAGATAGGTCTCTCTCTCTCTCTCTCATAAAAAATCCTCTCTTATTGACCAATCTCTCCAATCATGATCTAACAATTGGAATTCACCCAGTACATTGGTATACACAGAATCAATATAAGACAATTCAAAGCCCTCGTTCTCTCTTCCTACAATCTTCCCCCAATCTTGTTGAACATAAATCGTCTCCCGCCTGGGTTTGGGTGGGAGACTGGGCGGCCTAGATGGATGGCCGCCACCTGGCACTCGGAGGGATCCGAGCCGACTCCCCAGTCGACGACAAGCTGAGCCGACTGGGGGGTTGGCTCGGATCCCTCTGAGTGCCAGTGGCGGCCATCCACTCGGGCCGCCCAGTCTCCCGCCCAAACCCAGGCAGGAGACGATGTGGATCCAATCATGTTAGGGTTTGTCTTGTTGACACCAAGCCTTGAGGGCCTTGAGGCCATTGACACCCAGTTTGTATGGCCGTTTGATATCCCAACCCCTCTCCATGAAATACCAAATATACCTTATGTATATTGTTATTTCTATGATGGTCCAATGAGTGTGCATTAAAGGAAAACAACATCAATGTTCCCTTGACATCGATGGGTGTCCATTAGTCAAAGCAAAAAAATCCTCTCCCGCCCACCTGCCGCCTGCCAAGGGCGGGATTTCAGCCGGCCCACCTCCCCATGTATTGGTAGGCGGGCCGACTGATCCCCAACCCTTGGATGGAGAGGATTTCTTTCCTTAGTCAAACTAATCACCAACCTACCACGACAACCATTAGAATGAACATGGCATGCCTTGTGGACTGCACCAAATAATCCGATCTGCTAAAACCGACATCGGGTCAGACCTGTTAGTAAACGGTATGGTCTCTAGTCAACCTCAACACTTGATGATAGACAGACGGGTGCTCAATCAAACCGACAAAATCGGATATTGACCGTTAAGCTCTCGAAAATTAAACCAACATTATTATTCTTTACAATAATGTCATTAGTTAATTATTAATAAAAACCATAATCGAACTGATTAATAATTGATTATTGTTTTCCAAACTAAGACTGAACAAATTAACCCCACATTAAAGGTTTCTTACGGGTTTTAATTAATCGGTCATAAATGATTTATTATATGGTTTATGATAAAGGAACAAATATACTATGACTATAACAGTTCAATAACAAAACAATAAACATTAAATAATAAACTAAAAATATCATATCACATGGGCATGCCATTAAGGCATGGTCCAGTGTATTAAAATTGTATACTACATGTTGTAGTGGAAAATCACTCCGTCAGAAGCTTGCAATCAGAGAAGAAAAAAACAAAAGTGGTTGGGTTAGAAGACCTAGGGGACACTTCATTGCCTAAGTTAGATTCAAGTACAATCCGTTAAAAAACTCAATTAATTATGAACTCCAGTTTATAAGTAGAGTAGTAAATAGAGTTTGTGTGGAAAAAATAGTATATGATTTTATGTATTTATAGAATTAGGCATACAGTGTGTATGGTTGAATCTACTCATGAGCGGGTTGGGTGAGTTGCCAGCTGCCTCCATCGAACAATTGTGATTACCTCCAATCCATGCTGGAGTCTTGGAGTTCGAATGGGACTAGTTTGGAACTCAATCAATTATGAACTTCAATTTATAAGCAAGGTTGTAAAAGAGAGTTTGTGTGTAAAAAATAGTATATTAGGGATTGCATGTATTTATAGAACTATGTATAGAGTGTGTATGTTTGAATTTACCCATGAACGGGTTGGGTTTGCTACTAACTGCCTTCATCGGACCATTGTGATTACCTCCAATCCACGTTGGAGTATTGGAGTTCAAATGGGAGCATTAAAAAACTCAATCAATTAGGAGATCGAGGTGTAAATACCCGAGTCCTGATCTTATCAAGATGATGGATGCCCTCATGTCACTAAAGCCTTGTGGGAGTTTGACTTCGCCAAGATGAGGCTTGGGAGCCGAACCCATTCGTTTTTTGAATGGCAAGTGTCCTCTCGCCACAAAATCCTTATGGGGATAGAACTCTTCCAGGATTAAGCTTGGGAGCCAAGTCCAAACGTTTCAGAGTGACAATTGTCCTCACACCACGAAATCCATATGGGAGTAGAACTCTGTCAGGATGTGGTTTGGGAGCCGAGTCTGTTCGTGTGTACAGTGGGCGGAATAATGCCATTGAGTGCAGAACTCCTTGGATGATTTGTTCTATGTAAAATCGACCCATGTGGCGATTGCCCGAGGAAAACTATGCAGTTTTTGCAAGGTTTCAATTTTTGATTGGTGGGGTGCTTTATACCTCTTATAATACGTATGAAATATTATACATTTAGTTAGACAATTAATTTTAGTTTCCTAACTGGTTTTACTTGGTTACTTACACTTTCATTGAATCAATTTATTATCGATTAACTAACAATTTAATCAACCAAAACCGAACCGATTAATTTCGGTTTCAGTTCGATTTTTTGTCCGGGTCGATTTTTTTTGTTAAGACCATCTGACTCGTGTCTCGTGACGATCGTCTCGGTCAAAAGAGCAGAATACTCTCCCCACATACGTCCGAAAACTGTCCACAGAGCTCTACGGTAACCGACGTTAACGGTGCTAACGGCAAATAACAACCGTCAAATCCTTCCGTCAGACACGAAGACATTTCAAAACAAAGGGCAGTTATTGCGCGGCAAATCTTATCCAATCTGCTTCCACAAATACCCCTTTACCGACTCTAAAATGGCAGTAGATTGGACAAGTGTCAGTAACTAACCGTACGTGTATCGTGTACGTACGAGCAGAGGAGATCAGCGTATTCATAGTCCTTATCTCAAACGTAACTGAACCCGTCTGGGCCGGACGCCACGCCTAAAACTCCAATCTAGTTTTGGATTTTTTCGTTTGAAGTTTCAGTTTCCCTCGTTCAGTTGTTCCCAGCAGATCACGGCGTTTGGTTGCGTCGCGTACCAAACTATAAATACCTGATTTCGTTTACTTCAAATATTTTCGTGTGATTTGGTTGACAGTAGTGAGAGTGGGAACTCTACTGGTTTCGTTTTTCTTTTACGTTTGGAGCGAAAGCGGAAGTTCGAACATGCCTACCGTTGCAGATGAGAAGGAAAACCAGGTTGAAAAGCAGGGAAACGAAGAGGAGGTCGTTTCTGTTGAGCTCCCTGCCCCGAAAGGATGGAAGAAGAAGGTTGGTTTCAATAATTTCTCTTTTTTTTTTTTCCTTTTAATATTCTCTTGCCCTAATTGAGTCCCTTCTCTTATGTTTTATGCTTTGGAAGCAGTTATTTTTTTTGTTATTTTCGGTTATTTATGTGCTTTTTTTATGATATCTGTGGCTAGGGTTTATATGAAGCTCGTTCGACTTTTGGTGCTTTCTGTCTGCTATGATAGTGGCATATAATTCGACCGATTTCTCAACTTTGTACTTTGTTTTGGAATAATTGTCGTAGTTTTTAGGTTTTTTTACGTTGTAGTAGCTTGACTGCCTCGTTATATACGACACACAGAGATGTTTCATATCATTTTATAAATCGGGCCTCCTGTACGCATTTCTTTCTTTGTCGGTTGCATATTTGAGTAGTTGCTTCTTTTGCGCACATATGCGTGCGTCCTTAAAATCTTTAGGATGTATTAGACTTCAACTGTTAGATGATGCAACATCATTGTTCGGTTTGAATCTGTCAACGGTATTAAAAATGAAAAAGGACCAGTCGTTTCTACTGCTTTTCTATCTATGTGTACTTTATGTTGGGATTTTGAAAGCCTCTTCTGTATAGTTGCGTCAGTGAATTTGATGTTCCTTTTTTGAAATATGTAAAGCAGCAACAAATTTTCATCTTTCATGGAACGTTCGACTCTTAATTTGAACCTTTATTTAAAAAAAGAAGGCTTTTATTCAATCATTGGTTGGCATTGTGTTTGTAATTTGTACCATAGCCCAAGAATACCACACCCCCCAAAAAAAAACCCCAATAATAATAATAATAATAATTCGGTGAAGTTTTTTAAGTGCCTTTTACCTGTCCAAGAAGAACTATGGCTATTGAGAGAAGGTTATAGTTGGAAACTGTGTTGAACTATGATGAATAGATTTCGTATGGAACAGTATTTCTTCATTATTGTGTGTTGAACACAATGAGGACTCCATGCATTGTTTCTTGGTTTGATGATCTGGAATGTATTGTGTCAATAGACTCAATACTCTTGGACCATGGTTAATTTGGGGGCTAAAAATTCTTTAATAATTAAATCTTTGCTGTTGTCTTAATTATGCATAACCTCTTTTCTGGAAATTGTATTTCATATGAGCAAAAAAGAATATAAAATTTTGTAGCCTTTTACATTGAACAATTATGGAAAATTACTTCCTAGCTTGTTTAGATTTTAGGTCTCAATAACATTAGGGTGTCTAAGCCGTGAGGAACCATGGCTTAATGTGAACTTGCATGATGTTGTGGAGCACATGGCTGATGATGTGGATTGTGGAGGCTCAAGTGTCACGCAAGCAGCTTAGGCAATCTCAGCATGTGGAGTCTACTTCGGCTTGATTCTTATCTCTTTCCCTCTAGTGTCACCTTCTATTTTTATTAATTAATTATTCTTTTAGTTGGTTATTAAGTTCAGGCAGAAACTTGTTATTTGTAATTATTTCTTATTTAAAATCTGAGTTTTAGGATCTTTAGGAGTAGTGGTTTGAGATCTATAGGGTTAATTTTAAGATTGTAATAGGGATTTGTTTTTTCATTGGACTGATACCAGTTTTACTTGATAGAAGAGAAGTTTCTCTTTAGCAAGATCTGGAAGAGCTTCAACCCATGGGGGTGGAAGAGCTCTCTCTCTCCCTCCCTCCCTTTTTGCAATTTTTCTTCCTTTGTTTTTGTTGTTCGCCATTGCATCTATTTTTTACAGCAGCTCAAATAGGCAGAACTTTAAGCAAAGGTTTGCAAAAGGAAAGTTGCTTTAGGAAGGCTTGCATTACATGGATGCAGCTTGTGAAAAGGAGGAAGAATCAGCTGTAATGCTTAGGCGTCCTTCATAGAAGCCATTGGGTGCTGCCTGCTTTGTAAATTTGTCAACTGTGGTTCTTCCCTTCTAGTATGATGTTGATGCAATGATGCCTAGCTGAGTAGTAGAGGCCTTAGCCTGTAGATTGTTTTAAGGATCGGTTGATACTCTCTGATTTATTGTTTGGAATTGATCTCGATTGGAATTGGCTGAGACTTACCTGGGCACTTGGACATGATCCTTCAAACTGTCCTGAGGTTTCACATTGTTCAGGTTTATACCCTGCTGCTGCATGTTGGTTATGGGAAGAAAGAATTCCCAGAATCTGAGGATTTCTACCCTTCTTCTGAGGATCTTATTTGGAATGTACGGCAACTGAAAGTTTTCTGGCTTCTAATGAGTTGGAGTTCTTGTGAGCTAAATGGGGTGATTGTGTTTCCTGGTGGCATTGTATTGATCTACCATTTCTGATTTAGATGATGAAGTGAGCTCGTAGTCACTTCTTTTTATTGTTATTTAGTCTCTGCATTATATAAAGCTTCACTTGTAAATGCTCTGTTCGTTCTGCCTCCTTTTTTTTTTTTTTTAATAATAAAACATCTTGATCTTTTCTCAAAAACTGAGATTGTATTGTTTACAGAATGGAAGTTTATCTAGTGCTTTTTGACAATATTGCTGGGCAATGGATGATTATGGCGATCTTAACTGTGGAGCACAAATGATATAGATGTCCTCGTTGTATAAAGATGTTGTTCCTAAAAACAATCTATTTTAATGTTGGTTTATGGATACATTTGGTGGTGCCCACACCCCCAAATAGAGGGGAAAAAGATACTCTTTCCCTTTTCTCCATTTGACTTGTTGAGGGATATGATGCTTACTTTGTTTGCCTTGATGCAATTATTACTTTTAACATGGTCAAGTTGGGCCTACAAACAGTAAAAAGGAGATGATGAGCCTTTTGGTTTATTTATGTTGGGAATGTAGTCACATGATTCTTGAGAAATTGTGAGGCTTAAGTGGTAATGACTACCTTTATGAAAATAAGTGCTCAAAATTCCCAAAAATAAGGCAATCTTTTAATGGAAAGGGGATCAGAGTGTTGAAAAATACTTGATGTTAAAAAACTGTTGCTTAATTTGCACAGACCTTGAGAAGGCTGGAGCCTAGTAATTAAAATCTTTTTTTTTTTTTTTTTTTTTTTTTTTTGGGGTGGGGGATAGAAGAGAGTTCTAGAGGAAGTGAAGATGCATTTGTATCTTCTTTCTCATCATCTCTTTTATATCCTCATTTAATTTCATGATTATTACTTGGTAGGGTGTTGACGTTTTATTTTAAAATTTCAACCATGAATATGTAGTCCGCCGAGGCATTTTGGTCCTTCCCCATGGAATCAACTCTCTATTAGTAGAGTAGGTCATTGGGGGGGGGGTGTAATTTATTTTTTTTTTTTTAGAGAAAATTACACATACCTGATACCTCCCATGTAGTTTGCCCGTAATTCAGGTACATCCCAAACTTTTCAAACAATTACAAAGATGTCCCCTAAAATCAAAACAAATTACAGTAAGTCCGTTAATCATTTTTGTTAGTTAACGACATAAACACAAGGTTTAACTTTTAATTTCCAAAATGCCCAAAATGTAAAGTGAAGGGACTATTTTACCCTCACTAAAGATTAAAGAATGACCTTTACTATTGTTGAGAAAGAAAACATGTCTTTCTCATTGCGCTCACAATCTGGAACTTGAAGGCAGAACTGCAACTTTGGCGAAACCTGCAACTTTAAGGCGGAATCAATCGAAGAAGACGATGGCAGTGGCACAACTCATCAATATCACTATTAAACAACGATCATGTCTTCCTCCAATGTTACCTTCTATAGACCGAAACCAAAACCCATTGTGATTCGAGAAGTCTGGGCTAAGACTCTCGAGTTCGAGTTCAAATTGATCCATGATGTAATCGACTGGTATCCATTCATCTCGATGGACACTAAGTTCCCCGGCATCGTTTACCTTGCTAATCTGTCTGCTTGCCTAAACCCTCCGATCATTACCTCACCCTCAAGTTCAACGTTGATGCCTTGAATAACATTCAACTTGGTCTCACCTTCTCTGATGCTGACGGAAATATGACGGAACTCAGCATCAGATCTCGATACATTTGGGAATTTAACTTTAAAGACTCGATGTGTTTCGGGACAAGCTTGCCCCAGACTTGATTGAGCTATTGAGACGACAAGGTGTGGACTTTGAGAAGAATAGAGAGATGGGGATCAACTCATTGAAACTCGCTGAGTTGGTTGTCATCTGGACTCGTCTGCAATGACTCAGTGAGTTGGGTGACATTTCACAGTGCTTATGATTTTGGGTATCTGGTGAAGATCCTGACGATTCGGTGCTTGTTAGAAGAGATTGGGGAATTATTGAGTTTGCTTAGGGTGTTATTTAGGACTATGGTTTATGATGTGAAGCATCTGATGGGGTTTTGCAATAGCTTGTATGGAGGGTTAGATTGAGTTGCTAGGTCGCTTCATGGGGATTGGGCGGTTGGGAAATGCCTCTAGGCCGGTTTCAATAGTCTGTTGACGTGGCATGCTTTCCAGAAGATGAGTAAGAGATACTTTGGGGACGATTGTCCTGAGATTAAGGGTGCAACATTTGGACCGAAACCGTTTATCGAAACCGGACCGAACCATTTACATCGAAACCAAGAGACCATTTAGTAATTGGTTCGGTTTTGGTTTGAAATTTGACACCATTTACCGAAATAAAACAGAACCATTTAAACCGTTTGAATCGTCGGGTTACACTGGCTAGACACGATTAAACCAAATAGAGTGTATACCGTTTATTCCCTGAAAGCTAAACTAATAAAACCTAATCTCATTTACTATATTATTAATATATTATTTCCAAGACTGAAGACGCTAACCTTAACCCCAATTAATATACTATTTTCCCAAGAAGCCAACTATAACCCCAATTAATATATTATTTTCCCAAGAAGCCAACCCTAATCCCTATTAATACACTATTTTCCCAAGACCCAACCCCAATTTCCAAAGGCTTAAACCATAAAACTAAAACGATAAAACTGGAAAACACAATAGGCATTAACCATTACTCCATTAGGCATAACAACATTATAACATTTTTTTTAATAATGAAAAATCGATTAATAGCCGATGCTTTAAACCGTTTATTAACCGCAAGCAAAATCGATTAGTGAAAGATCGTTTAAAAACCAGTAAATCGAAATCGATTACTAATCGGTTCTGGTTTCAATTTTGACACCGTTTAGTTAATCGGTTCGGTTTTGGTTTTACCTTCTTATACACCGCACCACACTGGACTGTACCGGAGTTAAACCGATTATAAACCATTTAACACCCTTACCTAAGATGCATGTTGGTGTTTTCTATGGGTTAAGTGAAGTTTAAGTGAAATAGGAGGGTTAATACGCTTAATTCTCCCTTCTTTTTATTATAAATGAAGGCTGGATGGTCCTTAAAGACTATTCAAGCATTCAGATCCTAAAGAGTGCTTTCAACATGGTATCAGAGTTATAATTTTGATCCTTCCTTTCCTGTGACAACACCCTCTCTGTTTCTCGGTTTTCTCTTTTTCCAACAGGGTAGCACTAATGAGGTGATCTCTTATGGATCTAGTTGCTGCATTTTATCTCTACCTCAATTAAAACATGTTATAATTGAAAATGGAGAGTTGTTTCATTCTGTGATTGGTTTTTTTGTTTGAAGATCGAGTTTTCTCCTATTGAAGATCTAATTTTGCAATTATTGAAAAGCTTCTGTCTTCTTCTCTTGCTGGATTGGATCTCTTCTGATCTTGACCAGATCGAGATTTGAAGTTTTTTTTTTGGGATTGAGATTTCTACAGCCTTTTGGATCAAGATTCCTGCAGTGTTTGGATTGACCTTTTTGATCGAGATTGGGCTTTTTCAGTATCTTCGTGATCTGATTCATCATTAGAATAGTAGCATTAGCTCACGGTTACAGTTAAATCTGGGTTTGCGGTATCAATATTTAATTTCGTCTTGCGGTATTAATAGTAGATTTGAATTGATCTAACTTTGGCAACAAGGTTCTTTGATTTTGATATTTGTCAGCCCCATATCATCGACATCTTGGACACAATCCATTCAAAAGATTAACCGATTTGCAATATCTCTTTGCAATATCAATTTGCCACAGCAATTAAGCAATCCCCTCAATGATTTAAATTTGTGATTTGCGATATCTCCTAGCTATATTGCTCCAATTTTGTCTCGGTTTTAACAACACCTTGTCACATCGACCTCCTATATTGGTTTGAGTTGCTGCCACGTCGAATGTTACTACTGCTTTTTCTGGTTCTTATGGACAGGATCGACATGAGTACCAACCGATTGTTGTCTCTATCAAGTTCGATGGTACTAATTATTTGATTTGGTTTCGATCAACTTATCTGAGTATTATTGGTCGTGGCTTCATTGGTCATATCACTGGTACGACTAAGAACTCCTCCCTGTTATTACATGATATCGATGGATCTTTAATAATTCCTCAATTATGCCCTTTCTCCTCAACTTTATGCCGCCAAATATTACCAGGGGGTATCTTTTGTTGGACTCCGCATCTCATATTTGGACACTTTGCATCTCATATTTAGACTGCTGCCTAGGAGAAAAATGGACAATTAGGGAATGATGCTTAGGTGTATGAATTATGAAAAAAAACTTCATGCCACCACTCAGAAAGGCTATTTGTTTCTCAGTACTATGAACTTCAAAGCCTATGGAAAGTGCTCGATCTCTATGCTGATTGCCATCATACAGTGCCACCAATATTGCTTTTAATAAAAAACATGATAAGATTCGGGTGAGTGAGTAGTTCCTACGTTAAAACGCCTTGGTCTAATTCCACGACGGAGAGTTGGCGTGGAGTAAAGTGAAGATTGGGGGGAGTAGAGCTCAATCCCCTTGTGGGGTATTCTGAAGGTGTAACCTAGGCAACGAAAAAGGGGCCCGATACTTCAACTAGAGGAGCAACTAGTTGGTTCACCAAACCCCGACCTAACGTCACACGTTTTCCAGGTCCAAAGGGATCCAGTGCCCTCATACTGACTCCTCCCAGAATTGTGTTATCGGATCCGAGTCAGGAATGGCCGTTAGTGGACACCCACCAATAATATTCGTGTTTAGGTTCTTGACAGATCTCCTTTTCTCATTTTGAGAAATCTTATGTTTTGGTACATTTTGAAGAAAGCTGTCGATCTGCCATGTTTCAATCTCTTTTAACTACTGATCATTCAGATGACCCTTCACGCTCTGACGACATTTCAAAGAGGTAATTAAGTGTGAACATCGTGGCAAACCTTGGCACACTAAGGTTATGTGTTGGAAATTTCTTGGGAAATCAGTTAACTTTGAAGCCAAACATGGTAGTGGTCGTTCTAAGAACAAGACCAATCTTACTAAGACAGTTGCCCCTACTACCAGTTCTGACAGTGATCTCTTTTTGGATGAACTACAGGCTTTTCGTCTGCTTTTACAGGCTTCTTCTACTGCGTCTGCCTTGCCATTGCTCTTTCAGGATCCAATTTTGTCTATCTAGGTATTCCTTTGGTCATTTTGCATCGGTAGTCTTTAGCTCTTGGGTCATTTATTCCGGTGCCACTGATCACATGACTGGATCTTCTAACCTATTTCATTGATACTCTCTATCCTTAGGGAAAGACAAAGTTTGAGTGGCTGATGAGATTTTCTCATTTGTCTTTGGAAATGGTTTCATTTGTTGTTCTCCTTTTCTTACATTTTCTGCTTTACATATCCTTAACTTTAATACAAATTTACTTTCCATCATATTTTTAAATTTTTGTTTTTGCAAAATCAAAACGAAATGTAGGGTCGAAACAGAAAAGGCCCAAATTTTAGTCTGAAATAACTATTTTGGCCATGTTTTGGTCAAAATCTCTAGTGTCAGCCAAAACTTGGTATAAACATCTTATAAAATATCAAGTGTACTCTGACCTTATAAGTCAGATATTGCAAAGAAGGGAATAGTATACAGGAGGGATAGTATATATCGTACAATACATACACCTCCCATTTGAATCCAATAAAAATAGTTTAAAATTCAAATTCCAAAAGAATAAAAACTCAACTTTCCTATTCAAGATAAAAAATTAGATTTTCGATTGTGAGGCGATTTTCAACTTTTAAATGCTAGCTTTTTCTCTAATTTAAAAATTCTATGAATCTTATTAGAGTAAATCATCATTAAAACCAAGAGTCAGTCAAAATAATATTTTGTTTTGATGTCCAAAAAATTATTTTTATTCAGATGACTTTAAACAGTAATCGCATACTCCGAACAATGTTTGACCGAAATGTAACTCCTTCAATATAATTCGGATTTAAGCAATTTCAGATTTGTTGCAAAACTGATTATGCTAGCTTTCCAGCAAATTTGACATTGTTTGAACCGAATTTTATTAAAGGAGTTACGTTCCGGCAAAACCTTACTCGGAGTATGTAAATACTGTTTAAAGTCATTTGAATGAGAATAATTTTTTGGACATCAAAACAAAAGATTATTTTGGAGGATTCTTGGTTTTTAGTGATATTTTACTTCAATAAGATTTATGAAAATTTTAAATTGGAGAAAAAAACCTAGCATTTGAAAGTTGAAAATCGTCACACGATCAAAAATTTAATTTTTGTTTTTGAACTAGAATGTTGACTTTTTATCCTTTTGGAATTTGACTTTTAGAATATTTATATTGAATTTAAATGGGGTGTTTGTTTATTTATGAATAGTATCTTACTTAAACGTTTATAAACATTTACTTAAATGATATTAATCATAAATAAGTGCCTATTTAACTCTAAATACAATATTCAGATTCCAACATACATTAGCATACTATGGTCTAGACGTAAAAAAAATCTATTTAGGAATTTTTTTAGTGATAATCATTCAATGGATATGTGAAGAAGGTTAAAAATGAGTTACACCAAAAAATTGGGCTTAAATTTTTTTTTTTTGGGCTTCTGAAACCAAGTTTTGAAATCAGATAGAAAAAATCCCAAGTTTCGGTGAAATTTCGGTTTTCGGACTTACCGAAATTTAGAACCTTGCTTTCCATTTGTAGCCTTAATAGGGATTTAAATGTGAAGTCATTTTTTTTTCCAACGTATTGTGTTTTCTAGGATCTGGTGACATGGAAGATGATTGGATGTGGTAAGGTTTATGGTGGTCTCTATTTGCTTGGCGGCGGTTCTCTTCCATTAGCGTTGCCTCCACCAGTTCCTCAGCTACACTCGGTGATGTAGGCTAACCTAGGGTCTCTAGTTTATCCTATTCTTACATGACTAACTAACATAAGGATTAAAGAAATAATTAACTAATGTGTAGGGACTGTTATGGGCAGCAACACACATGACATGCTTACGAGACTAGTATCATGATAACCACAAGTAAAGAACAGTATAAAGCCAAGTAACATGATCAACTAAGCAATTATTAATTAGGTTTCATGTCATGTTCATAGTAAACCATAGGTTAAGAAGTACTAATGTGCAAAAGATTTCAAAACTCCTAAAACTAACAAGATTAAATGCCTAATGATTAGATGAACCCATGAACATGTAAAAACAGTAACTTCCCAATAATTAAAGAGATGAAATCTTAATCATAACATGCTAAATATGAAGGCTTAGCTGTAAAGAAACTTCTCACAGTGCTAACCATGATAGTAAGTACTAAACACGACTAGACTATGATAGAGATTGTGTGGAATAAACTTACAGCAAAGCATAGATGTAACTGAAATAATAAACAGCAGAAACAATGGGAATAAACGATAACAAAAATAGATATGATAGCAAACCAGAAAACTAAAGGATGTAGACTTACTAGACTGAAACAAGTGAAAACTAAAGGATGTAGACTTACTAGACTGAAACAAAGAACCAGCTATAATGGCGTTACAGCAGTGGGGCTGGATTGTTCTTATAACCAGAAAAAAAAACAGAAAAAGAAAAGAAAGAAGTTTACTATCCACAGGAGAGAGAGAAAAGATAGTTGCTGTACCTGCAAGAGAGAGAGAGAGAGAGAAGATAGTTGCTGTACCTGTAAGAGAGATAGAGAGAGAAAGAGAGAGAAAGAGAGAGAGAGCACGAGTGCTTTTTTTTTTTTTTTTTTCTGCATTCAATAATCATCATCTGATTTCATTAATTAAAAAGAGCCTTTATAAAGCTTACCATCCTAATTAGAGTATAACTCTAAAGACTAATAAAACAAATCAAATCATAAACCAACTAAACAATTAAAAAAGGGGCCCACAGCTGGGACCCACAACTCTAACAAACTGAAATTCCCACGTCTCCAACAATAAAACAGAATAAAATAATAAAACAAAATAAAATAAATATAATCCTAAATATAATAGAATCCTAAATCTACTAGGAATCTTAGATGTCCTCATCACTCGGCCTCCTTAGATCTCCATCAGTGGCATTGTCGTTTAGAACATCTTGCCATTGGGACTTTATCTCTTGTGTTTGCTCATTTAGTCAAACAATGTAATAAGGATGAGTTATTTTGTGAGGCTTGTGTTTTGACCAAACAAAATTGTTCTAATTATGTGTTCCTACTCGCTGTGCCTTTTTTTTTTTTTTTTTTGCCATTGTTGGTTTGTGACCTTTATTGACTGCTACTCTCGCACGACCTGGATATATATGATGCATCATAAAATTGAGGTGTTCAGCTGTTTTTAGCTCTTCCATAGCATGGTCCGCATTCAATTCATTGTCAACCTTAGGATTTTACGAAGCGACGGTGGTAACGAGTATCTTGAGGAACAATTTCAGACCTATTTGACGAACTCTGGGATCCTCCATTAGACTCGCTGTGTTGACACTCTGGCCCATAATGGGGTGGCTGAACAGGAGAACCGCTATTTCTTGGAGGTGGCCCGTGCTCTCATGTTTGCCAACCATGTTCAATCTTAGTATTGGAGTGATGTTGTCCTCACCGCCGCCTATCTCATCAATTGTATGCCACTCGCACGTTGGCAACCTGTGCCCCGATTGTTGTTCTGATGGGTTCTAGCTTTTTTGTTGTTTTCCCCAAGATCTTTAGTTGTGTGTGTTATGCTCGTGATCATTGGTTTCTTGACAAGCTAGACCTATGTGGTCTCCGGTCTATATTTTTGGGGTACTCGGCTACTCAGAATGGCTATGTGCTACCATCTTCCCATGCGTCGTACCTTGGTGACCTTGGATATTCACTTCCATGAAACGCTTTTGTATTACTAACCCACCTCTTTAGGGGGAGTCTGTGAATAGTAAGGATGTGTCTATTCTCGAGATTCTTCCTGTTTTTGACTCTACTCGAGGATACTCCAGCTCTTGGGGAGGACCCGATTCCAGCTCAAGGGGAACAACCACCACTAGTACCACCAGTTCCACCAGTTTCACCAGTTTCGGTTCAGGAGGACGCTGAGTTGCAAACACCATATCTGGTTCCAGCACCATAGACACCGATTCCAGTCTAGGAGGATTCGTAGGAGAATCCGGATGAGTCAATCCTTCAAGTCTATCGAAGTAATTGAAAGAAAAGCAAGTTGATACCGCTACCACCACTGCACTTTCTATCATCCTGTAGCATCCTAGCCAAAGCCTCCTACACCATCCGGTAAGATCTCATCCTCTCATGAGTTACTTATTGTTGTCTATAAAGGTACTAGGACTTGTATTTAACACCTCATATCTCATGTTGTCTTTTATGACTCTCTTTATGGTACCTATCGTGCTTTTGTATCTTACCTCTGTTAGTAATTACAGAAGTAATAGGAGGCTTGTGTAGATCCGAAGTGAAAAGCAACTATAAAGGAGATGAAAGCTCTAAAAAAGAATGATACCTGAAATTTTGTTGCTCTTTTTCTAGGAAAGCGACCTGTTGGCTGCAAATGAGTGTTTGTGGTGAAATATAAAATTGAGAAGATAGTAAACATATACAAAGCAAGGCTTGTAGCTAAGGATTTTACCCAGACATATGAGATTGATTACTAGGAGACATTTGCTTTAGTTGCCAAATTAAATACTGTTCAAGTTGTATTATCATGTGCTATTAATTTGCGATGGGATCTCCAACAATTTAATTTCAATAATGTATTTCTGTGTCGGGAACTTGACGAAGAAGTATATATGGACATTCCTCTAGGTTTTTCTTCTGATACAATTCATGGTAAAGTTTGCAAGTTGAAGTGTGCACTCCATGGGTTAAAGCAGTCTTGTCGAACATGGTTTGACAGGTTTCACAAGACTATGATTTCAGCAGGGTACAAGCAGAGCAATGTTAACTATACTCTGTTCATTAAGCATTCTGGTTACAAAGTCGATCTTCTCATAGTATGTGTTGATGATATATTAGTCACTGAAAACGATTGTGACAAGATCCCTAGCCTCAAGAGCTTCCTTGGTCATGAGTTTGAAATATAGATCTAGGAAAACTAAGGTTTTTTTCTTGGAATTGAAATTCCTCAATCCTCAAAGGGTATCTTCTTTCTCAATGAAGTATGTCCTTGATTTTTTTTATCTGAGACTGGTTTATTAGGCTGCCATCCTTATGACACTCCTTTAGAAGCTAATGCTCGACTCAAGGATAAAGATGGTGAATTAGTTGATAATGGTCGGTACTAGTGGCTCATGGGAAAATTAATTTACCTCTCTCACATGCGGCTAGACATTGCCTTTGCTGTGAGTTTGGTAAGTCAGTTTATACATGATCCCTATTCTTCTCATATGGAGATTATTCTTCGTATTCTTACTTACTTGAAGTCAACTATTGGAAAGGGATTCTTTTCTCTCCCCTTGATCACCTACGCATTGAGGTATACACAAATGTTGATTGGGGTGAATCTCAGGAAGTCTGTTTTCGGCTATAGTGCTTTTGTTGGAGGTAATCTTGTCATGTGGCGTAGCAAGAAGCAGAATGTTGTGGCAAAGTCCAGTGCTGAAGCATAATTTCGTTTTATGGCTCAAGGATTGTGAATTACTTTGGCTCCGAAATTTATTAAAAGACCTTAATGTTCTTGTTCGTCTTCCAATGATGTATTGTGATAACAAAGTTGCAATTAGCATTGCCCATAACCCAGTGTAACATGATCGTATTAAGCATGTGGAGATTAACTCTCACTTCATCAAGGAGAATTCCGTGGCTGGATTGATTTGTATGCCCTTCGTGAACTTGGAAAACCAGTTAGCTAATGTCTTCACTAAGAGTTTGGGTGAAAAACTTTTTCATCCTAATTTAGCCAAGTTGGGCATGTGTAATATCTTTGCGCCAACTTGAGGGGGAGTGTTGAATATGTAGCCCTCAAAGGCATTTTGGTCCTTCCCCATGGAACCAACTCTCTATTAGTAGAGTTGGTTATTTGGGAGGGGGGGGGGGGGGGGGTTAATTTAGTAGTTGTGTAATGTTCTCTTTTTATTATAAATAAAGGCTGGATGGTCTCCCTAAAGACCATCCAAGTATTCAGTTCTTGAAGAGTGCTTTCAACAATATGCTTATTTATGTTGATATTTTTCTAGTAACATTGCATATAAGTTTTTCCCAAATTTTTTCAAACCAAATGTCGTCTTATCCTGGTGATGGAACTAAATTTTCTGATCTGTTCACATAAAAAGAGTCTGAAGCAAGATCTTATTAGAACATCAGTAACAGTGTGGCTCAAAGAGACACTTGAATAAAGTTTGTGTCATTTACTTTGATCCATAAGGTGTGGGTGAAATCAAGTGTTACAAGAAGTATAAATCAACCTCAAGTTGTGCTTAATTTGAATAGCTGCAGTCCAAAACATTCTTTCAACTCTGTATTTAAGAATTAAGTGATAAAAAAATTCTTTTGAAATTTAACACATGGCCAATCTAGACCATTCCCTATATATCCGAAAGTTGGAATTTCCCAATTATTGTTTATAAAACCTTTTCCCTTTTAAAATCAGCAATTTTTTTTTGAAATATATTAGTCTGAATTGTATTACTCTTCTAAAGGGAAATGCCCCCCCCCACAAAAAAAAAAAAAAAAAAAAAAAACACTTTAGAGATTCCTATTTTTTCAACTTTTGAATCAAACAAGCATATTAGCTGAAAGGAAAACATCCATCTAGAAAAACTTCAGAAAGAGGCTCTGAAAATATTGAGCGAACAAATATAATGCATGAATGCTCATATCTTCCTATGTGATGAGACAAATAAAGAAGTTAGTGATAGGCGTTTCTTGTCAGAGAAGTAATTGGTGGTTACAGGCTCCTCTGAAGCTGTTATCCATGAAAAGGTACTTTGAAGGGCTTTCTCTTATCTGGAAAGGTAGAAGATTTCCTACTCACAGTTGTTGCATTGTTTCATTGAATCACCTTTCGCCTTCATGGTTCCCCTCAAATTCCTATGGTATGACCAGTGGACTGTTGGTAACCACTTGCTTAGACAGGAGTTTTATTAGCTAGGTCCATAAAACCTTTGGCATTACTACATCCAGATGTTTTATTTTTAACACTCCATCACCTATGTATAATGTCCAATACCTCAAGTTCTAGCTGTACCTAATCAATTCCAATACCTCAAATTCTTGCAGTGCCTAATCGATTCCAATGGTCCAAACTTATGTCTAATGTCTACAAAAGACTAGTCTAAATTCTTGGCTCAATCTCAGAACTCTAGTATTATTCATCCAGCAAAGGCATATTAACCTTGATATTTCCTATGATACATATGATATCCTTTTGGTTTACAAAAGATGCTGCAATTTACCAGGCGTATTTATGAATTACTCCATTGCCTTGTGGCACTTAAATCACATAGGAATTTTGATGTGATTAGCAACCACCACGTTTTTTAGATTGAAAAGTGTGAGAAAGAAGAGTACCCTTGATGATGGAGATTTTTCCTCCTTTGAGTAGTATTCTATCGATTAACCATCTTGCACAGCGGCTAGCTGTCAACTAACTCAACCTTTTATCGTCCTCCACCTCCACCAATCATATATATTCTTGTAATAGTTATTCAGAAAATCTGTACCAATCAAAGCTGTAGCAACTTGAGAGCAAATAGTAACCAGAAACTGAAATCGTTAGAAGAAGAGAAGAGAAGAAGGGAGAAACCGAGAGGTGATATCAACTCTAAGGGTGACTCTTCTCACCTCTCAATCTTGTATTTATAATGATCTTTACAATATAGAAAGGAATAACTAACAAGATAGTTTCCTAACAAGTTATTCTAATAAAGGAAAAACAATCTAAACCATATAAGAAATAACCAAAAATAGAAAATAGGATCTACAGCTCATAGCGCTAGCGCTATGAGTTGTATCACAAGTCGGTGACGCTAACAAAAGCAATTAAGTGTTCACATTCCTTTTGCATGCAACTATGTGCTTTCTTTTGACACAAGCTTCTCTTTAATCATGAGCTCTTACCTGGAAAATGTGTATCTTGAATAAAAAAGTTTACAGTCTATACTTTGTCAGCTGGTTGTGTGCTGTAACATTTTTTTTGTTGATGTGCTTGGTAGGAAATCTTTTTCATACTGTTCTTAGTTTCTGTTGGTTTTGGTCTAGGCATTTGGAATATGAGTCTGGTCTGGTTTTCTCTTGCTGCATGAGTTATTTAGTTCATGCTATTTAAAGAATTCATTTTGAGAGGCAGTAGTGGTTTTCTCTTGCTGCACGAGTTATTTAGTTTGTGCTATTTAAAGAATTCATCTTGAGAGGTAGTAGTGGTAGTTAGGATTTGCATAATGAGATAGTAGATTGTCAAAATTTTGGAGAGGACTGGTATTGACTGGGTAAATATTCTTATCTTATGGCCATTTAGTTTGTGGTTTCGTAATATTCAATCTAACACTTAAATCATGACTTGTGTTTCTATGATGATTTTGCATGTCAAGACAGTTGATTGTCAATCTTTAAGGACTTTGAGTTCCGGATTCTCAAGGTTGTGGATCCATAGAGGTTTTATGATATAGTGATCTAAATCCAAAAGAAATTTAGGCATGGTTTTCCCCGATTGTCCGATTTTAATTGGAGCAGTAACCAGAACCATCAAGAAGGGTGTAGTGTTGGTTAAAACATGGATTTATTAATTTGGGGCAAATCCATTTTCAAACTATGCTTCTAGAATACGACTGCAATTAAAATTTTTAATTCCGTAGTTACCTGTCTTTTACCTTAAGCGTTATGCGAGAGATGTCCATTTAGAATCCTCAATTGGTGTACCTTTACTCAGTTCTCCTTCTATAGTAAATACTGCTTCTCTGTCTCATGCGTCTACTCTTGTTCTCTCTCCTTATTACCTTTTCTTCTGTTATTTTTATTGCATGAACTGCCAAATATCAATCTCTCCCCTTTATTATGAAATACTTTAATATTTTGGAAGCAATACTGTCCACAAATGTTGTGAATACAATATGTTTTAAAAAAATTGTGTGTTACATAAAAGTTTGACCTAACTTACTGCTGATGCCCTTACTTAATTTGCTCATGCTTTATCTGTACTTCTCTTAAGTGATTAATCTATTTATTCTGCATGTTCTTATGTTCTTGAAAGACCCCACAGGTGCTATAATATTTTGAAGCCTTCTCATTTTGGTCCAGTCTGTACCAAACTATGGTTATTTCCTAACTAATCTTCCTGAAACCATCCTGAAGTTCCCTTCCCACCCCCACCCCCTCACCCCCAAAAAAAAAAAAAAAAAAAAAATCATCCTGAAGCTTTGGGACCTGGGAGCATGAACTACTCGTGGTTGGATTGCTTAATTACTGGCTCAGGTGTGAGGCCTTGTCTGCTCTTAAAACTTTGGGTGTAGGTGAAGTTCCTTTCGAAGCCATGTGCACAGAGGAGCTGGCCTGTGGAGCATACATGGGCCTGATGGGAGTTCTTCTGTGTCCTTGAACTTGTGTGACCTTGGAGAGGACCAAAAACTTTATGGGGCTACTAACTTTTTGAAACGCTGTGTGGAGTCTAATTGAAATGTCCTGGGTTGAGAGAACCTGGCCATAGGCACTGTCAAAGGGACTAGCCAACCTACTGACATCAGCAAAGGAAATGTGCCCTGTTTGCATGTTCTATACCTATACTCTTGTTGGAAACAAGATTTTCAAAACTAATTTGCCAATTTTTTATTTTTTTTTTAATTCTTAAATGTATATTAGTTTCCTTACAAAAGGATTAAAATTAGAAAGGTTATGAAACTATTATTAATGCTGGATTTAATTAAAGATCTTTGAAAATCTGAGAATTTTGAGAAATAAGTTTGATTGGTTGGCCCATTTATCAAGGAGTAGCCAATACTATCTTTTCTTTAAAAAGAATCCAAATTTGTCACAACCTAATTAATTGTGAAAAGCTTTCAAAACTTCTGGAAACTTGACTTAAGTTAAGGAAGTTAAAAATTCAATAAGCTTAATAATCAAAATTTCCTTTGGAAGCATTTTCAAGTCAGCCATTATCCAATTAAGGCGAGTTTTCAAAACTTTGGAAAGTCTGATTATCAGTTAAAAAGGGAATATTTAATATAACCATTAATCGATGTGTATCAAAAATCAGTGTGCTTGAAAAAATTTCCAATGAGCCTTGAGTACCGGACCGAGTGGTTCAACATTGGTCAAATGGTTTGTTAGAAAATCTGACAGTTTTGGGAGAACATGATTTTAACCAGTTTGGTTTTTGTAAAGCAGTGGTCTAGTCAATTCTAGTGTGATTTTTGGTGTATTTGAGCTGCCATTTTATTCTTATTTTAATTTTAGAAAAAGGTTTCTACTCTGCACAGATTGGAGAACCTTAGCTGGTTTGCACACCTAGACCTAGTTGTGCCACGTGGGAAGGTGATGTGTTGATTTTGACCATCGGAAAATGACAAATTGTTCTGGACGTGTCGAATTTCAGACTCAAATTCAATCATGTATACCTTCCGATGTATGGGCATGTGCCCTTGTATTTTTCAGCTGTCTATTTATTGGTGTGCACCCTTTTGCGGTCCTGGATTTTTTAAAGCCCCAATTTTCTGCTTGGCCAACTCTGGGATGAAACTTGACATGTGAGCAGGGGATCTTTGGGTCTACCTGTCCGTAAAATCTTAGTAACAATTTACCTGCCACGTGCCAGGAAATATGTGCAGAAAAGATAATTTTCTCCTTTGTGCACAGCAGTGATCCCCTGCCCTAATTTTAGGAGCTCCAAATTGAGTTTTTGTCTTACATTGTCAATTATTTTTAGGCCTTAAAAACCTAAGATATATTCCCTTTTTTAATTTTGTTGGGTGTAATTTGGAAGTTTACCTGGTTATATTAAATACAAGACCAGGATCTTGGGAAACTTGTTGGAAAATTATGGTTAAAATAATGTTACGGTGTAAGTCTTAGATAGGAATTATAGTTTTCTATGCATGACTCTCTCTCTCTCTCTCTCTCTCTCTCTCTCTCTCTCTCTCTCTCTCTCTCTCTCATGTACATGGATAATTAAAGGAATTGTGGATATTTTGACAATTATGAGAATTCTCTTTACTTGAAAGCAAGAGTTTTTTTAAAAAATTCCACTTGTGAGTGCCTTGGTCCTATTTCTCCTTCTTTTCTACTCTGTTACAATTTGTAGTTTCCATCAATTTCTAATGCAAATTCTGCATACTAGTTTCTGCAAGGCTGAATCAATTCAATATGTTTTGGTATGGTTTGACACTCAGTACCTTGGCTTTAAATGTGCCTGGACTTGGTAAGGGCCGTAAGTTTTACCACTCAGGTGTGGCAGTTCTACTTAAGAACATGGTGTGAAGTGTAGGACTTGAATATGGCTGCTAATTGAACAATGCAGGTATCACTGATCTGGATATTTGCTAATTTGAACTGTCCAGGTATTGTCAATTTGACAGGTAAATGACACCTGGAAACTCTTACTGAATGTTTGGGTAAGCTTATGGGTTTCAGGAAGTTGGCTTCTCAAGAGCAAAAAGGTGGATCCAATAAGATTTGTTCTTTACGGCCTCCTGCCCCATAAACCCATTACTCACTATCCCAGCTTCTTGGCTTCTGGCGCTGGAGGTTGTAAAGATTCCATACTAATGCTTTCGGTTGGATCCACCTCTTTATTCGCATAAGCTGTCTTTTGGGAGCCCGGAAGCATAAGCCCTATAAGCTTACAAAAATATGTCCTTGGTTCACTGGCTGTTTAACAAAACTCCTAATGTAATTTTTTTTTATATATATATTTTTTATATCTGCCACTATTAAATTCTTAGCTTCTTGAAACCAAGATTCTACGAGTCTATAATTTGCTCCTTTAGGTTCTACATCCCATTGTATATTATGATATTCTCCCTTAGTTGTCCGTTGACCTCTTAATTGGCTCTTAAGAGTTGAGACTGACCCATATTGATAGTAGAATGGAAATTTCTTCCTCCAAACCCCACAAAAAGGGGAAAATTTTCACATCCCAATGAAAGCAAATTGAGGTGATATAGTTGTGGTAGAAGATTTGACCCTGTGGAGTGAGATAACCTTGACTGTGGTGCATTTTTGTCTTCTGGATTGAAGTGTTTTGGTATTTTGTGACATGTCATTAGAGGAATAAAATTACTTTTTCAGTTCCGAACCATGTCATTGTTTTCAAAAAACTGGAAGGTGGAAATGTATCATTAATGGGTGTTTGATTTGTCACACAGTTTGAAAGTTTTTGAGCAGAATACAAATGAGTTCAACAAATGTTATCGGACCTAGTTGGGGTTGGCTGCATGAATATTGATCTTCGGTTCTGCTCTATTCAAGGCCTTATCTACTGATATTTATATATCATTTTATTCTTACCACTTGACACCGTGCCATCTTTGCTTTCTCCTGTCCTGATACTTCTTATGGTTTGCACTGTATTACTCCTACCTTGTGCTTCACTGCTACTCCTTGCACATGGTCGAACAATCTCTACTTTATTTCCTCATTTTGTTGCCTCATGGTGCTAGTCTTAAGTTCCCTGGTTTGCACTGAATCACTCCTACCTTTTGCATCACTGCTATTCCTTGCACATGGCTGAGCCATCTCTACTTAATTTCCCTCATTTTGTTGCCTCTTGGTGCTATTCTTAAGTTCCCTGGAATGTTTTCATTTCTGATACTATTCTTCCTATTTTGCCATTTATTCATCTCAACATCCTCATCTTAGTCACATTTATCTTACGTATGTTAATTTTTTTAGTGCACTACATTTAGCTGTAAAAGCATTGCTGGTTTTATGGCTGTTTTTATGAATTTATCCTTACTTCTAATTGAATTGTTTGTTACAGAATACTCCACAAAATACTCTGTAGTTGATATTCTATGTCAATTTTATGGGCTACGCTCTTCACTCTGGTCCACATTTTTTTTAATTGAAGCAAGATAAGAAATAATGGATGTGGGTCACCTTGTGGTTATCAACCTTAACCACTATATTTGTACTCCTATTTTGCTGTAAGTGGATTCCACATATTCTGTTTTGGTCTGGTATTAGAATCTTTTGATTCTAAATCACCCCTTCATAATTCTAACTTGGCATGTTCCGCAAGTGATCCTGTTAAGAAAATTAATATCATCAGCAAACAGCTAACGAAGAGCTTTGTCCTTAACCTATCGAAGTCTACTCTATCATTACAATGCAAAGATGTACCTGGGCAGAATCATTATAAAATTTGGAGCATACTTTTAGTATGTCATTCATTATCAATATATTATTTTTTTTAATCAACCAGTAAAAGGATAGTAAACAAGATTAAGGCCTCCACATAAGGAAAAGCAACAACATTATATGGAAATGATATGGTATTGGATCTCCTAATATTTAGGACCATATGATAGACATTTCATTACTTGCCTAAATCCACCATCTAGTCAGTTTTCAAAGTAGAGCAAAATGTTCTGCACCACATAAGTTGGTGCATAAAATGGAACTGTTACGGGCCAATGCTTGCTGCAACTGTAAAAACACAGGCTGCAAGGGTGAAGACGTGGATTTGAGTCCAAGTGGCCACGTTATGCAAAACATGCTGAAGGTTAGGACTGATTCAAGTCCTCCCCCTGTATTCTCTTTCTCTCGTGTTGGAATGTGTTTATGCTAACCCTGAGAAAAAGCTTCCATCTTGTGTCTTGCAACTTCTGTATAATGGTAAATGTAAATATGTGTTTCGCTTATGCTTTAAATTTGTGGTTTAAAATAAATGTATCAATGGTTTGAGTCAGTGCCAAAAATGCATGGATAATCAGGAATTTAAGATGCATATTGTTCTCTTGAGTGATGTGATTGGGTGTGCAACTCTGTGCAATTTTTCTGGTCTATGCAATTGTTATGATGAAAATTGCTCGTACCTATATTTTGTTTACCTTGTTTTTAAGTTTCTTATGGCTAAGATATTACTTCTGCAACTGATCACATTATGTGACAGGTAAGTTGGTAGTCACCAATGGAACATTCTGATATGTTCATTTAATATTTTTGTTCCAAGTAGTCGTAGATATGAGGTAGCCCTTGGGTGAACGCCCCAACTGCCATTTGGATTGGTGGAAGCTGGAGCTGCCTGTGGATATGATACCAACCAGCAATGTAACGCCAGTACAGTGGCTTGTCAGAATGACAATTTGGTCATGTTGGATTGACACTCATAATTCATGATTGCATGGAATAGTACATGTTATGACGACTACTTCAGCTTGTCTTAATTCACTCGCCTTACAGTGCTCTCTCAACTGGTTTCTTTCATGACGACTACTTCAGCTTGTCTTTTCTTGAATTTTCATTTACTTCATTTTGCACTTAAGTTCCATGCTTTATTAATGTTTAGAACTAAATGAGCTCTTGATTCTTCATAGCTTTCCAAGTTATATTCTTTGAATAAATATGCATGTCTTGAGCAATGTGTGCAACTCATCACTTCTGGGAAATGAGGAGGTTTGAGAAAATGACCATTCTTATGGAGAAAACGAATATACTTTAGAAAAGAGGCCTGTGAACATGGAAATGCTTCTCCTAAAACGATCTGAGAGTAGTTTTGTCCGTTTAACATTATCGTATTACATGAATAGGTTGATTTTCTCACTGTTGATGTTTTTGTTGGGTTCCCATCTGATTCCCCTAAACCAAAGAAAGGGATAACGTTCCAAAAGTTTGTTGGTGTCATATCTGCATACTGTTACTGTGTTACATGACCATCTTATTGTTATTTATGTCCTGTATTCACCCTTCGTCTTTTCTTTTTAGTTGATCCTTTTTTTCTTATCTGTATCGTTGCTTCTGCTACAATTCATAACGTTCCAAAAGTTTGTTGGTGTCATATCTGCATACTGTTACTGTGTTACATGACCATCTTATTGTTATTTATGTCCTGTATTCACCCTTCGTCTTTTCTTTCTAGTTGATCCTTTTTTTCTTATCTGTATCGTTGCTTCTGCTACAGTTCATTCCAAAGAAAGGTGGGACACCAAGGAGGAATGAAATAGTTTTCATATCACCTACTGGTGAGGAGATCAAGAACAAGAGACAGTTAGAGCAATATCTCAAATCACACTCTGGAGGCCCGGCTCTGTCTGAATTTGACTGGGGCACTGGTATTCTCGCTTGATCCTTGACTCTTATATGCATGACAAATTTGGATTCAAATGAAGCAAAACCAGCTGTAATGTTTTCTGTGACTGATATACAGGTGACACACCAAGGCGTTCTGCAAGAATTAGTGGGAAGGCAAAGGCGATAGAGACCCCAGAAACCGAACCTCCAAAGAAGCGAGAGAGGAAATCAAATGAGAAGGCAAAGGTGACAGAGACCCCAGAAACTGAACCTCCAAAGAAGCGAGAGAGGAAATCAAGCTCAAAGAAAGGAGCAGAAGAGAAGAAAGATAGTGGTAGCGGTGAAGATGATGCTCCTCAAGAGGAAGATGTTATCCCTGCAGCTGGTGAAGAAATTAAAGCAAATATAGATGTGGTAATGAACGAGGCAGCGGATGAAGGGGAGAAGAATGATACAGCAACTGCTACCAATGATGCTGTAATGGTTGATGATACTTCCAAGGATTCTCAGCAGAGCAGTGAGGGGAAAGCTGATTTAATGAATATAGAGAAGCCTGAGAATCCCGAGCAGTTAGAAAATAAGGAAAATGTTGTTGAGGAGCCACAACCAGCAGAATCCAAGGCACTGCCTCCACCATTTGTACCCAATGATAAGGTAGCTTCTGAGCAAGAGGTGAAAGTGGTCGAGGAAGTGTTCTCTTCAGAAGAAGTCAAAGCAACAGAGCTGTGTTCTGTCAAAGAAGACAAGCTGGCTGAGGAAGTGCTCTCTTCAGAAGTCAAAGTAACAGAGCTGTGTTCTGTCAAAGAAGACAAGCTGGCTGAGAAAGAGTTCACTTCAGAAGAAGTCAAATCAACAGAGCTGTGTTCTGTCAAAGAAGACAAGCTGGCTGAGGAAGTGATCTCTTCAGAAGAAGTCAAAGCAACGGAGCTGTGTTCTTTCAAAGAAGACAAGCTGGCTGAGGAAGTGTTCTCTTCAGAAGAAGTCAAAGCGACAGAGCTGTGTTCTATCAAAGAAGACAAGCTGGATGAGGAAATGTTGTCTTCAGAAGAAGTCAAAGCGACAGAGCTGTGTTCTATCAAAGAAGACAAGCTGGATGAGGAAATGTTGTCTTCAGAAGAAGTCAAAGCGACAGAGCTGTGTTCTATCAAAGAAGACAAGCTGGCTGAGGAGGCATTAAATATTAAAGAAGTCAATACAACAGAGGAGGCATATGCCAAAGAAGTTAAAGCACCAGAAGAGGAGGCAATTCCTGGGGAGATGAAGGCAGAAAAAAGTATCCCTTCTAAGGACTACAACGAGGGAGAGGCCACAGTAATTGATAGTGTACCAGATAATGGGATCCATAAGCAGAGCCAGGATGAGATGGAACCAATGGAGACAATAAACTGTGAGGATGCACAGCATCAGCCCAAGGCATCTTCAGTTAGCTGCTGAAGATCGAGACGTATTTTCTCCTCTCGATTGTGTGGTATTCGTTTAGGCATGATGAAAATTTATTGCCACTGTCATTTAAGGGTTTCTTGTGGCAACTTCCTGGCATAAGGCTGCGTAAATCTGGAGCACTGCGTAGCTGTGATTGTTATTTATGTTATTAGTAACTTGTTCTAACACCATCTGTTTAACTTGTAGGTGAACATTCTTGACATGCAGATACATTAAGGCTCAGCTTGGTTGTAAGTGAAATAAAGGTTTAAGGGAAGTGAAATCAAATCAGTACGGAAGTGGAAACTTTTTTTTACTTGATATCTCACATGATGGTGTAACTAATTCTAGATCATTTCAATTCTGGTTATTAAATTTTACATTAGTTTGCAATGAAATTCCTTTTATTTGAAAGAAAGAAAAAAAAAATAAGGAAAGAAATCCTTGCCCAGGTGCGTGCCTCTTGTGCCCAGACATAGTAAGGGCGAAATGATTGTCTGTGCCCTTGATGAACAAATCTTGCCCCCTGGATTCCCTTGCACACACTATTGTTCTCTGTGAGGTCTCTATACAGAGAGATTATGGTTGAGTATGATCCAAACCTGCTTTGTTTAAGCTCTTGTGCTCAGCCTGGTATGGACAACCACCACCTGGTTTTTGCCAAAAGAATGTTCTTGCACTCATCATTTGTTTCTGTTATTTGGACGGTATATAAGGTCATGTACCTTCTCTTTCCTTCTTTGTTCAAACTTTGTTCTGGAATTATTCCTTCAGCAAGCTTTTGGATGTCCTCTGGTGATACCCCAAGATGATTGGTGGAATTGCATAGGGGTATGGCATGTATCCTGCAAATGGAAGGTAAACTAGTCCTTCCTTCAGTTTTTAACTATGGAATTGCATTCTATATTGAGGGGCATGGACATGTATTCTTAAGTTGATGTGGTTTAGTGTTGTTGGAATGGTCAAGGTTTTAAATGGTTTGGGGATCCAAGACTGAAATAGGCAGCGAAGTAGAAAGCGAAGCTGGAGCGTTAACTGGCTTGTTAAAGGAAACCGAAGGTTGAGCGGGTTTGATGCTTCTCAATGGAGATCCCCAGAATAATAGCTTGCTTGTGGAACCCAGTGGTGTATTATTCCGAAATCTCTCATTACAATTTTAAGGAAAAAAAGGCACATCGATATACTGGAAAGGAGAAATGATTGCCCGTCCTTGCGAAATGAAAAATCTTATCCTTGTTGAATGCCCTTGCATGCGCTGGTGCAGAGAGCATGCAGCCCATGATACGGGCTTATGGCATTCTTTGAATCTATCCCAGAGCTTACTCCTAGGGTTTTATCCCATGGAAAACATATAGGTTTCCTAAAAACCCTAATCCCTATAGAATTACAATTTTTCACATGTACATGGAATGGACTCATGACCAACCAATTAAAACATATATAAGTTGCAAAATATAGGACAGCCTAACGGTTTCAACGCTATGGTTTTCATAAAAAAAGAAAAATAAAGAAGCTGTTTCTCCTCTATATGTTATGTTGCTTTTTAGGGAAAAATCTTACTAAATGTATATAAATGTGATATATGAATGGAGAGGAATCTTAGAAATGGACCTCAACTTCTTGAACGTTATTTCAGATTCTAGATGCTATTGCCTTCAATGTTGGTGGAGTGCTCCACCCTAATCTTAGATCTTGCCTGGCCTCTGCTATGAGTAGTTTCATCTTGTCGTCTTGGAATCTATTTATCCAATCATAATGTGGATAGAAATTTGGTTTTCGGGTACCCAAGTTTGTCTCCCTTTGGGCTTCTTAATATATTTATTCACCTAGAAAAGAAAATATGATGTTAGACAACTTTGTCCACAAAATTGAAGCACCAACTATACTGAACAACCAAGGGCTCTCTTGAAGATACCTAATACAGGAGAAGCTCATATAGAGAAATATGGTAATTGTCAACAGATTGCATGTTAAGTCAAAAGTCGGACCAATTGATAAACCTGGATTACTGATTGTTGCTACACGAACCTGTATGCCTTAAAGCTAGCAGATGTAGTATGGAGCAGACAGCAAGGGTGGCTACTCCTTCTAAAGAGTGGGGTTAGACAGTCAACTTTCAGCAAGGTTGCAGTAAGAATGAGGGGGATAGAATTGTCTATCCATTTACCTTAGCTTGTCCTTGGTTTATAGGTTTAGAGTGATTTAATGAGTTTGGGTAGAAGTTACCAGTTAAGGTAGGAGATCAGTCTGAGAGTCATGAATCTAGCATTGTCTGAAAGTCCAGCTGGATTCCTCTGCTCGCTCGCCAACATGGATTGCGAGATCTATTCTCTCCATGTTTGTTCTTAAAGGTCAGCCCTCGGATCGTAAGATGATATAGACTTTCCTTATTGAGATTGGATCTTCTTTTCCAAAGGATCCTTGCGAATAAGCCTTCCTTGTATAGATTAATTGTTTGTTTCTTGACAGCTTGCCATGTCTTAAACTCAGCATGGATCATGGGATTCTCTTGTGCGCGTCTTGATCTTTCCTTTTATATTCATGCCCTCGGCGTAGTCTGAGGGGAGATCACCCGGTGACACCACGAGTCATCCTATTAATGGCAAGGGGTATAACCCTCATAACAGTGATATGAAAGAACTTTTCAACCTCACTGAATTTCTGAAAACTTGAAGAGAACCCACTGAATTTCTGAAAACTTGAAGAGAGCCCACTGAATTTCTGAAAACTTGAAGAGAGCCCACTGAATTTCTGAAAACTTAAAAGAGTTCCTCAAGAAGCATATCCTGTTTATTTCTGATGTTAAAATTTTCAAAATATAATATCAAATATAGACAAAGCTAATGCACGAACACAACCGCAATTCTCAATTCCAAGATTCTATATAGGATCAAAATACTCTGTAACAAAGAAATAAATAAGGAAACAGAAACAGAATGAGATCAGAGGAGTAGAAATCAGCAGCAAATGGGGCATATAATCAGTCCATTTTCATTGCAGTCTGGACATCTGATGGGCAATCCCACCTCCTCATCCCCCAGTTCTGGAATGACCTTCCGACTGCCGCTGCAATTAAAACAGAGCACAAATCTTACTCCTGCACACTCATCGCATGGGCCCTCGGTTTGATCGGCCGGCAATCCCTGCAAGAGCTGCTTCAATTTGCCTTGCTCATGCAAGATCACAACCTCATCAGCTCCCCCAATATATCTTCCCTTTATGAATAACCTCGGAGGGACTACTCTGCCTCCCAAGATCCTCCACAATTCCTCCCTGAATTCCAGATGCATTGACACATCTCTCTCATAGAACAAAACCCTGAAGCTTTCCAACAAGAATCTGATGCTATTGCAATCCTGGAATGTCTTCCTTATCCCTCGAAGGCTTGTCGTGTAAAGGATCACGGAGTCGCTTCCCCCAGGTGGGCACTTCTCTTGGAATTTCAATAGGGGTTGTTCTTCTGTCCGACGGAATTTTGATGGAGGTTCAGGTTCGTCTTCTCTTTCTTTTGTATCCATTACTGTAATGGCTCTAGCTTTTCTCTCTGCTTCTTGGGTTCTGATGTGATCCATCACTGCCTGTTCAAAGGCTGCAAGAAGATTGGGATCAAAGAGGCTCCATGAATTCAGGTCCGGCCGACGGAAAGACGAGATGTCGATCTCTGTCAAGGGTCCTAGACGTGTTGCAGACTGTGATGACTCTGGAATCTCTGAATTATGATCGACAGGTGGAAGGTCTGGTCGCCGTGAAGATGACACGTCGAGCTCCGACAAGGGTCCATTCCGAAGATGACAACTTGCAGACTCTGGTAAGATGATGGATGCCTCTGGATTTTGATTTCGTTTGATGGCAGCAACCGAGAGGTCTTTCGAAGAGTTTATTGGGGGCCCGATGTTTTCCTTGTCGCCACCTTCATTTTCGTCCAACTCCATTTCCTCTTCTTCTTCAAGTTCTTTCATAGACTCCGAGACATCGTTAATGTCAGGATCTGGCTTGGGTAGATTGCTTTGATTGATCTTGGCATCTTGTTCTTTGCAGAACGGGGGAATCTGAGGTACCCGGTTGACGGAAAAGGGAAGGAAGGAATCTAAGAACCCATCTGAGACATTTAGCTGAAGAAATCGACCTGGTTTCAAGGAAGTGATGGGTTGTTGAATTGATTTCAATTTCTTTAGGCATCTTCCCTTCATACTCTTCATATCTTCTTATAGTTCTGGAAGAACCCTTGATCAGAACCCTTGATCTTTAATTTCTTCCTCTCACCTCTGCTAGTCCCAGGATAAGGTCGAATCAAAGAAGGGTAGATTCACAGAGAAGGAAAGGAGTTTCGTTGATGAGAAATGTGAGTTTAGTAGGTTTGAGAGAATTTTCTGTGCTTTCAGTTCCAACGGCTATAAAGTTGTAATATGTGTTTTAAATTTAAAAAAAGGTCAGGGCACGCGAAAGAGCACAGGGGACCACCATGTGTGGTGGCTGGTGGGGGTGGAGGTGGGGAACGGTCATAATTCTTGGATACGGCACATCCCATGGCTATCATTCGGTCCGTCTTGGTTGGTTTCGATAGGATCTAATCGGTCCCCATCATTTTAAGATCAAAGCCTTTGACAATAGTTCACTTGCATGTACTTGTACTCTCTATGAAATCCCATCACCATTGATGGTATGTGAAACTCATAGACCCACTGAATATGGATGGTGATAGATTCCCATGAAACGTACAAGTACATGGTTGTGATCTGAACTCGAAACCTATGACTACCATTTTACTATTCAGTGTTCCCTCACTTGAGTAGATTCACATCATCTCCTCCCAGTGGTTCTGAGAGGACACGATAACTTTACTTGGATGGCCGCCACATGGCTCTCAGGTGAATCTGAGACCCATGTCCGAGCCAACACCCCCTGTCGGCTCGACTTGCCTGCTGGGTATTAGATTAGACCTGGGTCTCGAATTCACTCGATAGCCACGTGTCGGCGATCAGGGTAAGGCTGTCGCTGTTATGGGAGGAGAGGATGCAGATCCCACTTGAGCATTGCAAAGTAGGGTTGCGTTTGGAAATACCTAAGAGTGCAGTTTTTAGTTTAGACTGTTTGATTCTATGTAAAATAATAGAAAATATTTCATGTGAAATAAAATTTTCCACTAGCAAAGAAAGACATTGAAAAAATGAGAAAATTTCACCGAGAACAAAGACCATCATGAAGTTAATTTGCTCGAAGGTGAAGAAGCAATCTTAAGATGCTTGTTCATTACTGCTCTAAAGGCCAGTACAAAAATGAACAGATACTAATATTCTATTTTATCTGTTTCTCGCAAAGTTAAAAAAGATGTAAAAAGATCAGCACATAGGGCATCTGTGTAATATACTTAAAAACAGCTCCTTGGATGTGGTTTTCCCTCAAAAGATCTACATGGCCAGAGATTTACAGATGCAAAAGGTTTAAGGTCAATGATTACATCACACAAGGGTCTAGTACACCCGATCAAATCAAAATGGCAGAAGGAAAGGTATCCAGTAGAATTTAACCATGTTCCTTTAAATTTGAAGAGAGTCAATTTATGAAATAATGACGTTTGAACAACCATCAGATAAACAGTGGCTTTTGTTTTAAAAAATATATGAGAATGATAATAACAATAATCACAGAGCTGGAAATCTCAATCCAAAATGGAATTAATACATGACCCCATAATCACATAGAAATAACAGTTTGTGCAACAATATAAAGGCTAACATCTTTATTTTTACATTGTCAACCAAACAGACGATGATATTGGAGCATCCTCCAGGTGCTTAAATATCAGCCACTGATGATCCTACTTTGATACGGAAATCAAATCTAACACAAGTCAACTCATTCTCATCCTCATCATTCATTATCATCTTCAGTGTGTAGGAACCCTGCGAAGCCAGACATTGTCAAAGACTGAAGCATCTTAACTAGCATACATGAAATGAAAAGAACTGGGAAAAATTAGAACAAAAGCAATAATTTCTCAAAGGTTCAATTACACATTGAATTGTGATATCTAATACTTTAGCATGCAAATTTTACGTAAAGTTCACGCAAGAAAACAAGAACAATTTTCATAACATTTTCTCCCTTGAAAAGATAAAGTAAGGCCTCCTAGCACATATTACCTTGACACGTTAAAATGATGGATAATCCCCAAACTGGGTAATTTTCTTCTTTTTCCTTTTATTTTCCCTCCATTTCTTGCCAAACAAACATAGCCTCAACCTGACAAGTCCATGCCACAACCTATACAAGGATGCCTTAAGTAGGCTTTTGATAAACTTAAGTGTTTCAGTAACGGAAATACCAAATCAATTTAATTATTTTACAAGATCTTTAACTATTACATGGATATGCATCAGTTTGACTCGTGATTTTGTGACTTTTGTCTGGGTTGATTTTGGTACTGCCAGGATAAGATTTAGATGAAACTACCAATATTTAAATTTGTTAGATCATACAGGGGTCAAAATTTCTCACCTCATCCAATGACAGCATTAGTGCTGAATGAATAAATTTTTTCTAGGGAGTGTGTTAATAAATGCAGAATGAATTCAATTCAATTATTAGCAGCTTATATGTATACAACACATGAACAAATTTGCTTGTCATAAGCCTGCATCTAAGATCAATAATCAGGCTTTTAAGACCATGCATCCAGTAAGATGGAAAATAAGCATGATCAAAACTCCTCTTGAAAGGTTTTGAGATGGAGAAACAACATCGAAATAATTAACATCCAGTATCAAGAAATGTGTAATAGGGATCAACTGGATGCCACAAAGATGGAGGGGAAACACCTTTCAAGTTTTGGGTGCCTATTGTTCAACACGATTCTGATACATTATAGAAGTATAGAACTTCGTAAGCAGAGTTTCCAATCTTCTTTTTGTCCAAGTGAGAGAAATTTAAAAAATTCAGAATGACTGTTTTCTGAAATTCTTTCTATGTTTTTGTAATGGTTTGCACTTACTCTCACCCATAAGTTGGTAGGACACCTGCTGACTTCATCATTGCACATTTTAAGATCTGGCTCCAGCTTATTTAGCATGGATTGAAGCTCGAGGGGGAACCAAATTGTCCAAAGTCATCAATGCTGGAATGCCTTCATATCAAGATCAAGCATGTTCATCTAAGAACCAGGTGGTGTAGACCAGCCCCTTGGGAATACAACTTGATACTGATAGGACCTCTATCCTAGACCAGCAGGAAGTGGTAGTGCAACAGGTACCTAATGCAAACCCGGGTTACAAAACCCTTGGGTTTGGGTTGCTCTGGGCCCACTAGAGTGATAAACTCAATTCAAAGACATAGCCGCAATTCTGCAAATTCTGGATAGTAAGACACTTTTGGAAGAAGTAAACAGAACTTGGGAATGGAAGAGTAAATAATTTAACTGAAAAGGACTAAGCTAGAGTTTCAGGAAAGACAAGGATAAAATAGAAACAATTAATAAGTAAAGGGGCGTTTTGGTCATAACAACAGAATCTATCCTCATTGTAAATAAGAAGAAATTCCTCCTCCTTCCTTGTTGAAGATTGGACCTGTTAGCGTAGGACTTGGATTCCTATTAGTATATGGACTCCTAATTAGTTTATTAGTTTGCTTTATTATTAGTTTCCTTTACCAATTAGGCTTGTTTGTTTCCTTTTCCTATTTTGAGTTTACTTCGTCTTTAGTTTGTGATTAGGACTCTAAATTGTAGAGTCTTAGATCATATCTAACGTTTGTTTTCTATTTTCTATAAATACAAGCTACAAGGAGAGGAGCAGTACACATATTGATTCTCTCCATCTTCTCTTATTTTTTCTTTTTTGTTACATGGTATCAGAACTATCCCCTAGATTGCCATTTTGAGAGTTGTTTAAGGTTCTCCATTAGGTATGCAACTACCACTATTGTTGTTCCTACTACTACTGCTACTACTTGGTTCACAATGACCTATATTGTACTGTTACTATCATTTGGTTTACAGTGACTTATACTATGCTGCTACTGTTATTTGGTTCACAGTGACCTATACTCTGCTGCTACTACTACTTGGTTCATAGTGACCTATATTGTGCTGCCATTACTATTGCTACCGCTCCTACTACTACAACTACTACTTTCATTGCTACATTGTTTCAAGCCGAAGTTCTCATATCCCCCATGCTTTAGCTTAAGAGAGAAAGAGAGAGAGAGAGAGAGAGGTTACCATAGGACTTAGATTCCTATTAGTATATGAATTCCTAATTAGTTTATTAGTTTCCTTTACCAATTAGGGTTGT
Source organism: Protea cynaroides (assembly GCA_028583415.1). Classification (NCBI taxonomy): domain Eukaryota; kingdom Viridiplantae; phylum Streptophyta; class Magnoliopsida; order Proteales; family Proteaceae; genus Protea; species Protea cynaroides. The sequence goes on along the minus strand of CM053269.1, from coordinate 45,866,261 downwards.
TAGTTTTCTTTTCTTATTTTGAGTTTACTTTGTCTTTAGTTTGTGATTAGGATTCTAACTTGTAGAGTCCTCGATCATATCTAATATTTGTATTCTATTTTCTATAAATACAAGCTACAAGGAGAGGAGCAGTACACACATTGATTCTTTCCATCTTCTCTTATTTTTTTTCTTTTTTCTTACATGGTATTAAAGCAATCCTCTGCGTTGCCGTTTTGAGAGTCGTTTAAGGTTTCCGTTAAGTGTGCAGCCACCACTATTGTTGTTCTTACTAATGTTGCTTCTTGATTCACAATAGCCTATACTGTGCTGCTACTATTATTTGGCTCACAGTGACCTATACTGTGCTGCTACTATTATTTGGTTAATAGTGACCTATACTGTATTGCTACTACTATTTGATTCACAGTGACCTATACTGTACTACTACTACTATTTGGTTCATAGTGACCTATACTGTGTTGCTACTATTACTACAACTGTTGCTTTCATTGCTACGTTGTTTCAAGCCAATGTTCTCATATCCCCCATGCTCCAGCTTGGGGGAGGAGGGATTGTGAGACCTACATGCAAATTTTGGGGACGAAATTTCTTTTAAGGGTGGTAGAGTTGTAAGAACCGTACTCTGAAAACCCGGTTTAACTCATGGTTTACATTGTGACAGGTCTCCCAATCATAACCGGACCGGAAGGCGAGGCCGGGTGACGAACCACAATATCCAGGTATGAGAAACGATGTGTAAAAATGCAATTTTTACATACCGGTCTCACTCTGACCGGTATGTATTTCTCGAGTGGAGACGGATTCCAGCGGATCCCACACTCTGAATATTTAGGAAACCTTTTAGACGTAGGAGATCTTCCTAGAATGGTCTCCCACTATATATATACACATCATTCCTTCTCCTTAGATCCTTTCCAAACATTCTCAAACCCTAGACTGTCTGGAAGAGATCTGAGAAGGAGCAAGGAGACTGTGCAAGAAGGGGGATTTTTCCGTTGGAGGAGAGCACCGCCATTCAACAAACACCGGTAAGTGCTCAACCTCTATATTGATGTTAGGATTTCGGATCGAAGCTGTGAAACGGCGTAACGATCCAAAATCCTAGAACCCCAAAACCTTAGTTCTCATTGAGATCCAATTTGAGAAGGATGCGACGAAATAGTCGAAACCTAAATGACTAAACAAGTATTTGGACCTTAGAATGGTTTAGGAAGAACCCTAAAAACCAAACCGATGATCGACGGGAAAGGGAGGTCCGAGATTGGGCTCTCGGACCCATACCGCCGGGCATACCGGCTTGACAATAGTCCTGCGGTATATATCGCAGGCACATACCGGCTGTAGTGTACTGAGACCGGTATATACTGCAGCACATACCGGTCTCATTATACTGAGACCGGTATGCTTACCGAAGCCTGTTTGCTTGGCCAAACTTGGTTTTGACCAATTGGAACCCTAACAACCAAATCCTAATCTACAAATATGATCTTGTAGGACCTGTAGACGGCGTGAGTGGACTCTGTGACGTAGAGCAGACTTGCAATCACGCGTCAGGTAAGGGACAAGACCCCAAACCCTAAGTAATTAAATAACAGTAAACCGTTGTGATCATATCTGTTTCTGGAATTATTGTTTTTGCTTGTGCATTTTACATGCCATCTAGTTATTTAAATTTTATTATCTGTTCATGCATATTCGTATGCTAGGATGTTGTTTGTTTAGGCATGTGATTGTTTTTCGTTAGTGTGTGGAATGTGAAGGGGAGTGGAGCTCTGGATATCCTCACACTAACGGGCTTGGTGCGAATAGGGTATCAGGGGGAGGACGTGGGATTGTGGCTCCGCTTGCCCACCAGACTCGAGCCCTATCTCTATGTCGTAGGGAGCTGTGTTTGGGTAGGGCCATAGATACTGTGATGACATATAGGACTGGTTAAAAACGAAACTCACTTGCAAGCCCTTGCCAACAGGGATTTAGGTGTAGGGTATCAGGGGGAGGACGTGGGATGGTGGCTCAGCCTGCCCGCCAGACTCTAGCTCTATACCGGAGTGAGTGATGTGGGGCAATAACAATAGTGTGGATCGAAACCTGACTGTTGGGTGTGCTCACACTCTCGTGCATGGAGGTGCGACGGCCGCCAAACCTTACCTTGTAATGTTACCTCATGCATTTTGTATGTTGCATTGGTCTTGTGCTTTATTGAGCTAAGTTGTGAGATCACCCGAATATATATATATATTCTCTTTTTCAGATCTTGATGCAGGTTATACGGTTGAAGACTTTATGGCTGCCCAACGTACGGGACAGTAGCTGCTATTGACACACAGGCAGTAGAGGACGAGCATGATGCCTCATGCGAGTGCTCTTTCTGTGTGTTCCTTTAGGGATTATTTATTTAATTTTTTTTCCTTTCAGTTGGGTATAGACAATGTAATAAATTATTATTTATGATTGTGGATGATGGCATAACTGGATAATTATTTAATTACAAATAGAAAACTCAGTTCATTTATTTATTTAAATCCGCTGCTATTTATTATTCTCTGATTATGGATGGTTTGTTTGGAATGGTTTGTTGACACGATCTATTGAGATCCTGGTGTGAGCCGTGGTTTGGAGACAGTCTATCAGAGGTCATGGTGACCTCATAAGCTGTCTTGCCGCGCATGTCCACCCCTAAGCGGATCCCTTTCCATTGGAGGTGCTCTTGAGTGACGGCATCTGTGAGGAATTGTTGCACCGCTTAGGGGTGAACATGCGCGGCGAGACAGCTTATGAGGTCACCATGACCTCTGATATAGATGCAAAGGTTATCTACAAGATGCAGTGGATAGTCTGGAGCATAGCGACGAGGAGTTATAGGCTCGTCCTCTTCCACCTAGGAACCGTCTCCAAACCACGGCTCCAAACCATGGCTCACACCAGGATCTCAATAGACCGTGTCAACAAACCATTCCAAGCAAACCATTCATAATCAGAGAATAATAAATAGCAGCGGTTTTAAATAAATAAATGAACTGATTTTTTTATTTGTAATTAAATAATTATCCAGTTATGCCATCATCCACAATCATAAATAATAATTTATTACATTGTCTATACCCAACTGAAAGAAAAAAAAATTAAATAAATAATCCCTAAAGGAACACAAAGAAAGAGCACTCACATGAGGCGTCATGCTCGTCCTCTACTGCCTGTGTGTCAATAGCAGCTACTGTCCGGTACGCTGGGCAGCCATAAAGTCTTTAACCGTATAACTTGCATCAAGATCTGAAAAAGAGAATATATATTTGGGTGAGCTCACAACTTAGCTCAGTAAAGCACAAGACCAATGCAACATACAAAATGCATGAGGTAACATTACAATTGGGTTAGGTATAACTTGCAAAATGCTATGGTAAGGTTTGGCGACCACCGCACCTCCACGCACGAGAGTGTGATCACACCCAACAGTCAGGCTTTGATCCACACTATTGCTGTTGCCCCACATCACTCACTCCGGTATAGAGATAGAGCTAGAGTCTGACGAGCAGGCTGAGCCACCATCCCACGTCCTCCCCCTGATACCCTACACCGTACCAACACCTAAACCCCTGTTGGCAATGGCTTGCAAGTAAGTTCCATTTTTAACCAGTCCTATATGTCATCATAGTATCTATGGCCCTACCCAAGCACAGCTCCCTACGACATAGAGATAGGGCTCGAGTCTAGTGGGCAGGCGGAGCCACAATCCCACGTCCTCCCCCTGATACCCTATTCGCACCAAGCCTGCTAAAGTAGACGGCGATACGAAAAGGTGTTAGTGTGAGGATATATCCAGGGCTCCACTCCCCTTCACATTCCACACACTAACGAAAAACAATCACATGCCTAAACAAACAACATCCTAGCATACGAATATGCATGAACAGATAATAAAATTTAAATAACTAGATGGCATGTAAAATGCACAAGCAAAAACAATAATCACAGAAACAGATACGATCACAACAGTTTACTGTTATTTAGTTACTTAGGGTTTGGGGTCTTGTCCCTTACCTGACGCGTGATTGCAAGTCCGCTCTACGTCACAGAGTCCGCTCTACGTCACAGAGTCCACTCACACCGTCTACAGGTCCTACAAGATCATATTTATAGATTAGGATTTGGTTGTTAGGGTTCCAATTGGTCAGAACCAAGTTTGGCCAAACAAACAGGCTTCGGTAAGCATACCGGTTGCAGTACCGGTCTCAGTATAGTGAGACCGGTATGTGCTGCGGTATATACAGGTCTCGATACCGGTCTCAATACCGGTTTCAGTACACTGCAGCCGGTATGTGCCTGTGGTATATACCGTAGGACCATACCACAGGACTTATTGTCCAGCCGGTATGCCCGACGGTATGGGTCCGAGAGCCCTATCTCGGACCTTCCTCTCCCGTCGATCATCGGCTTGGTTTTTAGAGGGTTCTTCCTAAACCATTTTAAGGTCCAAATACTTGTTTAGTCATCTAAGTTTCAACTATTTGGTCGCATCCTTCTTAGATTGGATCTCAATGAGAACTAGGGTTTTGGGGTTCTAGGATTTTGGATCGTTACGCCGTTTCACGGCTTTGATCCGAAATCCTAACATCAATATAGAGGTTGAGCACTTACCGGTGTTTGTTGAATGGCGGTGCTCTCCTCCAACGGAATCCCCCTTCTTGCACAGTCTCCTTCCTCCTTGTTCCTTCTCAGATCTCTTCCACACGGTCTAGGGTTTGAGAATGTTTGGAAATGATCTAAGGAGAAGGAATGATGTGTATATATATAGTGGGAGACCATTCTAGGAAGGTCTCCTACGTCTAAAAGGTTTCCTAAACTCGATTCGGAGTGTGGGACCCGCTGGAGTCCGTCTCCACTCAAGAAATACATACCGGTCGCACATACCGGTACTGAGACCGGTATGTAAAAATTGCATTTTTACACATCGTTTCTCATACCTGGATATCGTGGTTCGTCACTCGGCCTCGCCTTCCGGTCCAGTTATGATTGGGAGACCTGTCACAATGTAAACCATGAGTTAAACCGGGTTTTCAAAGTACGGTTCTTACAGGGTTAGCATAGGACTTGGACTCCTATTAGTAACTTCGAGTCCTATAAGTATATGGACTCCTAATTAGTTTATTAGTTTGCTTTACCAATTAGGTTTGTTTGTTTCCTTTTCCTATTTTGAGTTTACTTTGTCTTTAGTTTGTGATTAGGACTCTAACTTGTAGAATCCTCGATTATATCTAATATTTGTATTCTATTTTCTATAAATACAAGCTACAAGGAGAGCAGCAGTACACACATTGATTCTCTCCATCTTCTCTTTTTTTTTTTTTCTTTTTTCTTACATTGTATTAAAACAATCCCTTGCGTTGCCGTTTTGAGAGTTGTTTAAAGTTCTTCGATAAGTGTGCAGCTATCACTATTGTTGTTCCTATTGCTGCTGCTGCTGCTTGGTTCACAATGACCTATACTGTGCTGCTACTATTATTTGGTTCACAGTGACCTATACTATGCTACTACTATTATTTGGTTAACAGTGACCTATACGGTACTGCTACTACTACTTGGTTCACAGTGACCTATATTGTGCTGCTACTACTATTGCTGTTACTACTACTGCTACTACTACTGTTACTACTACAACTGCTGCTTTCGTTGCTACATTATTTCAAGTTGAAGCTCTCATATCCCCTGTGCTCCAGCTCGAAGGGGAGGAGGTGTGTTAACGTAAGACTTGGACTCCTAATTAGTTTATTAGTTTCGTTCACTAATTAGGCTTGTTAGTTTCCTTTTCTTATTTTGACTTTACTTTGTCTTTAGTTTGTGAATGAGACTCTAACTTGTAGAATCCTAGATCATATCTAATATTTGTTTTCTATTTTCTATAAATACAAGCTACAAGGAGAGGAGCAGTACACACATTGATTCTCTCCATCTTCTCTTATTATTTCTTCTTTGTTACAGGACCTATGCTCTGTACCATGGTGTCTTTTTTTTTTTTTTGGGAGGGGGGAAGCACATTATATTGTGTGTTAGTGACAAGTAGTATTGTGATATTTAGTGTTTAGTGTTTAGAGTTAGTCATAGTGATGTTTAGTAGGTCAGTGCTCTAGTTGTTTATATAGCTGAGCAGCTTTACTTTAATTTCTTAGTCAGTTATTAATTGAGGGTTATTATGTCATTTAACTTCTTTTAGACATTAATAAAAGCAGGCTATGGGCCGGAAGAGAGAACACAATGATTCTCTCTCTCCCTCTCAGGTTCTCTTCTCCTTCTTCCTTTTCTTCCTTATTTTGTCACATTCCTTGCGTTGAAACAGAAAAGTACTCACGAGAAACTCAACCCAATCACTGGTGTTAGAACTCACACAGCTGAGCGCTGTTTAGCCTATGATTTCAGAATAGGATTACTAACTCAGAGACCTCTTGAATCAACCCACAATCCCTCGAACCAACAGTGTGAAAATAATTTAAAATCCCAGAAACAGACCAGGCAAAAGTTCCCGAGTCAGCATTGGTTGCAGATTTCTATCCAATAAAAGAGGAGGATTTGGGGATGAGGACCTAGGGTTAGGGTCGCCCTAAGGTGGTGAAATAACGCCCAAAAATTTCAGGGCAAGCCGACTTGGTATGATGAGTTGGAAGGTATTTCTTCTCAGCTCTGTAATACCGCCCAACAGAGATAACCGGAAAATTAATGCAAGAAAATTCAACAATGAAAGAAAACTAGTACTGGAAGGAGAAACAGAAAGAAGAAGATGGTGAGAGAGAGAGAGAGAGAATAAGTAGGGTATGGAAGATCACACCTAAGAAAAGAATAGATTCTAGAGTCTGGCAGAGAAGGGAGGCAACCAGTCACGCAAAGCAGCAAGTGCATGAAACTCAACTTAAATCAATCAATTCTATTCTTAATCGATAGGAAAGCTTTTATATATATATATATATATTTCAACTTGTGAAGTTTAGGTTAACGTAGGCTGAGAGTTATTAACATGAGACCAAATCTGAACCTGCAACTATTGTCTAGCTTCACTGAAAGAAATTTTAATTTTGTTTTCAGATCCCTTTTTCGAAGTACTTACTAGTTGGAATCAAGAGGATAGGGGATTGCGAACCTTATCCTAAAGTATAAGTCCGATTGGTGTTCGAAGGAGAGGGTTCTCTCCATTGAAGCAGATCTGGTTCTACAGCCCTAGTTGTTCAGTCGAGAAGTAGAAGAAGATGAATTACTTCTGTTATTTATAAGACCAAAAATCTTATTATTAGTACAAAATCTCTTTCATTCTTAATTTGTTTCTGTTGTTGTATTCCATTCTTTTCCAAAATTACAGCTTAGTAATTTTTTTACTTAAATTACTTACTCTAGTATTCCCAGATTCTGTTTACTTCTTCCAAAAGGGACATAAACTGTCCAGAAATTAAAGAATTGCCACTATACACCTTTAAATGAATAGTTTATCACTCTGGTGGGAACATAGTGACCCAAACTTAGGGTTTTGTAACCCGGAGTTGCATTACGTATTGTTTGGAGTAGGGCTCATATCCCCTTCAAGCTTTTTGCCTCTGTTTTGAGGGTCAGGCTTTCCTTTTATGGGTAGAGAATTTCATGAATGAGACATACCTCCCCCTCCCCGTTCATCCTGCCAGCTTTTGATTGTTAATCAGGTTGACACAGGCAAGCACAGGCCCCCAGTAATAGGAGTTAAATTTTTTAAAAGATGTAGAACAAAAAAAAGAAAAGAATAGACTCTTTCATCAAACCATGTTAGTCACTATTTTCATAGCTTTGTCTAATGATTTTGTGGTCATAACAGACAGCACAGCACAGCACAGCACAGCCCAGCCCAGCCCAGCCCAGCCAACCCCAGCTTTGGTGTGCCAGAACCCATACTAAATAATAAATGAGCTCCAAACAGGCTCAGCCTGATAGCCCTTATATTGAGCAGGATTGGCAGTTTTCTACAACACGATCTGCCCAAAACTAACCAGGTTAACATAACCAAAAAAGGACCTTCCTCTCTCTCTCTCTCTGCATGCATTGGTGGCAAAGAGGGTTTCAACACATCCAATTCGTAGATCCCTCTTTGCTACAGGATCTCTATTCATTCCAAACCCAAATTTAACAATTTAACAAGTAAGAATGATTGAATTTCACAAATAATTCTACAACTTCAAATCCATCTGTAAGAATGCTTCAAAAATTGAGATCCTTAATCCTTAGGATATGAGGAAAAACATCCCAGAAGATGAACTTGATCCAACGGGTGGGATCGAAACCAATCTTGCCCGTAGGTTTCAAACAGGTATTTTAGCAAACCAGAATTATAAAATTATGGGAAAAACTCATTTATCTTGAGGTTCAGCCGTTGAAAAGTTTTCAAACTTAGAGGGGAAGTACTCTAGGATGTGCTTCATAACATACCCAATGAAGGTGATTCAACCATGGATGAAGAAGTTATGAATTTTCCAAAAACCATTATTATCTGAAAAACGGGAATGAACAAAATAAAAGTTTCGACTCAACCAGAATTTTTTTAATCAAAACTCTAGCCAACTCTCTCCCAGCATCTTCTTCCTCTTTATTTATAATGCTAAAAGGAAATACAAAAGATAGAAGGACTGATTCCTAGAAGGAATGTCAAAAAATAAAAAAGAGAAACTTTCCTTTATAACTTTTAGGAAAATTTTCAAAACAAATCACATCTGTGACTGACTCATATGATAACCAATCTTAGGAAACAAAACTAATGACTAACTATATGGAAATAAATCTAACTTATTGAATTTAAGAAGAAGACAACTTTTTAAAAATTCTGTTGGTACTGTTCACTCACGTGAACAGTACCGTAAACAGTGTTTTGGCTTTTGTCTTCTTCTTATCTTGTGTTTAGGCCCTGTTTGGAGGACCCCTTATTTGTCTTAGAGCATACTTGTACTGCATCATGTATGCGTGTGCACGAGGGGGGAGGGTAGCATTTCATTTGCTTCCAAATCCCATACCAGCTCCTTGCCTCTCTGTGACCAAATGCTCATCGCCTTTCTTCTCTTCTTCCTCACCTCATGTATTTCCCCTTCTTTCCCTTGTGGTCCTTCTCATCCTCCTACTTCTGTCGCTATGAGATAAGATTGTTAAAGGCAAGGTTGCAGGCACTGTTGTGCATCTGTTTGGTGCCGCCTCTTCCAGCAAATTTATAGAAGATCATAGGCTAGAATATGGAGGAACCACTGCCACAAGTCAGTCCCTTCCTCTTGTGTTCTCTTCTTCATCCTACTTCTATTTTTCTCAGTGCCTCCTTTATTTCCAGCCTTTTTTCTATTTGCTGACCATATCTGAACTACTGGTCCAATCTACACCCGACCCCTTTTGATTTGTGTTGTTCTCTACCTACCCTCCATTAGTCTAAACAGCACTTCATTCTGGATATCACTGACTTCTTTTCCACCAACACCATCTCCCTTGGCACAGCAGTAGAGGAAAAATAAGAACTTAAAAAGAAAAAAAAAATTTGATTCTTTGGCTTGGTCCACCTGAAGCCTTATTATAAGTGGGCTGGGCTCAGGCTGCAACAATGTCCCATACCCACAAGCTCAACCCAAACCTGCCTGGTCACCTCCACTGGATATTATATTTCTTCATGGGCATTTGGTCAACATACAGTATTTTTAACATCCTGTTTGACACAAAATATTTTAGTACCTTAAAATATAACACATTTCTGGAAAACATTGCTCAAGAACCAATTACCCTTCTAACCGCTACATTTCTTCACATTTTTCACTGATAAGCTTAATTCTGTGGCTTGGCCGTAGAACCAAAGTCCCCCCTGCCTTCATGTCAAGTTTCAGCCCAATTCCAAGTGACAAAGTAAAGCTTAAAAAATCTAGGGACTATGGAAGGATGCATGGGCATACATGGATGGTGGAAAACTAAAAAGATGCATGGGCATATATGGGAGGGTATTTGATTGAATTTGTCTGAAATTTGACATGTAGGTAATACACAAGGTGTACAACTAATCCAATGGTCAGTTGGCCTAACCAACAGTCCACATGGCTCAAAATGCGGGACCGTTCAAATAATGGCAGTGTAAATGAAAATTTATCATATTAATTAATGAATTCACAAACTAAATAGTGGACAATTTATGAATTCACGCATTAAATATTTGTTACCCTACAATGATTGGTGGTTGAGTGAACATGGCAGTTATCATTCAGCATGCCATCATACATAGAGGGTGTTAATAATTGAAATTAAAAAGTAATAGGAAGGATAACTAACAGGTGGAGTGAATCCAGGTAAAAGCTCGGTGTGAGAGAGCACAAAATCGCCAACTGAAACAGGGCATGTCGTTTCCTCACAGAGGTCATGGATCTCCTTGTGGATGGGGACCCCGAAGTACGAAACATCAATCACCAGTTTCCCAGTCGAGATGGGTACACCTGCATGGAAAATATCAGGTAATGTCATTTCTATTAAAAAAAAGAAAAAGAAATATCAAACCAGTTGATGAAGCAAATCCAAGAGAGGATCTGTTAATGGTGAGTCAGATTTGATGATGGAAGAGAAAGAAAGAACCAGAAAATTCCTTCGTGGGAAGGGAGAAGAGGAGAGAGGAGACCACAGGGGAGGGAAAGGAGAGAAAGATAACAATCTCTTTCAAATAAACTAATTCAAATTCAATTGCGGGTGATTTGAGCAGTGGATTTGAATTAGTTTGTCTTAAAAATATTTGTTATCCCACCCCCCCCAAAAAAAACCAAATTTGCGGGTTTCTCTCCTCTACCTCCCTAAGATCTCTCCCCTCTCTTCCCTTTTCTCCAAATCACCATTCTCGGATACTATTCATAGTCCCACAACAGCCCCTTGTCTCTTCCCTTTCTTATTTTTTCATTCCCAATCTTATATCCATCACTTATAGATCTATCTTCCGATCTGCATCACCGCCCTTTCCTACAGGAGTAATTAAAATGGGAACTAAAATGCTAGTAGTTTTTCCTTATGTTCTAGGATATATAAAATAAAAAAAATAAAAAAAGTACATCCCTGTGAAGCACAAACAAATGATCAAATAAGAAAAGAAAATTGGTGGAAAAGGCCAAAAACATTTGGGCTACTTTATCTCTTCATTCAAACATTTATTATTCTTCTAAAGTCCAAAGCTTCAGTTGATATAATTATATCCAGTTCACTGTCTCAGGGTAATATTCCAGCAAATGAGAAAAGGGATGAAGAAGTTCTCACAATTGCCTAGAGAGTATTAAACAGACAATTATATGCTGTCAGTTGTCACAATCTAAATTAATTTGGAAACTTGAGAGCTGGTGCCAATATTATGTCACTCCACTATCTTAACTATTAGCTTTCAGTAAATAGCACATTTTAGAAGTGGGAAGCTCAAAAGTGAAGAAACAAGGCACCTATTCTGTACTTCCAGACTAACCCATCCAGAAAACAATACCAACAACTCCACCTCCGCCTATTCTGAATTTCCAGGCTAATCCAGTTATCAAATTTCTGGATTTAAAAGCCTCACATCTGGTAGTCTAGACTCTAGAGCCCATCGGTTTGAGTTGACCTTGATTAGGTTCTAAAGTCCAAAATTCCATCAGGAATTAAGACAAAAGATTATGTCATTCCTTTGAACTCAATATTTACAGTCTGGCATACCATCAGAAATAGCATTCAGTTCAACTCCTGCTTACCTTAAAGTGGGACCCTAACATTTTAGAAGTCAGAGACAAATACTATGCAGAAAAAAAAATTTCTGTTCTTATGCAGCAGTTCAAAACAGCTAAAGCTTTCAATCTGCCATCTAAAAGAGCGCAGAGGCTAAAAAGAAATAACCTAACTCTCGACTTCTTCAATTGCTTTTTATCCTTAACTATCCTCCGTTCAGGAAGAGATGAGTACATCTAAAGAATTCTGAAAGAATTATGCATTGAAAGCACCAAAATATCCAAGATTACGAACAAGCTAGGGCTTTACCTGATGATGCAATGAGGTTGAAGGTAGCAGGCTGGCCTCTCACCACAGGGTCGGGAGACATCTCAACTTCAGCCACCTTAACAGCATAGTTACCTTCCCTATCTGCGACCAATTTACAAGCCCTAGCATGAATCAGAAACAAATTCATTCCAGCACCAACTATTATTAAATAAATTCATCGATTAAGTGAAGAAGCTATATTTCTACAAAAACTAAACGAAATCATTGATTAAATCAGAAAGCAAAGACTATTTATCCAAGCAAAGAGACTGAGAGACGATTTCATCAGTGGCCATGTAGAGTAAAATCCCCGCTGATGTCTTCACCAAATCGCTGATGACCAAAACATTACCGATTGAAGGGAAGCACAAACGACAATCAATCCATTAATTTTACACAAGGCGATTTCGAACTAGCGAATTCGATAAAATAGTTGAATATTCAAAACAGCATAGGAAGTTGGTCTTCCTAATTAAATTCAAAAAAAAAGAAGAGGAAATCTCTCAAGGACTTGAGAAACTCACCACAATAGCGGACCGACTTGGCCCGAATCGAACGGATGAGCAGAAAAGCAACAAAAAGTGAAAGAACGAACTTGAGCTGAGCTACCTCCATGAATTCAAATATCCAGGAGGAATAGAGACAAGAATAGAGTCCGAAGCCTCAAACAATTTTGAATTTTTGAGAGAAAAGAGAAAAGCTTGAAGAACTTGGTTGCAGCGTTGAAAAGAACGGAACCTCCACAAACTCCTGAGATGAGAATCTCTGTTAAGTAATATTTTGGTTGGCGTAAGTTGACCTTTCTTTCTTTTTCCAGCTTCACTATTTTTTATATCCAGTTATGCCCCTAATCTCTACCGAAATGGCATCCCTGAGCCTTCCCTTCAAGCCGATAAGGTGACCCGATAAGGGAGTCGGCTTATGCATTAGTTCGGATGGAGGGCTTGAAATAGGATCTAATCAACACTCATATGTTGGGTATCGATTGGTGAGATCGATTCTCCTCCGAAACCGCTGAGAAGGGAGGATTTGGATCCTTCCTCTGCTATGCTTGGACTAATTAAACGGTAATGGATGAAGATGATATTCGTTTGAACTTGATCCTATCAGCTGCGACTGTAGATTCCAAATTTTGCAGTTTCATTGGTAAGTGCTGGATACATTTGAGGTCTCTAGCTACATGCAATAACACAATTAGAGTTTCCCTAATCATAGACAGATAGATAGGCTGGTATTTTGGCAATTTCAGTTGTAGAGGATGTCCAAAGTTGTCATTTGATTAATTGGAGTTATATTCCTCACTAAACACGGCTTTTAAAATGGAAGGATTGATGAGTTGGAAAGATTGATTCGCATACCGATATAATCCAAAACGTTCTGATAAATGACTGAATGATTAAACGACATGTCAACATTTTGATTCCAAAATTTCATTCGCTTTTCAACTTTAGATTCCAATTTTTTTTTTTTTTTTTATTGTGGTGAGCAGTGGGGCAAGTTAGGAACATGGGCTTGTCAGTCCCAATATGATTCTTCTCGAAATTAGATAATGGGATAAAAATCTTTTCATGCCCTTTACGTTGTTATGGGAAATTTAGTATTTATATATATATATATATATATATATATATATAGTAGATGATAGCCATTGAATTTTCTCATATGTTGACATAAGAGGCATGGGATGATATATATATATTAGATGATAGCCATTGGATTTTCTCATATGTTACATAAGAGGCATGGGATGATTTGAATCAGGAAGGAGAGGTGCAGTAGATTGAGAATTTCTCTGTTTTTATGGGATTTCATAAACAGGTAATGAACACAGAAACAAAGAGGAATTTCTATCACTCTTGGCATGGGATCAGCTTGATCAATCAATTAGTATAGGTTTTGGACTTGATCAATCCTCGATCCGAGCTTGTTTTAATACTATTTTAATCAAGATCAATCACGTATTGATTTTCAATTGAATCCGTACATGAATCTGATCCATTTATGATATGGCCAATGCTAGATTTAAATAGTCTTAGGTTGTAGGTTAGACATGAGGAAACCAAGCCGTCGCTCAGCTGACACCTCTGTCATCCTACGGTCAAAAAATAAGAATGGTAATATAACTAATGTGAAATGAGATTTACCAAAAGAAAAGAGAATTTTGAATAACTTGCGCACGTCTCTTTTCATCTTTCATTCACTCCTCATCGTCTCTGCAAAATCAGAGAGTGAAAACAAAGGGAATAGAGGAGATTTTTGGCAACGACGTAAAAAATTCCTCCCGACAGGCTTTTTTTTTTTTTTTTTCCCGGCAACAGTAGGCGTTGCAGTTCTCTTTCTTCTTCACTCGATGTAGATATTCCTTTGCAGCTGTCTTCGTACCATCAACAAAGAGAGGTAAATCATTTTACTGCTATTGTTGCCTTCGCACCATGTTGGGTTGCTCTCATCTTCGCACCAGCGGACCTAACCAGCAACGGTAGCACCCTGTTTGATTGGCTACAGGAAGAAAAAGTTGGGTCGTCGATTGGATAATTTTAGGTACCTAAAAACCGAGGCGATTTCTTCTTTGTTGGTGTTGTCTATACTATGCTTATAGAATAGTTTCTGTTATATATATATATGTATATGCACTATATAAACTGAAATCTCATGTACTCAAGAAAGCATGTATTAATATGAAATACACCTATGCACCAATATATATGTATCTATATATATATATATATATTAATATCAACTATATGACATGTCATAAATGTAACATACATGGCGTACCTTTTTGAAGAGATCCGAAACAGAGAGACGGGTTGAGTCGTGTTGGTACACTCTCCTTAAAACAGTATTTTCCCTCTATTGGTGCAAAGGTTCCCCGCAAATCTGCTTCCAAGATGAAACAACCCTTTGAACGGATACCCACCCAAAGGTGCACGCACCGAGTATATGCGGATCCGACGGTTGAGATCAACTCTCAATAGGAAGGAAAAACGATTCTGACTCTTACTTCAAAAGAGAATGGAGAGAGAGAGAGAGAGAGAGAGAGTTGGAGAAGAAGAGAGATAGAGATTTCGTACTCTATTGAATGAGAAAATATGCTTGGGGTTGGACTCTATTTATAGAGCCAAACAGACCTCTTGGAGGTGTCCTCTGGATGGGGTGTGACCCTCCAGATCCACTGGAAGGGTGTGCCCCTCCAGATGGACTGTCCAGATCATCTTAGATCTCAGATCTTGAGATCTAAGGTCCAGATGATGTCTTTTAATTTGTAGAGTTGAATCTCTACATGTCACTCCTTTTCCAAAAAGACATCTGGGTAGGGGTGTGTCTGAACCCGCCACAACCCACAACCCGCAGCCAGCGCCCAGTGCCCGTGGCCCGTGGCCCGTGGCCCTCGGCCCACGCCCACGCCCGCGCCCTGCGTCACGGTCGCAGGTCGCGGTCGCATGTCGCGGTCCGCGTCCGGCGCGCGCGCGCGCGTGTGTGTTGCTTGCTCTCATTCAGGGGCTCAAAAGACAAGGTGATATGCCCTATAAATAAAGGTCTCATCCCCTCTAACCATAAGCAATGTGGGACTAAACCAATCCTACATTGGTTATGTCAACTCAAAAACCAAAAAACAAATTTCCCGCCCAAACCGAAAACGAAATTTTTGGCGCTACTCGAAAAGTTTGAAATTTTGAAGTCTTTTCAAACTTAAATTGGAAAATCTATTTTGACTTTGTTTATTTGACTTTTTTCAACAATTCCCCCACAAGTTTGAAAAGACATAGTAAAACACGAATAAGAAGTTGATCTCATGAGAACTGTAAGCGACGTCGTTGCAGATGAAGCTAGCTTCTTGAATCTACACTAGGTCTGATAGGCCACGCTACAGAGTACGGGTGAAGCTAGCTTCTTGAACCTTTCCTCATTGGTGTAGCTGACTAACCTACCAGCCACCTCTTACAGTCCGACCCTCGAAAAGATCCCTTTAAAAAAAATGGACATATTTTAAACCGGCCTTATCCCTATCCTGGTTCATGAATGTTTATGAGAATTCACCTTTAAAATTCTCATTGGAAGCGGCCCCACTTCCTACATTCAATAAGGTCAGCCCATAGTGTGCACCACAGTTAACACACCCCCACATTCCTCTGGGATAATTTGGCTTAATTAAGAATCATTGAGATTCATCCTCCATTCATTGTGGTGAGTACTATCTTACCATCTAACCAGAATGAGCAATTTGTGATAGTATTAAACAAATCATCTGTGTGACTTCGTTCTTACCCATTGAACCTAATTCCAGGGATCTCCTATCACATAGGTTGGGTTTCCATCACATGACTTATGTCACAGGCTTTAAGCTCATTCCTTTAGATGTGTCAAATATGACCTTGGTGGTTTGAGGCTTTGTAAATATATCGGCCAAATTCTTTTCTGATCTTACAAAGTCGATAGCTATCGTTCCTTCACTTATATACTGCCTCACAAGGTTGTGTCTCAGGCGTATATGTCTTCTTTTTCCGTTATATATCTTGCTTTTTGCCTTAGCAATAGCTGCCTGACTATCACAATGTAGTGATATTGGGGGCATAGGCTTAGGCCATAACGGAATTTCTATCACCAAATTTTTAAGCCATTCGGGCTACGCCCAACCTTCTCTAAGGCTATAAATTCTGCCTCCATAGTGGAACCTGTCCCACAGGTTTGTTTAACTGATTTCCAAGAAATCGCTCCTCCACCAAGAGTATAAATGTAACCACTTGTGGCTAAGGATTCTTCTCGGATCGTAGATCCAAGGTTAGCATCACAATACCCTTCTATAACTGAGGGATTTCCATTATAGTGTAAACCATAGTTTATTGTTCCTTTCAAGTACCTCAATAACCTTGTCAGAGCTTCCCAATGCTCTTTTCCAGGGTTATGAGTATGTTGACTCAACTTCCCCACCGCCAAAGCTATGTCCGGTCTTGTTGAGTTCATTAGGTATGAAACCGAACCTATAATTTGGGAATACTCCTTTTGGGAGACTGGTTCACCATGGTGTTTTATGAGATGACTCCCTACCTCTAACGGTATCTTTAGAGGAGATTACTCATAAAAACCATATTTTTTTAAAAGGCTTTCCACATAATGAGCTTGAGATAATATAATCTCATTGGCTTTTCTAATAACTTTGATGCCTAAAATGACATCGACTTCTCCCATGTCTTTTGTATCAAATTTAGACATAAGAAATTTCTTTGTTAAATTTACAACATTTAAATCAGTCCCCATTATCAGTATATCATCAACATACAGAACAATAATCACACCCTTTCCATTTTGGAATTTACTATACACACACCTTTCAGAATTATTAATAGTAAAACCATTAGCTATTAATACATGATCAAGTTTCTCATGCCATTGTTTAGGTGTTTGTTTTAAACCATACAAAGATTTAATTAATTTACATACTTTATGTTTTTGTCCTGATACTATGCATCCTTCAGGTTGTTTGATATAAATTTCTTCCTCTAAAACTCCATTTAGAAAAGCAGTTTTAACATCCATTTGATGAATTACTAAGTTATAAATAGATGCAATGGCAAATAAAGTTCGTATTGTTACAATACGAGCTACAGGGGAGAAAGTATCAAAATAATCTATATCCTTCTTTTGTCTAAAACCTTTCACCACCAACCTTGCCTTGAACTTATCAAGAGATCCATCAGGCTTAAATTTCTTTTTAAAGATCCATTTAGTATCCAAAAGCTTTGTACCTGGTGGAAGAGTCACCAATTCCCAAGTATGATTTTGGATAATAAAATCTAATTCACTTTTAATAGCTTCTTTCCGAATACAAAGATCTGGAGAAGTTACAGCCTCTTGATAAGTAAATGGGTCTCTATCCACATGATATAATAACATATCATCACCTAGGTTTGTAGGTCTTCTTTGTCTTTTACTTCTCCTAAGTAAATCAGTAGATAATTCACTAGATCCTTGTTCTAAGCTCATATCATTTCTTATAACAGGGTTTTCACAAAGGTTATCATTAGAAGAAGTTCTAACTAGTTTGGGAAACACATGCTCAAAAAATTCAGCATCACGAGATTCAATAATTGTATTAGCATCAAAAACATTTTCAATAGTTTTCAAAACCAAAAACCTATATGCAGCACTATGATGAGCATATTCAATGAAAACACAATCACAAGTCCTAGGTCCAAACTTCCTTTTCTTTGGTTCGGATATTCTAACTTTGGCTAAACACCCCCACACCTTTAAATGATGAAAGGATGGTTTCCTTCCATGCCAAAGTTCAAAAGGAATAAGATTACAGGTTTTTGAAGGTATTCTATTAAGAATATAACATGCAGATAATATAGCCTCCCCCCACATATTATAAGGTAACCCAGAACTAATAAGAAAACAATTCATCATTTCTTTTAAGGTTCTATTTTTCCTTTCTGCTACACCATTAGACTCAGGTTGGTATGGTGCAGTAGTTTCATGAATTATTCCATTTTCTTCACAAAACCGAGATAAGTTATGAGTTCCATACTCAGTTCCTCTGTCGGTTCTCAATCTTTTAATTTTCTTATTAAGCTGATTTTCAACTTCTAACTTATATGATTTAAATGCATATTCAGCTTCATCTTTAGATTTTAAAAGATATACCTTAGTATACCTAGAATAATCATCAATGAAGGTTATATAATATTTATTACCTCCTCTTGATTCAAGAGATTTAAAATCAGCTAAGTCACTATGAATTAATTCTAAAAGATTGGTTTGTCTTTCTACAGATTTATGTGGTTTTTTAGTTATTTTTGCTTCAATGCAAACAGGGCATTTATGTCTTGAGAATTCAGAAGGAGTATGAAAATATCCTAAGTGAGATAGTCTTTTAATATATGGTATACTACGATGCCCTAATCTACCATGCCAAACATCAAAAGACTCAACCAAGTAAGAAGAAGTAGGAATTTCATTCATAACACTGTCAACACTTATTACAAAGAGGCCATTACTGGCATATCCCTTCCCAACATATTTGTCCCCCTGAAGTATGATAACCTTATCGACTTCAAAGCTGAGAGTGCTATTTGACCCTTGCCCATCACAGGTGAAGACTGGGAATTCCCCATATACACATAATCAGATCATTTGACCGGAGAATATTTAATAAATACAGATTGGTCAGAGCATATGTGTTTGGAAGCCCCGGTGTCGATAATCCACTCCTTTGGTTTTTCAACCAAATTCACCTCAGTGACAACAACTGCAAACAGGTCCTGTTCAGTGAGATGGACCTTTGCTTTGTCATTCCCCAGTTTCTTCTTGAGATCCCGGCAGTCCTTTTTGAAGTGACCCGATTTCCCACAGAAGAAGCATCCACCCTTGGTCTTCTTGAATTTCCCTTCCTTCTTCATCTGGAGAAGTTTCTTTGACTTTTCTCTCTTGTCAGATTTCCCGCCTTCCACAAGATTAGCCTTGGTCTTGAATTCCTTGGCCTTTTCCACCTTGTCAGTCTCACGATTCTTCTCTTCGATTTTGATCCGCATTATATAATGCTCAAGAGTCCAGTCTTTGGATTTGTGCTTCATATGAGATTTGAAGTCACTCCGAGGAATTTGGCGTTTCTCAATCAATGCCGCGTAAACGAACGTTTCTGGTAGAGACATGCCTTCTTTAACAAGGCTTGCTACCAACACTTGGAACATATCCATTTGCATTGATACGCTCAAGTCTTCTTTCATTTTGAAGTTCAAGAAATTTGTCGTAACATATTTCTTACATCCAGCATCTTCCAGAGAATATTTCTTATCCAGAGCCTCCCATATAGTGTATGCATACTCATATGAGGAGTACACATTGTACAACTCATTAGTCATAGAGTTCAAGATCCGATTCTTACATTGGAAATCAGCATTGATCCATGCAACCCTTTTGGACTTGATTTTCGGGTCATCAGAAACCTCAGGCATTTTTTCAGTAATGGCGAATATGGCCCCCAGTTGAGACAGGGCAAAGTGCATCATCTGTCTCCAGCGCTTGAAGTTTGAACCATTAAATGGCTCAATGCTGTCAAACTCCGACATGATGCGCAGTTTTCTAATGGGTGGACCAACTTCAGTGGTAATCCCAGATTCAGCCATGAGTCAACTACAAATATATATAACACAAGAAAATAAATAAACGAACAATATACTGTTTTAAGATTGTTGTCTATACTATGCTTATAAAATAGTTTCTGTTATATATATATGTATATGCACTATATAAACTGAAATCTCATGTACTCAAGAAAGCATGTATTAATATGAAATACACCTATGCACCAATATATATGTATCTATATATATATATATATATATATATATATATATTAATATCAACTATATGATATGTCATAAATGTAACATACATGGCGTACCTTTTTGAAGAGATCCGAAATAGAGAGACGGGTTGAGTCGTGTTGGTACACTCTCCTTAAAACAGTATTTGCCCTCTATTGGTGCAAAGGTTCCCCGCAAATCTGCTTCCAAGATGAAACAACCCTTTGAACGGATACCCACCCAGTGTGCACGCACTGACAGGTATATGCGGATCCGACGGTTGAGATCAACTCTCAATAGGAAGGAAAAACGATTCTGACTCTTACTTCAAAAGAGAATGGAGAGAGAGAGTTGGAGAAGAAGAGAGATAGAGATTTCGTACTCTATTGAATGAGAAAATATGCTTGGGGTTGGACTCTATTTATAGAGCCAAACAGACCTCTTGGAGGTGTCCTCTGGATGGGGTGTGACCCTCCAGATCCACTGGAAGGATGTGCCCCTCCAGATGGACTATCCAGATCATCTTAGATCTCAGATCTTGAGATCTAAGGTCCAGATGATGTCTTTTAATTTGTAGAGTTGCATCTCTACATGTCACTCCTTTTCCAAAAAGACATCTGGGTAGGGGTGTGTCTGAACCCGCCACAACCCACAACCCACAACCCACAACCCGCACCTAGCAGCCAGCGCCCAGCGCCCGTGGCCCTCGACCCTCGGCCCATGCCCACGCCCGCGCTCGCACCCGCACCCGCGCCCTGCGTCACGGTCGCAGGTCGCGGTCCGTGGTCTGGCGCGCGCGCGCGTGTGTGTGTTGCTTGCTCTCATTCAGGGGCTCAAAAGACAAGGTGATATGCCCTATAAATAAAGGTCTCATCCCCTCTAACCATAAGCAATGTGAGACTAAACCAATCCTACATTGGTTATGCCAACTCAAAAATCGAAAAACAAATTTTCCTCCCAAACCGAAAACGAAATTTTTGGCACTACTCGAAAAGTTTGAAATTTTGAAGTCTTTTCAAACTTAAATTGGAAAATCTGTTTTGACTTTGTTTATTTGACTTTTTCCAACAGTTGGTGAGATCATGATCTTTATTCTTAGGAAATTATCATTCATAATTTGATACTGGTATTTCTATTTAGGCGGTTTTTATTTTCTTTGGTTCATTATATATTGGACATCTTCTCTTGCTTTTTTTCTTTTGGGAGGGGATTAGTTTTATAATTGGATCTTATTATATAGGTATATTGGTGGTATAGAGTGGTCTGCAATCATGTGAAATTCTCAGATTTAGAGGATCTGCATTTGAGAACTTTTGAGAAAATAACATGGACTGCTTCTTCCTCATGCTGATTAAAGAACAATCTAAGGAAACAAAATTTTACAGTACAATTAAAAATAAGATTCTATTGTCACTATTGATTATAGTGTTCGGAATCGCCTTTGGATTTTCATTCCTGTCGGTTTTATTGGGAAGATGCCGACTTATATTTGCGAAATTAATTGATTTTTCAGAATAGCTTTTATGGTAATTACTCTTTTAGTGTATAGTTTTAGTTTGTCTTTTTGGGTATGAGGTTCTGTTGTATATGCATTTGCGATTGTAAATACAGTTTGTTGTTTTCTGCCTAAGAGATTATTGATTTTATAAGAGAAAAATATCAATAATTCATTCTTAGAAAATATTTGTACAGATATCTTCTGAATATCCTTCAATCCCGAGTTTGCTCAATAATGGATTATTAGTTGGATATAAAAATGAAGTTAGTGATTATGAGTTAGGATTTGCTCTATATCTCTCGTCCCATCATTTTAGTATCAGAGCCAAGTTTGCTATATCTTTTATCCATCATTTTGGTATCAAAGCTGATTTTGATGCATCTTCATCCCATCATTTTGGTATTAGAACTAAGTGTTTGGGTGTATATATGCAAGAAAACGTATTTTTATTAAAGGTCCATATGAAAAAAATATAAACAAACATAAAGACTAGGCAATAAAGATATAATATGAGCAGAAATAGAGAAGAAAACATGTTAAATCATGTTTGTTATAGTGTTTAGCAATACATTGTTTCCCCTCAACATGACAGATTTTTTTTAAGGAATAGTATAATATATTCAACCAACAAAAAGATTGAAAGCATAGAGAAAAAAAAATCATGTATATTAAAACATCTATTGGCATACTTAACCCATTCTATTAACAATTAGAAAATTAAAACAAGGAGTGTCTGCTTCCCATTTTCATAGTCCAATATGGAAACAAATTCCCCTATATATAATGAGTTTCTAAAAATTTCATCTCTAGTGATTGATTACAATTATCCGACCTTATTTTTGTCTATCACTCCTGATGTTTATAAATACTATACAATATAGCAATAAAAATAGTTGCAGATAAAACAAATCCCAACACATTGAGTGTTCTAGAAATCCTAGGTCGATAATTTGCTAGAAAAACCATCCTAAAGGAAGATCCGAACGTACTTGCTAACCACAAACTATATCATCGGATACTCAACATTCTGCAATACTAAAACCTCAAATCCTATGGCACCCCCAAAAGTCATTTGCATATTTCTAATAACTCATGTAATAATGTCATTTATAATTGTCGATAGTATTTCTAGAAAATCAATAACAACAACAGGAGGAGAAGCAGAAGATGGAGAAGCAGAAGGAGCAGTTACAACAACAAGAACACTAACAGATCCATCGATAGATGCCAAATAATCTCCCTCACAGTGTTTTCCTCTTCAGTAGCCGCAACAATCTCCCTTACAGTGTTTTCCTCATCAGTCGCAAGAAGAGTAGATGGAGTAGCAGAAGGAGGCGTAGAAGGAGAACACCGTAAGGGAGATTCAGCAAGAGGAAACAATAACAGATGAAGGATCAGCAGGAGGAAACAACAAGAGGAGCAGCAGTAAAAGTAACAACAGCAGATAGAAGAATAACAATAGATGTAAAAATAATATACCTTACTGATCCAAGAAATCTTGAAGTTGAGATTTCCTCATTAAAGTTGCCTTGCAACCCTTGCCTCGAGTTTCCATAATGACAAAAATATATTTCGTTTCAGAAAATGGAGTCATTGCAGAACTGGAAGAGAACGAAGAAAAAAAGGTTGGAAAATAATGAAAAAGAAAAGAAAAAAAGATAGGATATAGAAAGATTCGATTCGTCGTAAGTTCAAAACTTAAAACTTTCCAGAGATAACTGGATGGCCCACACATGTTATCCTTCAGATCCAATGGTGTAACATATTACATTGTGTATTTCTAATCTTCTATCAATAATGAGTTATTAGTTGAATATAGCAATAAAATTGGTGATTATGAGTTAGGATATGCTTTGTATCTCTCATCCCATCATTTCGGTATTAGAGTCAAGTTTTGGTATATTTCATATTTCATCATTAGAGTATCATAGTCAATTTGGTGTATCTCCTATCCCATCATTTTGGTATCAGAACCAAATTTTTGTATGTGTGTGCAAGAAATGTCTCTTTATTAAAAGTCTATATGAAGAAAATGTAGACAAATATAAGGATTCATAAATAAAGATCTAATATAAGCAGAAAGAGTGAAGAAACAATAATATTAAACCATATTTACTGTAGTGTTTATATAGCAATACATTGTTTTCCTTCAACATAGCAAATTTTTTTTAATGAATAACATAATATATTCAACCAACAAAAGGCTGAAAATACGAAGATAGAAATTTAGGTATATTAAAATATCTACTGACATATTTAACACATTCCACTAACAACCAGAAAATTAAAACAAGAAATGTGTGCTTCCCACTTCCATAATCCATTATGGAAATAAATTTCTCTACATATAATGAGTTTTTAAAATATTCATCTCTAGTCAATCGATTATAATTATTCGACTTTGTTTTTGTCTATTACTCCTGATGTCTGTATATACGATAAAATATAGCAATAAAAGTAGTTGCAAATGAAACAAATCCAAGCATATTGATTGGCTCTAGAAATCTTGGGTCAATAGTTTACTAGAAAAATTATCCCACAACAAGATCGAAACATAGTTGGTAACCCCATAAACAATATCGTCGGACACTCAACATGCTGATATACTAAAACCCCAAATCCTATGGCACCCCCAAAATCCATTTACATAATTCCAATAGCTTGTATAATAATGTCACTTAAAATTGCCGATGATATTTCTGGAACACTAGTAGCAGCAGCAAGAGGAATAACAACAATAGCAAGAACACGAGCAACAATCTCCCTCATAGTATTTTTCTCATCAAAAACCACAACAATTTCCCTCACAGTGTTTTCCTCATCAAAACCGCAACAATCTCCCTCACAGTGTGTTTTCCTCATTAGTAGCCACACCAATTTTCTTCACAGTATTTTCTCATCAAATGGAGGACTAGCAGTAGATAGAAGAATAACGATAAATGCAAAAATAATATATCTCACTGATGGTCATCCACGAAACCTTGAAGTTGAGATTTTCTCATTGAAGTTGTCTTGCAACCCTTGCCTTGAGTTACTACAATGACAAGAATCATATTTCATTTCAGAAAATGGAGTTGTTGAAGAACTAGAAGAGAGCGAAGAAGAAAAGGCTGGAAGAGAACGAAAAAGATAAGAAAAAAAAAAGAGGTATATAGAAGGATTTGATTTGTCGCAAGTTTAGAACTTGAGGCATGCTAGGGATTGTTAGATTGCAACACATGTCATCATTTAGATCTTACGGTGTAACATGTTATATGGAGTATTTTTAAACTTCTGCCAATAATGGATTATTAGTTGGATATAACAATGAATTGGTGATTATGAGTTAAGATATGCTTTGTATCTCTCATTCCATCATTTCAATATTAGAGTCAAGTTTAGTGTTTCTCATATCCCATCGTTTTAGTATCAGAGCCAATTTGATGCATCTACCATCCCATCATTTTGGTATCAGAACCAAGTTTGTGTGTATGCAAAAAACGCCTCTTTATTAAAAGTTTATATGAAGAAAATGTAGACAAACATAAGGACTTAGCAATAAGAACTCGACAATAAAGATTTATTATAAGCAGAAAAAAAAAAACAATAATACTAAACCATGTTTACTGTAGTATTTAGCAATACATTATTTTCCCTCAACATTGTAGAATTTTTTTTAATGCATAGCGTAATATATTCAACCAAAAAAAGGATTGGAAACACGGAGATAAAAAATTAGGTATGTTAAAACATCTACTGACATACATAACACATTCCAATAACAATCAGAAAATTAAAACAAGTATCTGCTTCCCACTTCCACAGTGCATTATGGAAACAAATTTCCTTACATATAATGGGTTTCTAAAAGATTCATCTCTAGTTAACCAATTACAGTTATTTAATCTTGTTTTTGTCTCACTCATGATGTCTCCATATAGTCACAATTAGTTAAAACGGGAACGGCAAAAAAAATGAGATGGAATGATACAGGTTTTAAACTGCAAAAAAAAAAGGAACGATCAAAAAACGGTTAAATATTTTGAGAAAGGAAAAAAAGAAAATAGACGGTATGGTTTTTAAACGGATCAGAACTAATATAGTACGACGAAAAAAGGGCAATTTATTCCTTTAAATTGAGAAATTATTACCTAATGGCAAGTATCAAACAAAAATGCATATAATATATCTTATTCTACAATCCATATATAAGATTCCAAAACTTATTATAAATTCCAAAATACATTATCCAATAGCAATTATTTATCTACAACAGTGGAATCCCATTTAAGTTAAAGACATTAAAAACAATTATTTATCTACAGTTCTACACAATAAAAAAAGAATCAATCTACCTACGATGCACAAACTGATTTAGATTTGAGAATCAATTTAAACCTCAATTATTTTTCTACAATCAATGCTTAAGCCTTAAGAAGATTTGAAATCACAATTCACAAAGCTAATTTGAAATCTGAATGGGTACCTCTCTTACCACACTAGTCAAAGTCTTGAGAAGATCAATCAGGAGTCTATACTCAGTAGTACACACTACAGTACCTGATTCAGATTTCAGAATCAGAATCTATATCTGGTTGGGAGTCTTGACATTGGGTTGATTTGCTTTGGTCGTTCTTGTTCGTGAAGGATGAAGTCACTGTCGATGCAATCGCTGATTTACGCTTTCACAACCGTTGCCGCTGCCGCCTCTTGATGTCGTGGTCTTCTTGCTAATGGAAGGCAGGTAAAGCAAGCAAAGAGGGTTAAGAGCCACGGGAGGCTAAAACTTTTTAAGATTGGGAGAGAAATAGACCCTAATCGATCGTTGGTAGTGAGAGATAATGGTTTAAGAGAGAGGGAAAGATAAAGAAATGCAGGGTGGAGTCGCCGTGGAATGGTTGTAGAGAAGAAATAGAGTGGAAAGAGAGCTGTGGAGTGTTGACTGTAGAGAAGAAATATAGTGGAAATAGAGCCGTGGAGTGTTGCCTGTTGAGTATTTTGTGAGAAGAAGATGAACATTGAGAAGAATCATTACTTTTAGGGCAAAATAGATTGAGATTTAGGGATTAAAAAATAAAATAAAAAGTTAAATAAATGGTTAAAAGGGCAAGAATGTAATTGCTTGTTTTGTGTTTTAGCCATTTTTATCATAAAAAACGGATACACGCGTTTAAGATGTCAGGGGTTCCCGTATGCCCTTTTTTGCCATATTTCTCAGGTCAATATGGCAAAACGTTTTTTAAATGGCTAAGTACGGTACAGCCATTTAAAACGCGTTTTTAACTAACAGTGGTATATACTATACATTATAGCAGTAAAAGTAATTGCAAATGAAAGAAATCTAAGCATATCTAAACCGGCTCCTTTTTGGACGCTGAGGCAGACCCGCTCGTGTCCTCATCCATTCTTTATATCCCTAGTTGGATTTTCAATGCCTCCACAAATTCCCTATCCACGTAAATGGATCTCTCATAGGTAAACTGAAAAATGTACAAGAGCTCTGGTAAGGCTTGCATAGGCTATGGCTCTGAGCTTATCTGGATCTAATAACGCCAATCCGCTAACTCCGGCTCTGCTGGTGCAATTGGGAATATCTCTCTCACCTGGTCAGCAGTACCTCATTCATTCCTCTAATTTTTCCCATGTCTAGAAGCGGCAACAAAGGAAGAAAAAAGGGGACAGGCGGACGGAGGTGAAGCAGCTTACCTTCCTTTCATTCCAATTGAGTGCTTTAGAAATCCTGGGTCAATAGTTTGCCAGAAAAATTGCCCAGAACAAGATCCAAACATACTTACTAACCCTACAAACAATATCGTCAGACACTCAAAATGTTGATATACTAAAACCCCAAATCCTATGGCACCCCCAAAAGCCATTTGCATAATTCCAATAACTTGTGTAAAAATGTCACTTGTAATTGTCAATGATATTTCTAGAACACAAGTAGCAGCAATAGGAGTAGCAGCAGTAATAGCAAGAACACGAACAACAATTTCATTCACAATGTTTTCCTCATCAGAAGCCGCAATAATCTCCCTCATCAGAAGCCGCAATAATCTCCCTCAGAGTGTTTTTCTCATAGTAACCGTAACAATCTTTCTCACAGTGTTTTCCTAATCAGTAGCTGCAACAATCTCCCTCACAGTGTTTTCCTAATCAGTAGCCGCAACAATCTCCCTCACAGTGTTTTCCTCATCAGTAGCCGCAACAATCTCACCCAAGTGTTTTCCTCATCAGTAGCCACAACAATCTTTCTTATAGTGTTTTCTTCATCAGATGGAGAAGTAGCAGTAGATGAAAGAATAACGATAGATGCAAAAACAATATACTTCACTAATGATCTGGACCAAATAGATTTAGACCGAATATTAAGAATATTAAACTTAGCTTCAGTACTTCAACCTTTTGGATGACCTTAATGGGTTTTTTTACTGGGCTTTCAATTCGAACTGGCCCGATAACAACCCAAAGCCAAATTGGCCTATTAGTTAATGTGCACTGTGCATCCTGTCCATCCGGAACCTTTTATTGGATATGTTTCGATCAGACCCTACAAAACCCAACACCGATTTGATCGAGACCAAAACCAACCTTAACCGCCATTGACACCCTTACATGATCCCAACTCACACCATATGGTGTGCTTGATGATAAATGTAACGGAAATTCACTTCGAAGGGCGTGGCGTCTCTTCATTTCGTCTCCTCTCTTGCTAAATAATAACGATAAGCAACCTTGACAACACATATTCTTTCTCTCTCTATCCACCATGGATTTGCAGAATTGCAGGTTTGTAATAATGGTGACCATGTGGTGTTGGTGGTTGCCCTGGGCAGATGGGTTGCAGCACAGAGTAGGAGATTCTATATGGTCCATCCCGCTAACTGAAGACTTCTACACCAACTGGTCTTCCACCCAATCATTCCAAATCGGGGACACACTTGGTATTTCTTCATAAACTTTCTCTCTCATATTTTCCCAATAATTCTATTTCATTCACTTCATCATCATCATCATCTTCTTCTGTTTATATAGTTTTCGAGTTCCAATCAGATTTCCACAACGTAATTCAAGTATCAAGACGAGAATACCAAGGTTGCACTGCAGATAACCCGTTTCAGTCCTTCCAGGTGGGCCCGGTTACCGTTCCCTTAGTGGAAGAAGGAGTTTACTACTTCATCTGTAGCGTTGCAAACTACTGTGTTCTTGGACAAAAAGTCTCTGTTGCCGTCCACCGTTGTTCTGCTGTTCCTCCATCGCTACCACCGTCACCATCACCACCATTGTTGCCTCCATCTTCTCTTAGGCCGGCTGTGGTTACATCGGTAATAACTGAAAATCTAACGCGGGAATCATCTGTATTGCTGTTGAGTAAGAGGAGCTCCGGTGGTTCTGTTCTTGTTATTGTTCTTGGCTATGTTTTTCTAATTTGTGTGGTTGTCTTTAGTTTTCTGTTGCTTTAGATTTCTTGGTGGCCGCAGGCAAATCTTCTTCTTCGTTGTATTCTTTTTTTTTTTTTTTTTTTTGGTACTTGTAGATATTTTATTGAATCCGGAGAGAATAGTTCACCGGCCTGCATGTACTTGTATCATTTGGGATTACGGGTGTCAACGGGCCGGTTTCGGTCTGGGTCAAATTAGTGTCGGGCTTTATAGGGCATGACCGAAACATGTCCGTTAAGAAGTTCGGGTTGAGTGGTTGCACTGTGCACATTAATTAATGGACGGGTCCGGTTTTGAGTTGTTATTTGACTGGTTCAAGCCAGTTCGGATTGAAATCCCAGTAAGATCCCTATTAAGGCCATCCATAAGGCTGAAATAGTGAACTTAAGGTTTAATATTCGGTCTAAATTGATTTGGTTTAGGCTTCAGTATCCTTTTTCGGGTCGATTTCAGGCTAACCCTAACCAGATTTGGATCGGAAGGATATGCCATACCTTAACCCGAAACATGTCCGGTAATAGTTCGGTCTCGGGTTAATTCGGACCGGATCGATCGGGGTTACCGGTTGGATCCCAAAATTGACACCCCTTCCTGGGATTACATCATTGTTTATATTCAATGAGTCCCACAATCTAGAGGTGGATCTCATACCACATCAACAGTGATGAGATCTAATGGAGAGTACATGTATACGTAGGACTCAGACAAAAGGCCATCGACAGATGAACACCTAGGAAACATCCCAAACAAGGGGAAAGCCAAAAGAACTAAAACAATACAACAATAGCTTGTTATAACAAACCACCATTTCGGAAAACTAAACAATAAAGCGAAACACCACAAGAAGTGTTTTAAACGTCTTGGATAGGATCGGAAGGTCTTCGAGAACGGGTGCTCCCAGTTTGTTTCCTATAGAACATATTCTTTTATGCATGGTTTTTCGAGGATTCAGGTTGATAGTACATGTGACATGTATTGTAGGCTCTCTTTTGGGTAAACGTACGTAGATGTTTAATTAACGTATAACCGACTGATTGGTTCTCATGATACTATTTTGAAATATTGTCCAACCTAAAAATTTTTTAGGTGGAGAAACTAACTAGTATATCAAGGCATTTTAGGTTCCAATGTTTTAATGAGATTATTCTCAAACACCGAGTGTTGGCACCCTCCACGGGATGTCTTCATCACCATCCAATGGATATGGATACCCGATGATGAGGTTCTGTGGAGGGTACACGTACGTGCAGAGGAACTAGCCTCATCAGATCATGGGTTGAATGCCTCATAATAGAATGTATGCACTTAGAAGATCACGGGTTCCACTTTCCTTGTCTTTGATGTGTAAAAAAATGCACCCTTTAGTTACTCTCCCTCATGGAAACTTTCTGAACTCCCCCCCTCCTTTGCCTCATAGGAGTCATTCGAATCTTGATTACAATTGATGGGTTTTTCTAATTAACACTGATCGGTATCAAGCTTTCTTGACAATGATTCTCTCGAGTCATCACTCTACCACAATATACAGGAGGTATATTTGGTATTTAAGTAGGGAAGAGTGAGAGATATCGAACACGGATGTCAACAGCCATTGACACCGGATCAGTGTCAAATAGAAAATCCCACAATTGATTAATCATTGTGCAATATGCCACATGGTGTAATACTTATGTATTGAAACTTATCACATTAATTAATGGATCTTAATTTCTACTTGAGTCTGGCCAATGTCTTGATTTAGGGATTTAAACGGATCAAATTTGAAAATTCTAATCTTTTTACCAACTATAGTATCCGAATCCGTTCTGAAATCTGACAGATGTATAACAATCAAATTCGAATCCGAAAAATGGAATTAGAATACAAATTGCAGCGAAAAGGAGAGACAATAGCCTACCCTAAGAAAATAAGATACGAAACCTTAAATGGCTATATAGACATTAAGAATATATGCGTCTTAACACTCTAAAACTTAAGGTTATATGCGTCTTTACACTAGGCTAAACAGAGCGGGTATAATCATGTCTGTTCGACTGATATCCATATCTGACCCAATTATCCGAATGTTCGAATTCAGATTCTCCTAAATGGTTGCAAATTCGAATCATATCTGGATTTTCGGCTTCCATTTCCATCCTTAGGGAGCAGTAATGTAGTACAAAAGTCCCAACCAAATAAGTCTTCTTGCAGAACCCAGAAATGTAGAACTTGAAAGGAACCCAAGAAGAAACCAAGACTCTAATACTCAATTCATGTGTAAAATCCAAGAAGACCACTACTCATTGACCTCCATGAGTTTTTTCTCATTGACTATCATGAATAACCATCTGATAATATTTATTCCATCTATTGAATCTTAATTTCCCAGGGAAGAAAAAGAGGAATTGAATTTGTTACAGCACAAATAGCAAGGTGCCTTCTTTAACACCATTAGAGTTATACATCAGCTAATCAAAATGCAACAATCACAATAAAAAAAAATGGTTTTTCCAAATAAATTGCAGATTTAGTTTGATTTACCATTGAACACAAAAACACACATGGTTTGCTATTTTGTACTTAAATATTAATAGTTATTAACATAATATTTCTTCTTGGAGCATTAAGGCCAGGGTTCTTTTTGTTATAAAGATGGGCATTCCAGGTTTATTGGTCAATCTGCAGTTCTTCCAGTTGGACCATGGTTGGGTATAAAAAAGGACTTTAAAATCAAGAAAGTGGACACATTTAATTTTTCACATACATAAGAAACTATGTAGTCGACCCTGTTTAGTTGGGATAAGGCTTTTGTGGGTCTCTGTTGTCCTCTTACTTCCCCCTCCCCCCTTTTGCCTCCTATCTCTCTCACCCTCTGTAAGTTGTAGAAAACTTACTTACTGAAGTACAGACAGAAAAAGGAAAAGAGAAGCATGAAAAATTGGAATCTACCAGACCTGCAATGTAATGGATTTTATTCTCTAAATATTATGACAATTGAGAAACCTAGAAGTGCTAAGCTTCTTTTGATATGAGATAAATGCCAGAAGCCAGGAATATTTTAACAAAATTGTGGGTTTAATTCAGAGGCCAGAAGTGGAATCTGCCACTGAAAAACACTGGCATAGAAACAGATGGAACCTCAATAGGCTAATTTCTTATTGCCCAATTGATATCACTGTCAGTTCTGTGTATAAGATAAAGCAATACTGCAGACCTTTGAAGAATAATTTAGTTGGGAGGATGGCAAGATGCCTACTCTAATACAAACTCTAATACTGATAAAGGATGCATCCAAGGGAGTGTGACCTTAAAAGGATATCTACCATATGTAAACCAAATAGTATGCAGTTAGTGACATTCCTTTGGGTCACAAGGAAGGCAGGAAAGGTACTTTAGGGCATTCGGGTGCAAAAGTAAGTAGATAAAAACAGGTAGTCAGCTAGGTGATCGAAGACCACCCTTCTGTTCTGATTCAAGCTTTCCTTTCTTATGGCATGAAGTTGAAAAAACATGGGCTGACTTGGAGACCTGACCTTGGCTTAGAAAAGAACGAAGGGAAGCTCTTTAGCTTTCGCCGCCAGCGGCTTATCCCCTTCCATCCAAAAGAGGAAACAGCCAATCAATAAGAAAAGGATAGGAGAAACATAGTCTTTAATGTCATCCGTCCCCTAAAGAAGTGACTGTCATTAAAAAAGTCGGGGAATAGCCCGCTTCTTTCTTACTTATATGACGTGAAAGAGGTGCTATATGAAAATAAACACCTTTTCTTGATTGAAATACGGATGAGATCAGAGACAAAGGCCTATGGATTTTCAGGTGTTATTCATAATCAAGTATTAAGTCGGTGTTACTCATAACCAAGTATTAAGTCAGAAGATGGTAGGATACAATGGATGACTGATAAGTGGTCCTAAAATCATAGATGCCTGCTATATATAAGGTATAGAGATATAGGTATTTGTTCTGATCCTCTGATTTTTGACATATGTATGTGATAGCAGTTTGTCAAATTGATTAGTTGCCATCGCGAAACATGGAATGTTTGTAGTCTCTTTCTGTCAGATTTGTTTTATTTTTCTCATTTCCTATTTTGGACATAGGAATGATTTATTCCTATATCTTGTGCATGCAAGTATGATCCAGTTTCTTCCCTTTTCTGACCATGTCTTTTCAATGAATATTCTAGTTTAGAATTAAAGATTCTATGTTGCATTACACACTATGTCTCTCTAACTATGGTGTCTAAACAGTCGTAGAAGTTGTTAGGTGATCCTTCTTACTCAGGAAATAGAATGAAACAACCATTTCCTTCCATTTCGTTCTTTTTCATTGCCTTAAATTTGTTGTCCTCATTACAATAACAGAATCATTATGAAAATGGCTCTTCTTCTAAACCTGTTCCTTAGGCTTGTAGTTAATGGAGAGAAATGAGGTATGAGAACTAGAGGATTTAGACCATACATTTATCTTGTCTGGTGGTTATTTTGTTAGTTTGGTTATACTTCTTGCATATTTTTTTTTTCAAATTAGTTTTGAGAACATTTAAAAGAATACTTATTATGAGGGGTCAAACTGTGTTATTTCGTTCGATCTAGCTCTTCTATTTAGGACATTGATCGTTTTTGTTTGGAGGAAGCTCTTAGACATACATGCATATATAAATACACACATAAATATTGTCCAAATGACTCTAGAACTTAAATCTCCATATATCTTTCACAGGCCAATTATCCTCCCTGTGGTCTTCCCAAATAAGGATAAAGTGGCTACCTATATTTTCAGCAGAATCATTTCAAGATGACTTCATGGCCATAGTAAAAGAAGTGAAAGCTTATCCTCGAGGAAATGATGCCTTTTATAAGGAGTTGCAACTCTTGGGCTATAAGATATTTTTATGGGCTAAATTAATTATAAGATTAGTTGGTTCAGTGAGAGTTTGGTTACGATAGACCGGTTTAAGTATGATTAGAGATGGACCAACTTGGTCCTCTGTGGGACTGGTCTAGGGTTGGGGGTGGTATTATAAATACCAATGGTTAGGGTCCCCACAGCCACGGTGTTATTTTCTTTTCTGGTTCCCATACGCAGAGAGAAAGTCAAGGGATCCCGGCAGACTGTGAAAGACTCTGATCCAAGCATTCAAAGCAAAGGAAACGGTCGGAAACCAATCTACAACAAAAGATATGTGTCTTATCATCTCTTTTTTAATGCCCATTGTATTCTAGTAATCTGTGTGGAGTGTTCGTTAAGGTTAATGGGAAATCTCAGGGGAAAAACCCAAAGGAGATTTAAAAAATCTTAAATGGGCCACTTGAATCATTCTCACCCTGTTTGACTCAGAGGGTTTTCCACAGGATGTGAGAGGTTGATGTTCAACCCTGATCCTCTGCTACGAAAGTTTCTAGAATTTAGAAAATCTTGCTTCATTCTCTTTTTTTTGCTAGAAGGTTAAAATTTTATAAAGCAAAAAGAAACAAAGAAACAAAGCCCTATGATAGTAACAACTCCACCTTCGGCAATGCCAGTAGCAGAGCCCTATCAAGGGGAAAAAAAAATTAACAGAATCGAAATCTCTTACAAGCCAAAGCATCCCAAACTACTTCTCTAGCTATAAGAGAAGGACAGATGATCCAACCATCTGATATAAGATCCGAAGCAGCTCTATGGGCAAGGATGTCTGCAACAACATTTCCTTCCCTAAGCAAGTTGTGTATCTAATAGATTTATTTTGATAATCCCTTAACAAACAATTCCACTGCTGCTTCATTCTCTAAAATTTTAGTAAAATTACCAAAATCCTAACTTTGTAATGATCCCCCCAAAAAAGGGATATCCAGCCAGAAAAGAGTTCTAAAATTAACAGGCAACCTCATTGGAATGCAGGGTGATTTAATTTTACAGTAT
The DNA here is from genome assembly GCA_028583415.1 of Protea cynaroides. Lineage (NCBI taxonomy): Eukaryota > Viridiplantae > Streptophyta > Magnoliopsida > Proteales > Proteaceae > Protea > Protea cynaroides. The sequence goes on along the minus strand of CM053269.1, from coordinate 45,831,147 downwards.
TCCACATATTCTACATTTTATCTTTCTTCGTGATTATTTATCCTCGGGTTTGCATGTTAAAAGATCCAGGATAGAGAGATCATGTTTCATGGAGTAACCAAAATAGGCCTGTTACCATGTCTTTTCTGTGAAGTATGTTGATTGTATACTACTGTAGCACAAAAATGTTTGTTTTCTGTATTCTATGGTTTAATGATTTAAGATTTCTCGTGTCAGAATACACCAAAAATGGAAGCCCAAAAGAGCATCTTACCGGTACACCCTCAGAAATCTTGTGTTGTACTGCAACTTGTAATTTTGTTATAAAACAATATGATAGAGTCTCTCTTGAGCAGACCCTCTTAAGACTCCCTTAAACTGGAAGACATGGCCACATATCACCACTGGAATTGCAGCTGCATATCTACCCCTGGGGAGGAATTTAAAGATGAATGTACAAACACATCACATGCATATACATTTATGCATATTCCAGTGGATATGTTTGTATATATTGGTACTTGCGATCTGTCTAATATGAATACTGCATGAATTCTTGTGTTTCTTCTGTAACCCACCTATCTATCATGTATCCATTAAATCAAATAATGTTTTGTTGGACATGAACTTCAATGCCAAGGTAAGGATTATAAGCATGGGGTGCACATAGTTTCTGCTTTGTGATGCTGCTTTGTGATACTGAAAAATGTCAGAAACAGTGATTGGCTTTTCTTCTTTGCAGCTGCCAGACTCTGATATTGGCATTCTTGGTTCTTGGGGAAATTATATTGCCAAGACACATACTTTATGTTCCAGAGGTAAAGTAGCAGTCTGACCCCTATTGTGAACTAATGAACTACCAATACATACATTTTTTTTCCTTGTCATTAGTTTTTTTCCCCTTCTCCCTCCTTTTAGGTTGCATGGATCAGGAATGCAGAAACATAATCATCTAGCTTGGAGTGCTGATTCTTGAGCAAATAACTGGTCAACCTTCGGTGGAGGATGGTACTGACTTAGTCAAGTGGGTCCAGGATTCTAACTTTATTAGATCATGCATAAAATGGTAGACCCTGACCTTGGAAATACTTATGATTCTATTGAACTTAGATTCTTCTAACTTTAGCAAGATTCTGTATCAAAACTGATGGCAACCCAAAATTTTCTGTCAGACATAATTCTTTATCTCTAGTTTCAGATTTAGATAGAAGAATTAGTTTAGATCCCTGTCTGACCAGGCAAATTAGCAATGTAAAAGGACATGATAAGTAGACTCTGACTCAGACAAACAACAACCAATAGGGTGGTCTTTGGTGAGAGCTTTATCTTCCACCACTGTCCATATGAAAATTTCAGCTTTCCTTGGGATTTTCCACTTCCATCTCATCTTTATAAAAAGAATGACTCTGTCCTGAACCTGCCAAAAGACCAAAACTGGATCTGACACTTCAGATCTCATAAATGTAATTGGCCTAGCTTCAGGAATTTAAAAACCAAAAATAGCCTTCTTTCCTTGAAGCTTTAAATTGCAAGTGCCCTAAATGCATGTGGATCAAATGAACAACTTAAAGAGGTGCTTCCTTGTCACTTTTTGATGCTTGTAATCTGGCAATTTTACCTAAAAAGGCTGTTGAGAATCTTTACATTATGGAATTTTTTTAGTTCTAAGAGAGGAGGAGGAGGAGGAGGAGGAGGAGGGGAGGGGGGACCGCCACACTGATAGGCATGTGCCACAAGCAAAGAGGCATAAATTTACAGAAAAATCAAATTCACAGAGATCTCAGGTATTGAAGTAGTGTTCTGGACCTGTACTTTATGATGTCCTGTTGACTGCATATCCCAGATTCACAATCATTCCTACATGCTTCTGATTTCTACCAGGTTACTGTTATATACTATTATCCCACAGAAATTTGGATTAGCTAATGATTGTCCTGAATCTGTTTGAACATCTATTGGCTGTTTCATAATCACAATATTCCTTTGGGGTTGAACATTTTTTGAGACATTACTAGAACTTGAAAGAATTTTAATGGATCTTTAAGGAGGTTTGAGAGGTTTTAGGCCTATTCCTCCCCATGACCATTTTTTTGTTTCTATGTGTTCCTCTCAAAGCTGCAAAACACCACCTAAAGCATCTGATGCTGTGAATAGCTTGCCTGCATATAAATCTCTGCCAGAGGTGTTGCTTTTGCATCATAATCTCATGATTCATGTATGCTTCCATTGATTGCTGTTGGGTATGTTGGTACCCCCAGAAAAAAAAAATGCTAAATATGAAAATAAACAAAGATAGAAGTTTAATTATAGAGAACTGTACCAGAAGGTGAGAGCTTTGTGATGAATTGGTAGAAATTTAACAGTATACAGTTGGGGAGAGGACCTTGGCTTTGAACCCATACTCTCATCTAGGCCGACTATACAATGGTGCCACCTCTGTGAGAGGAGTTGAAGATGGAGTTGGGGCTGAAGAGTTTCGACATACAGGACAGGTGGGGTGCAACCTTAGCCAAGGGTCAACACACTTGACATGAAAGAGGTGCCCACAAGAAGGTAGCAGCCGGAGCATGTCAGTTCCTTTGTAATCTGCTAAGCAGATGGAGCAGCAGCAACCAGTAGTGTTCTTTCGGAGCTTGGCTTTGGAATAGAGGACCTTTGGGAAGCTTCTGAGTGTGGCCTCATCAAAGCCTTCTTCAACAGTGGTGGAGTGTTGATTAGAAGGCTCTGGGTTTCCTTGTTGAGCTTGGATTGCAGAAAGCTGGTTTCGGCTGCAGAAGTAGGAGGTAAGGATGATGGTGACAAGGAGGAAGATGATACCTATTGAGATCCCAATGCCTTGACTGAACCCCCCAATGTCTGCTGCTGTAAACACCCCACCAGAACCATCTGTGCTGTTCATTTCCTTGGAAGAGATTAGAGGGGGGTTGGTGCTGGTTTCACTGTTAGAGAATTGCAGGAGTTGAGGAGCTGTGATCAGCCATGGCCTTGCTGAAGCTGCTAGCTTGTTATTTGATGGGTCAATGGTTTTAGATGTCAACGATATAACAGGTAAGCAGAGAGAGAGAGGGGGGGTTATTTTGGTGGAGTTTCAAGTAAGGGAGAAATATTTGACATCAAGGAAAGAGAAGCAAGAGGAACCTCCCTTTGAATATATCTATATCTACCTGATACAAGGTTTTGTGTCTCTGCTCTCTACTGGTATGTGTGTCGGGTGAACTTCAATCGTTGGATCATGGTTGGAAAGACTAGACAACAAGAGATGATCTTTTTCCCTCTATTAGAGGCTGCTAAGATAAGACTTTGTGTCTCTGCTCTCTACTAGTATGTGTGCCAGGTGAATTCCAGCCGCTAGATTACACTTTGAGAGATTGGACAATAGGAGATGATCTTTTTCCCTCTATAGGAGGCTGATGAGGTAAGATTTCTTGTCTTTGCTCTCTACTACTATGTATGCCGGGTGAACAATCGCTGGATCACGGTGGGTAAGGATCTTTTTCCTCTACTAGAGGCTGATGAGGAAAGATTTCGTCTCTGCTCTGTACTGGTATATGTTTGGGGAACTTCAGAACTGGACAATAGGAGATGATCTTTTTCCCTTTATTGGAAGCTGATGAAGTAAGATTTCTTGTCTCTACTCTCTACTGGAATGTGTGCCAGATGAACTCCAACCACTAGATCACGATTAGACAGACTGGACAACAGGAGAGGATCTTTTTCCCAATACTAGAGGCTGATGAGGTCAACAATGTGGAGGTTCCTCATTAGGCTACCTCTATTCTTAAAATATTTTTATAATTTTGTCTTTAGCTATGAATATTTAAAAAACTTGTCCTTTGAGTCACCCCTATTTTTTAATGTGTTTTATATTATTGTCTTTAGTTATGAATATTTTATAGTGTTGTCCACTTGTCAATTGGTTTTGTTTGATTAGGAATAACGTTTTCATTGTTCAAACCGGCAGTTTTTGTCCTCCCCAGCTCTCACGCTATCTATTTTATTAGTTTTATTTTAAACTGAATTGTAATGTTTGAAAGTAACTTACCATCATTATTTTATTTCAATATTTGTTTTTTTTTTTTGTTTTTTTTTATTTCGCAAGTGTAACGGTAAGTTTTTTAGGGAGAACACTACGAGAATTGATGTGACGGTAAAATTATCATATTACAACTTAGTAGTCATGGGTTCGAAACTTGAAAACATCTCCGCGTTGTAGGAGTATGGTTGCGTTCATCCTTCCCCTCCTCAGACCTTACAGTAGCGGGAGTCTTGTGAACTGAAATGCCCTTTTTTAATATGAAATGATAAGATTTTCTCTTCGTTGAGGTTGAGGCTCCATTGTATATGTAATTTTTTTTTTAATATTTGTTTTTAAAAGAAAAAATATAAGAATAATTTTCTGCTATCCCCATTATAGTTTCAAAACATCACTTACCACCCATACGTTTCAAAAAACATCAATTACCACCCAAACATTTACCACCGTTAATCAAATAGGTCCATTCCGTTAAATCAATCTCGTTAGTTGCTGATGTCATCAAAAAAGATTTTGAAATGGACTATAATACCCTACTAGATAAGTCAAAAGACATTTTTACCCTCTTAGCAAAAAAAAAAATGAGAACTCAACCTAAACCTAAGCCCGAGTCCAACGGAAGAAATCAGAGGAAAGAAAACGAATCGTTCGATAGTCCACTCTCCTCTCCACCGACGACGAAAAATCGTCTTCAATCATTAGACGGCGTCCAGTATTGATCCAATGGCACACGACAAGACGAAATGAAGAACATGAGACCATTTTTTTTTCTTTTTGTCCAGATCTAATCATTTTTTCTCTTTTTGTTGGTGGAATTCGTGATCTATCCATATTAGAAAGATATTTGGATCTCTCTCAACTGGGCGAGAAAGATGCATGAGTGTGATCCAACGGTGTTGGAAGAGTGCGCCTCTGGGCGCTGGAAAGGATCTGGATCGGAATTGGAACCGCGGAGGGCGACCCCTGTGATTCCACTTACTTTTTGTTTGTTTGATGCTTCTGTGATTCCGATTACTTGAATCTTGTTCCCTGTCCAACATCTCAAATACATAAAATCTTCCACTGTACTACTGATAATCAGTGGTTGTAACCTATTATCAGTTATCACACTTGGCAAGAGGATGCTCTTTGGAATTTGAAGATGTTTTACTTTTACAAAATCTATCAAAAATCTCAGTAGGATCAAGTCCAAAATCTTTGTCTCTTTCACTCTTCCCTCTTCCTCTAGATAAAGCCACAAGGTCCTTTTAAAAGGATAAAACATATAATTCTGTCAATAATGGCTCACGAAACCCTCGCTGAAGCACTCCAATCTTCAGTAGTTCTGGACGATGGAATCGGTGATCGATCTTCTTCGTCTGATGCCGTCTCTTCTGATCCTTCTCTCTCCCGTAACGTTTCTCTTAGTCGCCTTAATGCAGAGGCTCTTGAATTCGTTCCTCGGACGACGAATCGGGTTGATCTGCAGCAGCAGCCGCCGCCTCGGCTGGTGGTTCCGCATGGACCTGGTCCGATGAGAGTGCAGTTCGTAGGAGAGGAGAGTCCAACTCTAAGAAGATTGGACTTTTTATCTAACCGAAATGACCAGGGTTATTTTAAGGATTTTGTTAATTTTAAAAAATTTCAAATAAAAAACATAAAGGGTAAAACGGTCTATCACTCATTTCCGTCACTTCCGTCAGTTACTTAAGTGCATTTGATGTTTTTTGAAACGTATGGGTGGTAGGTGATGTTTTGAAACTATTATGGGGGGTAGCAGAAATTTTTCCAAAAATATAATAATCTCTAAGATGATGAGTAAAGAACTTATCTTTCTTTTACCTACTGAAAACAAGTTTTGAAAAAAATAAATTTTACATATAAAATGTTACATATAAACATGAAAAAAAAATGTGTTGTATTATGAGTAAAAAAATGAGATTATTAATTACTTATCAATGAGAAAAATCATATTTTTTTTATGTAGGAGATGATGAACTCAAATTACGTAAGCTATGATCAATGCAGATAAGATAGGAGAGAATATATATATATATATATATATATATATATATATATATATACCCCAACCGAAGAAGAGTTGACCCATGACTTCTTAATGGCCTCTTAATTGTGAAGTGTTTTTTATACCAAAAAAATAAATAAATAAATAAATTGTAAAGCGTTCGGTTTTTACCATCATAGCTACCCCAATGAGAATGTACCTTTCAAAAAAAATGAAACCAGTGGTTGAGGAATTGGATGGCTGTCCGGATCTGCCGATCTCATTCAACAACCAGAGTAGGCAAAGGTTGCAAGGGTCGATCCCAATATGACAATGCCAAATTCATTGAAGACAAGACTGATTCCTATTTGGATTGGTCGATCCCATGTCTGACTCAGTGCACTTGAATCCTGCCTGATACCCCTTCATAGAGATCCCCACCAGCCTCTGCCCTATCAACATGGTTTTTCTTTTCAATCTATTCATTTTTTCCCCCTTGGAATTGGCTTGATTGGATAAAAAAAAATTTCAAACTGGATGTATGACTGGGAAAGGGTTTTTCACAGCTCTATTATAGAGAAATCTCCTATGCCACACCAATGAAGCCATGAAAAATGGTACTGTAAATGGCGAACCCAAATGTTAAGAGAGGAGAGAGAATATGAAAAAGAATCCCCACATTAACGTTATGAAGATCTTTTTCCCAATAAAATTACATTTATCAACTGTATATTTACTTAGGTAAAATGTTCAATCTACCAGGAGAATCGTTGTACAAAGTCATCTGGTTTTGCCACTTGGAAGGATGATGTGGTAAGTATGAATGTTGGATATCTAGGGAATAGTATTAACTTGACCACAAATCAAATTTCAGCTTCAAATTCATTTACCCTCCCATCTAATACCATACCCTTCCTATATATATGCATGCACCCCACTATATTGTCATGCACGCTCTTGAATTTTTTTCAACTCTTTGTTTTATCACTCAGTAAACTCGGATTGGTATGAAATTCGACATGTGGGCAGTAGACCTTTCTTCTCCCTGTTGGTAAGAAAGGCAGCAATCATGACTCAAGTAATCAGATCCGATATCGATCCCTGACAGATTTTTGGTATTTATTTGGATCGACGATCCTGACCTGATCCGATCCCCGTTAAGGAGCAGGTTCTTTTTTTTAATTTTTTTGTAGGAAAAATATCTGCTACACCCCCTATAGTTTATCTTAGTCTCATCTACCCGTCATTGTTTGCGATAATATCCCTAACACCCCCCTGAAGACACCCAAACCTTATTTAGATGTTAAAAAGATTTTTTTACCCTTAATACTTTTCAATTTTATATTTATATTTTCTTTTTAAATTTTTTTTATTTTCAGAATTACCTTGTTTACACGCATCTTTTTTACCCACTGAAACCAATGTCTTCTTCTTTCCCTGACCTCTGTTTTCAGATCTCAAATCTTGGTCCGCCGTGAATAATCACCACCCGTCAATACTTGAAATGCCGCCGTGAATCTTCTGAGCCTTGATAACTAAGCAAAATTACATATTCTCTTTTGTTTTTAGAAAAATAAAATACAAAAATCTGGATGAAAGACGTGGCCGCAGAAGTGAAATCACTTTGACGGTCTCTTTCTCTTAGAATTCGCTGAGGCAAATGGTGCAATCCATGGGTTCCTTGGCCTTGGCATTGCAATTATAGGCGAAGAGGGGAAGGGATTGGATGGTGGAGGGATCGATTTCAGAGGAGGAATCTCTGTGATTCTGGTGGCGTCGGCAGCGGGGGTCGTTGGGGGAACTATTGTCCGACACAGGTGGATGTAGACGGAGAAGAAGCCCATGAAGAAAAGTATGCTGAAACAGAGGAAAGAACCTCCCATCCAAAAGAATAGAAATCAAAACTGGGCAAAATAGAATCTAGAGAATAAGATCTGAAAAACCAAATCAAATCAAAATGTATCAGTCCAAAAGCTCCAAATAATAAGATGATCATAGAAAACCCACTCCATTAAAGCCAACAATTCAAAAACCTCCAACTGAATCAATATCTCGTTTCCACCTATAGGCGGCCGTCCGCCCTACAGCCGCCCGAAAAACCATATTTAATTATCTTCAAATTTTGTTACCTGTGTTCAGGGATTAGAGAAAAATACCTGTTTTCCAACCCTCTGTCTTTCAGAACAATACCCAAGCTCTTCTTTGTATCCGAGAAAAATAAACCCCTTCGAATCTGTATCCATAAAACTTTAACTGAACCAACAAAGACATACCGAAACAAAGCTGAAAAAAGCAAAAATTACCATGGAAGCAACCACTGTAAATAAATTACCATTGAAAAAAAAGGTAAATTTCCAATTGCAGAACTACGAAGCCACCACTAAACAGAGTTTCTAACTTGATTAAGATGGGGAAAAGTAAGCAAAAATGGGTCATAAGTAAAAGAAATCAAAATTGCGATGAAACCACATTCATAAAACAATAGCGCTTTCCGCACCTCCATGAGAGCTTAGAGAACCAGATCAATAAGAGGATCCCATAGCCGAAAATAGGGATAGAGAAGGCTCGTGTAATGGAGGTTGTTTCGTCTGTTTTTTTGGGGTGAAACACCGGCGGCATTTTTTTTTCTTTTTTATTTTCCTAATATCTAATATAAACTAATATCTAATATATGTAATAGAGAAAATAAATTTTTAAGTTTTATTAAAATTAAAAGAGAAAATATCTAGGAGTAGTTTTGTCATTAAATAAATTAAAATGGTACCACGTCATTGGTTAAGGGACATTTATCTTAAAAGAGGGGTCTGATGGATACAACTTTTCAAAAATAAAGGGTGTTAGGGATATTATCGCAAACAATGATAGGTGGGCGAGATTAAGATAAACTACAGGAGGTGTGGCAGAAATTTTTTCTTTTTTTATTATAACGGATCATATACTTCAATGTTGGATTTTTTGCATACTTGAGAATCTGATGGACTTAAAAAAAATTAAATTTTTGAATGATGTTATTCTAGGTTGCAGTCCAAGAAAACGGCCAACTTAATATAGAATGAACAGTTGAAAAAGGAAAAAAAATGGCTGGAGAAGGTGAGCTGAGAACATCATCAGTTTTTCAAAGCTTTGTAGTTGTAGGTTTTTCAAACTTAATTCTATTCTCAACTACAATCAACGGGGTATCCATCCTTTCTTGTTGAACTTTCATTATCCAGTTCCTACCAGAAAAGCATAATTTGAGTGAAATTTTTGACAAAAAATCATTCTATTTTCAAGATTTACCTCAAACTTTCAAAAACTCATCTACCTCTCCAACTTTGAGAGACGAGGGTCACAAAGACTAATCTACCTTTCACTTTTAGACTCATGTTTTTCTATTGAAATACCCTTATTTGGAACCTGATTGTTGGTATGCTTGTTGGAAAATCAGCAATCAGCCTCAAATATGATAGACCAACTTATATCCATGGGTTAAATTTCAGGCCAAATGGATATGGACCTTTTTACACAGAAAAAATCATTGTCAAAAGTTGACTATAAAGGTTAAAATGAGTGAAAATGGGCATAACAATTCCACAGAGAAAGTCTAAACACAGGATTATGATTGAGTTGGACAGTAAAATTTGATATGGGATAGGGCCAATCAAGAAGCTTATCTATTAAACCAATATTCCGGTTGGTCCCCTTGATTTTCAATGTGGTTGAATCCCAGTGGCCCAGGTTGCCTGCCTGCACGTGCAACATGGGCATTCTATGATACTTTCCCAAATAGATTTCTATCTATATTCTAAAATGGAAAAGGGATTTGGTGTGCTTCCACAGGTTTTCCCTCAAAACAACATAAATTTTTTAGTGTTATCAAACCACTTTCTTTGGTTTTTTTTTTTTTTCTAAAAAAAATAAAATGCTTGATTCCAAATTGGTCACTATGTTTATTTTCAATTTTTTTAAGTTCCCTTTTCATAAGTCAAAAACCCTAAGTCAAAACCCTTAAGTGTAGAAAATTAATAGCACTTAGAACTTGAAACATTCTCTGATTGATTGCAAGGGAATGAAAAACAAAAAGAAATAAAATCATTAGGTAACAACGTAATGTTAATTTTAAATCATTCCACATTTAATTATTAATTTATAAACAAAGAAATAAAATTATTACGTAATTTCATTCCATTAATTTTCTATCATTCCACATTAAATTATTAATTTATAAATAAATTCCTTATATTTAGAAAAATAATAAAATAAATTTTACATTTAAAATGTATCATTAATAATTTCATTGATTTCTACAATCATATTGAATATAATATAAAAATTACCTTTTTTTTAAGTTCACTTCCCAGAAAAAATTTATTTTTAAGTTCACTTCCCTCCCCCTCCCCCTTTGAGGAACAACTGAACCCCATGTGCACACTGTGCAGACAGACGAAATTAGTAACATTTTTTTTTTTTTTTAGTAAAACGATATTAGTAACATTACCCATAAGAGAGAGCAACCTTTCACCCTACGCAAGCTACTGCTATCCAAACCGAGCTCGAACAAAAACATGAAGGAAAGAACCATTCATTTTCCCTCCCCGACCCATGAAACGTAAAAACAGAAGCAAAATGCGAGAGCATAAACCAGAGCCACCAGACATACATACAAGCTGTAAATCTCCAAGACACATTAAAACCAGAGTGAGAATTTTGCCAGGACGACATATTTCAATCACTACAATTACTAGGAAGAAAACAATAGACCGCTTTATATAAGGAACTATCGCAACAAAAGCTTAAAATATATAGTTTCAGAAATACAAAATTTTATCCAACATTTTATCACCATCATCAAGCTTAGTGTACATGGTGTTCAACAGTCCATGGTCAGAGTTCTCTCTCACCTTTGCCTGTTTAGTTATAAGCCGAAGTCCTCCCCCCCCTCTTTTCTTCTCCATTTGACCTCTCCTCCTACCTTCATCGACTCACCATTGCCACATTCAATCACTGCTGGGCACATTGGACCCTCTGTGCACCACCATGTCCTTCATCGTCTTCATCATAGGCCTCTTGTGCCTGTGCCTGTGCCTGCTTCCTCCTCATCTCCTCCTCGATGTTGACATCATGCAATGTAGTCTCCTCGCACTCATCCAGTTCCATGTCTGTCATCTGTGACGAGGTCCTTGGCGGGAGCACAGCCTCCAGTGCCTTGCACTGCTCTGGCGTCAAGGAGTCAGGGAATTCCACCGTGAAGTGAATGTACATTTTCCCCCTCATAAAAGGCCTTTGGTACATTGGCATACCCTCATCGTTGATTGCCTTGAATTGATCTGGTTCCACCAAAAACAAACCCAAAATAAACCAGTCAACCACCATGAATTAACAGTCAACTCATCCTAAATTTGACACTACAACAAAGACCAGGTTCAATGAAAGCTCTGGATATTACTAATTTAAATGCCTCACCAGGTTTGACAACTTCTCCCGGGTTAGATTTGATGAGGAGCTGCCTGCCATCCAAGTGAGTCAATATGAACTGGAACCCACAAAGCGCTTCGGTGAGGGACAATGTGTACTCGTAGAAGAGATCATCACCCTTTCTCTTGAACTTGGGATGTTCCTTTTGCTGTAGGACAAAAACTATGTCTCCTGTGACTGTGTCGGGCTGCATAACATTACCAAAGCACCAGATCACCGCATTAGAACTTTGCAAGATTTTTATATGTTAAATATAAATATATATATATATATATATATATATATATATATATATATATATATAATGCTCGTTTCCATTGACTACAATATAGGAGGAGGCACGTTTAATTACCGCTTCGTCAGCTTCCCCTGGGAAAGTAATCCTCTGTCCATTTTGCATTCCCTTCTCAACAATGACCTCCAGCACCTTTTTCTCCTGTACAACCTTCTCACCTTTGCATTGAGGGCAGCGGTCTTTGTCGTTGATGGTCTCCCCGGTACCCTTGCATTCATTACATGAATGTTGCATCTGTTGGATCATGGAAGGACCAAGGTGCCTGATTGACACCTTCACACCAGATCCTTGACAACCAGAACACTTCATGGAAGCACCAGATTTCGACCCTTTACTGGAAGCATCAAACAAAGAGAATATCAGTGACATCAAGATATTCTCCAAATATATAAAGCCTACAAGTTTTCCAACACTCACCCCTTACACTTGGAGCAGATCACATTCCTGGAGAGGGAGAGCTTCTTTGCCGTCCCACTGTATAGATCCTCCAAAGATACCTTGAGGGGGTGGATCACATCCTCTCCCCTCCTCTGTCTTCGGCCTCTGCTGCTTCCACCACCTGGTTACCAAACAATTCATAACCAAAGCTAACTTAATATATTTAAAAATCAACTAATAAAATTGGGGAAATGTAGATTGGATAGCCAATTACCTCCAAACGGGTTGGAGGCACCAAAGAATGACTGGAATATGTCGAACGGGTCATGAGCACCAGCTCCTCCACCCATTCCTTCTTTGAGGGCATCTTCTCCATACTGATCATAGATTTCACGCTTCTCAGGATCGCTCAAAACCTCATAAGCTTGAGCCAACTCCTTGAACTGCAACCACACAAAAATTCCAAATTTCAAATCAAAATTCAATTCCGATTCCAATCCAGCACCAGTGAGAAATTATAATATAATGACCCATTAGAAAGGCAAAACAACTCATTAAGTGGTGACTGCAAGAGACATCAACAACCGAGTACATTATCTATCCCACAAGAGAATCAACTAGATAATCTATTGAGCAATTGTTGATAGTTTGGACAAATCATCCTGACACAGATACGAAATTTGCTGCTCGATAACTCTACCAACAACAGCACTCAAAGCAAACCAGCATTGCCCCATCCAAATTACTGATAAGCTGAGCCAAACCCTGAAATTGAACAATTGTTGATAGCTTGAACAAGTCATCCATTAACAGATACAAAATTTGCTGCTCGATAACTCTACCAACAACAGTACTCAAACCAAACCAGCATCGCCCCATCCAAATCACAAATAAGTTGTGCCAAATCCGTTGGGTACGGTGATCCTAACCGTCTAACAGGTTGATGCCTTTGAGACTAATAAAATATCGTATGCGAAGCGTATAATGCTAAGTTCTACCAATTAATGTCGTTTTCAGATCCGAGCCATTGAACAAACGTCCAGACAACTCCCAGCGTTGGCAGCAACGAGAACCCTCCAATTCCCACCATAATAGGTTCAAAACGAAGCCAATATCCTCACAGTAGAAACTTAACCAATTCTTCAAACAAGCGAATCAATCACACTAATTCAGAACGCACCACTTGTTTCGAAATTACGCAGCTTTATTAAAAGGGGCAACAACAAAGGAGAACTAATAAAGGTGAAAATCTGAACAGAATTGAATGACGGGAGTTCAAGCAAAGAAATATCCAAAAGAAAATTACAAATTCAATAATAAATAAGGAAACCAAACAAGTGTAACATGCTCTACCGCAAGAAAGGAACAAGAACAAACTGGAAAGATTCAGAACTACAGTACCTTCTCAGGGTCTCCACCCTTGTCCGGATGATTTTTGATGGCTGCCTTCTTGTAGGCTTTCTTCAGATCATCCTGTGAAGCATTCTTTGAGACACCAAGGATCTCATAGTACCTAGTGTTATCGCTTTTCTTAGGCGCCCGACCAAACATATTTGCTCAAGCTCAAAGATCCTCACAGACCTTCAAAAGTCGAAAACCAATTTCAATCTTTCAATGGATCTTATTCCAATCAAGAAGACTGGAAGAAGACAACTGAAACACCACAATACTTTACAGTCTGATATCCAAAATCGATCAAATCCGAATACGAAACAATCGAGAAACCCTAACCCCGATCTAAGAAAGATTCACCAAACCCTAACGGGTTCCCAGAGACACAGAACCGAGGTAAACGATGGCAGAGATTAAAGGCAAAGAGAATGCAAGGGGTGTGGGTTTATATGTAGGTGTGACTATCATAATAGTTCCTGGAATCAACGGTGAAGATTGATTTTTAATTAATCTTGTGGGGTCACGCGTTAAGGGTCAGCATAAAAAAGAAGACTCTGGAATCCTCCACACTTTTCTAGGTTGGAGGAAGGAACCTTCCCTGTTAGATGCTTTATCGACGGCTTCAACTGTTCCTTCCAGACCCTTCGGAGAAATACCCCTCCCCACAAAACTCGGTTTTATGATATCGTTTCTTTTTTTTCCCGCTAAAATGAATTTACGCACGTGGAATATTTACCCTCGTCGGGTATCCGGGTTGGCAATGTTTTAAAACCCGGTATCAGTCAGTATTATTTCTATTTGAATTCATCCGACTTGATTAGGGTTCTTTTTGGTATGTGTAGTATAGAGACATTATTACATATGTAGTTTTTTTGGGGTATAATTATTATGTAGTTGTTGGTATGAATTATGATAATTTTTTATATTTAAAACAAATTAATATAATTTAAAACTATATAGGTTAGAAGGTGTTTATTATTATTGTAATAATCTATTATTATTTCTTTATGTTTAGTGATTTCAAACCGTTACTCGTAATTTATTTTAAAAATAATTTATCATAAATAACTCATATACATAAATATAAAGTATACCTAAGAGAGCCTAAAATAAATATTGGATTAGTTGGAATGATGTTGGATTAGCTAGGGTTTAGGTCTTCTATACTTACAGTTATTTTTGGTATGATTTATATTTATGTTTATGAGTTATTTATGATAAATTATTTATTGAAATAAATTAAGAGTCATAAAAAATAATCATTCGGTACCACTAGACATAAAGAAATAATAATAGATTATTACAATAATGATAAACATCTTCTTACCTACTATTTGTAGATTTTAGATTATATTGATTTATTTTAAATATAAATAGATACCATAAATCATACCAAATAATTATATGTCATAATGTATTATATAATACATACCAAATAGAGTCTTGCTAATAAAGAACCTAATGTTTGGTTAGTTAGGAAAAGAGCAACAACATACATGACATGCATTTAGATTTTAGAATTAGACTTTATTAATCAATGATTAATATATTCCTAACAATAATTCACCAACTCAACAATTATTAATAAGGTGACATAGAGTTCAGCATTAATATGACAACATTCAATAAGTTGTTATACATAACATTTCAATACCCTTAAAATAATAAAGTAATATTCAATGTTTAAGAAAATTAATTTCATGTAAATACTGTTAGATTTATGTGGACTTAATTAATTATCTAAATCAATTATTTAGTGGGAGTCTAATTAATATAATAGAACCGATTTAGTTTGGTTCATCACACGATATGAAATAGGTTTGGTATTGTATAAAAAATTGAAATAGAACTTTAAATAAGAACCACTTATATGATTTAATGTTTTCAATAATCTGTTGAAGAAGATAGTAGTGAGAGAGTCATTAAAGATGATGACAATACAGGCTGGGTCGTACCACAATCGACATTGTCCTAAAGTCATAATTTGTTCTCATAGGTACAACCGGGTTATGATGCAAATCTGATTCCAAGATAAAACAACCTTTGGCTTTCGACAGTAAACATATACTTGCTTGATGCATCCCTTCGAGTACGTCAAAGTTGTGCTTAGATCAAATGCAAGACAATAATGCAAGTTCGACAAAACAATGGTGTTTTGGAAAATAAAGGGGAATAACTTTGGTATGTGCTTATAAAGAGGGAGATAAAGTGAGAGAGAAAGAACTAAGGCTGTGTTTGGTATCATTTTCGTTTTTGATTTTTGTTGATTTATCAAAATTCATTTTTGAAAACTATTTTTCATAAAAGATAAAATGTTGTTTGGTAACAACAATAAAAAATAGATTGTAAAATAAAAATAGATTTGGTACATTTGTCTTTAAAAATAATTTTCTGATCAAACATTTCCCTCTACATCATCCCACTGTTTCTAATATCAGTCTTCACAAAACCACAACTATCACTCTTCCCTGTCAATGCCTTGAGGAATCGCACTCATAACATTGATCGAAGGCAGTGAATGGTGTGTTACCGAGATTGTCTTGCATTGTTGCACTCCAGATCTCAAAACTCCTTATGATACTTCCTCATAGAATAGATTCAGTAGAATGTCAACTCGAACTTGGTGGCCGTCCATCTTGTTGGATTCATCAGTCGTCTTCCCTCCAGGTCCACCTGAAACAGTTCCACTGCAATGTTCAGGAAGTCCTTGATTCCCCGTTCTCTTCCTCTTTTTTGTTGCTTCATACATAAAGAATCCATTCATGGTAGCGGAATTCTTCGTTGGAAGTTCAAGGACGAAACTAAACTCTATCAACCTGAGCTGCTCAATAGGATCTATCGCATATTGATCCTTGAGCGCTATTCAGCTTTAGGCCAGCTCTCCTTCGATTATTCCGATGAAATCTTCAATGGCGTTTTCCGTAGATTTAAGTTCAATCCTTCCGCCTACTTAGGGTTTTTCAAATTGGCGTTGAAGCAACAACATTTTAGACTTGAGCTCGAATGTTCGATGAGGCAAAAACTTACTTGAATGAATTGGTTGAAATTTCTAAGACTAACTCCTTTGTTTCTCTGGTTTTCGATTAACTTGTCCGGGTTTATAAGGAATTTACATTTTCACCAATTGTCTTTGATATGCTTATGAAAATATATGCTTTTCACGTTTACGATTAGAGTACTAGGTCTGGGATTGTCCCTGATGTTTTCACATTCACTAATGGTGAATGCTTACTCCGAGGGCGGTCAAGATCATAAAGCTGTTGATTTTATTAAGGAAATGAAAAGCATGGGTTTTGAACCAAATGCCATGATGTACCATTCTTTGATCAATGGTTCAATTTAGGTGAGGTGGGAAGAATCTGCGAGATGGGAAGAAAGAGAGGAGGAGTATCTTGATGCTGGTGATGATGGATCTGATCGAACAAGTAGCCCCAACAATTGCAACAGATAAAAACCAGACTGAACCAGGGTTCTGATCCCGATAAGAGTTCAAGCAGTTCTGGTATCGTTGGGTAGTAGCCTTCCAAAGCTTCTGGCATCTTGGTAAGTGTTCAAGCAATTACGATGGGAACTGCTAACTTCTTCGGAGATGGGATCTTTCAGCGGAGTCGGGAAGAGGGAGGATGTGAGGGGAAGTTAAGTTATAAAACCATTTTACGATTTTATCCTTAAAAAGAGTTGTTGGAGACAAAATGCCCATGTGCAACTTAAAGTTGCGCAAATCAGTTCAAAAATCATTTTTGACCAAAAATCAAAAAAGGTCTCAACCTCTTTTTGATTTGAAGCTTGTTTTTATTTTTTCATAAATAACACTTAAAAATGATACCAAACACTTGTATAAACAAAAATTCTAACAAAAATCAAAAACAAAAATGATACCAAACACAGCTTAAGTAAATAGTTCTTCTAATTGTTTCTTGATTTAAGGCTCCCCCTACTCTATTTATAGAGGAGAACATGTCTTTTCCATCCATCCGTTGAGAAAGGGTGTGTCCCTCTCCAAACCAACATGTCTTTATAAGACACCCCAAGGAAAAGGTGTGTCCCTTGTAAAGACACTTCATGGATCCAAGTTAAACCCTTACGACCCAAAAAATATGGGTCAAAGGAATTAAACTATTACCAACCCAATAGAAACCCAATAAATCCAATCCACTTAAGGGGTCTTGGGTTCTAACCTTACTAGTCTCACCTCATTAGCCTTAGAAGACCATAACAAAACATATTTTTTATTTTGAAATTTTAGTTAATAATAATCGTTAAAATACAATATTTGATAAATCTAATTCTATTGTGGGAAAGATATTAGGATTATGTCAGTATTCTATAAATACTAAGTTAGAGTCTCCACAACCACAGTTATTGAAGGTCTTTCTACACCCATTAGCAAGAGACTTTGAAATATCCTCTAAAGGTTGTGGAAGACTATAATCAAGGGATTACGATCAAAACTTAGATTGTAGAGGAAACCAATTGTCACAAACAGATATGTCTTTATGATTCATAGTTTGTAACATCTCCATTGTGTTATAGGGTTCATGTATGGATTAGGATAAGTTTAATTGAAACCCTAATCACATAAAAGTCTAACAGTATAGCAACAATTCAATATAAAACAATTAAGTTACTTATCAGAATCGATGCTGAAAATATAAACACCAATACAGGTTGGTATAAGATAGTGAAGTTCTGTTGACAGAATGAAGAAACCCTAAACCCTAAAACAGTACATGGATTTAACATTTATTGTTTATAATAAATAAATGGAAACACAAACTGAAATTTAAATAAGTTGTATAACAAGGTATAATTTGACAATGGATAGTAGAGACTAAATATTATAAGAAGGGGTTGATAATGGAATATTAATCATACTTTAAAAAAAGTATATCATGAACAAGAAATTGAATTTTGCCCTCAAGGGGAAAGGATTTGAATTTAGAAAAAATATCAATTAGAAATAAGAAAAAGGAAGATGAAGGGTACGAAATCAGAAAATTAATATAGGAGAGAGAAAGAAGAAGAGATAAATTGAGAGAAGTCACTTACTCGAAGGAGAGGGAGCGAAGTTTTTCTTCATTCATTCATTTCATTGCATAATTTTATTTTAAAAAATGAAAAGGATTATTCGAACTGTATGAGAGTTAGAGAGGGAGGGGGCAGTTCAGAGGTAGTTGCAACTGCCCAATTAAAATAAAGGAAAATGCAAGGGCCGAGAGGGGGGGGGGGGGGTTTGCATTACATAAAAAAATGACTATTGAAAGTGAAAAGTTAAAAAAAAAAAAAAATACGAACTGGCATAACAAATAACATAAATAATTAAATTAACTGAAATAACAGATAACTGAAAAAGAAAAAAAAAATACTGATCCGCTGTGATGTCCCCATCATATAACCATAGTTCCCATCACATAACCATAATTAGTAAGTTTGGGTATATAAAAATACAGATATAGATACCATTTTAAAATCCCAAAACTAAAAAATGTGTACGACAATATATATATATATATATATATATATATATATATATATATATATATATATATATTCAGGCTCAAAATGTTCAAAAAAAAATGATATTTAGTATCATGTCACCTATCAATAAAGCGAGTTATCTTATTTTACCATATAGAAAGTGAGTGGCTTAAGGTACATGTAAACATTTGTGGTGATGGTATTTAAATATACAAACATCCCAATCTTTTATTGTACCAATTTACTTGTTCGAAAGCCATGGAATTTTGATTCCAACAACTGGAATTACAAAGGAAAAATGCAGTAAAGACACGAGGGTTAAAGAGGTGACCTCTAATTAAATATTTACACTCTACTTTACTTAGCAAAACACCAATCAATTGTGTTATAAAGAGCTAGTTTTTATTGTAGTTCTGTTTCACATATGGAAGTGGGTTTGGGTAGTCTCCTATTGTTGGAGTTCCTTTGTCGTTCAATGTGCATATTTATACATTGGTATGTGCAACAGGTGAACTTCAGTTGCTGGATCACGATTGAAAGAAGTGGACAACAGGAGATGAGCATTTTCCATTCCTAACTTGGTAATCCCTAGCCTAATTCAATATCCACAAGTAGAAGGGGATCTCTACCAGTTGAGTTTACCCTCTCTTTTTTATGCTTGTTGTAGGATTTACCTTACATGACTGGTAAGTCCACAAATTATTAATTATTGTCATAATTCTATGGAATAATTAAAATGTAAAAAATAGTACAATGTAATACCTTATTTAATTATAAAAAATGGGACAAAATACAAGAAGTCATATTATCTCGGGGTGCAACCTTAGCTCAATCGGTCCAACCCTATCAAAAAAATTTCAGATTTTCATTGAGCTTTTCAACTCAAAAAATGAATTAGGATTGAAAAAATTCAGGCCTGAAAACTAACCATCCAAAGTGAAATGAGACCGTCATTCTATCTTATCTTGTGGGAATAGATGTTCCAGAGGCTGATAATTAGAGGGCATTGGTGGGATGGGCAGAGCTCCAGGAGGAGTTGGTGGGATGGGGCGGAGGTTGTAGAGGAGAAAGGGCTGTCAGAGGAGTGGAGACAAGGGGCGGGATGCAAACAGAGTCCTACCAAACAGGGGTAAAATGTGAAATATAAAAATAGGAGGTACTTTGAACATAACCAATGTGAAACGTAAGGTATTTTGAATATTATTTTCAAAATGTGCGGTACCTAGGGTTTCTTCAAACATTAGGTACTTCAGGTGTAGTTTACCATATTATGTATAATTAGTAACCGTAATCCATCCTTACCTTTATTTTAATGGATGAATTAGGTAAACCTTGTGTTGGGAATGTAAGATATTTTTATGGGTTAAATTAATTATAAGGTTAGTTGGTTCAGTGGGAGTCTAGTTACAGATAAATTGGTTTAAGTATGATTAGAGATGGACCAACTTGATCTACTCTGGGACTGGTCCAGGGTTGGGGGTGGTATTATAAATATCAATGGTTAGAGTCCCCACAGCCACGGTGTTATTTTCTTCTCTTGTTCTCATACGCAGTGAGAAAGTCAAGGGATCCCGACAGGCTGTGGAAGACTTTGATCCAAGCATTCCAAGCATTTAAAGCAAGGAAAACGGTCGGAAATCAATCTGCAGCAAGAGGTATGTGTCTAATCAGCTCTTTTCAATACCTATTGTATTCTAGTAATCTATGTAGTGTGTTCGTTAGGGTTCATGGGAAATCCCATGAAAAAAATCCAAAGAGGATCTAAAAAATCTTATAGTCTCACATTGCTTAGAGACTAGAAACTTAAGTGTCTTATATATATATATATATATATATGAGTCATTCCATTTATTGGTTTGAACTTTTAAGATGGAAACTTTACATGGTATCAGAATTCCAAGTTCATTTCGTTCGGTCATCCAATTAGAAATTTAATACCTTGGATTTATATGAGACTCCGACTCCATTCTAGGGGTGCTACATTTGCACCGAAACCATTTATTAAAATCGAACTGAACCATTTACACTGGAACCAAGAAACTGTTTAGCAAATTGTTCGATGCTGTTTTGGATTATGACACCTTTTACTTAATTGATCTGGTTTGGTTTTTGCCCATTTAAACCACTGGGTTCAAACCGGTTAGGCACCGATTACTCTCATATGAGAGTGGATCGTTTATTATCCTAAACTAAACCTTAATTAAACTAACTACTAAACACAACACACCAATTACTCTCACATGAGAGTGGATCATTTGTTACACAAGCTAGCTCCCTTTCGGTTTAATGCTTGGTGTCTAATTTTAAAAACTATGGATTAAGCAAATCCTTTATACCAAGCTCTTAGATTCAATTGACCTTGGCAAATGAGGTCAATTATTGGTAATATACTCGACATCATCCAAGTAGTTGAAAATTAAGGCTTCAAGTAGTAGTAGCATTGTTAACAACAAAAGCTATAAAGGTAGTGGTATAGCTTCAATATTTGTCAAATGAGATTGCTATGGGATAAATGAGTGATTTAGAAATCGATTAGGACAACTGAATTAACCGATGTGTTAAATTTCAAGCAAAACCGTTTAATGAAAAATCGATAAATCGAAACAAATTATTAATTGGTTATGTTCCAATTTAGACACCGTTTAGTTAATTGGTTCGGTTTCGATTTTACCCTCTAATATACCGCTCGAGATCAAACCGCACCATTAAACCGATAATAAACCGTTTTAATATCCTTACTCCAATCCCACATGAACCAGAAAAAAACAGAAGGTAGTTTACTATGCTTACTCTTAATTCTTGATGAATACCGAACTGGCTCATGGAATTAAGAGGTAAACCAAGGAATTAAGAGGTGAACCATCTTTTGTTGGAAATAAATCCTCTCATGCATCACATGCCGGCATGAGGGAATCTAGTGACTATAGTTTACTATGCAGTGTGTACACATACCGATGTATTAATATACACATGTATAATAAATGACAGCCAGTGAATTTGGGCATGAGAGGATTTGAATCATTTTGTTTTTCCTTTCCACCTCTAAAAAGACATTCTTAACAAAAAAAAGAAAAGAAAACTCTCTAAAAAGGCACAGGCTGCAATCATACACGTGTATACTAGTATATCGGTAGTTCAAGAACTGAATTAGGGACGGTCTCGGAAAACAATCTCCACAGGTATCAGTCAAGGGATACTCCTGCACACCTACGGACTGCCAAGGGCTAGATTTCAGCCGGCCCACATACCCATGTATTGGCATGCAGACCAGTTGAAACCCAGTCCTTGGACTAGCCGCAGGACCCTCCTGTCGCAGGAGAGGATTCGGTTCCTCAGTCAAGGGACTTTTCCTCTGACAATGAGCTGGTGTCATCCATTAGATCGGTCCAAATCTCTCTCCCGATATATGAAATTCCCATCCTACCCTTATTTACGATGTTCCCATTAGGGGTGAAAGTTTTATCCTGATGGCCAGAGCCAGCCCAGAGCCGCCCTAAACCCAGTCAGGGCCTAACCCAGCCCGTACCCTGACAGGGCCCAATCAGGGTACAAGATAATTTTTACCCTATCAAGGTCAGGGTGGGTTAGGGTTGAGGCCTCAGGTAGAGCCCTGCCCGATCCCTAATCTTATCTCCATTCATCTCTCTCTCTCTTTCTCCTAGCTGCAGCTGGACTATCCAAGGAGCCACTTATATATATATATATATATATATATATATATATATATCTGAAATCAGATTCTATATCTTGATCCCTAATCTTATCTCCATTCGTCTCTCACTCTCTCTTTCTCCTAGCTGCAGCTGCACTGTCCAAGGAGCCATTCACTCACTCAGCGTCTTAGCCCCAGCGAGTTTTCTTCTTCCTCTTCGTCGACAGCGGACGGCCTGACTTCATGTAGTACTTCTTCTCTTTCTCTCTCTCTCTGAATCATCTATTTTCGTTAAAGTTTATTTTTTTTAGACCATGAGGTTTATAGATTATCTCTTTCTTTCTCTCTCTCTCTCTCTCTCTGAATCATCTATCTTCGTTAAGTCTGATTTTTTTTTTTCCAGACCATTCTGTTCGTTTGAGGTTTATAGATTTTTCAGACCATTCTTCTGATCTTTGCATTGTAATGGCTAAGTATTGCTTATTTTACAGTTTCTTGGGTGGGTTCGGTAATCAGTATTGAGACTAGTGGAGAGGTTTGGAGTGGTTCAAGTGTTTCTGTATGAAGGATCTTAGGTACTAAGGTTAAGCTCTGGCATGCCACTGGTTCCGTATGTTTTTCCCTCTTTTCCTCTTTCAATCTTTCAATCGATTTATATTTTAGATTCTACAAACATAAATCAGTGTTTCTTTCGTCTCTATTCCATGAATCGCGATCTAGGATTTCTAATTTCTAAAACCCCCTCTTTCAAACCATTCTTCTGATCTATGTTTCTATTATGTTGTGCTTTATTTTATTTTGATCCTTTCTATTAAATTATCATTGATCTTGTTATTGTATTCCTCTCTTTGAAATTAATCATTCATATCTTTTCCTCAAGAATATTTGGCATTTATATGTTTAAATGTTGAGTTCAGGTAAATTAAGGTAAATTCGACCCTGATTCGAGGTCAATAAGGATAAACCCGGCTTGGCCTGGCTTGGGCCCGATCTGACCCAATAAAGATAAATCAGGGTAGGAGAGGGAAGGGTTTGATAGTATCTATCGAGATAGGATAAGAGTTGAGGTTATGCAATACCTTTATAGGATATGATAGGATTTGAATAAACATAAAAAATTATTGAATAATGTAGGGTTTAGAGAAAACCTGCCCAATCCGACCCTCTTTCACCCCTAGATCCCATAATACCTTACATTCGAGACATACCTTTAGAAATCCGTGTCAAGTAGCTGACAGTCAAAAGGCATTGATTTAGGTGGTAAATGCTAACATACACGGGGTGCTCAGTTTGAGAAAAGGTCCGTGCCCAGCCGTAACAAACAGGACTCGACGAGTCATAAATTCAAGATATTGTTGGAGCTTCCAAGTTTGTTCCCGCGGCGTACTATAGCTGATATGGTCTATATTGACGCTGATTTTTTTCCGCTCACAGGGACGGCAAATTCAGGAGAGATAAGACAGAGATAGTGACGGGAGACTGTTAAGAGTCAATAATAAGAGTGAAAAGGGGAGTAGGAATCGCTCGGATCTTCAGAGCTGAATTGACTGAGAAAAAATCAACAAAAGAGGGGGACTGAGTTGGACTGATTGATTTATAGATCGATTTAATGCCTTTTTATTCTATGTTGATTCGGTTCTGCCTCTGTCTCAACTGCGATTCGGCTTCTCTGTGTGATATATAGTGGCGTTTCTTTGGATTTCAGGTGAGTTAAGAGTTTCAAAATTGTAATTTTTTTAAGGTACCGTGTCGGTGATCATCTATTTCTGCTTCACGGCAATTAAGTTCAGTGTGTTTACACTGTTTGTCGAGCTCATTATCCGCAGATCTGGCAAGTATTGACATTGAATTCTGTTTTTATTTTTTATAAGATTATGCAGAATTGAGCATTTTCTTTTTCTATATTCGACTGTGTTGGTGATTAGTTTCCATTCCTAGTCTTTCCCAATTAATTTTTTTTTTTATAAATCATTATGTGCTTTTTGTATCGACGACTCTTGTTTGAGGATGAGGTTTGAGCAGTTTCATCTTGGAGCTTGCAGGTGACATGAGGTGTTTGGAATTGCGTGTTTTTCGTTGCCTATTGGAGTATTCGTTTGAGTTTTTGACTTGGGTTTTGAAGGACATGGTAATTGATATGTCAAATTTGGCTAATGTTGCGAAATGACTAAAATAAACGGATGTTGTAAAATATGCTCCATGTGAACCCACCAAAGTAGTCTTGAAATTCACCTTAAATTGATGTACCACATGAGGGCAAACAAACGGTAGGGTAGAGTCGTAGTCAAGACTACTCTCCTTAAAATCGTTGTTGCCCCCTATGGTGATATTGTTTATCTGTTTGTGCACCACATGGCTTTCTGTGTTGTGCTAGATTTTGAATGCTATGGTAGTTTTTATTTTATTTTTTGGCATACGTTCCTCCCCGTCAGCTAAAATCAACCCACAGTTTGAACATTCTATTAGTGATCCTTTCATTACATTGCTTTGAAATTGGTTGACGTTATAAATATTTCTTTAATTAGCAACATCTAAAACTTTGGTTTTAATAAGAAAGTGAAGGCTACATCAATGATCAACCTCAACATGCATTAGTTCTATTGATTGGGTTATAATTAATAGAAGAGAAAGAAAACACAGAATTTGATGAAATGCCAACAGTTTATGTTTATTTGGACTTCTGTAGTGTATACATGTATACATACATAAATAAATGATTTGTCTTATAACCGATAATCTATAGTAGTTCCCCTTAAAAGAAATTATTAGTTGGAATATATGTGGATCAATTGTTATGAGCCATGGAACCAACTTGGTATGCGGAATATGTTTTTGGTTATAAGAGAAGAAATTTATGACATATTGGTGATACAGGGCACACTTTTACGGATAAGTATATATGTTGGTAGATGACTGGGTAATAACAAGATATAAACTATCCAAAAGAGCAAGGATTGTATGCTTATGATCATCCAATTAGTTTCACTTTTTTGTGTTGCAGCTGATCCTAGTGAAGATGCACTATATTTTTTTGTTCCCAAAATTCCATAATGCTTATGTATGCTCTTCATGAAGATATTTCTGTTTTCCTTTCTGAAGTAAATATCATATCATATATTTTTTTTCTTCATTGGCCATGTTCAATTGAGGACATATTTCCCAGAAATTTTGATTTATCAAGCATCCTTGGTTTGTAAACTCATCCTTCAATTTTTTTTTTTTTCGCACCCTCTTTTATTTGGTTGTTAAAATAATATCGTACATAGAATTTCTGGACAAGGTCTGATTTCCTACTGGCCTTTTCCAGGTTTTGATCTGCCAAAGATAAAGTGATCGTCATCATGGTTGGCCCAGGGAAGTGGCTGAAAACATTGGTTGGTTTAAGGAAGTCAGAAAAGTCACAATCTTCAGATAAGGATGAGAATGTCAGTCTTATTGCCTTCTGTATAAGTGTGTATTACTAAAAAATGTCAGTCTTATTGTCTTCTGTATAAGTGTGTATTACTAAATTGTTATTTAGTAGTTATTATAATTTTATGTACAATTCAGAAATACGAGAAAGCATGCTGTTTTCTTCATAGTATTAAATTTGTATAAATTAAAAACTTATCATTTTTGGAAACATGGAGATAAGCAGTTATTACTAAAAAAGTTGGTCATTGAATTTCTTCCACTACCCTGTGTTCTTGGTAACATGTGCTGTTCCTATACTATCTGTTTTTGCTCGAGTCTTGATTTTTGACCTGATCAGCATGGTGGATTTCATGTAGGTGAAGTTGTCTTGCCTAGAGCAATTTTGTACAACTTCCCAGAGGTTGACCTGAAAATGGGATCAGCTTGATTGAACCTGATTTGACTTGCTGATTGATACGGGTTGACCGGAGTAATATGCCATGTTTTTTTCTGCTTTAGAGCCAAATATGTCCTTATTCATATATGAGTGACACCCATTTTACCCACTTTTCATCTTTGTCTCTCATCTACCAGAAAAATGAAGGGAAGTGTTGGCCAGCATTAGTAATTTTGATCGTAGAGTGGGACCCACCTCTATAAATGGGTGGGACCTACTGCAACTCCCAGACATCATGAGTGCTTGTGTTCCTAGCATTTCCTAAAATGAAATTTCTTTGCCCTTCTCACACACCTTAATTTCTCTTTTAATGGCAAGTCTCCTCATCATAGACATCTCTCTCAGCAGCAACATTATTTTCTTCTTATGATCACTTTTTTTCTACAATCTTATGCTGTTTTATCAATGGCTTGCAGTAATCTATACTGCTCAGTGGTTTGCAGTAACCTAAACTGCTCTTTATCAGTTATTTGCAGTAATCTATAATACTCTTTATCTGTGGTACTGGTTTGCAGTAACCTATACTGCTCTTTTCTCAGTCTTCTTCGTGAAGTTTATTACTTGTCTTCCTTCGTGTAGATTTTTACCTGTTTTCCTTTGTGGGGATTATTGCTTGTCTTCCTTTTTGAAAACTCTTTGTTGTGGATTTTTTCTTATTGGAGATTTCCTTTATTATGCCTAGAGTTTTGGTTGAAGATTTAAGGTTTCTGGCCCGCAACAAGGATTTATTCATCTTCCTTTGCTGCTATTTTTGTGTCTGATTGCTGCTGTTGCTGTTGTTGGTACTGTTGCAATTTGTTACATGTGTGGGCTGATGTTCTCTGCTGCTTCTGTTATTTGGGTTCTTCTTAATGAAGATATATGTATGTTATCTGTGATGGTGGCTAGCCAGTTTATGTTTGTGTTGGTGCTGCGACTGGGTGATACTTCTTCATGCGTATCCCTGTTTCATGTGACTGGAATTTGTGTTGTTCCTCTGTTTGCAATATGTCTGGGAGTGGTTGGTTATCTATGTATTGATTGTTCCAAGCTTGAGGGGGAGTGTTATTTTTCTTAATCATAGTGTTGTTTAGTAGGTTAGTAGCATGGTGGAGTTTACTAGATTTGTGTTCTATTATTAAGTTGGCTACACATGTTAGCTAGTGTTAGTTGACTGTTATGTCTCAGTTTCCTGATGTTATTACTTCCTTTATCCTAATGTAATTACACTTACTATTATTAATCAAAGCAGCTGTGGGGAGTAAGGGAGACACACACAATCTTTCTCTCCTTTTTGATTCTCTTGGCTTTCACCTTCCTCTCTCTCTTCTCCATTGTTTTTTCTTTGTAGCTTACTTTGTGGGGGGGCAAGCTCATAAAATATTAGTGTGATTTGACTTCTGGCGATTGAAGTATTTATAGCTTCAGTTATTGCTGGCATCATGTAAGGATTTGGAGTACAATTCCATCTTTGCCCTTGTAAATATGGATAATATCCAGCTTTTGTCCTTTTTCTTCTCTCTTTTGCCCTTGTTGACAAGTCTTCTTTTTGCTGTCCACTTGTCGGCTGGTTAGTTGAGGGGTGATCTTTTGACTTTTGTTGACTAGTTGTATGCCGCTTGACATGTGTCATGTGTCCATTCGAGGGTTTATATTTACCCTTAATAGATGCTTAGTTTTTCTTCTGTTGTATATTTGGTAAATCAGTTGGCAAAGAATTTTTGAGGCATTCGTTTTGCAGTGTGGATAATTTCTGCCTTGTAAATTGACCATATGGTTTTGATGTTCTTCTAAGCAGACCTTAGCACAACAACAACAACGACAACAACAACATCAACAACAAAGCCTTATCTCAACTAAATGGGGTTTGCTACATGGATTCTTACCCTCTATCTATTCGAGGTCATACTTGAAACAAAGCCTAACCTATGCATTTATTTCTTCACCACCTCCCTAGAGTCATCTTAGCTTTGCTCCTAGCTCTTTTAGATTATTCAATCTGAATTAAATCATTCCTTCTACTGGAACATCTAACGGCCTCCGTTGAACATGGTCATATCATCTCAAACGACTTTCTCGTAGCTTTTCATGTATTGGTGCTATTCCCAAATCAGCTCTTATACGATCATTCCTTATCTTACCTTTCTAGTTTTGCCAGGTATCTATTTCAACATCCTCATCTCAGCTACAATAAATTTATCTATATGATACACCATATATCATACTCGATTAAATGACTATCCTATAAAATTTTCCTTTTAAGTTTTTTAAAGGAATACACCAATCACACAACACTCCCGTATCTTTTGTTTCATTTCTTCTGGAACAATCACAAACACTTTTTTGATTATGGATCTACTACCAGAAATTCAATGCGTAATCTCAGCATTCAATGTGTATTAATGAATAATCTCATTTTTCAATTATTCAACCATTTCATTTTACCAAGTTCAACGTTAGCCAGATTAGTCAACATCAGGAACACACCTTTTCACTTCATCCATCCTATTTTAATCTTCCGTGAAACATTGTCTTTTATATCATCTTCTTTTTTTTATGTTGAATCTAGATACCTAAAAATAATCAATTTGCTGTATTTCCCTCTCATCAATTTTTATCACCTCATTATCCATCCTTGTATAACTAAATTACACACCATATACTCCGTTTTCGTTTTACTTATCTTATAACCTTTTGATTTTAATGTTGATCTCCATAACTCCAACTTGGCGTTAACCCCTGCTTTTATTTCATATACCAACACAATATCATCAGCAAAAAGCATACACCAAGGAACTTCATCTTGAATGTCTCTGGTTAAATCATCCATAACAAGAACAAATAGATAAGGAATTAAAACTGACCTTTGCTGTAACCCAATTGTAATTGGGAATTCATTACTTTGACTCCCCTTGTTTCTCACACTAGTCATCCCTTTATAATACATAATCCTTAATTATATCCACATATTTGCTTGAAATGCTTCTCTTCTTTAGAACTTGCTAGATTAACCCACTAAGCAAACCTTAGTGGTCTGGAAAATTAATTTAATTCCTTTATTTTTGGCTTCCTGGAGGACTTGATCTATAGGCTGCTATATTTCTGATATAATGGAATCTTACTAGCAAGATGATGAAATTTCTTCCTTTGCCATTTTCTCTTGCATTTTTAGGGAAGTTACCTTATTTTCGGAATGATGCAGAGTTCCGCACCCACTAATCTGTTTTCACTCCGGAGAAGGCATTCTACAGACATCAATTGTGGTACTCTTAAAGATGAGTTTGTTCACAACTCAGATCCGTTAACGGGGGATGCAACAGTTCAATCAGATCCGTTAACAGGGGATGCAACGGTTCAATCAAGTTCAGATGTGTCTAGCTCCCCTGCTCGCTCAATACAACTACAGCCTGCTGCTCAAGTTGGAAAGTATGTCAAAGAAGAATGGGCTGCTACTCGCATTCAAACGGCATTTAGAGGATTTCTGGTATTAAAATATCTGTCTTTAACTCATGTAGCTGTAATTTGTCAATATCTAAAGAATTCATTTTCATGGGAACCTTGCACTGTTATTTAGAAAGCCTCAATGATCAAAATGGGAATTTCAAGAAGCTTTATTAGCGGACACCTCCATCCAGGCAGAATAGTTTATAATTTTTTTGTTTCTTCTTCGGTTTTGGATTAACTGTTTGTGTCTATGGTCCTGAATACGAATGGAATGTTTGGTTGATGGTTGATATTGCCAGGCACGACGAGCACTTAGGGCTTTGAAAGGATTGGTGAGACTTCAAGCCCTTGTTAGGGGTCATGCTGTGAGAAAGCAGGCTGCAATAACCCTTCGTTGCATGCAAGCTTTGGTGAGAGTTCAGGCTCGTGTTCGAGCACGCCGTGTTCGCATGAGATTGGAAAATCAGATGGCAGAGCAAAAACTTCAGCAACAGCTTGTACACGAGGCCCACGTTCAAGAAATTGAGGTAAGATTTATCAATATGCTCTTAAATTGAGAATCAAAATTTTCTAGGTCATTTTTTTTAACATGATCCTGCTTTTTGAATATGTCAGAACATAGCTTTTGTTTGAATGTACATTGACTTTTTACATGCTGAATAACTAAAAGTTGCCTTGTTATGTGGTAAAATCTGAAATATTGTTATAATTTCGGAGACAATCGTGCATATTTTTAAATTAGATGGATTGAAGTACAAATCTTTCTGGCCTTGTTTAGATTTTTTATGTATGCGTTTGTGGTTCAGTATGACTCAAATATGAGTGAGTGCTCAATTGAATTAGAGAATAAGTTTCAATTTTTGTTTGTTTGTTTGTTTTTTTTTTTTTTGGTGAATTCAATTTTTGTTTCTTGAGGGTCCCTTTTTTTCTGTTTTCATCATAAATTAAAAATTTTAACTTCTTGTTAGTGTACAAACAAAGAAATCATTAATATTCAATAATTGCTGAATGCTTAAAGCTATACGAACTAAAAATAGTAAGGGAATGACCCATACCTGAAGAATGTGAGCTGTTACGTAACATTTTATGTAGGAGGCAGAGGCTAAGTATAAGTATTCATGGAAGGTTGCTTCTTGGTCCTGATGCATAGGATGAGAGTGAGGCTTGAAATAGGGAATCCAATCTATAATCAATTCCCAAGTGTTTTGGAATATTTCTATTATGGTGACAGAATGGTCTTGGTGGCAATAGGATGATTAAAATCTTTTCGGATTTTGAATATCTTTTTTGCCTTTTGAATCTCCTTTTCATTTGCCATTTCAGCAGCAAGAATGTGCCACCCAACAAAAAAGTTATCTCGGCCCAAAAAGCTGTTAAAAGGGTTTTTTCCCCCTTCTTTCCCCATCTAATTATCAATTAGAAAGAGCTTCATGTCATTTTCCATTTATAATTTGATTCCACCAATGAGAATTGAGTCCTCTCAACTCTAGGTTTAATCATCAAAATCAGCAAAGAACACAGCTTGTGTAACGAAGGGTAATTTTTTTCTCTTAGCATTGCTCAGTTAACTCAAGAACACTTCAGTTGACTTGATTAGGTCAATTTTGAGAATGGCTTGGTCAAAAGAAACTCAAGCGAAAATGACTAGATCAAGCTTTGAATTTGAGTCTGCAAGCCTGTTCAAAACAAAACTGTGTTGTTACCCACTGCTCTCTCTTTCATTTGCTCTGTTTCTTCTTCCATTTCCTTCTACCAGATTTGGCATGCTACGAAGAAAAAAAGCTGAATGTTCTCTATTTCCATTGCTAGGGTTGGAGTGCTTCTCGATCCGGTCAAGTTTCCCAGTATGAGTCAATTATCATACACCTATGAATTGAATTGGTAGAACGGACAAAAATTTCGCCCCACCTATTCATAGAAAAGCATATAAAGTGTAAATTTGTGAGCAAATGGGCCAAAAAAAAAAGAAAAGAGTAAAGGGTAACCTGAGAGACAATTAGGGTGTAATAACATTATCGTCTGATGGAACTGAGAATTTGCTTTGCTCGACAAAATATGTTGGACTTCTAGGATTTTAGCTAAAAGTAGCTGTGTAAGTTGTGATTCTGAGCAGCCAGCTTCTTTATGTAAATGCTATTTTCTTTTCAAAAGATTTGATTATACCATGTCAGTGTCATTTTTTTTTTTTTTAGTAGGAAATCTTATGATGGAATTTCACTATTTGAATTCTAGGACACCTTTTATCATTTTGAAGTCTCACATTCTGATTTGATCTCAAGTACTGAATACATTGTTGGTGCATTGAGTGATTGTTTCTCATTTGTTTGATCACATGATGCAGGAAGGGTGGTGCGACATTGTTGGTTCTGTGGAAGAGATTCAGGCCAAGTTATTAAAGAGGCAAGAGGCAGCAGCCAAGCGTGAGAGAGCCATGGCATATGCTCTGGCTAATCAGGTAAATTCTGATTCAAACTTGTCCATGATCAATTTAGAGAAAAAATACATCCATATTATATGGATAGACAGATCTTTTTAAATCCATCCGGGGGGGGGGGGGATGGTGGGGGGGGGGGGGGGGGGGGGGGGATGTATGAGGGGGTTCAACACCAGTAGAAGTAGACCCTCCTAATTGTTGTCCGGTTCCCGGGGAGGAGAGGGGGGCGGCTGGGCAGGGTGGTGGGGGTATCGGGTCAGCGTAGCCCAAGGGGGGGCAGGAAGAACATCATTAGTAGACGATTGTTTGATTATACTAGATGCCATCACTTTTGTTGGATAACAATATCCAGAAAATTAATAATAGTACAAAAATGCATTCATTTCCTCTACATCCACCCTGTTTATGGGAGTGAAACAAGGGATCTAAAGTAGACGAGAGGGTTGGAATGTGTTTTTCCAAAATTTGTATTTCATTCATACAAATAATTTCTTTTTTTATTATTTTGGTAATTACTTATTATTTAAACATCACTATGCATTGTGACATTAAAATGACATTTAGAAACTCCCTCTTTCTTCTGCAATTTCCTTTGCCTTTTAGACAATTCCTTGTAAGTATTTTTAGGAAATGTACTGAACCTACAGTCTACTTGATTTACTTTTATAAGTTTTAAGGCATCCATTTCTGAACCTGTGGCTCCTTTATATTCTGCCTTCAGTTTGTCTGATGTTCTGTTCTTCATGCTTCTGGTTGATGTTTCATTGACATTATAAAATCTCTATTCTTGCAGTGGCAGGCAGGATCAAGGCAGCAGCCAGCCCTTGCAGGTTTTCAACCCGATAAAAGCAACTGGGGTTGGAACTGGTTGGAGAGATGGATGGCAGTTCGTCCGTGGGAGAATAGGTTCCTTGACATCAATCTCAAAGATGGAGTTATGATCCGTGGGAATGGGTCAGCAGACGAGAAGCATGGCATGAAAACCCAATTCAGATCTACTATCAAGAAGCCTATTTCATCAAATCCCAACTCCAATTTCTCAAATCAGAAAACCACCACATCTCGTTCTGATGGTACTGGCTCTTCATCCAGCAAGTCAGCTAATGTGCTAGCAACATCCAACACAATATCAGGTAAGCCAAGACCTAAGCCATCTGAAGATCCAGTTGAAGAAGCCAACTCAAGGCCTTCTGGCATTGGGCCCCGATCATGCAGCAATCCTAAAGAAAGACCTTCACAACCAGATGCCCAGCCAAAGAAGCGGTTGTCCCTGCCAAACAGTGGTAAGTCCCTTCTGATCAACAGGCACAATATATATATTGCGTTATTCAAATTGTGAATCTCACTTTGTAAGCCATGCTGCAGTACAATGCAATAAACTGGTTGTTGTGAGCTTTCCCAGTCCTGGTCCAGTTTTGTCATGTGCACGTAATTTCAGTTGCTATGAATTCCAAAGCATGAATTGGATCCTGTCGCCATTTTTGAGCCTTGAAGTCTTGTACGTTTAGAAAGCATTTGCACGAACAATCTAGCTGCCATCATTGCAGATTAGTTTCTAGTTATATGCAAAGTTGCATATACCAATGTTTTAATAGTTACACTGGCAATTTTCTTTGACTAGTTGTTTGTATGCCTAATTTCATGTGGTCACAAACAGGTATTGGAGGACAAGCAGCAAGAAATCCCAGTAGGAACACTGCCTATAGAACACCAAATGCAAAAAAGCCCATTAAAGATAGAACCAAATTTGATAGAAGGCATGATTCCAGCCAAACAAACGGTGTGCAGCGGGTCATTGAGCTACGGACTTGAATCAATATGAAGATGTATTCTTAGCCCAAGTGACCAACATGAGGCTTGGATCCTGATGTCTTTATTTATGTAATAGTCCTGTCTAGCTTGGAGGGTTCGATCACATTGCTTTCATTCCTTTCTTACACTCACTCTGGCTCGTTTGGGGAGGCAGGTTCCATTGTCACCCACAATAATATAAGGGAAGTTTATTTCAACTACTGTAATTACCTATCATTAGTACCTAATGCATTCTAGTACTTTCAGTTATTCATTATTCTTGCTACAGTCTACAGGTTACTGCTCATGATACCAAGTAGATGCCACCTCTCCCAAAAACTGGCTTGTCTCATTTGGGGTCTCCATATGTGTGATGGCAGGTGGGCCCCATACCCGGTGCTCGCTTTGCATGTTACACTATTGATCCATCATTCACCACCCCCCCCCACAAAAAAAATAATAATAATCATCCTTTGCACTTTATTTATTAGAAGTGGGGGAAAATGAAATACATGCTCCTGACACGGCATGTACTTATGTCTCTATCTCTATTCTTTGAAATCATTCTTTTATGGTTGTTGATCTCTTCTAAAGTTGATCGTGTCAATTACTTTCTAGTGGACCCTTTGCTTGTCATCTGGGTTAGCCAGTACATAGATTCCAATCTGAGGGTTTTCAACTCAGGGAGCATATATATATATATTGGAAAGAACATTCAGTAATCAAGATGTGAAATGATATTAGGGTTCCCACCCCACCATGCAAGTTGCTACATTGTTGCAATCAACCAACAAAAGAATCGTCCTTTAGCATTAAAATGACAGTTAAATATAGGTTGCAAGTGGGTTTTTATACTTATATTCCTCTAAGATCCAAAACCAAAAGGAACATAAAACACCAAACAGGTTTAGACTGTCTAGCAAGTAGCAACCAAAGGATGGCCAACAACAGAGCTGCAGCTCTAACGCACTGGTCTGCAGGTTAATGAAGTCTGGACAAAATTTAGGTCATATCAGGTTGGTATTCCTTTAGGAATATATTAATGGAGGTGATATGAATTTGGACCCAAAGGAAAAAAGATTAGGGAGTTAATTCAAGAATTAAAAAAATGGTCGGTTAAGGTTAGATGAAGGTTGGTGCATGGTTTTGGTGTGTGTGTCAACCCAACTCCACCACTAATTTGGAGATTAAAGCTGTGAGGCTGCGTGTACTGAATCCATTGGCACATTCTTATAAGGTCATCCTAAGAAAGAGAAAATATCTAGCACAGCTGGACGAGGACCCAATGACATCTTTCTGTTGTCCTTTATTTGGAGTGCTATTATGCGCAGGATGCATGGACTGCATATATTAAGTATCCACAGAGAGAATCCAAGATTTGTAGATGGATAGAGTGAGAGGGAGGCAAAGGATCTTGTGTTTTTTTTTTGTCTTTGCCTAAATTGCAGTGATTTTTTTATTGGAATTTTTTTTTTCTCTCATGCTGTTTAACTTGTTTTAGTCGTTCATCATGCATCCACAAGTGAGTCGAGGATTCCAGTCCGTCCAAGGGATGACTGACATAATTAGGCGACAAGAGACTATTCAGGTCTTTTTTTACTATGCTCTTTGTTTGAAGTATCAGGATTGGAATCATCGGATCAATCATATCGGTGGATTCATATCGGTATCGATAGTACTGATACCATTACGATTTCCAATATGTTTATTTTTTTAATACATGTGAATATAATATTAACCAAGTGTCACTCAGTCATTGAGTCTGTATTGATTTTTAGAGTGATCGATACTTTTTCTGATATCAATGAATTAAAACTATGCATGTGATCATGGTGTTCATTATTGAATGGTTTCTCCTTAAAAAAGATATTATTTAATTTACAACAAATTTAAAAAAATTTATATAATGTTTAAAACTGATTTGTACATGCATTAGGAAGATAAAAGTAGAATTAAAAAAAAAATTCTATAAAAGAACAAAACCCATCATCCAACAGAGTATTTATATGAGAGCAAAAAGCAAGCTACCAGTCCACTAAGGCCCCGTTTGATAACACTCCAATTCCCATGGAGCTACTTCTGGTCCGGAGTCGTTTTCTACTTCTTCTCAAGAATCAGGATTTTTGGAGTAGAATGCTATTTGATAACGCTGTTCCAAAATCAAAAGAATATGTTTCCAGAATGCTATTTTGGTGGTGGTGGTGTTGGTGGCGGTGGGGAGGGATGGTGGTAGTGGTGGTGGTGGTGGTGGGTGGTGGCGGAGGCAGTGCTGGTGGGTGGTGGCAGTGGCGGCACTGGTGGCAGTGGTGGTAGGTGGTGGGTGGTGGTGGCGACGGTGGTGGTGGTGGCGGTGATGGTGGAAGGTGGTGGGTGGTGGTGGCAGTGATGGTGGAAGGTGGTGGGTGGTGGGTGGTGATAGCGGCAATGGTGGAGGGTGGTGGCGGCATCGGTGATAAGTGGTGGATGGTGGTGGTGGTGGCGGTGATGGTGGAAGGTGGTGGGTGGTGGTGGTGGCGGTGATGGTGGAAGGTGGTGGGTGGTGGTGGTGGTGGCGGTGATGGTGGAAGGTGGTGGGTGGTGGTGGCGGCGATGGTGGAAGGTGGTGGCGGCATTGGTGGTAAGTGGTAAGTGGTAAGTGGTGGCGGCATTGGTGGTAAGTGGTAAGTGGTGGGTGGTGGTGATGGCGGCGGCGGCGGTGGTGGTGGTGGCGGCGGCGATGGTGGTGGTGGTGGTGGTGGTGGTGGCGGCTGTGGGTGGTGGGTGGTGGTGGGGATGGTGGCGGTGGAGGGGTGGTGGTGATGATGGCAATGCTAGTGGTAGTGGTGATGACAGTCAGTAGTGGTAATAGCTCCGGAGCAAGAGAAGTAAGTTTTTTTAGCTCCCAGAGACATTTTTGGAGCGGTTCACTCCATGAGAGTCAAAACTTGAACCATGTTTATCAATCGTCATTCTACTCCGGATTAGCTCCGGAGCTAAGTAAGGAACTGGAGTGTTATCAAACGGGGCCTAAGCTTTAATTTGCTCTGTTGAGAATGCCATAAATAGAAAGAGATCTATTTATATTGAATTTGGTAGTGGTAATAATCTAACTAATCAACTTTAGCTGGAGCTTTCCATTTCTATGGAGCATCATTAAATATGTATTTTTGAAATGCATTCTAAGATCATATTTTGTGATTACAAAAATAATATTTGGTAAGTATTTTTATTTTTTGGATCATGGAATTAGTTCTTTAACAGAATTCAATGTGCAACACGCACTTCAGCACACTTTGCATTTAGAGTCTATAATGGAAATTGTGTTGTTCTTTAACTCATTCTCATATTATATTTGCATTTTATTCTTCATTCTGATAATGCATTTCTAAGATTACAT
Organism: Protea cynaroides; assembly: GCA_028583415.1. Taxonomy (NCBI): domain Eukaryota; kingdom Viridiplantae; phylum Streptophyta; class Magnoliopsida; order Proteales; family Proteaceae; genus Protea; species Protea cynaroides. The sequence continues at coordinate 45,793,628 of CM053269.1, read as the reverse complement.
TTCAAGAATACATTCTAAATAGTAAACGCAGTCCAAATCTAAACACTCCCTGATTGTTTGGACTTCCATAATCCAAATTGAGCCTTGAAGTCTACCTTATTGATGACTGGCAATACCAACTAACTCTGTTGACTACAATATTGCTAAGCTTTAAATATTGTATTTAAATCCTTTCCGGCACCAGACAGCCCAACGTTGACCCAACGGCTAGAGAGGATTAAACCTCTAGCTAATGTATGAGTATGCGTGTGGGATCCACACTGACACTGTCACGTTAATACGTAGTTTAATTCCTTTGTCGGTATGAGTAGAATTGTTGTATGACGAAAAATATGCCGTGCACACAATATTTTGCCATAAATTTTTTTATAAATTTATTTATTTATTTATTTATTTTTGGATAATCAATTCACCTTTTTAGTTCCAAACCTTTGCCAACACTACTCACATTATTTCTAAATTATTTTTCAAATATAAAACAAGAAAACTTAATGACTTCATTGGTTTATGCCTTTATGGATACTATTGAAAAATAAAAATTCACTCAACATTATTTATATGAATTAAATAATTAACTTTCTTGTTTATTAAAATGAAGACTTCTAGATATACTTAATACCTTTTAAATGTTGCAAGAAATTATTGACTTGCTATATAAATTAATTATGTGTTGATGTAGAAATTCAAATTTATTATTTTTTTAAAAAAAAAATCCAAGTTAGACTATTTTCTTCGAATAAAAATAATTAAAAAATAAAAATAAAAAATCCCCACACTGTTTTCACACGTCTTTCTTACACACACCCTCTTTTAACCATGTGGGTATCAATCAATTTATTAATTTTCCATTTGAAACAAGAAAAAAAAAAAAAATCTCATTGTTTCATATGTTTTTTTTTCACATTCTCTCTTTTCTAACCATGTGGATATTTTATATTCAATCTATAAATTGAATCAAAATCAAATATCCAGTTTTGTTATATTGAATAGAAGGTTCAGATTCACCCAAACCCCATATGTCGACCATGTAACTGGGACGTCTCCTCCTCCCAAAACACTGGGAGGAGAAGATGTGAATCCCACGAATCACGTATGAGCAAACGATCCACTAGCGCCGTTAATTCTGGATGCAAGAAAAAGCTAACGTGCGCCAGATTTCATCTCGTCTTAATCAGAAGAATAGCAGAAAGCTTCTCAACCATCGTCATCCCTATCCCCAACTTCCTCCTGTTGTTTTTCCTTTCTCTCTCTTACTGTCTCTGTGCTGTTTCCCTTCTTTTAGTCTTTACTGCTTATCACTGACCGTTCCATTTTCTTCTTATATACAAGATTGATTTCAACTGAAACTAACCCTAATTCTGTTTTTTCGGTCAATTTTGATAAAAATGAAACCGTAAGATTTTATTTTTTTTTTCAATTTTTCTAGATCTTTTTGATGATGTCTGCAACATCCAGCATCCAAGAAACCCTAACTTCTCCGCTTTCTCGCCTTTTTTATTTATTGACTAAATCCATTCTATCCTTCAAACCCCGTGATTTTCCTTTGTTATCACTCCCATAGAGAGCAGGTTTCAGGAAAAATCTGCAGTCGTCATTTCTCTGTTTCGTCTTCTTCTTCTTCTTCCATGATAAGAAAACCCTAAAAGAAGAGATTGGGGTTTCTGTTGGTTCTTCTGAGCCATGTTTTCAACCCCATTTGTGCTCTCATTTGCTCTCTTACTTTCTCTGCCTCTATTGTTTCTTCTAGCTCCTCGAATCCTACCTCCTAGACCCGTTCCGATCTCTCTCCCTGATGAACTCGACGATCTTGCCCTCTTTCGCAGAGCGGCTATCGCATCTTCACATACCTCCGCTGCTGCTACTGTTTCTCGCCTTGGCACCACTAACCCCCCGCCCAAGATCGCTTTCTTCTTCCTCACGAACTCTGACCTTACCTTCGCTCCTCTGTGGGAACGATTCTTCAAGGGCAATGAACATCTCTACAATATCTACATCCATGCCGATCCATCAGCCAAAGTGAATTCTCCTGGTGGGGTATTCGAAGGCCGATTTATCTCTGCGAAGAAGACCCAACGCGCGTCTCCAACCCTAATCTCTGCTGCTCGTAGGCTCCTTGCCACTGCTCTCCTCGATGATCCCTCCAATACCTTCTTCGCTCTGATCTCCCAACACTGTATTCCACTCCATTCGTTCCGTTACGTTTACCATTCACTATTCGCTTCCTCTCCGGCTGATTCGCATGACTCTGATTCGTATTGGTCTCGATTTGGGCGAGTCAAGTACCGAAGCTTCATAGAGATACTCGACAAAGAGCCAGGGTTATGGGAGAGGTACACGGCCAGAGGAAAGGGTGTGATGATGCCGGAGGTACCATTCGATGATTTCCGAGTTGGGTCGCAGTTCTTCATATTGACGAGGAAGCACGCGTTGCTAGTAATCAAGGATCGGAAGCTATGGAGGAAATTCAGGCTACCCTGTGTGAAGACAGAATCTTGCTACCCTGAAGAGCATTACTTCCCAACTCTGCTTTCCATGGAAGATCCCAAGGGTTGTACCCATTACACCCTCACAAGGGTGAATTGGACTGACAGCGTCAATGGTCACCCTCATACCTACCATGGTGCTGAAGTGTCTCCAGAGCTAATGTACAGGTTAAGGTTATCGAACTCAACCTACTCGTACTTGTTTGCTCGGAAATTCTCGGTGGATTGTTTACGGCCCTTGCTGGAGATCGTAGATACCGTCATTTTCCGGGATTAAAGCAGAACCCACTTGGTAAGTAGCTCTTATCTTCTCTCTCTCTCTCTCTCTCTGTAAATGCTTCATTGCTTCCTGTAGCCATTGTTGTTCTTGGTCTGACATTCTGATCTCTGGACTCATCGGAGAACTGAGAAGTGAAAACCCATCAAACAGTAGTGTTCCCGCCGACATGACTAGGAGGGGAGATCAGCCCGAGTCGACCCGACATTGTGTTTGGGCGTTGGGAAAAAGCGCCTTGAAATTCGGGTGCTTGGGAGTTGGGGTTTCCCTTAAATTTGGTTGTTGTTAGGTACCCTTGTTTGATGTTTGATACGGACGATTCTAATGAGTTGGAACCGGTTTTTGTTGTTTAATATTCTAATTTAGGGAGATGGGTTGGATAAGAATACTATAAATACTAGTAGTTCTTGTATTTAATGTGTTTGTCGGTGGAGATAATGGCGGGAAAAGTGTAAGAGATTCCCGAGATCTGGTGTTACTTTTGACTGTTTCTGCTGACATTTTTTGTGATTTCAAGCTGGTTTGTGAGTGTTTTTTTTGGGTAAATAAGTCTAACTCGGCCGAGTCAACTTTGTTTTGATAGGTAGAGAAAGCAGCGAGTCAGCAGGTTTAAGAATTCAAGAGAGAGGCTCAAATTACACGAGCAGAGTAAAGCAAAGATGAGAGTGAGAGAGAGAGAGAGAGAGAGAGCAGTCCAAGAGTGACAGGAGCCCCCCCAACTCAAAAGCCAAAAGAAGTTCTGGTTTTGTGTGAAGGTGGTGTGGTTGGTTAAAATCAGGTGGGAATTGGATTGAAAATCTATTGTTTGTATATGTATATATTTTATATATTGTAGCTTTTCTACCACAAAAAAAAAAAAAAATAATATTTTAGCTTTTGGGTTGAAGTGTGAATCAAGAAATCATATCATCATCTTATACTCCTTATTTTTCTTAAGATTCTAAAGAAATGGTGGGTGTTGTTGCCCTGATCCCAGATTAT